>CM031244.1:338821687-339548928 GCA_018340775.1 Taxus wallichiana var. yunnanensis
TATAGTACTATAGTGTTTTTTCATCAATAATCATCACCCCCCATAGTATAAGTTTTAATTCATAGCAAGAAATTTGTATCCTTAATATAAATGAGGAGGATAAGTTTTAATTCATGGCAAGAAATTTGTCGAATATTTATGCCAAATTAAGAAATAAAATAGAGAAAAGATTCCATTGCAGAACATATTAGTATAATATTATATACTTCTATATAAGACTAAGTGGCTCAACTCGTTGTTGATGAAATGTAAAAAAATTCCATGATCTTCTATATCTAGTCTCCATTTTTACGTCCACGACTTTCACACATTCTTCTATTGATCGATGCAATTGTAACTTGTTAAGAGAAATTATATGATGGGTGTAATGATATACCTTGTTGTCTAGTTCGTAATCAACAAATTGAATCCAACTTTTTACAAACAAGTTTTTTTGTTAGAATCGAATGAAAAAATATTCAATTATTTGTATACTATAAATTATATATTAATTCAATGATCAAAGACAATCCTTTAAAACAAAAAATACCTTGTTTAACAAGTCCTGATATGTGGTCATAATCAGGTGAAATCAAGGGCACATCTTCAAAACTATCATCCTCATCTGATCTATATGAATCATCCACAACTAAAGGAACTTTCTTCCGCTCATTTACATACCTATGTTGTTGACTATTCCACTTTGTATATGATTTTTTCATGCATTCATAACAAAAACAAGAATAATCTCTTGTACAAATTGTCCAGTTATTACTATCCACAATCATCACAGAGTGAAAATACCTATAATTATGAATCCTTTCACATCCATGTTTTTTCCTTTGATCAATACTTGATTAATCATGCAAAATAAATAAAGTTTAACAAACATCATAATTAAGAAAAATCAATACATACATAATCTTATGTGTAACTTGTAATCAATTTCACATTAAGATACATATGTTATCCACATACATGTTATCTCCCAAAACACTCTATGTGGGGCATGTTTCTCTCATGTGAGGTTTCTGAACTGTAAAATGTTTCCTACACCATTCAACAATAGTTGGAGAATCAATCGATCGATCTCCTCGTAATCAAAGTTTTATTTCTTTAGAGCACGTTTGATGCATGCACCCACACCATTATGTTCCCCCTTCCCATGACCACTCTAAAAAAACTCCATAAATGAGGTATTTTGAGATAACGTTGATAGTGACTAATTGTAAAGAAAGGGAAAGGGGATTTGAACTGTGATGTGCAACCATCAAACCAAACAAAATTTTGATCCAATTGTACTCCTCGTTGACTAAGATATTAGAAAAATAACTGAAAACAGTGTTGTATGAAGTGGGTGTCATGTTCTTTATCATCACTGATATAGAAGTGGTACTCCTTAATCACTCACTTCTCATATGTACTTTCAACCCCATCCAAATCCAATTGTGCATGCCTATAAAATACATGAACCATGATGGTAACCTGATTAATATGATAATATTGTGTCTAAATCTCCTTTTGATGAGAAAATGAGTAATTCTTAACAAAATCAACCACAGACAATATGGAATGAAAAGGGAATGTTTCTATATTGGTCTTAAATTGTGTAGCCTATCACTTTGAATAGTGATTATGTTTAATCTATAAGGATTAATTGAACTTTGAAAACTATGCATGAATGTTGAACGGGATTTCCTCTTCTACATTCTTTCCAAATATTTTTGAGTATTTTATGTATTTAAACCTACCACATTGATACATAATCCAACTTGTTATATTCATACATGTAATAAACATAATTTTCAAAATAAAATATGTACATCCAAATTAAAAATAAAATTAATTATTCTTTCGAATGATCACATCTTCGCAAGTCACCATTTGAATTGTGTCAGGAGTCTTCATTTGTTTCGGAAATCTTTTCAAGTCCCCACACTTTTCACAACACACATTTTATGTAAGTCATACAACAATCAACATGATCATCATATATGGTGCAAAGAATTGAAGTTATGAATTCACTCACACATCTAGGGGGTATTTTCTAGACCATTTGATGTTTCTTGTAACTTTCTATACCCCTGAAAAACATAAATATTGATTGCATAAATTAAATCACATCTCATATTTAACAAAATAATCATTTCTAATAAACCTATAAATAAAATAACACTTCAATATGTAATATTTTTTTGTACCTGATAGTGATAATCAAACTCGACATGATAGCGGCAACAACATGTTTCAAGGACTTTATCTACTCACACATACCAAGGCTTCAAAATCTCAAACATTTGTTGCCCAATATTAATATATGAATTTTCTTCTTTAAATTTGGCGTACATCTCGTGTTGAGTTATTTCAAGCTAGTGCTTTGGATGTTATTCATACTCATTGCTGACCTATCCTACGTTCAAAACATCTATCACATTTGGAGAAGCACGAGTCCTCTCACTCTAAAAATCATAAAATACCTTCAAAATACTATTCTCAATTTTATCATAACACGGTTTACTACACATTAGTGCCCAATTTTCTTCTACATTAAAATCATCCAATGTATTCCTCCTCTTTGTATACCTACCCATAGTCTTTTATAAATACCCAAGGCTTGAAGCGGAGATTAGCGCTAATACGACGATTCTTTGTTATATATTCACTTACAACTAAAGTTAGTATTTCTCTACAAGAAACACTCTTATCAGCAATCCTAGTTTTTGTACCCATTGAACTTATTCCTTTAGACACATTCACAAAAAAACTTGTTCCAATTGTTGTGACTTTCCCCGTCCAAAATCGACACCCAAAAATTGTAATTTTTCCTTCATATCAACATGATTCAAGAATGAAACCAACAAATGTGCTCTAAGCAACTATAGTCAAATTAAAAAATTCACTATATAATCTCTCAACATATTTTGTTGTTTTCTTTCTTGATAGTGGTTCTTGTTGGGAAAATTATTTTAATTTGTTGAAATCCATCTTCACCAAGTGTTTGACATTTTTCTTGGGAAGTAATTTCATAACTTTTGTTATCAAATCAACATATGATTTAGGAGAGGGGGAGCATTCATGTGCCACATAACATGTCTCTATGACACCAAACATTGCAAAAATTAAAATGCATGATTACACCATTCATGACATGCATAGGGAATCAAAAATCAAGTATGTAAAATATTGGGTTTGAAGAGATAGATACAATTTTATTAAAATATGTTACAAGGAAGAGAGAATTAGACAAAGTAGAAATAAAACCATAAAATAATGTTTACCTAGAACAAAATATGGTATCTTGTGAATTTAAACTAAGTATACATAATATGAATTTAAACATGAATTAATAGGACTATTTTTTCACTTCAACCTCACCATAAATATGATATTAAAAGTAAATACATGAACCATTCACATACCTAGACACCTAGTTTGTACCCGATGTTAGGTCACCATCTAAAAAAATGATGTAATATTTTTTTCTATAGTACATAATGCACTACTCCTTTTTCCTAGGATAATTTGTTTTGGAAATTAATAAGAATCCATTTTTATGCTTTAAAATTATCTTTAGCCTTCCTTTCTTTATAACTTCTAACATCATCACACTATAAATATGCATGTATATTTAATTTTCATAAGAAACATTGACATTATTAGGTTCATTAGTTGATTCCTAATCAAAATATATAATTCTTCAATCCAATCCAGTATATATTCAAGATAAAATATTGCTAAATAATTTAAAATATGTATATGTGATTTCCCTCCAATTCTTTAAATAGACGTTACATTTATGACATTATGTTCTTCAACGTCAATTTTCATTACTTCTTGATCATTGAATCCTTTACCACAATCTCTTCTTTGTTGACCAATTTTGATCACTTCTAACTCTAATAAACACATGTCATAATATCTATAAATTGATCCACTCTCAATATATTTTTCATCTCCTTCCAACAAGATTTCCTTTATGTTCCATAATTTTACTCACACTAAATAACATTAGTAGATAAAACAACATGTTCATTTTTACATTTAAGTGTCTATGTATTAGAATATACTTACAATTTTTTCTATACACACTCACAAATGTTGAAAGAAGAACTATTGCAATCTCTCAAACTACAATAACCTGAATAATTTAATTATGAAATTGAATCACATTGAAACAATGTTTATTTTAATTAAGTGGCATATTATATTAAACACTATTAATTCAAAATTAAATCACATTGAAACAATGTTTATTTTAATTAAGTGGCATATTATATTAAACACTAATTACACATCACAACATTCAATCATATTTAAAGCCAAGAGATTTAGCCAATCATAAACCAATTTTGACTCAATATAACATTCCTTGTTAGATTATAGAAATGTGTTAGTTGACCTTAAAGCATACTTAAGGTACCTTTATATTACAACCAAAAACTACCTTCAATTAAAAATACCTTCAACATTTATTTAAACATGCCTTTTGGATGACATAAAGGTTCCTTAAGCAATGACCTAACCATTCCTTAAACACTGATTTAAATATGTCTTATATACTAGCATTTAAATAAATTAATTTTCGAGAAACATAGACGTATCTTATTTCTTTAATAGACTTCTGGGTGACTTAAACATTCCTTAAGTGTTGAATTAAGCATAATATAATAATAATAATAATAATAATAATTTATGTTTTTAGGATGAGTACAAAATGGTGAACACACTTCCTTACATAATCAAGAACAATTCAATGAACACATATAAATCAATATAAATTCAAACTAGTCCAAATATTATATATGTCAATGTGAGAGATTGAATTATGGTTTGGGTTTCATTTAAAAACTACTATTTACATCGTATATTAACTCCATGTAAACAAATAATGAATCTTTTCCTTTAATGTAAATTCAACCATTCAAATTTATCGACCACACTTACACTTTTATTTAAACTTCCTTAAGTACAAGTATATTGATTTCCTCTGTAAGAATTTCTATAATTGTATATCTTTATCCCATTCTACTTTTTACCCTTTAGTTTTGTGAGGTATAAATCCTAGTAAAACATTTACACCTAAATTAAATATTTTCAATTATATTTACATTTACAATACCTAATGCCTACATCAAAGGGGTTTCTCTCAAGGGAAAGGTAGCACATTTTTGGAGAGGAAATTATATAAATGGGAACAATATGTAAATCTTATTTTCTACTCTTAATAATGATCAATTTTTATAGGTTATTTTTGCAATGAATGTCCATAATTGTTTTCCTTAAGGGGCATAATCAAGAGTAAAGTTTGGTTGGTTAATATTTATTGGGGAGAGATTCGTTATGCATGACATCACACTACCTTTCCCCAATGTTCCTTCCCGCCCTTTCACTATCTCCTTACAACATTTCTAATGCCTAATTTTCTACATTTATCAATATATATTCTTTACGTCCTTCAACTACTTTATATTGTTGGTTTTATTTCCTTCAAAACTACTTACTGACACCTTCATATAACCTTGGTTTTATTGTGAGAAAAATAGGAAATTTGAGGTTGAAGTTGTTAGGAATTAATCCTAACATGGAAATATTAATTAGTCGAGAGGTCTATTCATTAAATAGGTGAGTTTATTAATGTAAGTGATTTGTTACAACAAATCATGTATTAATTTTAGGAGTATATTATTTGTTAGTTGTTCTTGTTTATTTGTTGGAACAACTAACATATTTCTGAGTGAATGATTATACTACCATTCTTATATATTTGTAAAGTCCTCTTTAATAATGTTGAAGATGATTGATTGAATTCGTGATTTTGAAAATTTGAGCTTCGGCTCCATACATTATGGATTAAATCCTATCGGTGGTATCGAGAGAAGGTCATCCAAGCCTCTCTAAGCATTGTTTGGCCTTCCATTCATTTTTTTCATTCCACAAAAAAATGGTGAATGTTATGTAGACCATGAGCAAATGTCATTTCATTGTTGTTCACCTTGCTTGCATTTTGTCAAGAACAGAGCAGTGTAGACCACATGAAAAATTATTAACATTCACCATCCATTTGCATCCTCCTCTCTCTTTCTATAATGTTCATTCTTTCCACTATTTGTACTCCATGTTGTTCATTGTTTGCATACCCAAAATAATAATTAAAAAATACATGTCTATATTTTTATATTTTGTAGTTTCTAGTTGTTGGTTCTATTTTAGATTTGTATAAGTAGAAGAATTCAATCTTCAAAGAGCAATTACAGTGTTCAAACACTTGGCCACATCCCCAAGTATAGCATCGAACTACTGACCTATCATAAACTCCACCTTGGCAAACATAGCCTCCTCCAACACTATTTACGATTAACCATTGCATACACAATTATATTGGACATATTCACTACCTTACATAGATCTAGATGGGATCTTCTAAAATAAAAGTAGTATTTAATGTCACATGATCCATTGTGCACCTACTTGGTTCACAAGTCTCATCTCTGGTCATGTTTGTTCCATCCATGCATTGAACTCTGCAATGGCTTCTATGGAGTTTTCATTGGCACTTACACTACGACACTTCTCAAATGTAGATCTTGGAAGGAATCTCATCAACAAATCTACTCGCTCACCTCTCGATCAACAGGTGGTCTCTCCTCAGTGATTTATCTTCCAAATGGTGAAATTTCCTCGCAATAGCGAATTCCACAATCAAACCTCCTCACACGGCGAGCACCTCTGCATCTCAGATACACAATACTGCCCACAATTGCAAACAACTACCCCTGCAGTTTTTCTTCCTTCAATGGCAGACACCTGGATCGATATCTACTTGATCTGCATTCACGGTGCCTCATCATGCTCCTTTCCTCATGCCTTGATCTATGTAACATAATATATTACGTTATTGTTAAAATTAGGGTCCTTAAAAGATCTTTTGTCAAGCATGTCGTCATTTTTCAAAAAGTCATTTTTTGTCATATCATAAAATAATTTTTAAGGCAATTTTCAATAAAATAGGTTTATCTATTATGTAATATCAAATGCACTATCACCTGAAACCGAAATTCAAGTTTCTCAAGTTTTTACCCATGTTAGAACTAAAGTGGGAATGTTAGGAATTAGTCCTAACATGGAAATATTAATTAGTCAAGAGGTCTATTCATTAAATGGGTGAGTTTATTTATGTAAGTGATTTGTTACAACAAATCACATATTAATTTTAGGAGTATATTATTTGTTAGTTGTTAGTGGTTATTTGTTGGAACAACTAACCTATTTGTAGAGTGAATGATTATAATACAATTCTTATATATTTGTAAATTCCTCTTTAATAATGTTGAAGATGATTGATTGAATTCGTGCTTTTGCACATTTGAGTTTCAACTCCATACATTATGAATTAAATCCTATCAAAAGTGAGAAAAATAGTCCTATTAACGAAAGTGAGAATTATGAGATACTATGAATTTACACATTGAAGAAATTGATTGTATATTGATTGTTATCATTTATAAATCTTATATTCAAATTGTATTAAAAATATTTAAAATGATTTTTAATCTGAAAACTAATAATTTAATAAATAGATATATAGGAATGAGTTTTTAAACTTTATTTCTTGGTGACTATAAGTAAGAGGTACATGTCACATGTGGGGGGATGGGCAAGGTTTTACCAATTTTTACTCAATGTATAAATTTGATCAAAATGATCAAATTTAAAGTCTTGTTACCATCAGATTGTTCCTCATACACGTATAAATACTACTATCATTGGACACACATGAATTCTCATTAGTGTTTTTATAAGAAAAAGAAACAACATGATTAAAGAGCTTGATACATCTCTATGGGTCTAAGAAGTAAGGAAATTGGACATATATACAAGATTAGACATGCCTATTGAAACCATACCACTTGGTTTTTGAGAATTTGTCCCCATATTAACCCTTGAAATGGGTAAAAGCATATAAGAACTAAGAGAAAAAAAGGATCAAAATCACATGTAGGGAAAAATCCTAAGTGTAAAAGGTTGTAAGATAAATAAATGGATTAACCAAATTTACGCACACAAATTATATTTTTCTTACTCTCTAATTAGGAAATTATGATTTCATTAATATCGTGTAATGTTAATGAGATAAACACCAAGTAGTATTGGTACCTAAAGAGGAATGATTTATTATAAAAATTGGATTAAGATCAATGAAAGGGTTGGCATAGGATTCCATATATATGTGGTTTGATAAAATAATTTCAATTTATTTTGTCTAATTTAATTTAAAGTCACTAAAGGATTTGGTTAGGGTGTGCTAAGATAATGGAATCTTTGGGAATCTATACCAATAACTATACAGAAGCTATGGCCATTATTAGAGGTCTTAAGTATGTTAAATCCTTACAAATTAAAAAATTGATAGTCAAGGGGTATTCATTAAATATTATGAACAATCTCAATAATGTTTACCATCCTAGTTAGACAATTAGAAATTCAAGATTAAAGAAGTGTGGGAGATAGCTCTTGATCATTCAAAATGTGGCTTATAATAAGTTTTTAGGGAAGGAAACCTAACTTAGCATATATTTTATATTTTACATAGGTGTGAATGCTAATAATTTGGAAGCATGGAATATGATGGAGATATGAGCTATAGATAACCATGTTTTTAACCACTTAATGATAAAAGTGATAATCTTAGTTTATATGAGGAGTGATCTCTCTTAAGAGGAACATTCTAAACCTTTATTGTTTCCCTAAACTTTTTTGACTCTAACACACATGCTATAATTTTACTTCAACACCTTGGTTTTGAAATATTAAAAATGGTAAAAAAATAAGAATGGGAGGTATATTTTTTCACTTCAACTAGATATATATTTTTATAGTTCAACTAAAGAAGAAATTTTTGATGATTTAACATACATATATCAAAATAAAATTACGATCTCAAGGGTTTTAAATATGTATGTACCAATGTTTACTTGTTTAGCAACCTCTTTTATAGTTTTCTATCTGTCTTTTTGTTTCTCCCTACGAATTGATCTTCTAACATGCTGCTCTTCTAGATCTGTCTCGTTATATTTTCACTTGTTATTCTATTTATTTGTCATGATTCCTCCACTTCGTCAATTTTCACCTGCACACACAAATTACTAGATCTAGATCTAAGAATAAATTCAAAGGAAAACTATACACTTGTAGCTCTTATTATATAGAAATCTTAATAGATTAGGTTGTATTTAATTAGATGTTTTTCTAACTTTAAAACTACTTTTCTAATTTTAAAACAATTTAAATCTAATATACAATTATTAAATTTTTGTAATGTCTTTTTAATAAATTTAACTAGATAAATAATATATATATATATATATATATATATATATATATATATATATATATATATATATATATATATATATATATATATATATATGATTTTTTTAAATTAAAAAGACATACTTTTGATTAAAAACAAACAAAAATAAATTATAAAAACAATATTAAAGTTGTAGTTTAAAATTAAAATCATTAAAAGTTTGAATCTAAAAATAAAATAAAAAACAATATGCAAAAATGTTATGCTTTAAACTTATAATTATTAAAAATTATACTTTGAAATTAAATGTTAAATTCTAAATTAAATGTTTAGTTGGTGGTGTATAGGTGGCAGAGAGGGGGCGGAGTTTGAAATGAGGGTGTTTGTGTGAAAGGGGTTGGTCCAAACCCCTTTCGGACAAACACCCTTTCGCGTGAACACCCTTAGTTAGAGCTTATATAGTACTGTGTAGCATGTTTTGGCTCTTAATTTATTTGGAGGAAAATTATAGGCCAAAACATGCCACATAGATGTCACATATCTAAGTTTAATTAATTAGCTAAATTACCAACATTTAAACAAAAGTATAGTTTTTATTACCTTTTTAAAAATAGAATGTTCTTTTATTGAAAATATGTTTTACTATTTAAAAAAATCTCAATGTATGGTATTTTAAGAAAATCAATAGTACACATTCAACACAATATGAAATAAATATATATATATATATATATATATAATTTTTATATAAAATAATAATTTTTTTACTACTATTTTTTGAAGTCTTGAAAAAAAAAATCAATTTCGATATAAATATGGAAATATATTGTCATAAACATATGTACTTCCCTTAACTGGAAATATCTTCACTAAAAAAATACGAAAAATTTGTCACCGAGTCAATATTCGCATCTAGAACATATATCTAAAAGTTCATAGTGAAAAAATAAATTTTCATTACAAAACAAGTCATTGGCACATTATTGTTCTACTATAAAATAAGAAACAACTTATGAATAAAATTAAGAAAAAAACCCATATTTTTTTAATTTAAAAAATAAATAGATATATTCTACATTTTATACACATCATTTTGTTAGTTCATGGCATTTCATGAATGTGTACGATTTTGTGGCAATTGCATCTTGAATTTCAATGAAATTGGAAACTCGTATTTATAAAAGTGAAAAAATACCAAAAAAAGTGAGACACTTTTATGTTTTCACCCAACTATTTGAATCTAGAACATATATCTAACAGTTCATAATGAAAAAATAAATTTTCATTACAAAATAGGTCATCAACACATTGTTGCTATACTATAAAATAAGAAACACCCTATGAATAAAATTTTTTAAAAAAGACCTAAATTTTTTTAATTTAAAAAATAAATAGATATATTCTACATTCTATACACATCATTTTATTAGTTCACAACATTTCATAATGATTACCTCTTAAATTTCAATGAAATTGAAAACTCGTATTTATAAAGGTAAAAAAATACCAAAAAAATGAGACACTTATATACTTCCACCCAACTATATAATATTTTTATTGGCATAAGATAAGCTTCAATAACAAACATGACCTACAGTATTTTAGGTAGTCACATTCAAGCTGAATCATTCCTTTACTAAGCTCTAGCATTTCCGGTGAAACTACAACTCATTACTATAAATCAAGTTCATATTACTATTTTTATTATTTATCCTTAAAATATGAATTATTTACATTATTAAATAGTAAAAATATGAATTATGCACATTAGTTTGGCAGCTTTTAGGTCTTTAGATTTAGGATAATTTAGGCACTTAACATTTTTCATATTCTAAGTAACTTGAGAATAAATATTGACATTAGTATTTATGTAATCACTTTATTATAATTATGTGGATAAAGTAATTTGGATTAAAGAAAATATATTATATTAAAGAATTAATTCTACTTGGAAATATAATGAAAAATTTATTTAGGAACAGAAATTAAATAAAAAGTATTGATGTTGATGGTCTCATTGAGGACTTAAGTGTGAGATTGTGAGACCGATAAGTGGACAACCAAAGAAGAGCAAGAAATAAAAATATGCTTATTTTTTAACAAAGATCTATACTTAAAAAAATTACATCATTTTCGATTGAAACCCCTCTTGATACTTGGGTAAAAACATAAACATTGAAGTGATATTTCGGAAATGAGATGCAAAACGCCCAACTCCCAACTGAAAACCCCACTCTGTAGCTCAAAAAAACACATCATTTCATCTAGAAACCTCAATTTATAATTGGAGAAAAAGCATAATGTCTCTGTGAAAACTCCACCTAATACTAAGTAAAAACATCAACATTGACACAATGTTTCAAAAACAAAAATATTAAATGCCCAACTCCCCGTCCATCTCGTTTGCCCAACTCATAGCACAACTCCTAGTTTATCTTCATAGTTCCCCTGCCCATGTGAAGACATAATGGCATTAAATCATGGAGTGTGTAACCTCTAGTATCTTTACATCACTTACAAAGACACTATCACACCATGAGAGTCAACAAAATAAGCAACTTGCTTAAAAATACAAGAAAACAAGACTTGAAAAGACAGACAAATTTTTTTATCAAGATACACAATACAAAGATCCAACATCAAAAAAATAGTCAAATTAACAAAATTGATTAAAATTTTTAAAAAAGAAAATAAATGAATACCCATTTATTTCAATTAGAGTATTTGGTTTCGTAAACGTTATGAAAAATCCGTCATTTCATTACCTCATTTCCTATTTGACATTGATAAATAGTAAGTGACTATTGTATGTTTTGCTCTGGAAACAATACTTCTATTTCGCACCAAAAAATGGACTTTTTATTCCTTAATAACAATCGACTAAAATTATGAACTGCAGGAAAGCTTTCAGAGGCAACGGCCAGCTAATGTTTACAATATTAGATGTAAAATAACGATAACATTAGAAATAACGATAACATAAGAAATAACGATTCGACCAACACCATGAGATTTCTAAACCATTTAACATTACATTAACAGGGGCTTTATACACTACTTATATATATATCCGATCTCCAACATTATCCCCGACCGAAAAACAATTAAAAAAACAGGACTTGCACATCATCCAATCATAAACGGGACGATGTTTGCGTCGGGCCCGGCCGTGAATGGAAAATATAAATTAACGAGCACTAGGTACCTTCAGTTATCATATTATTATATTGAGAAAATCCCCTGTTGAGGCCACTGCGATTTGATCTTGGGAGGGCCTGCCGCCTCCATTAATGTACAGCCGAAGAAAATTAGACTAACGCTACAGTTTTATCTAGCCATTTATTATTTTCAGGGCAGCTCCAGATATTAAAAAATGGAGCTAAAGGAGAAAAAATTGTGCAGGAAAGTGAGTTCATAGTTCGTCTTGCCCATTTTTAACTCTGCCGTCACCGCTTTTCCCCCTGTCATTCCAGAGACTAGGAATTAGGTTCCACTTCGATCTCCGAATCCTCCTGGGAATCGAACTCTTCACCTAACAACTCCTTCCAGAATACATCCGCGGTTTTTAAATCCAAATCCCCGCTAGCAGCCGGGTGCTCGGTTGTAATGGCCGCCGACGTGGAGGCCTCGCCAAGTGGAACTGAACTGTCGAAGACAGAGACCGGCTCGGGTTCGAACCCCTGTAATTGATCAAATTCAACAGGGGGTAGTAACCCTTCCTCCTCCTCTCTGGAGTGAAAGGCCTCCTCCTGTTGAGGATCCACGTGGCCCAGAGTAGATAAGAAGGCCTCCAACGGGGTCGTCGACGTGGAGGGGTCCGAAGGCGCTGAGGTGGAGTAATTAGGATGGTATTTCACTATTTGGACCTGCGAGGACGATGACTGGCATTCCTCTGGTTCGCCTCCCTCTCCCTGGGGCAGTCTCCTCCTCTTTTTCGCACCGTCCAGCTGTTTGGTGACCTGGTTCTTCTGTGCCAGCTGGGAAAGAAACGTAGGATTTCGCATCGCCCTGGCAAGAAACGTCATCATCTGCTGCTGACGGTGCTCGGTGGCGTGAATCCGCTGGCCCATTGCCTGCATCTGGTTTCTGGTGGCCTGCTGCTGGTGTCTCAGCCTCACCACTTCCAGCATTAAAACGCTCTTATCCCTTTTCAGCCGCTCCATTTCTCCCTCCATTCCGAACTGCCCCACTTCCACGAAAGACCCCAGGCCTTGCTGCTGCTGCTGCTGCTGCCCTTGCCCCTGCGCAGGCCGCCGCCTGTGGATATGCTTCAGCAAATGCTTCTGCCCTCTCAAAAACCTTCGTTCGCAAATTCCCACTTGTCGGGATCCACTTTTCTAAACCCCTGTTCAATCGCAACAGCAAGCAAGAACTCAGTCCTTTTGCCCTTCCGTGGTGCTACTGAAAACACAATATGCTCAGAAACAGAGCAAACCGAAACCCTAGAAAGTGAAACCCTAGTCCACGAAGGAAAGTAAAACCCTAGCTCAACTTACATACGTATTGAGTTGCCGAACGAAGCTGGAGAAATTGTTGTGCTTGAAGTACTTGGGAAGCAAATCCATGGAAAATTGGTGCGAATTCCAGACTACGAAGCTATTGTTACCAGTGCTCCATGACACCACTGAATTGGTCTGAGGATCTTCCACCATTTCGTAGGTTTTTGTCAGAAATGGAGGCGGCCTGGTGCTCTGCAACCCCTCGATGGGCAGAGGAGGGCTCCTCGACTCCATCGCCATTGCTTGCAGTTCCTCCTTAATGTTGAAATCACCTTCGCCTTCCTCAGAATAGCTCGAATCCATTATCTCTACCCTGCCCCTGCACAATAGTCAAAAACCACAACATGAGCACAAAAATTCATAGCACCTGATTTCGGATGGCGAAACAGAAAATTCAAGCATCGCGACAGAAATCCCGGAAGATGTTTGGTTGCAATCATCATGTTGAGCCAGATACTGAATTAATTCAAAGCAATCTCCAATTTCCTACAATACAACCTCTGCGTCAGCTTACAATCTGTTCTCGGACTACAAAATGCAGTGAAATTTTGAGGGAAATGCAGGGAATTGAAATTTCGAGAGTATTGCAGGGCAAAGGGAGAATCTGAGAGCTCACCTGAACAAATTCTACCTGTAACCGCCGAGACGTGTACCTTCTAACGTCTCGCGAACCGAATATTAACTGGCGGAAGTGGAACAAAATATATAAGAGACCAAACCCGAGCTTCTAGACCTTTCTATTTTTTGCCCCTAACCCTTCCACTCGGCTTCTCTATTTATTGGGGTTCAGAAGGCATTTCAATTTTTTTGGGAGAGGGGTCCAGTCACACAAAAGGCAAATGCCAGATCACCTTTTCCCTGCCACGCAGACAAAATAATCTGCCGGACAGCGAATGGAAAGAGGGCGAATGATCTAGAGAGATCTAAAGAGTGCATGTAAGTCGGTTAAGTGAGGAGCGAACAATCTAGAAACGTGGCAGAGAGTCTCCACCGCTCGCTGTCGTTGTGCAACATGGATTCTATGGCCCGCCACTAGTGCGTAGGGCCCACCGCTGTAAAAACCTGCAGAAACGCTGTATTTCCGTGAATCGAGATTTGACGCCATGCCATCATACCTATACAAACCACTCCCAGTCACATGTCGAATCTTCACCATTTACCATTTACAATTATGCTAACTAGGAAGAAATTCTGAATTCATTTTCAGTCAAAATCACAGCATGTCCCATCGGGACATCCCCAAGAAATAAGGTCGGTTTGAGTTCCGAAGGAAGGTGGGATCAATGTCGTGCTCGATTTTGCAAGGCGTTTATAGTCCTTTTAGATGTTAAAATACACCATCATTTTTAAAATATGACCGTCATGGTTGAAGGTAAATATATAATTTAAAAAATTAATAAATTGAATATTATTACACTAGGTATACATTAAACATAAATGAAAATAGAAACTTTGAAATATAATGAAAAATCAAAAGAATAAAATTAGATTAATATCTCGTGAATGAAATATAAACATTTTCATATCTCATTGATAAAATAGAAACATCTATTAATTTTGATTTTTAATTAGTTTTGTTTGATTTGTTGTTTAGCTTTATTTTATTGATTTTGATTTATAATTGATTTTTTAAATTTTTATTTGTTTGATTTCTTACAAATAAAGATTGGATAGTGGACTAATGCATTGGATTTGAGATTTTGCAAGAAAGTGAAATTTGAAGATTGAACTTACTAGAAGTTGGAAGTTACAAGTTGGAACTCATTTTCTCCAGAATTGCAAATTTGCACCAGTGATTCTAAGTGAGTCATTTCTATCTTTTTCTTCATTTTTATAAAAATTGTAAAGCTTGATTTTATAAAGTAAAACACAATACTCTCCATTGCTAATCAAAACATTTGCCCTATTTCAATGTGCTATCTCACAAATGAGATCCATTTTGAATCTATTAATAATCTAAATATTTTTATCCGTCACTAGACATTATTGTGCTTAAAATTTTGAAAAAGTAATCAAATTTTTCTTGTGCCTAAGGTTAATCATTTTCCCCTCCAAAATAATAATAATATTGTTTCAGTTTTATCATAGAGAAATAAATATGCAAATAATGATATAAAAACTTAACAAAATTCCTCTGCAAAAAAATTGGGAAAAAATAAATTTCATAGAGAGGCAACATGGAAAAAAATACATACTTCCTCATATTAGAAGCAACATGGAATAGAGGCAGTGTTGTGATGAAATGGAACAAAAACAAAGATGTTTGATGTATGCAACGAAGGAAATGAAACAAAAAAACAAAATTGTTTGATGTGTGCAATGAAGGCTAACCTGTTACATAGATAATGCTAAACAACCAAAAATTAATTAACTCAGCCTTAGCTATGCCAATAGAAATCCAAATAGAATACAAATGGGAAGAATTTTAGACATAAATTTATTTTCAATCTTATGGACGTAAAATTTAATTTATGTATTTTGTAATTATTATTATAAAAACGAATTTGACGTGCATATTAAATTTTGAACATCAAATGACATCCATATAATTTTTGAACCATCAAGTAATTTTATCATGACATGCAACATTGACCGTCAAAATCCAACACTCGTGGGATGGATATTCATCTTGTTAAGGGAATTTATCCAAATATATATTTAAAAATGTAAATTAAATAGAAGAAGAAAATTGATTATGTTAATGCATCTCTCTATTAAGATGTTTTAGAGATGGGAAATAAAAAGAAAAATGATTAAAGAGATTTTACATTTTAAAATATGAGAAGATGAATTAAAGAAAATAAAATAATATAAAAAAGTATTTGGTAGCGATGGTTAAGGTTATGAGCAATTTATCTCGTCATGGAAGTGTTTGCCCCAAATTCTTCGGTGGTGGTGTCTGATGTAGGGTGAGTTGATGGTAACACCTAGAGAGAACGTGTTTTTCAACCCTCGTTCCACCCAATCTAAATACTCTCTCTCTAATGGCGTCCACGGATGCTAAAAATTAACCTCTTTTCTTGTTATGCCACTTATGTTTTCTTTAGAGGACAAGATTCGCAACACACCGAATTTGTGTTATGCAAACAATGGGGTAAACCATTTTTGAAGGACAAAACAATGATTGATGGCACCGAGGAGGGCCATGGAATGGATGTTGGAAGCTTCCAAATGTCAGAAGGAAGATTGCATGCATTGCGGGTGAACAAATCGATATGGTTGAAAATCTCAAAAATAATTCAAAGCTGTGCTCAGTATTCCTATTTCCTAAGAAAGCTTGATATATGTGAGGAAACAACCGCAAGATGTATATCGATTGTCTTATTCAAAGGTATTTCTAAGGGGTTTATCATTATTCTAGTGTTGTGATTGTGCGGAGGAGCAAAGGGCTCAAGAGCACCATCCTCATCTAACACACTTTTCTTACAGGTATGTTGCAACAATTCAAAGTTCAGCTTTTCCAAGCTCGTACATTGTAGAGAAATTGGACAAGGTGTCTACTTTGGAGGTCAAGCATCCAAATGTAAATGATTTCTCCAAACCCTTATCTTTATGGCCATAGTTTTTGGTTTAATGGATTTTGGTCAACATAAACAAAATTACACATGTGGATTTTTCCTAACTAGACCAAAAATTGTGATGTTCTTATGTGCTCCAAAGGTTTGACTCTCTTTTTAGTTCAGTTTCATTTGCATGAGGGCTACTAAAAACAATTATGGAAGGACCTTGGTTTTGGGGAAGAGCATGGCTCTTCCTTACACTATGGTTTGTGGATTTTGACCCCTCCACTTTGGTAGTTTCCAAAATGCCATTTTGGGTCAAGCAACAAAATTTTCCTCTTCCTTTTGGCTTCTTTTGGTACTTACGAGATATTGGAAATAACTTGGGTAGATTTCTCAAGACAAATGATGAGCGGTATGAAGCAATGTATCTTCGCTTACACTCGAAATCATTTGGAGTTTGATCTTAGTAAAGGTCTCCCGAGAAAAAATGATTTTAAAACATGGTATTTTTAATGGATTCATATATTTGATAATGAAAATACAACGTTTAAGTGTCGTATTGTCACCAAATAGGCCATCTTCAAGATTTGCTTCCTTAGGCAAGAGGACGTCCTAAGCAAAAAAAAGGAACAACCCTCTAACTCTAAAAGTTGGCATCCCTTTGAGCCTTGTGCTTCAATAGCCGAAAATGACAAAAGTACAAAAATTTCTCATGATTTGGAGGTGGAGGCAAAAAAATATATGGGGGCAAAAAGTAATGAATGAAGTCTTAAACCAAACACTAGAGATCCCATATGAAGTAATGAATGTGAGGGAACTCCCCTTACAGAGATAGTTGTATTTGGAGCTCCAGAAGGAGCACTAAAGAGCACCCATGAATCCAATAATTTTAAATCCAACAAGGAACAGTCTAGAAATGTCTTTCAAATGCCTTTGTCTTTCAAATGCCTTTTGGAGCTTCGGGATGAGCTAAGGTGAAAAGAAAGGGTTGAGGTTTTTCATCTTAATGACCTTTTATTTTTTATTTCTTTTGTTGGTTGTTATCTTTCTCGATGCATTATTGGTGCTCAGTTTGTTTTTGCATAATGGGGTGTGATTTCATGTCGCCCACCTTTTTGTATGACTAGCAATGTACTCTTACTTCTCTAATGTTATTAATAAAGAAACGCTTATCAATAAAACAAAACAAAACAAAGATTTACAAGAATGGATATCTTCAAGCCTTTAACATTAAGTTGAAGATTGAATATGTTATTTCACCCATCTATAAAGATACCAAATTTTAAAGAAGGGAAATAAAAGGTATGAATATGGAAACATATATTAATGTTTGGTAGTAACCATAAGAGGTTATTTCAATGACAAGAAAATTACCTTTCAAATAAGAATTGCAAAAAAAAAAACAAGATTAAATATAAAAACGCAAGAGGTAAGTTGTCAACATATTTTTATTAACAACTTGTGATTCTCAAGTAAGACAGTGGGCTTGTTTGTGTGTATCTAAAACTAAGGTGAAGAAAGGAGTTCGAAGTTAAACTATAAAAAAGAGTTGTGGTATGAAAGTTTGAAAATTTAAACTAAAAAAATTGGTAAAATGGATATTCATGAGACCATTGTACTAAGTTGATTATGTTTATTCATTAAAGTGGTTATAATCGAATAGTGAGAGAAATGATATGTTATTGTTATTACACCATCTCGCCAAGATAAGAAAAATTGGAGATGAGAAATAAAAAGAATAAGGTTGATTCAAGTTTGAAGAATTTAATTGAATAATTTGGCGAGTGGGTGTTGTCAATCCTTAATACTAACTCCAAGAAGGCCAATTATATTTAATCCTTTAATTAAAAAAATTATAGTATTCATTAAATATGTAGTCAAATTGGTGAGGGTCATGATATGTTACAACCATTTCACCATCTCTCAAGATCGAATTTTTAGAGTGGGAAAAGGATGAGATTGATTTGAGGCCAAAGAATTTCACTCAATAATTTAGTAGAATGGATATTTATTCGTCCTTAACACTAAGTGGAAGAACCTTATCTATTATGTTTAATGCTCCAATCATTTTTGTATAGTTTCATCAAAGGAGGTTGCTCTCATTGGTAACGCTGAACAACCTCATCTATTAAATTATAAAATTTCATATGGAGAAAATAAAAAGGATGAGGTTGATTCGAATAATTTATGTAAATAATTTGAGGAAACAGATAGCCCTTAATCCTTAGCTTTAAGTCGAATGATCGGTCATTTTTATTCTTTCAATAAAAACATTCACAATATTCATTACAAAAATTGTACTGCAATTGGTGAAGATGATAATATATTACAATTTTTGCCCAACCTCTTAGGATATAGATTTTGAAATTAGAAAATTAACAAGATAAAAGGTGATTGAAATTTGAAAATTTTAATTGAATAAATATTTATTTGTTTCTATAAAAAAATTATAATGTTATCTATAATTCAAAGCAATATTTTATGTAAATATAATGTTATTAAGGTGAGAGACATTTTATAAATATGTCTAAAGGGAAGTAATGATGAATTGTAATATTTGTGAGTGTATTTACTTTTAATTTTAATCTTAAATTTGACTTGTTATCAAGTTTTTTTCTCTATTTTATAAAAATAATCGAAAATAATAATTTAAAACCTATTTTTTCTCGAAAAAAAAATTAGACTTTAAACATTAGTGCAAATAAATAGTATTTCTTACTAATGGTAAAAAATATTATTAATTACAATATACTAATAAATTAAGATATTTTAGATTGTTTCCCCTAAACATATATATTTAAAATATCTTTATTTATTAATATATAAATAATTTTCAGATCTTATTATTGACCCTAGAATCAAAAAGGAAAATTAACACATTAAAAGTGGTGCAAAAATTCGGTAAGTTATCACACCAAAGGGGGGGACAAAAATAATTCCAATCGAAGATCCCCGCACATGACCATAAAAAAGGCGTAAGTGATGCGCACCATCTGATGACGTCAATGGGCTAAATGCCCAGGGTTGCGCACATGAAAACGTTTTCTGAACTGAAGCTCATTTTAAAAATCTGCCACCTGTCCTTACGTTACTGGGTAGATTGCAGTGGATGTGACAGATATGCCTTATTACTGGGTAGGTCATAAGGAACGCAAAATATGCCGAGGCCAAACACAAAAAGTTTAAGAGGTGTTAAAATTTGATTGGAGATTTTGAAATTGAAGTGACAGTTTTCTGTCAGCAAGTACAGAGGCGTAGGAGAGCCCGAGGTGAACCTAGGCGAGCCGATCGTCTTTTTGGAATGCTTTCATAAAGACGGACTCCAAGAAGCCTCGAGCGCGCAACTAGCCCAGTTTTTCACTGCATGTGCGGGGTCTATGAGTTATCACACCGTCGACCGACACCAATTTAGGCAATTCAATTATTTAATTGTGAGTAATTCCAATTACCTTTTTGTTGTACTATCCAATTCCATATACCTATATTTTCCCGTATCGCGGAAGTCGGAAGCTCCACATACTATGGTACAAACGTACGAACATTTGTAAAGGCCGTTAAATATGTGGAAGGACTAGTCTACATCTATTCCTCTTAACCCGTGGTAATTACATTCTGTCGGGAATGCCCACCGCGTCACAATAACGTGAAATGGAAAAGAACACCTCGCAAAAAGATTCAAGACTTTGTTCAAGGTGGCGATGCCTCAATGATTGTCTTTTACCCTCTTCATATTTTTTATTTTTTATTGGAACGCATCATTATATTAATCGATAATTAGTACATGGTAATAACAATAAAAGGTGGTAAGAAAGAATGTCGATCAAAGAACACAACTCAAACAAAAGTCAAAATTATATGATAACAACCAAAAGACTAAAATTACATAAAGGTGACATAAGACAGAGAGTCAAAGACAAGTAATAGCAGGTGGTATATCATTCTTGGAAGGGAAAGCCTCTAGATCAATAGGCTTGTCCAATAAAGGATCCGAAATGGACCACCCATCCAAGGTCTATAAATTGTCCCGCATAGCGATTAGCACCATAATTTCCTAATTGGGTGGTAGTGAGCCCACACCACAATAGCGTCACCTTACACCAAAAAGGGTCAACGAGAGCGACTTGTAACAGATGGGCTAGCATCAAACTTCCACCATGATGGTGTCAAACTCCAAGGACCCTATTGATGTAGAGAAGCAACTCGCAGATAAGGAATGAGAAGCAACTTTGTGATTAGCTACGCCGTTTTCTGGTGGCAATCAATGATAGAAATATTAGAGATAGTGCAAATGGAAAAATGTAATATATGTGGTAGAAATCATATTATATGACAATAACAAACAAATAAACTTTGGATATGTAAATCAAGTTAGTTGGGTAAGCGTTTACATTATTCAATGATTCCGGTTGGGCCATGCAAAACAATTCAATCCGTCTACTTTAAATAACTACTCTACCCCAAAAACATTGTTAAGCAAAGCATAAACATGTTATCATTCTATTTGCATTCAATGCTCATAACTACATCCCCAATTTCTAACTTTTTTGCAATACAACTAACATCCACCTTAAATACCGCAAACATTTCAACATACATTACTACTAACAATCACATGTGAAATGTCGATGGGAATGCCAAAGGGATTTGTTGAAGAAGTTAAATTGGAGAGAGTGAAACATTAAGGGAGGAGGGGCAATGTAGAAGGGGACGAAGGAAAGAGAAGTCCGGGGTGAGGAAAATGCTTTGAGGAACCAACTCGAAACTTTGTCTCGACGATGTACACATGAATTACATGCCATTTTTTTCAATTATCTAAGAGAGAAATGGGTGTGGTGTTAAGGGTATGAATGTTCAAGCCCTTGAGTGGACACATCTAATATACCACATGTTCAAATATGAGGTATTTGCGGAGCTACCGAGGTACCGCGATGACCTATGCATAAGGGGGCAAGACTCTAGCCATCGACCATAGCAAGATATGCATTCTTCTTTCCCTCAAAGGTTTTATCGAGTCTCTTTCAACAACACTGGTTGTGAATGTGCATGCTAACATTCTTGGTGGAGAGCATTACGCTTGCACAATGCACATGCCTAGTAGAGGAGGAAACACAATGGAAATGTCTTACCCAATTTCAAGTTTGACCTCTTCGCAGCTTAGCAAGGGACCGCAATCTCCCGCACCTAAAGGGGCAAGACTTGATCCATTAACCCTGATGGCCACATTCTCCCTACCCTCGGAGGTTCCGGGAGTCTCCTTCACCATCCCCTGCAAATACAAAGCTTGCATATGTAGGAATCTGACACACTTATGCCCTTGCTCACCACACCCTCTAGCTCATCTTTGTCGTCTAGCTTATTCTCTCTGTTAAGAGTCAACAAAGCGTCAACAAAAGTGATTAATGTTATCATTTGAGTTGTGGATGTCCAAGCCCTTGAGTTAGCGCTCCCAATATACCATGTTTTCCATTTGTGTTCATCATTTTTTTACATTGGAGTTGAACATGTTTGCTTGGCATGAATCTTTTCTTGAGCAAGCTTAAGACATCATAAATCATCATTTTCTTAATTGAAAAGGAATACCGAAAGGAATATTTTTATTTTTATTTTTTTCTTCAAAGGCCTTTGGTCTTTACGTCAACATCAACAATAATGCACTAAAGTGGGTCCATTCATTTCTTACCAAAATAATATATATGATTTGTGTTCCACTTTATCATCTCCGTCTAGCTCAGATTGTTCACGCGAATGCAATTTACATAGGTCCATCCTAGATATGGTTCTTTGAAGGTGGGTGTCCTCCGACTAACCGTGACATTTTTTATTTGAAGGGAAAAATTGGAAACTTAATCTAACCTTTAAATTGTTTAATAGGGCAAAGTGGAAATCACCAAATACGAAACAATTTCCACAAGTTAAAATTATGAGATGAAAAATATTTTAAAAAGAAAAGAAAAAGGGACTCATGCCTTTTCACCTAAAAAGAGGAAATTATTTAGATTTGATTAAAAAAATTTCTCGAATATGATGAAATAAGTATTTAGTAACATGTTTCCTTTTAATAAAAATAACACAACATTGATTTTTGAAAGTCGGTCTTTTAACTTGTCATCGCCGTTTCACTGAGGCATAATTGGACCTTACACAACTAAAAGACACGGGAATTAAATACATGCATGTCTCGCATATGTGACTCATGTTACTTTATGTCCCACATTTTCCCCACACATATTCTACAACTCCGATTGTTCCTCCCCAAATAATATTTGTCTCGTGATCCACTTTAACATCTTGGTCTCATGTTTTTTTTTTTCAGGAAAGAGCAATTTACACTTAAAGGGCGCAACAAAACTAGGTTTGAAATACAAGTGCAATGCTTGCTTTCGTAGCACTAAACAACGCTTGTTTCAGTTTTAAGCTCGAGAAAGACATGCATGTCCGACGCATTTCCACCGTTGTTCCTACTTGAATAATATCTACGATATGTGCTCCACTTTGTTGTCTCCACTGGTGCACATTGTTCATGTCGACAATGTTTACACATGCACTATTCATGTTGGCACAATTCACATGAGCCTTTGCTCAACAAGTGGATGGAGACGATTACACCCGTATTGTCAATGCCCATCCAAATTAGGACCACATCATCCGCGACATTATCAATTTTCATAGAGAGAAACCCTCAATCCAACTTGGAACACCTTCGGCATAAAAAGATCTAAAATGTCAACGTATCTAAATTAAAATAACTAGATATTTTAACAAATTTAATAGTAAATGGCAGTCAAATGTTTTAATTTATATCCCCCTTTATAAATAGATTAACATTTTCCTTTTATGATAATGAGTTTTTTGAAACTTAAGGGATACACATAGGAAAAACAAGAAAAAAGAATTAAGAATGAGGGAAGGTTGATCCAATATACAACATTAGAGTTAATCTTTTTTGGAGAAATTTGCAAGAGGCAAGATGTATCGAGATAGAATATTCATTAAGGAGTTCTTTTCGTAATATTGAAAATCTCGTCTTCATCTAATTTTCTTCATAGAAATCGTGTTTAGGCAACAAACTTGAATAAATGGTAGCATAAATCAAGATAATTTTTATTTATATTTTTACACCGTGGGTAGTGGTATAAAAAGGAGCCAATAATATAAATATATAATGATAAATTGTAAAAATAAAAGGTAATATTTACAATATCACAATCACATGTATTTTAGACATTTTTAAAACTAAATGATTCATCATAATAGAAATAAAAAAAAAAAAAAAAAACAAATTTACACCTTTAAAACTGCCATAAAACTGTTATTGGATATTACCAACGCCATATAAATTAAATAATCAACAACAATAACCATTAACCATTAGATTATGAATAACGGGTTTTCATCATTGATAACTCATTAATATGGCTCATTAAATAAATGAATGGAATACGTAATATGTAGCAGATTTCTTTGTTGCAGAGATTACATGTAACAAGCTTTAAAAATACCCTATATTTTATTGATACATTTTCCTCACTTAGCTTTATTAAGCTCAAAATAATTGTACCAGAATCATTGTATCTAGTTGTGTTTATTTGTTGATAGCGAGAACACGTGTGCATATTGCAAGTACCACTTGTAAAATGAAACACCAAATGTCTTTTTTTTGTATCATTTTGTTAGGAAATTTAATTATTTATTATTTGTTTGTTTCTATTTTCTAAAATTTTGAATTATTTATTAGAACGTTCACGGAAAATACAAGTTATTTTGAATTTTGAATTATTTTCTACATGTGTTGTTATTTCATTTTATATTTTTTAAGTGGGCACAACTTATATGAAAACTTATGTCAAGATAAGTTTATGGTTTAACTTGGATATTAGAGTAGTAGAATGCGTAACCAAGTTTTGATTTCATATTCATTTATGTTTATTGGTTTTTGGATGCTTGTGTTTGTTTGTTCAAATCTTGTATTTTATTATTTTAAGTTAAATATGTTATATTGATTGATAATATATATAAATTTTATTATTTTTTATAATAATAGGGGTGATGTTATAATGGAAGTGACCCTTTTCTTAATATAATAGTTGATCGATTGTGGGATGAGTATATTTAATTTCTAAGATTTTTGTTTTCATGTTCTTGTACAATTGCTTCTAAATACATGGCTTACATGACTATAAAATCTTCATTTATTCAAAAATTAAACCCACATTAATTGACACATTGATTAATAGACCCGAGTGCACAACATATCAACCCCAATATACTACATGATATGATGATGCTTATGCCTATACTAATAACACCATTCTCATTTTTCTCCTCTCCTCTTTCTCCTCGCTCTACAATTGCCTCTAAATGCATGCCTATGAAATTAGGTCATTCATTCATAAATTATCATTCATTCATTGATTAAATTAAAGCCCATACACGAATAAATATCAACATAAATCAATATATTCAACAATTGGTGATGCTTGATTTTCATTGTAATCATTAAATTGTATGATTTTAATGTTTATTTATTTATTTAATTATTGGTCCAAACTAAGCGTTATTGTCCCATCTATAGTGTTTTCATGGTCCCCTTAGCATTTTTTACAAATTATTGTGAACGCCTTTGTAAACATATAGGTAAAAATGTGAAAGCACACAAAATATATGTAAATTAGTAGAAAAATACCACAATTTATCGCTTAAAAACTAACATATTCAAAAATGAATTAAACAATGACATCCCTTCTTACGTACTTCTAAAGCATGCAATTAATGTATATTTTGGTTTTCTTTTCCCTCTTCTTATGTAGACCATACTTTAACTTGATTTTTGTTGTAGAGTTTAGATTAAACAAGTGCCACGTAGTGGCTTATTCCTGTCAAAGATATTGTTATTGAAATTAAACATGTTTAATTGTATTTAATGTATACTATATTCTCAATCGCCATAAAAGTGAAAAGCACGAAGTACGAATGAAGTATTTTAATTTAAGATTTTTTTTTAAAGATTTTTTTCAAATAAAACATTATTATTTTTAATTACATTCAATAAATATTGTACTATTTTTTATACCTTAGGATGTGTTGTTACACAAACCATTTTATTCTTTACACTATACCTTTTATAGTCTTATGGGCTTGATGCAGAGCATCCCATGTTCAAGAAAATCTTGTACCGAGTTTTTGCTAAGTGTTGGTGTGTGTAAGGATGAAATGCATAAGGAGTAAATAGATTAGGCACAATAAAGTGATAAAGTAATTACGGAAGAATCAAAGGCTTTACATAATTGATAGAGTGAGAAAATTATGTGGTAACATCGACGCACAATATAGAGTGGAAGTTTGGAAGGAGCGTGGAGTAGAATGAGGCACACGGGAGTTTGAAGAAGAGAAGGGGAAATGATGCATCGTGGTGTGTGGAAGGAATTTTGGTGCAAGATGGAGATTGTAAAGGGCACACGAAAGGATAAATAAGGAGATAGTGTGAAGATGAGAACACTACAAAATTGGTGTATGGGTGTTTGAGAAGTCTCATAAGCATGAGAATAGAGGCATAGGTGTATCATGAGACCATGAATGCACACTGATATTTTGAATAACTTGGCTGATAAAAGGAAAAAAGAAGTGCACGATAGAGTAGCGACTAGAGGAAAGTGACAAAAGCTATCATAACTATTTGATCAAATCAATTAATAGTGATTTAACGGTCAAATGATTATATTTAACAAGTTGATTTGGCACAACAAGGAAATTTAGATGGTGTAGAGGTAGCTCGGATAATCAATGAGCTCAAAGATCAACTCAAAATTTGAGCATAAAATCATGTGAGTGTCTAAAAGGGGGTCAAATTCACCATTTAGAGGATTTGGAGAGAGAAAAGAAAATGGCCAAGGTGTTGAGATGTGAAGCTGAATTTCTTCACAAATATTTTTATTTACAACTTTAAGCTTACAAGAATCGGTGTCGGTCACCTAGCTTGAGACCAACCAACATCGGTTGGGAAAAACCGGCATTGGTTGGGGTAACCAACATCGGTTACCTGTGCGTGAAATGTTTTTATTTAGAACACGGGATTAGATATAACCTTTGATTAAAAGGTGATCTAAGGGTTGTAATTGCATAGCTAAGGTGCCCTAAGTTTGTATATTCTTATATAAGCTAGAAAACTAGGGTTATAATAAAAAATTAAGAAGATTGAATGAATTGTAAGAAAGAATTCTTAGAGAGAGCTCAGAAAAGCTTGTAAGAGGAAAAGTAATGTACATCATGTGAGGTGTGGAAGATTGCATATCTTCAATTGTATATCCTCTGGAATAATATATTGGTTGTTTCTTGGTGGACGTAGCCCACACTGGGTGAACCACGTTATATCTTGTGTATTGTTTCTTTTGGTTTTATTTTTGTGTTCATTGTTTGTATGCTTAGATCTGATTTATATTTGTACAATCTACATGGTCTATCTAAATAACAACTAGTATCAGAGATTTGTTTGAGGGTTTTGTGTGTTGACAGATTTACTCACAGAGGATTTCTAATTGAGTGGGAGCACAACAATGGCAGAAGATAGTAAATACAAAGTGGAGAAGTTTGATGGCCATAATTATCAATTATGGAAGATGCAAGTGGAGGATTATCTGTATCAAAGAGATTTATACTTACCGTTGGATGAGAAGGCAAGGCCTACAAAGATAATTGATGAAGAATGGAAGATTCTTGACAAAAAGGCTCTGGGATCTATAAGATTGAGTCTGGCAACATATCGTAGCTTTGAATATAATGAGCAACAACCATGGTAGATTTGATGAAATATTTAGCTAATTTATATGAAAACCAAGTGCATTGAATAAGGTTTATTTGATGAAGAAATTATTTAATTCTAAAATGCTAGAAGGTGGATCTGTGTCTAATCATTTGAATGATTTATGTTCTATTGTAAATCAATTAAAATCAGTTAATATCCCTTTTGAGGATGAAGTGAAAGCATTGTTATTCTTATGTTCTTTGTCAGATAGTTGGGATAATTTGGTAATGGTTGTTAGTAATACAACATCTGCATACTAATATTTTGAAGTTTGATGATGTGATTGGTATAATCTTGAATGAAGAAATACGTAGGAAAAGTATAGGAGAGTCATCATCTGGAAATGCTTTGAATGTAGAAAGTAAGGGGAGACAAAAGGAGAAATCCAAGAGCAAGAATAATGGGAGATCAAATTCAAAGAATGGTAGATATCTAAATCAGAGGTAGAGGAATAACCTGTTGGAATTGTGGAAAGAAAGGACATGCAAAGAAGGATTGTTGGTTCAAGGAAAACAAAGAGAATGTACCAAAGAAAGGTAAAGAGGAAAATGTTGCATCTTCTAAGGTAATGCAAGATGCCCTTATTCTCTCCTTGGATAATAAAATAGAATCATGGGTTTTAGATTCAAGAGCTTCTTTCCATGCTACCCCTAATAAGGGTTATTTCAGAAATTATGTCCAGGGTAATTTTGGGCATGTTTATTTAGGAGATGATGAACCATGCATGATTATTGGTAAAGGTGAAGTTCATCTTAAATTGTAGAATGGAAATACATGGATATTGAAAGATGTGAGGCATGTGCCAAGCCTCAGGAGAAATCTAATTTCTGTAGGACAACTAGGTGAAGATGGTTGCATGGTTACATTCACAACCGATTCTTGGAAAGTTTCCAAGGGAGCTCTTGTTGTTGCAAGAGGAAAGAAGGTAGGAACATTATATTTGTCTACCTGTATTACTGATTCCTTTTCTATTTTATCTACTTCAAGATTCAGATGCAAGCATGTGGCATAATCGGCTAGGCCATATGAGTAAAAAGGAATGTAGATCTTAAAGGCTAAGGGTAAGTTATCATATTTGAAAGATGTAGATCTTGATTTTTGTGAGCATTATATATTTGGAAAGAAAAAGAAAGTGATATTTCTTAAAGTTTGGGTCAACAAAGAAGGAGTAGAAATTGGAGCTTGTGCACTCAGATGTGTGGGACCAGCCCAGGTAGCTTCTCATGGAGGATCCCAATATTATGTGACTTTCATTGATGATGCCACAAGAAAGGTATGGGTTTATTGTATTAAGTGTAAATATGATGTTTTTGAGACTTTTAAAAGATGGAAATCCCTTATGGAAAATGAAACAAATTTAAAGTTAAAGTGTCTTAGATCTGACAATGGTGGTGAGTATTGCAACAAGGTTTTCAATGATTATTATTTTAGTGAATGGAATACGCAGAGAAAGAATGGTTCCTAGAACTCCACAGGAGAATGGAGTGGCTGAAAGAATGAACAAACTATCATGGAATGTGCAAGAAGCATGAGGATACATGTTGGTTTACCCTTGCAATTTTGGGCAGAAGCAGTAGATACGGTGGTATATTTAATTAATTGTGGGCCTTCAAGTGCACTAGATGGTGGAATACCAAAAGAAGCTTGGACTGGAAAAGAGGTAGATATTTCTTTTCTTAGAGTATTTGGTTCAAAATTTTTTTGCATGTTGATAAAGAAAATAGGAAGAAATTGGATGCTAAATCCAAGAGATGCACTTTCATTGGTTATGGTTATGGTGATTTGGATTTCATTTTTGGGATTTAGAGGATGCTAAGATTGTTAGGAGTCGTAACATTGATTGGAATGAAAAGAGAATGTACAAGGATCAGGTTTTGATACCCAAGAATGAACCAAGTGAAAATTTTGTTGAAGAAAATGCATTCTCAGATTTAAAACAATCACACACAGTAAATATTAGCATCGTCAGTACTACAAGAACCGGTGTGTTGGTCAGGTAATCGTGTCGTGTGAGAAGAGATAGACCGGCATGCATCAGTTGGGTGAACCGGCATCAGCTATAGGGGAACCGTGTCGACTACAAGGTGATCGATCGTTGGTCATTGTCATAAATTGATATGAATGTGCAACATGACACAAGATTGAGCCCCATGCACCCCAAATTTTTGTGAGAAGGTCCCAAAGGGTAAGTAAACCTCCGTAAAAGATTTATCCTTCATTATTTTATTTATTATTGACTGATAGTGGTGAACCCAAGAGTTTTGAAGAAGCAATGCACAGGATACCCACGTGGAGTGGGAGCATGGCATGAATGAGGAGATGGACTCCTTGGAAAAGAATCAGACATGGGATTTAGTCAAGTTTCCAACAGGTAAGAGATCATTGCAGAAACAAATGGGTTTACAAGATCAAGGAGGAAGAGGGTGGATGAAAAGATACAAAGCAAGGCTTGTGGTAAAAGGATTTACATAGAAAGCAGGTATTGACTTTGGTGAGATATTTTCTCTCTAGTAGTTAAGATGACTTCCATTCATATTGTTCTAAGTTTAGTTGTAGTAGAAGATTTTCATTTAGAACAACTTGATGTTAAGATGGATTTCCTTCATGGTGATTTGGAGGAAGAGATTTATATGCAACAACCATTGTTTGGGTATGAAGTCAAGGGTAAGGAGAAATTTGTGTGCAAGTTGAAAAAGAGCTTGTATGGGCTCAAGCAAGCTCCAAGGCAATGGTATATGAGGTTTGATAGTTTTATGCATGAGCATGGTTATATGAGATGTGAATCTGACCATTGTGTTTATTTCAAGAAGCTTGAAAATGGGAGCTATATTATTTTGTTATTGTATGTGGATGATATGCTTATTGCAGGATCTAGTATGCAGGACATTGGTGAGCTTAAAGAAAAGTTAGCTCACACATTTGCAATGAAGGATTTGGGAGCTGCAAAGAAAATCCTTGGCATGCAAATTCACAGAGACAGAAGAACAAGAAATTGTATTTGTCTCAAGAAGATTATATCAATAAGGTGTTAAAAATATTTAAAATGTAGGATGCAAAACCTGTAAGTACACCTATGGCTGGACACTTTAAATTGAGAAAAGATCAATGTCCTACATCACATGAGGAGGTTGAGTACATGGCACAAGTTCCATATGCTTCAGCAGTTGGAAGTCTTATGTATGTTATGGTTTGTACCAGACCAGACATTACACAAGAAGTGGGAGTTGTGAGTAGATTTATGGCCAATCTAGGTAAAGAGCATTGGAAAGTAGTCCAATGGATACTTAGATATTTGAGAGGGAATTCTAGCATGCAGTTATGCTATGGAGGATCAGATACTTCTTTATGTGGCTATGTTGATTCAGATATGGATGGAGATTTGGATGGTAGGAGAGAGCACCACTGGATATGTATTCACAATAGGTGGGATGACAATTAGCTAGATTTCAAGATTGTAGAAGGTTGTGGCCTTGTCTACTATAGAGTCGAGTATGTTGTAGCTACAGAGGCTAACAAAGAGATGATATGGATGAGCAAGGTTCATGGAAGAGTTGGGAAAGGAGAAAGAGGATTGTAGTTTGTACAATGATAGTCAAAGTGTGATTCATCTGGAAAAGAACTCAACATTTCATTCAAGAACGAAACACATTCAATTGAGATATCACTTCATACGGTAGGTGTTGGAGGATGGGCAACTAAAGTTGGAGAAAATTCATACAAATGAGAACCCTGCATGGATATGCTAACAAAGTCATTGGAAAAGGAGAAGTTGGAGCTACACTCCACTTTTGTTGGTCTTCGAGTTTGAGACTTGAAGAGGGAGAAACAAATCCAAGGAAGAGGATCCAAGGATGGAGTTATACGTTATAGTGCAACAATTTATCTCCAAGTGGGAGATTGTTGAGATGTGGAGCTGAATTGCTTCACAAATAGCTTATTTACAACTTAAGTTTACATAAGAATCGGTCACCTAGCAAACCAATCGACATCGGTTGGGGTAGTAACCTGCATCGGTTACTTGTGTGTGAAATATTTTTATTTAGAATGTGGGATTAGATCTAACCTTTGATTAAAAGGTTATCTAAGGGTTGTAATTGACAGCTATTAAGGTGCCCTAAGTTTGTACATCTTACTCGTGTGTGAAATGTTTTTATTTAGAAGATTAAATGCGGATTAGATCTAACCTTTGATTAAAAGGTGATCTAAGGAGATGTGGAAATTACATATCTAAAGTATATCCTCCCTAAGTTTGTATATGCTTATAATATCTTGTGTATTGTTTCTTCTAGTTTTTTTCATTATTTATATGCTTAGATCTAATTTATATATGTACATCTTGTATGTTCTATCTCTAACACAAGGATTGAGCCAAGTTTAACGGTAAGATGCGAAAGGCACAAAGTATTCATCAAAGTTATGTCCTTAGGGGAAAACACCACATAATCTAAACCACACTCGTGGAGAGAAATTTGTAAGATCCTTAAGAGAAACTACTTGTAGATGGCATAAAGGCTTTAGAAAGAAATAAGAAATCTATAACTTAATGTGCTATTCATTACCGACTACTTAAGTGATGAGGAAAACACTCCAATTCACCAATTCATATCATAGTTGGTTGTTTCCGCGTAGGAAAGATAGAAATATGTTGGTAGAACGTCAAACATGAGGTAGCCGACATGTAACACTCGTGTTCTCCACTATGTAAAAAATTAAATAGAGAATGAAAGAGAGAGATCCTAGAGTGTAATGACCAAAGGGTACTCATCTTACATGTAAAGGAAATATATTGTCAAGAAGAAGACTAATCAAATGTAACAATAGCTAAAATATTCGGAGTAAATGTTGGAGGAGCTCAATGGTGTAAGGACTAGACTGGAAGATGTAAAATAAGACCACTAGAGACTAATTAGTCTTCTGGTGTGAAGCATCCAAAAGAAGGAGAAGGAATCGATGGAGATTTGGAAACACAAAGAATCCTATAAAAAGAGAGTGCTAATGGAGCACTTTGGAGAGAAAAATGGGTGTGAATTGAGGCACAACCAGAGGTTATGCAAGAGAGGAACAAGAGTGGAGAGAAATTATACATGAGAGTACCACCAAGAAATGCAAGAAAAATAACACATGAAGAAGGCCCACAATTGGGAAAAAGGTGATAAAATAAGTCGCACTGGAGGTACACAACAAAGTGTGCAAGAGTATTGCATCAAAGCACCATCGAATAAGGAAGTTTCCAAAGATGAGAATATGGTAGTCGATGATGAGAAGGGCATGAAGGATTGTGCAAAAAAGTAGATAGAAGTGGAAGGATATGAAGAAAGAAAGAGTGAGAATATTGCACAACCAAGAATCAAAGAGTACACAAACAAGTCCTAGAATGAAGACCAAAGGGCGCGAGATGATTGTGCAAAATAAAATGTCCCAAATGGAGGGCTTATGGGGTACATTGCTAAGTGCGTAAGAGAAGAAATCCATGTGAAAATGTTAGAGGCCATGGACGAACAGATGAAATAGTAATCTTTTATAGGATATAAGGAGTGTGTAGATAAAGATGCACACAATAATGGAAGAACCATTGCAGAAAGGAAGGAGAGGAAGATGTTACCTTGAAGGAAACTGAAATAGATAAACTTGAAGGAGAGACTATACGAATGTGTGTTAAAAAGGTCTTACCAAAGAAAAAAGTGATCCATGAAGGTCGAAGGAGATTATGCAAAGGAGTTTACGAAAGGAAAAGAGCTTGCAGACAAAAATAGGAACTGTGTGAAGAAGAAGAAAGTACCTTGAAGATAACCAATGAAGAGTGGTATGTGGAAGAGGTTACGAAAGTGCATAGAAGAAAGAACACATAGACATATGAGAGTACTATTTAAGGTAGTTTTCAGGTTAGTGCTATCAAATGTAGAAAGTACCTAAAATGTAAAAATAAATAGGGTTTACCGATACTTGCTCCGACAATCACACTGTCAGGATGATAGAATGTAGACAATATGAGAATGCTCCTCCTCTCGCTGAGTGAAGAGAAATGTAAGAAAATACTTCTAGATAGAAGATATTAGATAGATAGGATAACAAGTTTCTCGAAAAATGTTGATCCCATGAATCCAAAGGGACTTCCTTAAAGGGTGTCAACGCGTTGATATAATTAAGTTGTTTTGACAAAGATAATTTAAATGATATAAGACAATACAACTAAAACTCAAAATGGATAGGGAGGTCATGTTCATCTTCGTAAGCAACCCAAACTAGGGCTTTGAGAAGATCGAAGTCTTTAAAGTAATCATACTAGTACTTCTTAGTTGTTTCTCGTATTTTGTTAAGGATCTCAAATTATGCTTCAATGTCCTTGAAGCTTGGTGCAAATATGATGGCACATAAGGCAATATTATGGAGGATGTCAAATTGTTCCCACACAAATAGTTTCTGGATGATCGAAAGATCATAAATGTTGGTAATGGGATTAGAGATACGGAACAATCATATATAGGAGACACATCTCGAAAACATACATATTAAGTCCAGATGGATAGATAAAAGATGATAAAATGCAATGACTAATAAAAGTGACTATATTGACAAACCGTAGGTGATTCATAGAAATCATGAATGATTTGGGAAAATTGTTTTCGATTGAAGAGATCACAAGTGATTTTTCAAAAAAAATTTATCTGACAAAATGCTAAATTAATGGAAAATAGAGACTAAAATGTTTGATTTGACCTTGTTTTTGATGCGTAAATAAAATAGAAACAAGAATAGATGGATGTGAGCTTATTATTGATGTGAAAATGGACTGATATGGTTGTAAATGCTTATAGGAACTTATTAATTTTTTGGTGGTGTCTTGTTGAATGCCTGGTGGTGTGACAAGGGCCTTGGAGATGTCTGAATGCATGAAACAATGTGGTCTAGCTTCATGAAGCAATAGAGCTTCGCTACAAAGATTTTGGGATCCTAAACAAGAGCTTTAAGATTCTATTTATAATCATTTGTGTTTTGTTATGGTCGCCGATGATCCCTGAATTACAGGGAAAGCAGCTTGAAAGTGGTTTTAACCACTTCCAACTTAGGCTTTCATGGGTGGGGATGTGAGGTGAGGAGGTTAGGATGTTAGGAGGTTGGGTAATGGGGATAAAAATGGGTTTAGATGGGTTAGGGATGGTTAAAGAGGTTTTAAAGAGGTTAAATGAGATTTATGGAGGGTAAAAGTATGATTTTATGGGAGTGAGGATAATGACTTAGATTATGCTTTTAGAATGATCAGTTTAATGTCTTAATGTGCACAAAGTGTAGGTAGGTTATACAAGGTGGAGAAAACTTGTTTTCTACATTTGCACCTTTTTTCAAGTGGTTTGTGGTGGAAAAAAATTTAGATAAAAATGAGTGAGATGGTTTGAATTGTGCTTGGATGGGTGCCCCCTCAAACTAGGGGTAATTGCGATGAAGTGCAATAATCACCGGTTTGAAATGTTTGTTGGATGAGATAGGTTTGTATGATATTTTTGTTTCGATTTAAGCTACCCCAAGACTAGGCATGGAAACAAGATTGCTACAAAGGTGGATTTACACTACCATGGAGTCAAATGATAGGGGAACCAAAGGGTTCGCAACCTATAGACGTATGAATCATAGGAAGTGGTCATGGGTAATGATCCCGCTAGATATGTTATCTATGGAATTTTGATAAATGTTGTTTTGTAAAGGTGGGCTTCTAAGGCTAGGAATTCAAGTGATAGGGGAACCAATGGGTTCATGTCCTATAGACATATGACTTACCGATGATAAGGTTGTGCGATCCGGGATGGATTCTTGTTAAGGACAGGATTTTCATTGATTGATATTTCCACAAAGGTGGGATTACACGACCGAGAAGTCAAGTGATAGGGGAACCAATGGGTTCTCAACCTATAGATGTATGAATTTGTAGGACATGGTGGGAAAATGTTCCAAGAAGCTACAAAATCCACAATGTATCAAGAAACACATGATGATTATAAAGGATGTTGCCACAAAGTGGACTTACATAGCCGTGAAATCAAGAGATAGGAGAACCAAGGGTTTGTGCCCTATATACATATGACTTGTAGGAGGCAATGGAATAATATTATGAGATATTTTGAATTCCATGATTGATAAAGACATGATTTTTAAGATGCACCTAGATTTTAAGAGGGTCTTGGGGCCTAAAAAAAAGGAAGCACATACTTTGGAAATGTGCAATTTTGATTATGGATGTATAAAACTAGAGGACTGCTAAATGGGTCCAAGATGACAAAGAGGATTGACAGAGAACCGGATAGAGGTCTTGGTGGTGATCAAGGGAGCAAAGTGCTCATGCAAGTATCTAGATGATGAATGTTCAATTCACTTAGTAGATATGATGTTTTTGATGTATGCGGCTCTCTTGAGGCCTATATTTGATGTATATTTTTGGTATACATATTTTTGAGACTCATGATGATGTATATTGATATATCCATATATATGATTATGATTTTGACTCATGTATTGTTGATTTATTTTGATGTTTGATGTTTATGATGTGATGTTGGTATGATATTTAGATATATAGTTGTTTATCATGATGTTTGATGTGATGTTGAGATAGTTGATGTGATGTTGACATGTTGATCTTGATATATTTGATGTGATGTCAGAGGTGATGATGTATGGGTGTTGATTTGATATATGATATGTTAATTTTGTTTGTTGATGTGATGTGACTTCAAATATAATGGTCTTGATGTATATCAAAATGTATTTTAATCATGGTTGGGAATAAAATGTGAATTTCTTGCTTTTAGACTGGATTTGATGCATATGTGATGGTAAAATGTATAATGAAGGCATTGCACTTTGCGGCCTTGTGACAAAAGTTAACACATAACTAATAATAAGTAGTCACATGTAGGATCTTGGATATAGATGGAAGTGAATTTTTATACCTTCCTAGAACATGGGAAGGGTTGACATATGTATTTTGTACGAGAGAATAGGTTCTCCTTTTGATGGCTTTATAGGCTCATGCCCTAGCTATATTTTATTGACACAAACTGATCAATGTGGGAAGTTTACTTTGATGGGAAAGTTGATTGATGTGGGAAGCTTTCCTAGGATGCTTTTGATATTTTGACTTTTTGAAAGCTAATTGATGTGGGAAGCCTATTTATAATTACATGGGTATCCATCCTTCGAGGGAGTGGTCTATAATTTTTATTTTTTTGATTTTTATTTTGAATAACCATCCTTCGAGGGATTGATCTAAATTTTGATAGGTAGTTGTCCTTCAAGGGACGAGTCTATTTTTAAAATATGATTAATAGTTTTCCTTCAAGGGATTAGTCTATATTATATGCATCTGTAGATATTCTTGATTTTTTATTTTTATGCTGAGGGAAGACCTAGTAGACCATTTTAAGGAGGGGAAAAGATGTGTGCACAGACTACACATGTGTATCCCTTTAGCATGTTTTCAATTGGTATATAAAAGGTAAATGGATGTAATGATTGTGGGGTTCCTTCTAATGAGGAACTTATCCAAATGAACTATCTGATGAATAGAGTCATGGTGCTCATCTTTAAGGTTTTAGTTATAAGGTAGTGACAGTAGACCACATGCTTCCAAATCATTACGATGGTGAATGACAGGCTAGTGATGGAATAAGATCTTTGATGTGACTAATTTCATGATGGTAGATGTGTTAATGTAGAAAGGCCACAAGTGCAAAGCATTTAAAGGTTCCTTTTGGGTGTACCATCAAGGAGGCTAGACGATAGGCTCTCGACCCATATTTGTGAGTGATGACATATGGACCAATCCAGTTAGGGGAAAACTTTCCACATTTACTCCTTTCTAGAGTAGTGACATTTTGATTTTCTTTTAGGACAAGATCACCAATGTTGAAGTCACGCTCTTTGACATGTTTTTTATATGCTCATTTGATGTGTTCTTGATAGATGTGATGATGTTTGAGAGTGTTAGGTGAAGTTCATCTAAAAATTCAAGTTGTGTTAGATGTTCTTGATGATAATCCTTGTTAGAAATAAAATCTTTGAGGGAAACACAAAGAGATGGGATTTGTACTTCAAGGGGTAAGATCTCCTCAAGGCCATAAACTAAATAAAAGGGCATATAACCTATAAGAGTATAGATGCTATTTCAATAATCCCATAGAGTAAATAGGATTTAGAGATGTCAATGCCTATCTGCTTGGTTGATGGTTTTCATAAGGATTTTGTTAGAAGATTCTATTTTTCCATTTGCTTGAGGATAATAAGGGGATGAAAAAATTATTTTAATATTCAAAGTGTCATATACTTTCTTAACTTCCTTATTCTTGAAATATTTTCCATTATCAGTGATTAATTTTTTAGGGATACCAAAGCAAAATACAATATGTTGATATATGAAGTCAATGATTTTCTTTTCTTTAGAAGAGGCGGTGAATATCCTCTACCCATTTAGATAAGTATTTAGTAGTTGTGATGATAGAGTGGTGTCATTGTGATGAATGAGGGTTAATGAGACCAATGAGGTCAAGTCCCCATTGTGAGAAAGGCCATAGATCTTGAGCGGGTTGTAGAGCTTGACTAGGTATGTGAGTAAGATTGGAATGTTGTTGACACTTGACACATTTCTTAACATATGCAAAACAATCCTCGATTAAGGGTGGGCTACTAGTAGCCCATCCATAGGATTTGTTTAGCAATTACTAAATCATCAAGTTTCAACCACATATGTCGTCATAGACTTATTGGATAGCTTTAATGGATTCATGAGATATGAGGCATCAAGGTGTTAATTGGAAGATTATTTTAAAAACAGTGGTCCTCTACCCCCATGTAGGAGAGGATAGATTGATCGTTATGGCATTAAAGGATGTTGATGGTAAGAGAATCATCCTCTATCATTCTTAAATACTAGTGAAAGGGTTTTAGTATTGTTGTTATTTTGATAAGTAAGTGGTCCTAAGGTGATAGTATTGAATCTAAAAAGTTAGGAGGGATGGAAATGGTGTCATATGTGTCCATGGGGTCGTCATGCAAAGGTGGATAATTTAGTTCGGTTTTGTCACGAGATCCAAATGTAATACTTGTGGAGGATTTTTAGGCCGGTCTATCAAAACTTAATCCATATTTTTCATGAGGTGACCGACGGATATGTGGTATGTGTTGTATCCCATATAACACAACACATAGACACCGACTTTGATTTTTAATATAAGTGTGCCTATGTGGGAGTGATGGTGCCGTTAAAGGCACGTAGTACCACAGTGACTAAGCGACGATTGTGTTGGATAATTGAAGTTGATCAAAGGCATGTGATGATATGATATTAATGTTTGTGCCATTGTTGATCATGACTCTCTTAATGAGAGTATCATCAATTTGGGTGGTGATGAATAATGGAAGGTCATGATCTTTAGGTTACAAAGACAGGATTTTGGATCTATTAAAATAAATCGCAGTGAAAGTTTTGAGGATACCGACCAGATTTGTGAGCGGTTGGGGATCATCTGAAGGTACCGATATGGATTGAATTACTTTGATCATGGCTTATTGATGTTGTGGTGAGGTTTAGACAAGCTCATAAAGGGACATCTTTACCGAATCTTGATACGATTATTTAATGATGGTATTCTATACGGAAGTGGTAGATTGGGTGTGCGGAGCAGAAAGGATGGATACCTTAGCTTTGGTAGAAGATGTTGGATTAGGTGATTCTAGAGTGAGAGGGATGGAGACCTTGGAATTTCTTTGATCTGAAGTCTTAGGTTTTGTGCACAAGCTCTAGTAGTTATACGCACTACATCAATTTGATGAAGCAAGGATTTTTGGAAGAGGCCTCACCTTTACTAGATGTAGACATAGGATTAGGTGATGGTTTGGGTGTAGATGTTTTAAATGTCTAATGGGTTTTTTTACTGGATTTGGTTGTTCTAGATTTGGGATAATACCTTTGTTAGAAATGCTTTGAATGAGAATGTGGGGAGATTTACAATCCTATGTGAAATATCTTGGTGTTTGATGATAATCACAAAATTATTCAAAGTTATACCATGAGGGTTTCCACCTCTAAGAGCTAAATGCCTTGAAAGGATGCAATGTCATGATTGGGTCATTGGATAAGCCTTTCAAGGATTTTTACATAGTGTCTTGTCAAGGATGAGGTTGAAGGAATTGGTGCTTCATTAGATGATATGGAAGTTGGTGTTGGAGGGATCATTTGTTGCATGACATGTTTAGGTGTCGATTGGGGAACGATCTTGGATTTTGTAATAGTGACTAAAAATGTGAATGAGGAATGAGGCCCCAAAATAGAGGGAAAGGAATTTATATCTTGTACTAAAGTTGTTGTATGATTTCGTGGTATGATTGCTACTTTTTTATGGAGGGGTTGGAGGTCACGTAGAGGATTTTTGATATTTCAGACATAATGTAGCGTGACATGATTTTCATAAGAGCTCTTCATGATTTGTATGATAGGTTATTTTTCTAAGGGTCTTGAAGAGGCCATAGGTAAGTTTGAAGTAGATGCGATGGATGTAAATGAATTCATGGTCTTACCGAAGGAAAGGCTAAGGGAATTATGTTATTTAATAGGTGCTTCTAGGGTAGAAACAATAGGTTTTTATGATGTGGATAATTTAGATAGTGTTTCTATAATAGAAACAATAGGTGTTGATGATATGGATGGTTTGGATGATACTTCGTGATAGGAGCATTAGATGTTGAAGGTGCGGATGACTAATCTTTGATAGTGTTAATAGTGTGGTGAGAGTGGATGAAGTTGGATTGGGGTTGACTAGTGGATGGGTCATGGTTTGGAAAGGGTTTTTTGAAGACATCTAAGTTTTGATTCGAAGGTGCATTTGGGTTATCCAATTGCAACTCACCTTTGTTGATAAGGTCCTGAAGGATGTTTCTAAATGAATGACACCTTTTGATGTCATGACCCTTGACTTAATGGTATTTACAATAATCATTCTCTCGATACCAAGAGGGATTTGAGACAGATGTGTCAATGGGGTGGATAGGAGGAAGGGTGATCATACATGTAGCTAAGATTTTATTGAAAATTGTGTTGTAGGATTCACCAATGGGTGTATAATTACATTGAGGATGGGTTCATTCAAGAGCCGAAAATTCCTTAGAAGCGACTCTTATGACAACAATTTTCATTGAAGTTTTAGATTTATCATGATTAGAATATGGTTTGGATGAGGAGTCTCGAATTATGCTTCTTTGATCTCAGTTTGACCCTACCGTCCTCGAGAGCGCAGAGTTTTAGTTTTCAAACCACAAGTAAAGGATTTTTCAAATGTTTGGAAAGATTTGATTTAGAGTATTAATGATATATGTTTGACATAAGAGCGAGCAAATAGATTGATTAATTTTTTGTGGGAGGGAGAAGGATAATTGATTAATAATACCCCTCTAAAGTGGGAAACAAAATCTGTAATAGATTTGTCTTCAAATTGTTTGATGGCATAAAGATCGGTAATGGTGAATTTATAGGTGATGTTAATCAAGAAATGTTCTAAGAAAAGTTGTGCAAGATGTGCAAAGGAGAAGAGTGAGTATTGTGGGATACTGTTATACCAATATAATGCAGGTCTAGCTAAGGACATAGGGAATTTTTTCAACATGAGGTCTTGATTGTGTGCGATAAGATAATAGGTTTGATGACAGGCTCAAATATGTTGTTGAGGATCCTCTTTACTATATAATTTAAGGAAATTAGGGGTTCCCATGTGGAGGGTATGCTTTGTATGGTATGGAGGGATGGATAGGTTTTTACAATTTTTTTCGTAAGATAACATTTTTGGGACCCATAGAAACAACTTGTAGACTTGAGATCCTATTCATGAGTGCTTCTAAAGGATCATTTTCTAATGGTTGTTATGGGGGTTAAACGACAACGAGCCTAGTTGATTATATGTATTTGGATTTTTTTGTTTATATGACTGATATAGTAGAGGGATATTATGCTAGAGTGAAGCACTCATGGGAATGTTTTATGTTGGTTGTGAGACTAGAGGTTGTGAGGGTTAGATATATTGATATTGGATAGGCATTGAAGTGTTTATAAGGGGTTGTGACTACTGAGGTATATATTGGGATGGGTTGGAAGTATGGAAAAGGGTTGAGATTGGTTGGGTATATGTTGAAAGGGGATGGAAGTATGGATGAGGGGTTAAGATTTTTGTGATATATATTGAGGTGAGACATAGGTGTTAATGAATGGTTGGGATAGTTGAGGTATGTACTGAGAGGGTATTTTTGAAACAGGGGTAGTTGATATATGTTGTGAAGAAGGGTGAATGTTAGAGATAAAACTTGTATTGATGAGGGGTATCAACATTGGGATGGACATGACCATGTTCTGAATGGATGACATGGGTTGTTGCAAAGAAGTAGGTTGAGACACACTAAGTGGGATGGCTATCGAGCTTATAGGAGGTGTTTGGAGAGTACTAGAGATTATAGGACCAGAGGTGGAAGAAGATGTGTTGATGTTATTTTGTGAGGAGGAGGATCTAAATGAGATATTTGGTGAGGATGATGATTGTTGGTTGGTTGTATCTTGTAATGAAACAAAATTGAGATCAAAAGTGATCACGAGATCTCGATGAGATGTTTCTAACCCACAGGTGAGTGGAATAGGGATGGAGATGTTGGATGACCGGCTCGTGGTTAGGGTCAATAATCCAGGAGTGATCATAAGTGACAAAAGTGACCACTAGTCATTGTTCAGGTGTAGATTGTTGAAGAAGTACACTGGAGCAACTAAATAACAATTGAAATCCACAAGGTTTGAGTCCAAAATCTCAATTAATGTTGGATCACCGCTATTGAAGAAACAAAAACTGGAAGGATGTGAGATCTTTGAAGTGACTAATTGACTGCTAGGAGAGTGCGGGGGTTCTTGATTATATGTTGGAGGTGATGAAGATGCTCGGTATGATTCAATTAGGCATGGAATGTCATCAAGGCGAGACTGGAAATTTTCTAAGGATTGTTGGAAACATTCATCATGTTGTTAAAGTCTTATAGACGAGACTATTGTCTAGTTAGGATCATGAAACAAAAATAATCACTAAAAAGAAAAAGGAACTAGCTGGTTGGTTAGTTACTATAACGCAAAAAAGTTACACAAGAGAATTTTTATTATCTTGATTAAATTAAAAATATGAAATGTGGAAAATGGCTACGAGATACTAGGAAATGGAAATCTAAGGCTAGTTTTAGATGATGTTAAAGGATGGATTCCTTGATATACCCAAAGGTGCATGAGGACCATTGTTGGTGTTAATATGATGTATGGTTTTGGGCTGTTGGTGCTCAAATTGATCTCGCCCCATTTATCCTTAAAGTTCTTCAGTTTGCGGGCTCTATCATCTTCTTTATCTCCCGTATTGATGCATAAAAACTCTGTCCCCCATTTGGTTGCCATGATTAGTCCCTTCCTTGGTCAAGGATCACTTAAAATTCTAGAATTTATTTTTGTTCCTCTGTCTCGTGTGAAAGAGTCTGTAACTTGGGTGTAAACTTGGGTTTTTTCCCTTCCTTCCATTTTCCATAGTCACGTTTTGTTGTCCCTGTCTTTTTTATCCCAAATATATATAGAAACGTGATTGGATATGGCTCAAAGGATCATATCCAAGCCTTGTATCATTTCTAAATTCTTTATCCTTGAAGAAGGATTCATTTTGGGCTCAAATGGTGATTTTCCTATATTTTACGGCTTGACGGGTGTGTTTTTCCCCATCAAATTTACATCTCAGCATCTGTGGAAATGTGGCCCTTTTTGGTTGGATGCGGCTTGGTGGGGCACTTTAAAAACTCTAAGGCTCACTTCAACTCAAAACTTGTCCATGTGGAGGGCCGACGCTCATTTGAAAATTCTCCTTTTGGTTTGGCCTTGGAGTTACGCCGGGGAGACACGTGGAGGTTTCCATTGCCTTGCCCAAACTTAAAAAAAATTCATGCAGTTGGTATAGTTTTAGTGGACCATGGACACGTGGAGGGTTGGTGCTCATTTGTGGATCTCGCCTCAGGGTCCCACCTTAACAATTGCGACAGGAGACATGTGGAGGCTTCCGCCTGGCTCCACTCTATACTTAAAATTTTCAAAGCAATTTTGAAAGGCCATGAGACACATGGAGGGACCACGCCTATTTGGGGACCATCCCCTAAGTTTTATTTTGAAGAAGCACCAAGAGGACACTTGGAGGCTTCCACTCACTCTGCCTTTGCTTGGAATTTTCAACGGCCAAGGAAAACTATCGCGGACCCTGGACACATGGCACCTTCCACTAATCCTTCAAATTTTTTAACAACTCTACCGGATTGAGACATGTGGTGAGCCCGCGCATGTTCAGGGTCTCCACATTTAAGGACCATACCAAAGGTGTGCCAAGGTAACACATGAAGGCTTCTGTTGGCTCCCTTTTGTTGAGAATTTTTCAAAGGCCAAAATATGTTTTTCTTGGACCCAGGGCATGTGGAAGGCCCGTGCTTATTTGGAAATTTTCCCCTGTAGTTCTCCTTTGTAGTTACGCTAAGGAAACATGTGGATGGTTATAAAATAAAATGGAGAAGGGACAGAATCAATGGGTATTGTGCATTGCGTCTATTTTTTTGCCATTTTTTCTCCAAGACTCCTGGAGATGTGAATACGCACTGTTTTTCATCATTTTTTTATGAAATTCCTTGTCATCTTTGTCTGTAAAGTGCCATTGAATGAATTTGGAACTTAATTTATGAGTTAAAGAATTGTTAAGGTCGATATTTTGAAGTTAGAATTGCTTAGGAATTTACAAAAATGGGAATTACCAGAAAAGATGGATGTGGGACAAAGTTGCAGAGGAAAGAAAGGGAAAATGATGAAATGATGAAAGTTGCAGGCACAAAAGATGAAAAAGGTGTTGCCTCGAGAGCGAAAAGGATTACCTATCATATCTAGTGTGAAGAGCCTTCGACATATGGTTAAAAAGGGGATTTCTCACATGACATAATTAGAATGATTATAAGGATTGCCAAAAGTTTGTGGCATGACATCCTAGTCATTAGTCGAGGGCCTAAGAAGCGTGATCAGTTCATAATTGGTTCACCTAGCAACTTTCAGATGTGAATTTGTTAAACATCACTTTCTGAGGCAAATTGGTAACAAGCAAAGGTCCCTCAAATATTATTCTCTTTTGGGGAAAATTGAGTGAGTAAATGTATAAATGCAATGAGAATACTCTTGCAAATGGTCGGGGATTAAATTTCATAAGAAAAATTTGAGAAAATCCATATTCTGAGAAACCCATCTGAGATACCTGGTTAATTTCCTTTGTGTTAGATTTTCTATCATGTCAAGTTGGTTACAGATGTATAGCCATTGATGAGCACTAAGATTGCTCTGGAAGCTTTCCCCTGTTGATGAATTTAAGCAATTTTGAAATTAATTTGTGTCAATCTTGGAGCAATTAGTGTTTGCTTTGTTTCAGAATGTCTACAAGTAGTTTTTCTTGTTCCTATTGCAATCTTACATTGAAATCTTTGTGAAATCACACAAGATCTCATCCCTGTGACAATTTAGTGGCATTTGCAATTTCATTTCAAGAAGAGCCTTCATCTTGTGATGAGATAAAAAATTTAAAATCATTCCACTGTCATTTGTTTATAAAGAATTGTCTGTAAGTCTTTGGGTGTACCTTATGGTGTGATTGATCAGAGATTTTGGTGTTTAATTGAGTCTTTTAGCTCGAGCCTTTGTGCTAGATTCTCAAAGATTGTGTGAAAACGTGTTAATTTGGGCCTCCATTGAAGCACACCTTTTGGTTGAAGGAACGTCTTAACTATTCTAAAGTTTTTTGTTGTTGAGTTGTCCATTGTTGTGAAGTTTCTCAGAGATCTAGTATAATCAACTTTATCTTGCTTAATCTCCCACCAAAATTATTCAAAAACCATGAATCCATCCTGAACTACCCTTGTTTGCCATGTATATCAACAAAGGAACAAAATCTATTTACTAAAATATGTAGAACAATCAGGATCTCATAATGTCTTTAGTAACCTTAGCCTTGTTTTGAAAGTATCTCCATCTTCTATAAGTGAAAACTCTTGAGAGTTAAATTATGGAGTATTGATCATACTTTCCCAAGGTTTTATTCATAAAATTTGTGCAAAAAAAGGATATATCCATCTCCTTCATCAAACATAGGTTACACTACGGGTCTTCTCACCCTGGTTGAAAGGCACAACGTAAAGTAGTGAGGATAGGTCAAATCCTCTTGAAGGTGTTATCCATATCTCCACAAATCTAAGTGAAAAAGGACCAATTAGATCTCATCCCTGGCTATAAAATGACACACATTATGATCTATTTGTCTCTAAGCTTCGTGCCAAATCTGTGATGCTTCTCAGCTTGAAAAGGAGAACAAATTTGGATACCAACAGGGCCTACCCCCTCACTTCACATTCCCACGATGATAAGGGTGTTGGGTTCTTAGCCAATATACCTCCCACCAGCTTATTTATACTCGGATAGAACACCAAGTCGGCTTATCCTCTTGGTGATGAAATCCAAGTAGGTCCACTTGGGAAGGAGTGTTTAAATGCAAGTTATTTTTGATGTGGTTTGGTTGTGTGTGAGGGGAGTTAAGTGAATGCAATTACTTAAAATCCTAATTAAACTATATGATCAATAAAATTGAGTTTTCATTTTAAATTCCAAAGGAAATGTCTATTCGATGATAAAAAACACACAAATGCGATGCTAAAAATAGAAAGGTGATAGAAGAAAGTTATACCCATGATTGCTTTTCATTTTTTTTTAAAAAGTAAAATCAATAACAACAACAACAACAACGCGCTCTAGAAATCTAAATGAAAAAGGGACTAGGAGTGTCCCACCCGACATGTCGGGATGTTTAAGGTAGTTTTCGGGTTAGTGTTATCAAATGCAGAAAGTACCTAAAACTCAAAATAATTAGGGTTTACCAATACCTGTGCAACAAATGCAATGTCGAATGGTATAATGTTGATGATGTGAGAATTCTCCTCCTCTCATTGAGTGAAGAGACATGCAAGAAAATACATTTAGACACAATATATTAGATATATATTATAACGAGTTCTTGGCAAAGGTCGATCCTAGAATCCAAAGGTACTTCCTTGAAGGGTGTTAACTCATTGATACAATTAAGTTTTTTTGAAAAGATGATATAAATTATAAAATACAATACAACTAGAACTCAAGATCAATAGGAGGTATTTTTAGCTGCATAGGTGGCCCAGGATAGGGTTGTGGCAAGCTTGAAGTATTCAAAGTAATCGTACAAGTAATCCTTAGTTGTTTATTGTATTTCGTCAAGGATCTCAAATTATGCTTCAATGTCCTCAAAGCTTAGTACAAATGCGATGGTGCATAAGGTGAGCTCATAGAGGATGTCAAATTGCTACCACAGGAATGGTTGTTGGATGATCAAAAGATCATAAATTTTGGTAATGGGATGAGAGATTCTTGGAACAATCATCTATAGGAGAAAAATCTTGAAAATAGACATATTAAGTCCAAATGGATAGATAAAAGATGATAAAATGTAATGACTAATAAAATTGACTATATTGATAGTAATCACAGGTGATTCATAGAAATCATGGGCGATTTGGGATAATTGTGTCCGAATGAATGGATCGAAGGTGATTTCTGTGGAAAAATTGATGTTTGACAAAATGCTAAATTAATGGAAAACAAAGACTAAAATTCTTGATTTGACCTTGTTTTTTATGTGTAAACAAAATGGAAATAAGAATAGATGGATGTGAACTTACCGTTGACGTGAAAATGGACTAATATGGTTATAAATTCTTACATGAACTTGTTGAGTTTTTGGTGGTGTCTTGGTGAATGCCTAGTGCTTGGCCAAGGGCCTGAGATGTCTAAATGCACAAAACAATGTGTTCTAGCTTCCTATAGTAGCAAAGCTTCACTACAAAGATTATAGGATCTTGAAACATAATATTTAAGCTTTTATTTATAATCACTCACAATTTTTAGGGTTGCTTTGGTGATCCTAAAATTTTGGGGAAAGAAAGCAGTCAAGAGGTTGGGATGTTGGGTAATGGGGATAAAAATGGGTTTAGATGAGTGGGGATGGTTAAAGAGGTTAAATGAGATTTACTGAGGGTAAAATTATGATTTTATGAGAGTGAAGATAGTGACTTAGGTTATGATTTTAGAATGATCATTTTAATGTCTTAATGTGCACAGGGTGTAGGCGGGTTACGCAGGTGGCGAAAACCTATTTTCTATAAGTATTACCATAGTTCGATAAAAGCGTGAGGAGATACAAAAGTTACTTTATAGGAAACAAAGGATTGAAGGGGACATCACAAATAAGGGGAGAATATTTCACATGCGGCTATCACATCCCAAAGTGTAGAGAAGAAGCGATAATGATTTTGATAGGAAAGGCACAAGAGATAAATCTGTGCACGAGTAAATAATGGCTTGATAGTACACATGCAGCCATAGTGTGGTCTAACCAAGACCAAATGAGAAATAAGTAGAGAATCTCGTAAGAATACTGGGAAAATAGATGAATATTGTGTAGAATAAATGCAAAAATAAGATTGGTTCCTAACAAAGGAGTCCATGGAAATTGTCTATGATGGGTTTAAGCCCATAAAAGTGTAAGTAGTTGAATACGTAGAGAAAAATAAAGCAAGAAAAGGCAGTGTAAAAGATGACAGAAAAAATAAGGGGAAAGTGAAAAACAACATATTAGGAAGTGTGCGAAAAGAAAAATGTGGGATGAGAGGAGGTCACAACAGAAAGATGGCGAGATGAAGATGCAGACTAAAGAATTTCTCAAGGAAAAAGAGTACAATGGAAGTTTGTGAATTAAGAAAATCATAAAGGAGAAAGTAGAGAAAGAGAAGTGCACTATGCGAATGAGCACCAGAGAGAGAATTCATGAAAGAAAGGTGACCACAAGATGAAGGAAGAAGGGAGAAAATAAGTGTGCATGGAATGAATGTTCGAGATGAAGGAAGAATCTTAGATATAAAATGAGAAAGGTTGAAACAAATCCTCAATGGATTTAGGTGGAGGTGGGTGGATGTGGTCAAGTGTAGATTCACAAAAGAAGGATACCTAGGTAATCACAAAGTCACAAACTAGAAGGATAAAAATTAAAGTCTTAGGAGGAGAAGGATGTTTTGTAGTTAGAAAATAATCACACGAGAGAAGAAGGATCTTGACAAGAAAAAGTCGTACAAGATCAAGAGAGAAGATCCATTGGGAGGAGAAGGTCAAGTTACAATGGCTTCAAGATCACAAAATTATGTAGGATAACATAGAAGAGTCACCAAAATTTGATTAAGGACTATAAGAGGCATAATAAGAATCATGAATGCCAAAAAAATATTTTTATAAGGAGAAGACATGACTATCTATTCCAATAGTTTGAAGGGTGGTCCTACCACTTGTTAAGTATACTTGAGGTAAAAATCAAGTATTAAGTACCTCAGTTGTTTGATGCGGGAGCATCATAGGTTCAAGAAAATCATGTATTGGTTTTGGCTAAGTGTTAGTGTGCAAAGTAAGGATGAAAGGAACAAGGAGTAAAAATAGAAGGTGCAACAGAGTGGAGTTCTTTTGCGAAAAGAAGTAGAGGCTTTGCGCAATGGATAAAGGAGAAAAGTGTGAAGTAGCATAGTCATGAAATAGAGTGCAATTTTTTTAAAGGAATTAGAATGAGGCACATGAGAATTTAAAGAAGAGAATGTGAAATGATGCACAATAGTGTGTGGAAGGAATTTTGCGGTGAGATGGAGATTTTAAAGGGCACGCGATAAGATAAGCAATTAGATGGTGTCAAGATGAGAATATTGCATAATTGGCATGGGGGTATTTGAGAAGGTCCTGGAAGATGAAAAAGTGTGAGAAAAGAGACAAAAGTGTAGCTCGATACAATGGATGCAAGTTATATTTCAAGTATCTTGGATACGAAAAGGAAATATAGAATTTACGATAGAGTAGGTGATTGGAAAAAACTAACAAAATGGTCAGATTTGTTGATCAAGTAATGTGACTTAACAATCAGAGGAGTCCAATGAGCAGGTTAACTTGTCATGACAAGGACATCTAGATGGTGCAAAGATATCTCATATAATTTATGATCTCGAAGACCAAATCCAAGTTTAGAGAGAGAGAGAGAGAGGAAGACATAACTATAAAAGGGACAATTTCATCATTTAGAGGAGTCAATGAGAGAAATGAAAAATGGACAAGGATCCATAAATGAGTTGTTAACAGTGCATGAAAGGCACTAGGTATCCAGTCAAGGTTAGGTCCTTAAGGAAAACACCATGTCGTCTAAAGACACTCCATGAGAGAAAGTTGTAACTTGTTTGAGTGCAAATGCTTATATATGTTATAAAGGATTTTGAGATAAATAATAAATCTACAACTCATTGTGTAGTCTGGTGTGTGACTCTAAAGTGGCAAGGAAACACTCCCATACACCAAGGCTAATCTTGGGCTTTTTTCAACAATAATTATGTTTTCTAGGCATTTTACTATTTTTAGACCACCTATGATTATCATAATCCTATAAATAAAGAGTATTACACTAATAAGTGTATTGATACATTATTTGGACTTCAAAATTTTATTTCATTATAGTGTTTATTATTTATTTTATAAATGATAAGATTACACATTCAAGAGTAGTTCCACATGTTGTTTATAAAAACATACAATTTATTAATGACGGCTTTTGAGAAACATCCCACACTATGTTTGTGTATTTGTTATAACAACAAACAATTATACCAATTGTTGTAAAGCCACTTTGATAGAGAATAAAGGTGACATCAAAAACATGTTTCTAACAATTAGGGAAGTGAATCCTAAAATCTTTGCAAACTTAATACTAGGTGGAGCTAATGCAATATTTTATTTACGGTAAATGGGTACTTTTATCGCATGTAGATTAAAGGTAATTGATTTATTTTCTTTGTAGATATATTTCTTGTTTTTATCGTGTAGGTGTCATCTTTCATCCTCATATATTAATCAACCTTATGAAGCACATGGTATTAGTCTCTTTGTCCGAATAGAGAATAAAGTTATACAAGAGTGATGAATCGATTGCATGTCTTTTGATAAAGAGTAAACATATATGAAAATTAAAAATTCATCGTTGTGATGGTGATGAATCATGTTCCTTATTGGATTTTCTTATACCTTTGCCTCTTTTATTTTACTCGTGCCTCTTATCTTTATTCATTCCATGGAATCCCTCCTATGATTTATAACATCAATCTAAGGTCATGGATAAATATTCCCTTATCTTCCTCATCTACAAGATAACTTTACATTGATTTCGACTAGTTCATTTGGTGTAAGAATTTTTTTGTGTTCTCGCCTCAAAACCTAACCCTATGGTAGTTCTAAATCTTGGATATGGTAGATCTATTTTTTCCATGGATAAAATATTACTTCACCCCCACAAAATTATGTTTCCTCTCTAGGGCATCAAAAAAGGATTTACCTTATATAAATGTTATATGCTCCTCCATTGGAAATGGTGGATCAACCCGTATAGATTTAGAGACTCCATCCACAAACCTACAATTTTATGGACTTATATTTGGTTCATTTTTGGTGAATTTATCTCAATTGAAAAGTTTGAAAGGCATGGGAATGACTATGGGATTTAATTTTCAAACAAATATTACACCTTCTACCTTGGATGGTGGTGAAACTAGTATTTTTAATGTTGTTATGGCTCGTTCCATGTATACAATTCCCATATCTCATAAATCCTCTTCTAGTTTAGATCATAAGAAATATTTACTTGATGTCGGTGGATCATATGTTTATATTTTAGGTACAACATCATTTGAGTTCACAAATTAGATCTTGGGTTATCTCACCTGATATCTTGGTGTCAATAAAACCCTACCTTGGAGTTGAATGAAGGTGTGTTATGAGAGGTGAGGGTCAAAGAAGAATACCTTAAGGATCTAGGTATTATTTCTAGAGTTCATAATTATTGGCCTTCATTAGTGGATATGCACTCTTGTATTTCACGTTAATGGAATTCGATTTTGATAGAAGATATTTTCATTTACCCATGTGCAAAGGGATATTTTTGTAGTTTTTTGGGTTGAGAGGATAAATATGAGATATTTCAATTGGTTTCTTTTTCATGGGGTTCATATTTTCTTTCTATGAATCCTTGGTTTCTTGAATTTAACTGATCAACCCACTTTTTCTTAGCCACTCCAACCTAGGTTAGGATGCCCAACCTTCCTCTACACTAATAGAGTTTCTATTTCCTATATCTAGTCAAACATTCTTTGGTAAATTTTATATCTATCTCCCATGAAACAAATGTGCATTCTCAACCCGCTTGGACATATCTACATTTTTTCCTAAATATATTTGTATTAATTTTGGAGACCGCTTATGGAATCAATAAGTATAATATGAGAGGGTAGAATATAGATGTAATTCATGCTTTTCTTTAGGAAATGTGGAAAAGGATTATCCAAACAAGAAGGTTTCCTTAAAAAATATTTCTCTAAATGGGATAAATATGATACTTAGTAGAAAGGGTTAATTTTCTTCATCAACATGTTGAGAAAGAGGTTGCGAGATCCATGTGTTAATAATTTTGGGGAGAAAAATGGTGATAGAAATAATTTTATTATGAATGATGCTAGGAAAAATATTAAATATATGGCATGAACTCCAAAGGTATTTTTTTGGAAAAATAACCCTCCTCTCATATTTATGAATATTTGGTGAGTGTGGATCAAAGCACTACTAAGACTTTCCTTTTATTATTCTTGTCTCATCCCTTAAAATTTTTGTGGGATCTCCCAAGAATAACTTACTTGAGGATGGAATACCATCTTGTGGTAATGTTCAAGAAAATCTTCACACCCCCTCTTTGAGGATGGAAGACCTATTTACGGTAATGTTCAAGAAAATATTAACAACCCCTCCTGAAATGAAATCTATTCACACTTAGTTGAATCCAATAAGTGAGGCCTAGCTAAAAGGAAATATTTCTTAAAAGGAAAGTTTTCTAGAAACATGGTGTTTATGTTATGTAAGAGGGTGGTGTTTAATATTTGGTGTCTCTAGGTTGAGGTACAAAAATTGATTTTTTTGACATACATGTTACTTCTTTGGAAAATGAATTTGAACAATTTTGTTATATAAGGGTTAGGACTTATTGTTATGGAATTATTTATAAGGAAAGTAATAATTTAAAGGATAAGAATGTACTTGGAGCACAAAAAGATGCATTTATTCTCCTTATTTACCTCTTTTAATTTAGACAAGAAATCCTTATTTTAGATTTGTAAGATTTGATTACCTTATTTTGTAGTTTTTACATCTTGTACATTTTCTATATCTTCTACAAGAATCCTGGTTTGAAAGTAATTTAAGGATTGATTTGGTTTAACTACTTTTAATCCCAACATAGAAGGTCGCTTCTATGTATTTCAAATTTTTCTCCATGATTGGTTTCCGTATTTGATGATGATATTTTTGTAAACTTATATTTTTTCATATTAATAGAAAAGGGTAAGGGATCCTTTAACCCTTTTGTTTAATGATTAAAACAAAATGATAGTGATGAACAAAATGCATGATATTTTGATTAAGATACTCCCACTTACTTTCCTTTTCATATAGTAACTATACATGACCGAAAATCTAAAATAATGGCGTTCTTCTAGGATTTTTCCTGAATACAACTTTCCTATTTGGGTAGTGAGAAACCAAAACACAAAACCGCACTAAATTCTCAACATGGATTTCCAAACTTGACAAATATATAAAATATTTTATAATAAGAGATACCCAAGATATATAACACTAGTCTAAAATGTTTCTTTCTGATTTCTATTACCCATGTCTCATATAATAAGGAATTTTGAGAGATTCTCTTAGGATTGTTACTAGGTTATTGACGCACCCAAAATTGTAAGGTCTTGCATCTTTGCGAAACGATGTAATAAGTGCCCGATGATGATACAGGTCTCTTCACAAGGTGTTCGGGATCCAGAGAAGCTTTACAGATATGCGTTAACATCCCGCATGCCCCGCTTAGCCCCCGCGTGCTTTGTTTTCCCTTTGTTTCCCTCTTCTTCTTGGCTTTTTGGCCTTCATGGCGAAACCGCCGCCCTGAAGGGCGGCGGTCTCCCGACCGCCTCCCCCGAACAGGCGGCCCGGTCTGTCGTGCGTTTTCGAGAACGCTCTTTTGCGTGACCCGCGTGAAATATCACGACTCACCCGGCTTTTCTTGCCGACTTAAGCATGCATTAATGTTTTTGGTCCCCTGGAATAGTGTTTTTCCTTTGTTTATTGTTTAGGAGTTCATTTGGATTTGATCTTTGGGTGTTTGAATTCCTATAAATACATGGTTTGTGCACATGCAAATGGCCCCTCATTCTTGTTTAAAAACTCATCACTTTCAGTAGTTCAGTCTTCTAGTTTGCTTAAGTTTGATAGTTTAAATCTTTTACATGCTTAGTTGCATTACTCAGCTGTTGGTAAGCCACAGATCCAACTTGTGCAAACAGTATTATTGCTTTTGGAGTAGAATAGTTTAGGCAGCCATTAAAGTTGCAGGTTTTTCTCTTCATACAGACGAGTTTCAGGTTCTGGACGCATTTTGTTGCATGATTCGCAGTAGACCCCGCTAGGAATTGCATAGGCCAAGCTCTGTACTCTTGCGCTATCCCTCTCCTATCCGCATTCTATTCTGTCTGCATTCTGAAGGCTGTCCATTGATCCAAATATCTATTCCTGTTGATGCAAGCATTACATGCTTTTCTGGATTCACGTGAGCACAAAGAACGAGGAGATCATACTGAGGGGACAAGAACACACACACCATCGGATTCACCACTGTTCTGCGAAATCCAGGTTCCATCTTTCAAAGTTTTAGTTAGAACTTATCAAATAAAGTAGTTAATCACTTTATTTCAGTTATTTCCATTCTCGATATTGCCGGGGAGGTTGTGGGGATTGATAGTTTCTGAGAAACTATGATTCATTCCTCACTTCTGAGGTAGGATCGAGAATCTTGCAGATAGATTAGTTATTTCGTTGTTTAGAATAGATATACGAAATTGCACTGGACAAATAGCTACACTCGGCTATTTTGTTTTTTTACGTTGTTAGTTCAAGATTGTCAATTCTAAATATTTTTAAATAGCTACTTTCTTATAAATTGCCAGAAAATACAAAAAGAAATTATATATGCTAGAAGTGCACTTAGATTTTACTTTATTATAGTTTGTTTCATTACTGCTTTTGCATGACAATTACGGGACCTAGGGAGCCCAGGGAATACATTTTCGAGCCAATTGTGCCCCAGCCCAATACCGTAGTGGCAATAACTGATATTGACCAAAACCTTAGGATACAAGTCTTCCAAACAACAACAGACTTCCAACAGATCAGGGCACAGTTGAGAGGGTTAAACATCGAAGACGACCAAGCATATCTGTTTTGGTCAAATCAGCCAAACTACAGATTACCCTAGAAAATACCCACATGACTGTAGAAGGGCTCGAAAGAGAACAAACATTCGGGTGTGATCCTTTAGTTCCATCACCCAAACGCGGAGACACCCTAGTAGATATAGATACCAGCTTAAGAATCCAAGTTGCGATAACACCTGTAAGGTATTCTGAGAAGATCGCACAACTGTTGGTTCTAAACATAGAAGCTGAAAAAGCTTACGACTACTGGATACTAGGAATCAGAACTTGATCTCCCGTATGACCATAACGGGACCGCAACAACCAAGAGTCTATGGTTGTGATCCACAGATCCCACAGCCTAACGAGTCCATAAGAGAATTAGACATAGACACTGGCCTACGTAAATTAGTATTTCAGTCTACTCCGATTCCACCTCTCATCATTCAACAGTTATCCCTACTAGACACAATAACCAACGAAACTAGAGAATTTTGGACTAGGCCAGAGAATCGTCCATAGAGTTGACTATATCCACCATATGACCCTATCAGGAGAAATACACGAAACCATCCCGGGTCATTTTCCACGCATCCCACAACCCATAGATCGAATCACGCCAGAGCTCGATATTGATTGGAGCCTTCGAGGTCATCCTGGCGATCGATCTATCACACCAGTCCAAGTTAGAAGGGCCTTCTTTGCCTTAGATTCGCAAATACCATTAGTGCGTGTCGAAGACATTAGACTGCCTAACTAGTTTGCCTGCACATTCTACCCACACCGGCTGTCTCGGCACGACCTCGGGAGGTCGGGTACGTGGAAGAGTCACTTGTTGATTCTCACGCTCGCCTGTTGCTTTTCCGACGTACAAAATTGGTGAACCCAACGTGAAACAAACATTTCTTTCACCTTCTCTTTGAGAAGTTTCATCTTCTCCAAATCACCTTCGCTCCTTCCCATTATTCTGCGGGTATTCATATACCCCCCGAATATGTCGGGATTCGATGCATACGGCAGACCCCTCTTGGGTCTTGAGGCATACTACGCCCAACAGAATAGGCAGTCATCACCCTCACTCTCAATGTGGGGCGACAACTATTCGGGCTAATCGATTGTCAACACAAACACCAAGGACTAGATATAACTCGTCCTTCCAAACAGAGGGTTGCAGCAAACTTGCTCAACACAAACAGAGCCTTGTGCTCGAACAATATGACACTAACTGGAGAGTCTGCTTCATCTCCTCAGGTATTACTCAGACCACCTATTAGTAGACAATCAGATCCATACTTGGTCTTAGACGATGGACAATCAATACCTTATCCTAGGAGTGAACAACGCTCCCGGGGTATGTACCCGCCTATAGGAGGTTTACAAGTACAACCCGAGACCCATTTTCAAGAAAATATCTCTACAGGAAATATTCTTGGAGAAACTTGGCAGGATAGCAATCAGTTCATGACAGGCTATCACATGCCTATACAACACCAAGGTACACAACAAACGCCACTCAGGCAAAGTACCGTGACTTCACCAAATGAAGTCATTTCAACGTTAGTAGAAAGAGTGCGAGGGTTAGAACTTGCTCAAGCAAATCAAAATCCTCCGTTCATACAAACGGGGAGTTCCAATCCTCCATACCATCCTAGCCAAGTAGATCTCCTCACAGGAGTAGGCACGTTAGGTATGACTCCTCAATATTCACAACAAGTGCCAACTAGACCCACTATCGCTAGCACTGTTCCTCCTGGTCCAGTACAGAGCAATCCATTCCTAGATGGTACACCTTCGTACTTAAACATGTACTCCAAATCACCACAAGGGGATATGTACTCATCCCCCGGCGTATTTACTCAAATACAGGGACCTCCTTATGCCCCTACCAACGCGTATGTTATGCCATATCAACAACCCGTTCCGCCACCACCTCCTCAACAGGCACCATCAATGGTTGAGACGTATGCAATAGGGACTTATTCAGAATATTTAAAGGAGCCCTTAGATTTCACCATACGAAGCGTTATGCTTCCAAGGCCTCTTCCCGATTTGCCCAAATACAAAGGAGAAGGAGATCCGAATGCGCATATCAAAGCTTACGCTACAGCCATTCGAGAATTACTCCCTTGGGACGGGGTTGTTGCTAAAATATTTCCCAAAACCTTGGAAGGCATCGCTCTCGATTGGTATTATAGAATACCTGAAGCTTCCATACATTCATTCAAACAACTCGTGTCGGAGTTCATCAAAGCCTTCGACATGAACAAACTATTAAGGACAGGAATCAGGGAGTTCTTGCACATCAAGCAAGAACATAACGAGTCTGTCGCCCATTTCATCCAAAGGTGGCGCACAGTCCTTTATTCCTCGGCAAGCACTCCAAACATGGATCAGATGGAGCTATGTGATTTATTCCTTCATTCTCTTAGCAGAGAAGTGAAGGAAGAAGTCCAGAAGTTCCCACTAAGGACTTATGACGAGGTACTTGAGAGCGCTCTGCGAATTGATCAAGCAGCGATAGATAGTGGCCGTAAGACGTATGGAGCAAACGGGAGGTTAATCACCTCTACTCAAAATACTACAACCACCACAAGCGTCAATCAAGGACCCAAAATCCTTAACAAAAATCGTGGGGTAACAACAGATGGGGTAACTGACCAGCCCAAGAGGGTAAATGTCGTTAATACTCCGTCACAAACAAACAACCAAAGAAACAACAATTTTACCCCGACGATCAATACGGTGGATTTTAATAATCCACAACAACAACAACGGCGAAATCCCATACAAGGACCAAGCCAAAACTCCTTTGGTTATCAAAACCAAAGTCAAAACCAGAAACAACAAAACTTTAGTCCTAATAGGCAACAGTTTGATCGGAATTTTAGGCCACAATATACACCAAACCAACAAAACGGGAATTACAACCCCAATTCTTATTGTGGTTTCCATAAAATTCAAGGGCATGACACTAGAACGTGTCGTGATTACAACAAATTCATGCAACGCTTGCCAAATGAGCAAAAACAATTCTTTATGGATATGTTCTTAACAGATCCTACGTCACCAACGGCAAATACCTTCGCAGGGGCAGTTTCCCCTCAGAATGCCCCTCTCAAGATCTTTAATGATCCACTCCCAAATCATGATAACGATAGGTTGAAACCAGCTGGAACAAACAAAGGTGCAATAACAGGAAACAACGATCACGAGGCCTCAACCTCGCTAAATCCGTTAGTCGCGCCACAACTAGGAAGTCAACCACGACCTAAGGTAGTTGGATTAGTAGAGTTAGACTCCGAATTACCCGTTGAAGCAATTACGAGAACACGAGAGTATTTCTCTCAACCAAGTCCAAGCCACCTGCCGGAAACAGATAACATCCAGCAAACCGTAGCAAAACCTATGGGTGCTTACGATCTAATTAATGATCTAACAAAAACCTTCTCGCATATTTCATTCCTTGATTTACTAAAGAATTCCCCTGCTCACAGGGCTGCTCTTTTAGAGGCGTTAGGTTTGGGTCATTTAGTTAGTATCACTCCACCACCGGAAGCGCAAGTAAATCATATAGACTTTGATGTTTATCCACCGGGACAGGCGGATAGGGATGTTGAATTCATATTCGAAATAAGTAAAATGCCTACAGATGCTGAGATCGCACGCCGAGGTGATCCAGCCCTACACTTGCAAGTACAAGTTTATAATAACTATGTAAAACGGGCAATGGTTGATGACGGGGCTGCAGTTAACATAGTCCCTTTCTCTTTTCTCCAAAAATTGGGATATGGAGAAACAAACTGTTCTACTACACGAAATACCTTGAGAGGCTACGATAGCCTTAAAGCCACGTCGATAGGAACCATAATACTACCGGTCACTTTGGGACCTAAAACAATCCTGACTGAGTTTTATATTATAGATCGGGAAACTAACTATAATATGATCCTCGGCCGACCATGGATACATCGAATGAAGGCAATCCCTTCCACGCTATTTCAAGAAGTAAGATTCTTACATCTGGGAAAGGTATTTGTAGCCAAAGGTGATCCAAAGCCATTTGACGTACACCTAGCTGATTTAAAGAAAAGACCAGGGGTGCACTCAGAATTCGAACTTCCAACAAACCAACTTAACAAACCCTCTGACCCAAAGCCAGAGGAAAAGTTGATACCTACGACGGATCTTGAAACTACCAACATAGCCAAAACAATTCCAACCCCTAAAGGTAAAACTAAAGAAATAGTATCATTAGGGACTACTGCAAAGATCGTTGAGTTGATAGAACAAGATTCACCAATGTTCTTACCATTCGATTCAGTAGGTATCGGATTTTCCCTAGGTGTTGGTTCCTTGCCAGCAGAAGATCTCTGTATGGTAGAAGTAGAGTGTGCAAACACAGCAGATACACCTACATCCATACTCCCGGCTAAGTATTGGACTCTCCATTTTGATGGAGCTAAATGCCGTTATGGAGCGGGGGCAGGTATAATTCTTACCTCGCCCGAAGAGAAGGTCCTCCCATTCTCTTTTAAATTAAACTTTGAATGCACAAACAACAGCGCTGAATACGAAGCCCTCCTCCTTGGCCTTACCTTAGCCAAAAGAATTGGTATCGATAATATCAGAGTTTTAGGAGACTCGCAATTAGTGGCAAACCAAGTTTCAGAGGTATATGAAACTAAAGCCGAACACTTGCAACTTTACAAAAACGCTGTATTAGATTTAAGCAAGGCGTTCAACTTCATATCCATTGAAGCAATCCCGCGAGAAAAAAATCTTCTCGCCGATTCAATAGCAACCTCAGCATCACGTTTTACTCCAAACAATGAGCTAGAAGATACTCATTTCACGGTATCCATTCGTAACGAACCATTAATAAAAACAATGATGGATCCTCTTTCAAACGGAAGTAAATCTACCGTCCTAGACCATGTTGGAAATGATGCGGCTACTTTGGATTACTTAAATGCCTTTGCAGCACTACATCTCTCCTATCACACGCTAGATTTATCTCTGATCTCGCATTCATCTTCCTACTTCGGAAATCCTGTAATGAATCTTCCCTCACAAAAAGAGCCTAATATATACGTGGTGGAAAACGGGGATGATATAGATCTACCTCCGGCACCACCTGAGTTTGAAGAGGGTAATGCCTCTTTAATTGAAGAAACAATCGATGTCAATATCGGAACGGAAGATGAACCAAGAATTCTAAAGTTAGGTTCTTCGTTAACCCCAGAGGAAGTGGAAATACATACTCAGGTTCTCAAAGAACATCAAAAGGCATTTGCATTTAATTACAAAGAGATGACAGGAGTCGCACCCCACATTGCGGTACACAACCTCGTCACTAGATCAGATGCAAAGCCAATTAAACAAAAATCAAGACCCATGAAGCCCAAAGTAGCCCTCATGGTAAAAGAGGAGGTGATAAAACTCCTCCAAGTAGGATTCATCAAGCCAGTTGACTACTCCCAATGGGTATCTAACATCGTTCCCGTTCTCAAGAAGAATGGAAAGATACGCATCTGCATAGATTTTCGAGATATCAACAAAGCTTGCCCTAAGGACGACTTCCCATTACCATCCATAGACGTTATTGTTGATGCAACAGCAGGTTTTGAACTCTTGTCTCTCATGGATGGATTCTCGGGATACAATCAAATCAAAATATCCGAGCAAGATCAAGCTAAAACCACGTTTATAACTCCTTGGGGAACCTATTGCTACGTTGTTATGCCATTCGGTCTCAAGAACGCCGGTGCTACATACCGTAGCCGGCCATGACATACATATTTCACGATTTAATCCATAAAATCGTGGAATCCTACGTAGATGACTTGTTGGCTAAGGCCAAGAAGCATGTGACCATCCTGAAGTACTCCGCATCATCCTTTCACGCCTAATAGAATATGGAGTTACCCTAAACCCGCAGAAATGCGTCTTCGGTGTAACATGAGGAAAGCTCCTAGGTTACATCATATCGTCACGAGGATCAATGTTGATCCACCAAAATTCGGAGCTGTCCTCGAAATGGTCCCACCCTCGAATGAATCTGGAATCAGATCATTTCTCGGAAAGTTGGGTGCAATCCGGAGATTTATCCCGGATCTAAGCTTCGCCGTTCATCCAATCAACAATTTACTCAAGAAGGACTATAGCATTGATTGGACTGAAGATTGCAATGAAGCTTTTGATGCAGTCAAGCGTTTCCTGATATCACCGCCTACACTAATGCCACCAAAGGTAGATCGCCCTTTAATTTTGTACTCACGAGCTACCGATGTTTCGTTAGCTTGCATGCTAGCCCAAGAAGACGATGACAAAAGAGAGCGTGTGATTTATTTCATTAGCCGAACATTGCTCGACTACGAAACGCGCTATACACAAGCAGAGCGAGAATGTCTTGCCATAGTCTTTGCTACTAAACGCCTAAGACACTACATGCTAAATCAAGAGACAAGGGTCATAGTAAAGACGGACCATCTACGGACTTTTCTCACACAAGGGTCCTTGTCCAAAAAAGCTGGACGTTTTATAACCTTAATGGGAGAGTTCGAATTAACTTTTGTAAACCAAAAGTCAGTTAAAGGGCAAATCATCGCAGATTGGTTAGCTGATAACCCGCTAGACGGAGGCGACTTAGTAGACTTAGACTTTCCAGATGAATGCGTATACTACGTCGAAACCCGACCTGCTATATCTGAGTGCCCTTGGTACGCTGATATCATTAGCTATATCATGGACCATAGGTATCCAGAAGGAGCTACACCTCAACAAAGAAGACGGTTACGCATTATCGTAGCTAAATACGTCATTATAGAGCAGGTGCTCTATCGGAAAGCATTCGATGGAATGCTCTTAAGGTGTGTTGACACAGAAGAGTCCAAGAGGATTCTCCATGAATCCCATAGCGGTATATGTGGAGGCCACTTCGGTGGCCATGCCACTGCTCGAAAAATACATCGAATGGGCTATTTCTGGCCCACTCTAGAACATGACACAATAGAGTTTGTACGCAGGTGTCATAAATGTCAGGAGTTCTCTCATGAGATCCACATGCCGGCACAAGCTTTGCAACCGATCGCTACTCCGTGGCCCTTTTCTACATGGGGCCTGGACTTGATAGGGAAATTCTCTCCCTCGTCCACAGACGGCCACAATTTTATAATCACGGCCACTGAATATTTCACTAAATGGGTAGAGGCTATGCCTCTTACAACTGTACCTGGTTCCGTAATCGCTAAGTTCATTTTGAACCAAATCATTTACAGGTACGGTATCCCACAAATCATTATCTCAGATAATGGAACTTCTTTCAAAAACGAAGAAGTTCGTGAGCTATGCAGTAAGTTCAAAATAAGCCATCATACGGCTTCCTTATATTATCCCCAAGCCAATGGGCAGGCTGAAGCAACAAACAAAACGTTGAAAGCCATTCTCCTTAAAACGGTAAAAGAAAACAAACGGGATTGGCATCTAAAGTTATATCCGGCCTTGTGGGCCCACCGAACCTCGATAAGAACGCCAACAGGAGCAACTCCTTTCTCATTGGTATTTGGGTCAGAAGCAGTTCTCCCACTTGAAGTTGAAATCCCCAGTCTCCGCATTTCACTACAAGGGATTTTAGATGAAGATGCTTACAAAGAAGCACGTCTTTCCCAACTAGAAAGCCTAGATGAAACTAGGTTAGATGCTGAACAACGACATAGAGTCTATGCCGACCGGATGTGCCGGCAGTACAACAAGAAGGTCTATGAACGTGACATATACGAAGGTGACCTAGTTCTAAGGTTAGACAGCTGGATCGACAAGAAGACCGGCGAGGAAGGAAATTCCGGCCCAAATGGTTGGGCCCATACCGAGTCATGAAGGACTACGGAAATGGTGCATACCTCTTATGCACGCTAGAAGGTGAGGAGTTTGGCGAAACAGTCAATTCTCTCCACCTCAAACGTTTCTACGCGTAAGCAGCTAGCGCTGCCTATATAACTATCTACATCGCATTTTCATATAAATTAGGATCATTTTGTCCACTTGTTCTTACACAAATTGTGATCAGGGAATCTATTCTCAAAGCAACTTATTTCAAACTCGTGATGTTTCTGGCATAAAGTTCTTTAATCATACTTCTCCGTCTTCAATATCATCAATCAACTCAGAATCTTTTATCAAACAAAATCAGACATGACGAAGTCCTAATGGTAACCATACCAAGATCTGCAAGTTCGTTCTCGCTTTAATTTCTTCTTAGGATAGGTGTCTTGCCTATGGTCTGTTCTAGAAGCTTCATGGTGTCACATCTATCCCATATACACATCTCTTTGGAAAAAAAAAAAAGCATATACTGACATCTTACTCAAATAGACAAGTCAAGAAGTGATTAAACAGAAAATTTTATTTTTACACATTTCCTTGCCCCACCAACCTTCGGTGATAAGCTTGCGTCTCTTACTAGTGACGTAGGGTTGGGAAAGGATGGAAATGCCCTTACTCGCCTATGCCTTGCCCACGGTGATAAACCCATGTTTCTTACAGGTAGCATGGGGCAAAGTGTAGGGGGTCCTCTAAACAAAGTAAATGTTAAAAGGTCATAAACAATCAATTCAAACTTTGAGTCAATAACGAATGAATCAGATGTTCAAAAATTCCAAGAGAGTTAAAAATCCTAAAAACCCAGATTTTGTCTACTATGTGGCCATCTACGGGTCTAAGTCTGGATAAACCGCAAAGCAAGTTGCATCCAAAACTATGAAGTCATTCGAGGTAGAATAAGCTTGTAGTTTTCATTTGGTTCCACCAAAGCTTAAATCCTCTGCCTTTCATCATTATCACTTCACCATATTCCATAACTTGCGCCCTTCTCGCTCTTGGTGATGATCCCTCGCATCTTACTAGTTGCGTGGAGTTAGGAGTGGGGCAAGTTAACTGCATTCATCATCGATTGTTTTCATCACTTTGCCAAAACAAATCATGAGGTATCCAAATTGTTCACGTAAACTAAGATTTAAGATCACAATATATCTACAAAATCATGTATCAGCATCATGAAACACAAAAAGAAAGCAAACATTTGCATCATCTGTTTTCCATTGCATACATTCTAGAAAGCATATAATACATACATCATAGTATACACGAAGCAGTTGGAAATAAAGAAAGTAGAATACAAATGACAAGTTTTGATCCAAAACCGACGCATATATATAAATAATCAAAGTTTATATACAATGCCATCATGCACTAGGCATGGTCAAAACGCTCAAAGAGCCCGTAATACACAAAAGAATCTAAATACAAATACAGAAAGCCAAGTGGCCTCTCAACCCCTGCGCGATCCCGCTGAAGGTGCGCGCCCTCGCCTAGGACTCCGGCTACGCTGGCGCTCTGAATGGACGGAGGGCTCGGGGTCCCTAGGGGCAGTCGTAGTCTCACCATGAGAGCGGCTCCTCATAAGACGCTCGGCTGTCCTATAGCCTGCCAACTCTGTACGGAGAGTTGACACCATCTTCGCCACATGCCAAACGGGAGCGAAGACGTCGGTGTGCTCGCCAGGCCCGAGGGCTCCCGGCATCCACAGATAACTCCGCACGGGTCTTATCCATAGGGATCATCGAGAATCAACGCAAACCCCTACGGATTAGATCCCGCCACTCATCACTTGATCTCGCAAAGCAAAGAAAGAAAAACGAATTAGGAACTAGGCAAGAGGTTAAAGTGTACACAATACAAATATAAGGAGAGTTAACATTCAAAAACAAATCCTAAAACAAACAAGCATTGAAAGGAGGAGAGGATAACTTACTCGGATCACCAGGCCTCCAAGATGGGTCGGTGGCCAAGCACCGGGCTGCGATGCGTTGCCGACCGAGGCTGCTCTGTGGTAGGGGCAACATGGCGCCCCACAACGGACTCATCGTCTCCACCATGGCCTCGGGAGAGTGGCTCCTCAGAAGCCACGGTCTCTCTCTCTGCACTCTGCTCCTCCCTCTCTGCCCGCAGAATGTCCTGAGTATCATGCCACTCAGGATCGCTCTCGTCCGTCTGCTCCTCTGACCCTCCCTCTGTGTGCTCCTCAGAATCGGAGTCAATATCTATGGGGTCGTCACTGCTATGAGCAGGACCTGCAGCAATCTGAAGTAATGGTGCCTGAGGCGCACCAGCTCTCCCTCTGGCCCGAACTATCCCCCTGGCTGTAATAGGAATGCCAGGGGTAACCACTGTCCAACCACGGCCTCTAGGCCCCCCTCTAGCCTCTCGGACTGATCTATAAACAGGTGCTACTGGAGGAAGCATAGCCGCGTATGGGAGGCCAAACTGCTGAGGAACCCTGCTGAAGGGATGTACCTCTACCCGTCCCACACGATCGATAAGCTGCCCTGTGATGGAGCAGGAGACCAATGTCGTGGTCTCCTCTCCCCATATACCGGCCATAAGCTGGTACGGTGTAGCCTCCATGTCTGCCGTGGTAAGGGTGGCTACTGGCTGGTGAGGTGCTCTGAGCACTGACATATCTGACCATCGGGCTGCCCTCACCGCCCCGGGATCTGCCACCTCCACGCCTCTGCCATACGGAATGAAGCGCTCATACACCCAACTCATGACTAGAGTGGGGTGGCTCAAGGACTGTCCCTGCAATCGGACCACCCTGTATAAGTCATGGTAGGTGGTCCCCAAAATGTCCGCGCCCCAGGCGTATTTCCGGCCATGTCCCTCTATCTGTGCAATGATGGGGCCCCAACAGTATAATAAGGTGTCCCCTCCCTTGTCCCCGATGAGTCTCGAGGCAAGGATCCCCATAATAGCCTGTCGAAAGATAGGGATGGGCAAAGAAGGAATGGATCTGACTCGCACTCCCTTCTTCGGCCCCGTGGAAATAGCTGCATCTCCCATATAACCAGCCCACTGAGCTATCTGTGCCCTGGAACCAGCTGTCTCCAGTTTAAGTCTCCTCCCGATGATCGGGACCCCCAGGATGCGGTAAACATCCTCCAAAGTGATGGTCCACTCACCACGGACCCCTGGCAGTCGGAAGGTGTTCCGATCTGCATCCCAATATGAAAATAGGTCACAAAGAATGTGACTGGATGGAGCAACGTGGGGCACACGCGATATACGCAATATGCCGGCCCTCTGCAATGTGTCCTCCTCATCTGCTGAGAGGGCATCCAATACCCCGGGCAGCCAGTCACACTCTCTCTCCCGGCTCCATCTAATATACTCCTCCTTCGCCTACATACACCCAAAAACACACAAGGAAGAGTAAGTTAGTATCTAAACAATATCAAGAGAAGCATAAAAACACGTACAAATGCTAAAAATACAAGTACAAGCTTTCAAAATAGGTTCTTTTGCATTCTGTTCAGAACCGCCGCCCTGAGCAGGGGGGCGGTTTTGTAACCGCCGCCTTAAAGACGGCGGTCTCGTGACCGCCGCCCTGTCCAGGGCGGCGGTCGCGGTCCGAAAACCCGCGCGGGTTTTTGGGCTTAAAAAGCCCAAAAAATGCAAAAAATGACTATTTTAATCAAAAATGGGGCCTACCCAGTAGGCGCCCCCCCTAGATGGACCCTTTAAACCAAACATTTTCGAAATTAACCCCCCCATTGCAAAGAATTTAACATTTCAAATCAGAAGGGGGAAAAACACAAAATTGAAGAAAACCAACCTGTGATCTCGCAGGGTGGCGTTCCGCACGTGGAGGCATGATCTCTATCTCACTGCGGACGTTTTGACTCTACTCGCGTGAGAAACCGTCACCGTGGGTCCCAGAGCTCGAAATCAACCAAATCGACTCGCGCAAATGAATAGGAAAATGGGCCCACTTTCATATATATAACGCCCCGATTCGTTTTAAATATCTTTTTCACAGGTTCGGAGCACCGACGGAGGTAAGTTTCTATCCTCGCACAAATGGTACGTCCTCTTTCTCTATTATTTTAACGTTTATTTTCCAAATTATTGTATCTATCTGCATTTGAGTTCTCTTTTCATTTCGCAGGTAGCGGGAATTTTGGACGGCGTCATTTCAACACACGGGCGTGTAAGGTATAACTTCTAACTTCCCATTTCGGGACGGCCATACTCGGACCCACCGTTTTACGCCTCTTCATGGCTAAAACGCTTCTCCGAGGGGGCAATATGTACGTACCCAAAATTGTAAGGTACTGTCATCAGCGAACGATGTAATAAGTGCCCCGATGATGATACAGGTCTCTTCGCAAGGTGTTCGGGATCCAGAGAAGCTTTACAGATATGCGTTAACATCCCGCATGCCCCGCTTAGCCCCCACGTGCTTTGTTTTCCCTTTGTTTCCCTCTTTTCTTGGCTTTTTGGCCTTCAGTGACGAAACCGCCGCCTTAAGGGCGGCGGTCTCGTGACCGCCTCCCGAACAGGCGGTGGTTCAGAACCGCGCCCGAGCAGGCGGCGGTCCTGTGCGCATTTTCCAGAACGCTCTTTTGACGTGACCCGCGTGAAATATCACGACTCACCAGCTTTTCTTGCCGACTTGAGCATGCATTAATGTTTTTGGTCCCCTGGAATAGTGTTTTTCCTTTGTTTATTGTTTAGGAGTTCAGTTTGGATTTGATCTTTGGGTGTTTGAATTCCTATAAATGCATGGTTTGAGCTCAAGCAAATGGCCCTCATTCTTGTTTAGAAACTCATCACTTTCAGTAGTTCAGTCTTCTAGTTTGCTTAAGTTTGATAGTTTAAATCTTTTACATGCTTAGTTGCATTACTCAAATTGTTGGTAAGCCACAGAGATCCAACTTGTGCAAACAAGATTATTGCTTTTGGAGTAGAATAGTTTAGGCAGCCATTAAAGTTGCAGGTTTTTCTCTTCATACAGATGAGTTTCAGGTTCTGGACGCATTTTGTTGCATGATTCGCAGTAGACCCCGCTAGGAATTGCATAGGCCAAGCTCTGTACTCTTGCGCTATCCCTCTCCTATCCCCATTCTATTCTCGCCTCGCATTCCGAACGCCTGTCCATTGATCCAAATATCTATTCCTGTTGATGCAAGCATTACACGCTTTTCTGGATTCATGTGAGCACAAAGAACGAGGAGATCATACTGAGGGGACAAGAACACACACACCGTCGGATTCGCCACTGTTCTGCGAAATCCAGGTTCCATCTTTCAAAGTTTTAGTTAGAACTTATCAAATAAAGTAGTTAATCACTTTATTTCAGTTATTTCCATTCTCGATATTGCCAGGGAGGTTGTGGGGATTGATAGTTTCTGAGAAACTATGATTCATTCCTCACTTCTGAGGTAGGATCGAGAATCTTGCAGATAGATTAGTTATTTCGTTGCTTAGAATAGATATACGAAATTGCACAGACAAATAGCTACACTCGGCTATTTTGTTTTTTTTACGTTGTTAGTTCAGTTGTCAATTCTAAATATTTTTAAATAGCTACTTTCTTATAAATTGCCAGAAAATACAAAAAGAAATTATATATGCTAGAAGTGCACTTAGATTTTACTTTATTATAGTTTGTTTCATTACTGCTTTTGCATGACAATTACGGGACCTAGGGAGCCCAGGGAATACATTTTCGAGCCAATTGTGCCCCAGCCCAATACCGTAGTGGCAATAACTGATATTGACCAAAACCTTAGGATACAAGTCTTCCAAACAACAACAGACTTCCAACAGATCAGGGCACAGTTGAGAGGGTTAAACATCGAAGACGACCAAGCATATCTGTTTTGGTCAAATCAGCCAAACTACAGATTACCCTAGAAAATACCCACATGACTGTAGAAGGGCTCGAAAGAGAACAAACATTCGGGTGTGATCCTTTAGTTCCACAGCCAAACGCTGGAGACACCCTAGTAGATATAGATACCAGCTTAAGAATCCAAGTTGCGATAACACCTGTAAGGTATTCTGAGAAGATCGCACAACTGTTGGTTCTAAACATAGAAGCTGAAAAAGCTTACGACTACTGGATACTAGGAATCAGAACTTGATCTCCCGTATGACCATAACGGGACCGCAACAACCCAGAGTCTATGGTTGTGATCCACAGATCCCACAGCCTAACGAGTCCATAAGAGAATTAGACATAGACACTGGCCTACGTAAATTAGTATTTCAGTCTACTCCGATTCCACCTCTCATCATTCAACAGTTATCCCTACTAGACACAATAACCAACGAAACTAGAGAATTTTGGACTAGGCCAGAGAATCGTCCATAGAGTTGACTATATCCACCATATGACCCTATCAGGAGAAATACACGAAACCATCCCGGGTCATTTTCCACGCATCCCACAACCCATAGATCGAATCACGCCAGAGCTCGATATTGATTGGAGCCTTCGAGCAGTCATCCTCGCTGATCGATCTATCACACCAGTCCAAGTTAGAAGGGCCTTCTTTGCCTTAGATTCGCAAATACCATTAGTGCGTGTCGAAGACATTAGACTGCCTAACTAGTTTGCCTGCACATTCTACCCACACCGGCTGTCTCGGCACGACCTCGGGAGGTCGGGTACGTGGAAGAGTCACTTGTTGATTCTCACGCTCGCCTGTTGCTTTTCCGACGTACGATTATCTTGCTTTATTTAAAGGGTAAAGTTTCTTTATATAGTTTACGGTAGATACATTACCACATTTTTAGTAAATTGTAAAATAATTGTCATTGTTAGTGAAAATGACCATGTCTCGTGCATTCTAGTATGCGTTTATGTCTTGGTTTTACAATATATAAATTTAATGTCAATTTTATAAATTAATTAAAAATCATACAAATATGTATTAGATATAATGTTATTAATCAAACGTGATAATTACATTATGAGTTTCTTAATATATAGCCATAAAATTGAACTACTACTCATATAACAAAGGAATATTCTCTTATTAAATAAACAACCTATTCACAACAATGTGATATCATTGGTATGTAAATAATTATGCCTAAAGAATGCTAACAATTACAAGCCTATAATAACCAATTATATGTAATCAACCATTATTTTTGACACGTACTAATTAACTATTCTAATACCCTCCTTTAATCATTAAACTAGATGCAATTGAAATGTTTTAGTCATTCAACAATAATTATGATTAAGTACTGGACATGAACTTAATCAAACTACAATATTTCTTCTAGTGTAACAAATATCACCAAGAAATCAAGTTTTACTCATAATATACATATCACAAATAAGAATAATTTAGGACTAATAAAGTGGCAATTCTAAGAAGTCTTGAATTATTGCAAAGTTTGATATTATGATATGTTATGGTACTCAAAATTCGAAAAATTATAGTTTGGGTTAGGCTATGGAATAATAATCACCAAAATACACTAATAAAAGATAAGACAATGTGCACAAATTTTGTATCGAAGCGAAAAAAAAATTTGTCAAGGTGTTTATAAAATTATAGGACCTTAAATGTGCTTTGTATGGGCTCATACCGTGTTTGACGATATATACACGAAACTATCTAAGAGTCTTTGTACAAATATTTCCTCTATGATTTTATACATACTAGCTCTTTCTATGTAGGTTTTATTGCATCTACACCACTAATTTTCTATTCCATAATCTAGTGATGAATATAACTATATCATGTATTTTCTTCTTCTTGCTTCAAACCCTAGTTCTTGTGCACTCGACGTGAAGAAGGGGACCATGATTGGGTGAATTTCCTAACCACATCAAAACTAATGTGATTAGCATTACCTACATACCAATACTCCAAAGAGGTATCCAACCACATGTATTTCTCCCAAACCTATAAATATAAAATGGAAAAAATATAAAATAGAGAATGATCCCTTGATTTGACCCTAATACTTGTGATTAAGATAAAAATGTAAATATAAACCTAATTTTAATGGTATAGTAGTAGTAAATGAATAATAATTAAGTACAACAATGAACACTCAAGTAATAAAGCAAAAAAATGAAACCCTAATTGGAACAAAAGGGTAAAAATCCTTAGTTGTTTCGTAGAGCTCTGGAGAATGCATAGAGTTGGAAAAGTGGAAAATGTGAAGCATAGACTGTCACATTAAAGCACGAGAAAATGTAGAACCGAAGGAACAAGTTGTCTTGGGGTGCCTGGAGAGGGACAGGGGCACCCATGGGCACCTTCAACCTGTTTTAAGGTGCCTGGGTCTACGGAAATTATCAGAAAACCTCCTCTAATATGTCACAAGGTGTTCACCTTTAGTCACCTTCTATCTCTTCAACATCGCACCATGATCGCAGAGGTCGGTGTAAACCTACAATAAAGTATGAACCTACAACACCCTCAAATAGACATCAAATACTAAAAAATAAATATGCAAAATTAGGGGTCAAACTATCCTCAATTGTCACAATGGTGAACTTACAACTAAGCATTGCACTACATCTCAGACCCAATGTAGTTATGTGTGTGTGTGTGAAATTTTTCCCTAGGTTTCTCTTATGCCAATCACACTTGGATAGCGAGAAAGTAGCTAGATATAGAATGTAGTAAATGTGTGCATGGAATAGAATTAAATTCCCTCCTATGAAGTGTGATGCAAAAAACCATCCCTTGTGTCCCTTATGATGGAGCTAGATGGATGCAATAGAGCTCTTATATTCCTTAATGGATGCAACCTTAGGTGGTGATAGATAGTGCTTAGTGCTTGGTCCCTTATTATGATCACATAACTTTATATTTATATGATTTTGTTGCTTGAATTTCCTAATTAACCCTGAAAAGGTTGCGTACCAAAAAGATAAGATGCTCAAATGGCTAGAAAGGACCCAAAAAGTGTGAGTAAAGTACAAAGAGGGTAGGGGCACCCAGAGGGGATTAGGGCACCTGGTGCTAGCATCTTGGCTAGGCGCTGGTGTCTAGGATGACAAATGTCGAGACTAAAAAGGAAGACTAAGAAAGTGAGGGTGTAAGAAAAAAGTAGCAAAAAAAATAAAGCAAGGTGGCCAAATACATGGGTCGTCTAGTACTTTTCTTACTTAGGAATCATATGAATAGTATTATGTGATCGGGACTAGATAATTACCCAAAGCACGTGATTTTGTGCCTATATTTTTCCCCATTTTATGTTGGTGAGCAGAAATCTCAATAACATAAAGTAGATAGATATGGGTACCGATAACCATGTAGATTAATGTAGAAAGCATGCCGAGGGACTAGACAATGTATGGAGTGATAAAAATGTGAATTTTGGATGCTAAGGATGAGGAAGTGTAAAAAGTGATGATGAAAATGAACCTAGGGTGAAAGCACATGTGTAGATCTCACAATGTACCTATTGTTGATGTTGATTTCGATGTTGATGTGTGTGATGTTGTTGATGACATTGATGTTGACTACCGCTTCCCATATAGATGGACCTACAAAAGAGAATCCAACAAGTAGTCAAATACACATGTATATGATAAAAGTGTGTAAGGAAAGTATGTAAATAAGTATGTAAAAATGTTAAAAGTGTGAAAAAGAACATGTGCACCTCATCCATGATGAGGAAAGGGGTGTAGAAAGGATCATGTAGATGATGTCGACGCATGATTTTTTCGAGCGATCTCATGCCAATGAAATGGAAGAAGTGTAGGGAGAATAGTCTAGTGTCATCCTCCAACCTTTAACTACTTCCCATTGTGTAGAACACTACTGCAAATGGTGTGTATAAACACATATGCTAAGGATTGTCTGCCCTGTAAAATTTATTGTGTATGGAGTTCGTAGATCATGTTGAACCACCAATCAATTTGTAATTGCCCCCTTGTCTCGGGTATCCAAGAAATGTCAATGTATTTCCCCGGTTTGGACATCCGAAAAGGTTGTTGTGCTAAGGACCCAAGTCTGATTCTAAGCCCTGTCTAAAATTGAAAAATGTGTTTTATCTTGGTACAATGTTGTGTATAATGCTATAGGGGTGATTGATTCACCCAAATGACACCCCCTCATTTGGGGTGCATGCAATGTCATTGAAGGAGTATGTGACCCAAAAGAGGATCGACCATTGTGCCAAAATATGCCATGTAGGGGGAATGGAATGTGCTTGGTAGATACCAAGGCACACATAAAAAAGTGGCCGGGAAAAATAAGTGTTAGTATAAACAAAGACAAACACTCATGTATAACATGAAATGTAAGTTACAGATATAATGTATAAGCTAAGATACAAGTAGAAGACGATGTAGATCGTGAAAATAAGGATGCAAACATAGGACATCACTCACGATGTCACAAAATAATCAAGGCCCTAGTGGTCGCAACCAATCGAGAACAAGCAAGACATAGGAAAATCCCACAAACAATGATAAGCAAAATCAAATAGTGTAGAAAATAACCATGGAAACAAATAATCCTACAAAATAAATGTTACACATGAAGCACCCATTAGCATGTTAGAAAAGATAAAAAAAAATTCAAGTCATGTATAATCGATAAATGAGTTTGTTATGAAACAAGATGAAACAATAACACCTTTAGTGTACGAAATGGATGTCCTCGGGAGTTGTTGTAGGACCAAGATTATGTAATACGCCAAACATCCATATTGCGTGTAATGGACCTATAAAATATTTGATCGCAACTAGAAAGGCAAGTGAACGTGCATGTGTATAAGATAAATATAATGACATACAAGATATCTATCTAGTATGTGTAATAAGATGAACATGTAACCAGTAAATGCAAGCAAGAGTAAATGCAACCAAGATATACAATATGTTGTGGATGAAGCGGAATGGAATGCAATGTGAATGATAGCAGCAACATGCCCCCGAGTGGATCTATATGTATGCAGCAAGGTTCATTTTTTTACACCCCCTTAGCAGTCAAGAATGAACCGTAAACAAGGGTGTGACACCAGAAATGGTTTGAGTGTTGTGTTGTATGTAGAAAGGGTTGATGAATTTTGAATGTGTGATGATTTAGCCTAAATTGTATATCACTAGATGAGTGAGTAAGATGCTAGTACATGTGATGATGTAGCACAAGGTGTATATCATGAAATAGAAGAACGTGATGATGGTAGAAAACGTGATGATGTAGCACAAAGCATATATCACGATATGTATGGATAAGATGCTAGAAAGTGGTGATGATTTAGCAGAAATTGCATATCATGATATGTGTGAAGAAGGTGATGGCTAAAATTTTTGCATAGTGTGATTAAAAAGGTTGATTGATTGATTGTGAAGATTAAATTGTAGAATGATGTAGGTGTGATGAGGTGAGGTTCACTTTTGATTTGGAACCTCGGCAATGAGTAGTATGAACCATTGGACTAGAGTGTGTCATTGAGTAGTGAGTGTAGTGCATAGAAGAAGATGAGTAAAATGTGGAATATGTGTAGTAGATGTGGTGGTGAGAAAATTTCATAGGTATGTGACATGTAAAATGTGTAATGTGTGGTGTGTATTGCAAGATGTGTAGATTGTAAAAATGTATGATAATGTAATGTGTAGAATGTGTACGATGTATAGGTGTATAAAGCACAAAGTGTGGATGATGCATAATATATTGAAGATTGTATATGTAGAAAAATGTATGATGTGTGAATATGTGGAATGTGTAGTGTCTATCATGCATTGCGTGAGGTTCATGTGTATAATATGCCCTCAATAGTCGAGTGTGAACCATAGCACAAGAGTGCAAAGATAGGGTAGTGAACGTTGTTAGCGTGTGGAAGAAGATTTATATGCTAGATTATAGGCATGAAATTAGGTTAATATAAGATATGTGTCAATGCTAAGGTGGGGGGAGAAATAAGCACAATGCCCCCCAAGTATGCGATGAGAAAAATGATAAAGTACCACTATCTAAACAATTGTCATCGTCCGATTCAAGCCGACAGGGGCATGGTTGGAGACTTGATATGCAATGGTATGAGGTGGATCATGTAGAGAGCCATTATGACATAAATTATATGTAGTCATTACCTATTATTCATCGATGAAATGTGTTGACAAACACCCATGTGCATACCAATGAGTAATATTTTGAGAATGTCCAGGAGATGAATCACTACTAATAGAAATGTTTTCGAATGGCATGGGAAAAGTGATAGAAGTGTGACTGGAGTCTAAAGTGCCTCTAATATAGTCAAGCCAATATTTCTTGAGTGTCAATGGAGAAGTGTAAGGACTACATGCAACGAATACTAGGAGATGAAAAAATGAAGAACACGGGTGGCCTTAAGGTGGAAATAACCATGATAAAGATGAGGTGAGTGAGGTGGTGGTAAAATATCATTAAGCATCAATCCAAGCTTAGCTAAGCTATCATATGTGCAAATAGTATCAGAGCAAGTACAATCCACTGGAATATTATGCGCATATGATTTGTTGATTAAGAGCATGCATGTGAAAGGAAGTGGTGTAGATGTAGACTGCTCATAAGAGGGTGAAACAATGTCCACAACATTGATAGACCCCTAATAAATTACCATAGCATTAGTAGAGGGAGGGGTCTTGAATTTTTATTCACCAGGGCCATCGACCATGAAAGTGTCATTGAAATAGGATTCATCTATATCAATAGGAGTGAAGTTGAGTTTGCCTAATGCTTCATCAGTAATTTCAACATGATCAACTTCATCGTTAGAGGCATCAAAATCGTCTGTGTTTGCATTGTCATGTTGTATTGTTGTATCAAGTATGTTGGTAGGTGGTGCACTAGATGTAAGAGGAGTGTCAATGGGAAGATTAGTAGTTTGTATAGGAGCAGACACTATGGGTGAAATGATGGCAATAGTATGAGTAGAAATAACTAGAGTTTTGGAGTGGTAGAAGAAGATTGTGAAGCACTAGACTAACCAACGTCATATGTATCGATACTGCTATATGGAATCAAGTTGTGTAGGAGGAATAGGCATAATAGTAACATGGTCTATGTGATAGAAATTTAAGGGCTTAGGTTTGGCAACAATAGTATGCTCATAGCCATCATGCAAGAATTTGATGCACTGGTGTATAGTAGATGGGACTGCTTGCATTGCATGAATCCATGGTCTACCTAGTAAATGTATGAATTGAAATGAAGCATATATAACAAATAATTATGTGAGGATAGTCTTAGGCCCAACTTGAATGTGCAATGAAATAGTTCTGAGGCATGTGCGAGTAGTGGAATCATATCCCCGAATAAGAGTAGAATTCTTAGAAATTAGATTATCGTTAATGCCCATCTATTTTAGAAGGGAATGGGCACATAAGTTGACGGTCGATCCATTATCAATAAGTACCCATTTAATTCAATTGGTGCTGATAATAATAGTGGTAAGTAATGGTGCACATGGATTAGCATTAGCAAATGGTGATATGTCTTCATTAGTGAATGATATAACATGTGGTAAATTTTGAGAGACTGAATGAGGTGTGTGAAGGCTACCGCAAAATTATCACTTTCTATATGAATAGAATGAAGGGCAGCCTCTAATGTTTGACGACAATCAGTGCACTGCACAATAAGTCATAGAGAGAGATTTTGGCCAACGTATTCTTAATTTGTTCAATGATATCATAGCCCTTAGAAGCAGTAGGAGGAGCCAAAGAAGTGATAGGTGGTGGGATAGAAATAGGTGGAGCCATAAGAGGGAGAGTGCAAAGAGTAGTTACTATGTTGATAGAAGGATCAGCTCGAGGTGTAATAAAGTGAGGAGGATGTTAGGATTGTGAAGTGAATTGTTTCAGAGTTAGCATGATTTACACCCCGCCGGTTTACATAATGTGGCGTCGGTCGAGGGTAAATGGTGTCATTCATGGTAAGCCGGTGCCATCACCATCGGGGTAACCGACAATGGTTAGAGGGTAATCGGCGCTGGTCAAGGTAACCAATGCCGGTCAACATCGTGGTAACCAAAGTGTCGATCCGAGGGTAATCGGTAACGGTCGGATAATCGGTGTCACCAACATCGTGGTAACTAGCACCTGCTATCTCGTGTGTGAAATTTTATATTTAACTCATGGGAATTTAATCTAACTTTTGTTTTAAAGATAATTTAAAGGTTGTAAATGCATAGATAAGGTGCCCTAAGTTTGTCTAAGCTTATATAAGCTAGAAAAATAGGGTTAGAACATAAGGAATAAGAAAAGAGAAGAATTGAGCTATCCTTGGTTGAAAGGATGAAGAAGAAGAAGAATAAAATGCAGATTGCATGAAGACATGATCTTTCATAGAGAGAAGTTGAACAAAAGGAAAGTGTAGGTACATTGTTGGTGAGAAGATGGTATCATCTTCTACTCTTTGTATTTCCTTTGTATTGTTTATTCTTATGTAATGGCTTGCATAGTATGCAAAGCACTTAGAGTTCCTTCTTGTTAGATCCACAAGTTATTGTGAGATCTTCTTATTGTTCATTCTTGTAGATCCACATGTTGTGAGATATTGTATTACATATCGATGAGATCATGTTGTTGATCCATAGGAATCTAATATTGTAGAGGAAGTTGTATTCATGTTTGCACGGAGTTAATGCGGTGATGATGGTGAGACCTTTTTCTTGGTGCACGCTTATGGTTGCACATTGGTAGACCCTTCTAGAGGTCTTGTTTGCAGATTCACAGTACATTGAGAGCTTAGTTACATGTAAAGTGGCGGATGTAGGGTAGCTTTAGGTATTTGAGATCTAGTAGTGTTTGAAGCATGGTTGTAGTGCACTTAGGTAGATCCAGTTAGAGATCTGGAGGAGACATAGGTGGTTGTATGGAGGCATGGTTTAGTGTACTCAGGATGATCCAGTTTGACATTTGGGAGGAAGAGATACTCTTGTAGAGATACATGTACTCTTGTGCAAAAGATTGGTTTTGTAATCTCTTGTTATATTATGTATATGAGATCTCTATCTTTGGTGGACATAGCCCACATTGGGTGAACCATGGTTCATGTTGTGTTATGTGTGTGTACTTTTGTGTGATTTGGATTATTCTTGTTTACACTTTCACTGTTGTAGATTTTGTGGGGATTGTTAGATCCGTATTTACATGTTTTGATTTTTATATTCAATGGTTGCAATGTTTCTTCATAGACCCATCCCCAAAAACTAGTATCGTAGTCTCGGTTTGTTATCTTATCTGATACTAACAACTGGTATCAAATCTTGGTTATTTCAAAGCAAGGGTTTGCTTTATGGTTTTGTTAGTGGTTATTACTGACATGTATGAGAGCAAGGTTTGTTTTTCCTAATGTGAAAATTGTATGAAGAGATTGAATCTCAAGTGGGAGCTGGAAGAGTAAGGTTGCTGGAAATTACAGTGACCGGCGTTGGTTAAGTGGCAATAGGTGTTGATGGTGGTGGCCTTGGTCATTTACTAGGTATCCTAGTTTTAAATAGAAAATTACAAATCTGAAGAAATGGAGAGATACATGGAATGTATCTTGTTTGCTAAGGTGTCCCTGGTTCTTAGAGGCACAAACATGGTAGTCAAATATCGATCTAGTTATTGAGGTATGGTTTTATCTTGGTTTTATAGTGTATGGTTTAATTGCACATGCATGGTTTTGGATTGCAGATCTAGACAGAGAAAAGGAGTAGGTATGCATCCTTGGTGTAGTTAGATGCATAGGGCTTCGGTAGAGAGGTTGTAACACAACGAAGAAGGGGCTTCGTCAAAGAGGCAATTTCTTGAGTGTAAGATGCGAGTTAGTATCTTGGCACTTGGTAAGGTGAGGTATATCACCTTGATGCAATTTATTTCATGGTTTATTGTTGAATTGGTTTTGTATGATTTGGATACTTATTGAAATGATCTGGTTCAACTCAACTATCGACTTTGGTCGAAGTAGGAACCTGGTGTCGTGTTCTATGACAAATTTTGGGGTGTTGGATTTGTTCTGAAGCAACATCGATATCGATCTAAGAATCGAGGCCGGGCACGAGTAACGGTAGATTTCAACCAACCATGGTTGGTTAGGGGATGATTGTGGTTGGTCTCTGTGGCAACTTATCTATACAGGGTTTTTTACAGCAGGAGAGGGAAGATGGTTTTTGTCCTGGTTTGGAGGATCGAGTTTCTTGCACAAAGTGTACATAGTAGAGACAGTGTAGATCACTTCATGGTTTATATCGAAAGAGGACAAAGTTGGCTCAATTAGTCCATTGATACTTTGATTCAGGTATCTCTATATGATTCATGTTTTATTTCTTTCATTTGGAGCAACTGAAATTATGTTTGGATAGTGTGCATGATTTACACCATGGTTCTTTGTGTTGTTTGACTTTTATTTCCCAGATTGTGTGAAATATTTAGGATAAGGGTTTCTACTCTAAGGATGAGATCCTCAATGAAAAGTCATGATTAGACACAATTGAAATTAATGAGAGATGTTGAGTACACACGAATGGAAAGAAGGTGATTCACCTACTTCACAAGAAGTCCAAATTTTTGTGATGTAGAAGTATTCTTGGTTAAGATGGGAATCAATTTTATAGTTCTTTCATCTGGTTTTATTTCTCACTGACATATTAGCTTTTGAGCTTGGTGTTAGAGATAGTGCAGGGGATTTCATGTTCAATGGGAACAAGCCATGGTTGTTGGCATTGTAGGATTGGATACATTATGCACATGCAGAGTGAGAAGAGATTGCTACTATTCAGAGTGATATGAGGCACACGTTGGTTTTGGAGGGAAATCACAACTTTGTAGGTATTTTGAGTTTATTTCTTTGTGATGTCACTTATGGTTTATTTTGTGGTGCCTAGATATTCCTTAGGGAAGGCAGTTGATGGCTGATTCAGCTGGTTTTAGATGATAGAGCAATTATTTAGAGTTTGAAGGGTGAAAAAGGAGAAAATATGCTAGTTACAGAGACCGGTGTTGGTTAGGGTTAACTGTGGTCAATCATTTGGTAACCATGGTCGAGTAAGGTAGTGATCGTGGTCGATTTGGTCACTGAGTTTGACAACAATTTTTATTTACCTTTTTTATATGGTGCCCTTGTTTTGCTTTCATCTTGGTTGGTTTGTGCAGTATGTTGATGATATGTATGTTGGTATTTGCACTTGGTATTAGTTGCATGGTTTAGCATTGTTGTTTTGTTATTGACATTGATGAACACATGATTCATATGTGGATTTGGAGTTAGTTGGTGGAAAACTTGGATTTTCCGGAGAGGTTGTGATTTGGATGGATGTACATTGTAAGTTTGTACATGTGGATAAATTGGCTTTTGTGAGTCTATGATGATGTAGATGTTTAATTTTCACATGGATGGCTTGAGCATGAGTAGGGGATGTTTGTATTTCCTCTTGATTACTATGTTACTCCATTAGAGATGTTATCTGAGATGATTGTATTGGACATGCTAGTTGTTTATGAAGGGTTGGATTTGTAGATTGCATTGTTTGAATTCTTTGAGTTATGCAGTTTGTGGACCGATCACCTATTGTTACAGGGTAGAATTCATTTGGGTTGTCTTTACCCAAGATCATATTTTACTTTTGCATATTCCCATTTAAATCATCTTGGTCAGTTGCATTGATGATTACATGGAGACATGGATAGATGGATGGAGAACATGGTTGATTTTACATGTATGGCTATGGTTGTAGTTGAAGCTCAATATTTTAGTTTGAGTGGGAGATCTTGTAGATGTGTTAGTCATGGTGGCTTAGTTGCATGAGAGGCTTGGAGTTATGATTCAGTGGGAGCTTGATGTATGGTTAGCTCGAGTATCACATATCGTAGTAGCTTCATGCAGATATATGGTAAGTCACAGGTTTGTTATCCTCTTGATTTTAGAAGATAGTTTGATCTTCCATGTTTCATTTGAGAAATTTGTTGATATAAAGAATAGATGGTCTTCACGGTATATAGAGGATGGTGATGTACAAGTTCAAAAAATTATCTCTAAGTGGGAGATTGATTGGATTATGGAGCTGAATTGCTTCACAGTTAGCATGATTTACACCTTGTTAGTTTGCATAGTAACAGGCTCCGGTCATAAGGTAAGCGATGCCGGTCATGGTAACCGGCGCCAGTCAGCATCAGGGTAACTAGTGACTGTCAGAGGGTAACTATCACCACTTAGGGTAATCAAGGCGTCGGTCAACATCAAGATAACTAGCACCGGTTAGAGGGTAATCGGTGCTAGTCAGCATCAGGGTAACCAACACCGGTTACCGGTGTGTGAAAGTTTATATTTAACTCACATGAATTTAATCTAGCTTTTGTTTTAAATTTGATTTAAAGGTTGTAAATTCATAGCTAAGGTGCCCTAAGTTTTCTAAGCTTATATAAGCTAGAAAAATAGGGTTAGAACATAAGGAATAAGAAAAGAGAAGAATTGAGCTATCCTTGTTTGAAAGGATGAAGAAGAAGAAGAAAATGTAGATTGCATGAAGACAAGAGCTTTCATAAAGAGAAGATAAACAGAAGGAAAGTGCAGGTACATTATTGGTGAGAAGATGGTATTATCTTCCCCACCGTAGTTCCTTTGTATTGTTTAGTCTCATGTAATGGCTTGCATAGTATGCAAAGCACTTAGGGTTCCTTCTTATTAGATCCACAGGTTATTGTGAGATCTTTTTATTGCTCATTCTTGTAGATCCACATGTTGTGAGATCTTGTATTACAGATCCATGACATCATGATGTATTGTTGATCCATAGGAATCTAATATTGTAGAGTAAGTTGTATTCATGTTTGCACGAGTTGATGCAAAGTGATGATGGTGAGACTTATTTCTTGGTGCACGGTTACGGTTGCACATTGGTAAACCCTTCTAGAGGTATTGTTTACATATTCATAGTATAGTAAGAGCTTGGTTGCACGGTGATAGATGCAGGGTAGCTTCAGTGTATGTGAGATCTTGTGGTGTTTCAAAGGCATGATTTTAGTGCACTCAGGTAGATCTAATTAGATATCGGAGGAGACACTGTTGGTGGTATGGAGGCATGGTTTAGTGTACTCAAGCAGATCTAGTTAGAGATCTGGGAGGAAGATATACTCTTATAGAGACACATGTACTCTTGTGCAGAAGAGTTAGTTTGTAATCTCTTGCTATATTATATATATAAGATCTCTATCTTTGGTGGACGTAACCCACATTGGGTGAACAACAAGTACATGTTTTGTTATGTGTGTACTTTTGTGTGATTTGGATTATTCTTATTTACTCTTTCAATGTTGTAGATTTTATGGGGTTTGTTAGATCCGTATTTTCATGTTTTAAGTTTTATATTCAATGGTTGCATTGTTTCCACATAGACCCTTCCCCAACAGAGGATGTTGATTAAAAACTTGCATGAAATCAAAAGCGGTAATAAACATTCCTAAAACCTAAGTGGGTGTGAAAGAAGGATATGATTACTAAGTCGTTACTTGATAAGGTGAAGACATACTCAGAAGGGAGGGTTTGATCAGTCGAGTTCACTAAAATGATTAAGCTAAAAATGTAAATATAAGCCTAATTTGAATGCTATAGTAGTAGTAAATGAATAACAATTAAGTATAATAATCAATAATCAAGTAATAAATAATGAAACCCTAATTCCAAAAAGAGGATAGAAATACTTGGCTGGTTCAAAATTATCTCGGAGAATGCATAGAGTTGGAAAAATGTAAAATGTGAAACACAGACCATTGCACTAGAGCACAAAAAATGTAGAATTGGAGGAACAAGCTTTACCGGGGCACTTGGAGAGGGACAGGGGCACCCGTGGGCACCCTGGACTTATTTCTAGGTGCCTGGGTCTCATGGAAATGCTCAAAAAACCTCCTCTAAAGTTTCTCAAGGTGTTTGCCTTTAGTCACCTTTGATCACTCTAAGGTTGCACCAAGATTGTCGAGGTCGTTATAAACCTACAATAAAGTATGAACTTGCAAACCCCTTAAATATACATCAAATCCTAAAAATAAAGATGCAAAATGAGGGATTGTATTTTCCTCGGTCGTCACAATGGTGAACTTACGACTAAGCACTACACTACATCTTAGATCCAATGCATGTATGTGTGTATGTATGTGTGGAATTTTCCTCGGTTGTGTGTATGTATGTGTGGAATTTTGCCCTAGGTTACTCTCTTGTGCCAGTTGCACTTGGATAGAGATAAAGTAGCTAGATGTAAAATTTAGTAAATGTGTGCATGGAATAGAATGAACTTCCCTCCTATGAAGTGTGATGTAGAAAACCAACCCTTATATCCCTTGTGATGGAGCTAGATAGATACAATGGAGCTCTTAGATGCCTTGATGGATGCAACCTTAGGTGGTGATAGATAGTGATTAGTGCTTGGTCGCTTATTATGGTCACATAACTTATATTTATATGATTCCCTTTCTTGAATTTCATATTTAACCCCGAAAATGTTGACTACCAAAAAGATAAGATGCTCAAATGGCTAGAAAGGACCTAAAAAGTGTGAGTAAAATAAAAAGAGGACAATGCCACCCAAAGGGGATGAGGGTACTTGGCATTGGCATCCTGGCTAGGCTTTGGTGTCTAGGATAACAAATTCGAAGACTAAAAATGCAAACCGAGCAAGTGAGGGTGTAATACCAAATATATCAATGGAAATTAAAACAAGGTGACCAAATACATAAGTTAACTAGTACTTTTCTTACTTAGGAATCATATGAATATTAGTATGTAATCGGATTAGATAATTACCAAAAGTGCTTGATTGTGTGTCTACAACTTGAAAACATCCACTTTAAATAATTTTAGTTCATAATTAAGGTCGGTATGTGATGTAACGTAACACTTAGATGAATTTACTATTTTAGCTTGTTTCTTTCATGGTGTAATATAAGGAATGTTATATTTTGGTTCTTTATCTTGACCTTCTTAAATAACTCATGGATCACGTTTGGTGCCTTTAATATGTTGGGGTGTTTTTATATTTATAGATCAATTTTTGTTAGTTTTCTCACTCAACCATCCCTAAAATATTAGTTGGGATGACCATTCAAAGTTACCCATCTGAATTTGTTACTCTTAAATACCATGAGGATGTGGAAGCTAGGAAGTACTGAGAGAATGGTACTTTCAGAACCTATGAACATGTCTTGGGAATGGAAAAAAATAGTATTGAGATAAGGATAAGTTTGTACATATATTCAATGGTAAATTAGATAGTGTTTGATAGGTTAAACTAAAGAGGGATTTTTGTGTAATGGTTTATGGAGTGTAGGAAGATCTAAAAGATGGCTTATATCCATCAAACATGTATAGATGGAATATATATTAAGATAAGTACAAAAAGCTCCATCGCTAAGTGCTTGGACCAAATTTATGATATTACACAAGTGTCCCTATGGTTGTTTATCCATCTCACTAGAGTACATGGGTAATTAACCATTGTAATTACGAAACATAAAAATACGATGTGGTGTTTAATAATGTGTTAAATTGATTCGCTTTTTTAAACTTTGAAATTTTTCCTTGTCTTGAATATTTCATGTTTCATATGTTTGATATTAGAGTGATTAATTCCAACAAAATCAGTAATATCGTGATATATCCAATTCTAAACATCATAGTGTCGTGTTATATCCTCTTAGAGATATTCTTGATTTTATCTCAAAATTTATTGACATCTAATGTTTTCATATTTGAATAATTTTGGGGCATATAATGTACACAAAATTGTTATGCCCTATATGTACCCCTTACCACATACACAAAACTTCATGGAAATATCCAATTCATGTTTAAATTTAGTCTCTATAAATGTGCCAACCAAATATTCCTATAAAACAATAGTAAGAGTAAAATTACCTTCCTAGTACTTCACATATTTTTTCTTCATAGTATTAAAGTTATATTAATTAAGGAAATTTACTTTACGATATATTTCATTGTATCCAATGGGTAGTGGTGTAACTGTTCTTGTGTCTCCTCGTAATTGGGAGGTCCAAGGTTTAAATCTCGACTATGTGTTAAGGTGACCTACTACCGACGGTTTAGATACCCAAGTGATAGGGCACCACGATAATGTGGTTTAATCCATGGGCTAGCCGAGAGCTTAAAACTTCCATCCTTAGATGGTTCCATGGCCAGTGTGGGTTGGTGATGCCACAAAGGGCTAGGGCCCTCTCCTAGGTAACCTATATATATATATATATATATATATATATATATATATATATATCATTTTCGTATTGTTGTCATTAAAAAAAAAAGCATGAAAAATTCAAAAAATCATGACAACCTATCCCACATTCAAAAATCCCTCTCCCAGATCAATGTATACATATATTCCATCCAACTTAGTTATTTTTTTATCCTTATAATGGACATGAGAAATATGATAAGTTTATTTTTAAGTGTGTTTCATGTGTATAGAGGTGATTCATGGATTAATTCAAAACCATTCAAAAGGAATTACTCCCAGAGGCCCAAAAAGGCCTATTTTTAGGATTTTCACATTGGTGGACACCCCTCAGAAGATGAATGTTGAGGCACAACCCACCTGGGAGTTGTGCAGAGGAGCTACAAGATGCAATGAAGTGATTTAGGAAAATTTAGGAAAGATTTGGAACCTTGGGAAAATCTTCTCCAAAACCAGTTATGTTTAGTCGGTGATGGGGATTACTTTTTAGGTTTCAAATGGTTCGGGATCCTCATGAGGAGTTGGAAAGAAATAATATAATAATTATAAATCTAATAGTTTCTACTCCATTGTGAAAAATGTTTCAATAGTTTCGAGGAACATATTTGCGAGATATTATCCTCGGGCAAAGTGTGAACAAAGACTTTCGATCATAGTGGAGATTTAACTAAGGTTTTTAGGATTTCCAACGACATTTGGAATTTGATTCAAAGGAAAAAGTGGATCAAATGGGACCATATACATGTCCTATAAGTTGAGTTAGACAAAAGACATATTTTTCCTCGGTGGTAGTATGACCTTCCAAGAATCCCTGTGACCAGAATTGAAAAAGGGGTTAAATTTCAAATTCAAGGCATAATTGGCTCCTTAAAATTATGTTCATGTTCTCATCATCCACTTTTTATTCAAAATTACATAATTTTACCCTAGTAAACACTAAGGGAAACTCTTGAATAAAGAGGCACTCCGATAGGTTATTTTTATTAGTGCAATGGTGACACCCAGCTTCCAAAAGTGGCAAATGCGCACTTGGAGAAACCCAATGTCCCTTTTTCCCTTTGAAAAATTTAAAATGGAATATGGGGGATAGTATAGTGTGCCAAAAAGGATGGAGATTGTTAATTTGTTTTTGTGTCACTTAAGTTGCAACTTAAAGTGTTAGAAAAGTGTTTTCCACTCATTTGAAGACTTAGCCCCTTTTTCATGTTGAGCAAACCCTATGCGTACTTATGAGGGGGTGATTTATCTTTTAAATTTTCTAAGGGGAAATTTGGGACACTATAATGTTCCACCACATGGATAGGATGAGTTACGTCACTTAAGTGACAACCTGGGTGGTTAGGAGATGTTTTCAACCTCACTCTCAAATCTAGCCCCTTCCTCATGACAAGTTGACCCTATGTGCACTTGGGATTCCATGATATCCTTTTTACATTTTCTAAGGGGACATGGGGGACACAAAAGTGTACCACCACATGAAGATCCCATCCTCCATCACTTAAGACTCATGACTTGTGCATTAGGCATGTGTTTTCAACCTCACAACTCAAATCCCCATGCCCCTTCTTATGTTGAGATGACCCATGGAAAAATTTTAAAGATATGGTGTCCCTTACTAAATGTGATAAGGGACATGAGGGATTTTGAGACACATTTATAAATTTTTACCCCCATCGTTGAGTTTCGGTTAACATGGGTTAAGCAAGGTGAGTCAACTAGGAAAATGGGAGGGAAACTTCATTTGAAAATGGCTCAAGGAATTTAAATATAAACATGGCTCAACACTTGTCAATTTTTCCATGTTTTTAAATCACCCTAAATTTTTGTTATGGCTGTAAAAAAAACAATCATCCCCCATGGCCAAAACATATTTTTTCTCATTACTTGCAAACCCCACCTTCGATGGCCCTAAAACTTGGATTGTGGCTTCACCATGAGAACGCCTTTAAGATGATTGTTTACATTCCCTCACTTATGCCCTCATACGTTATTTACATTCCCCAAAATTTTCAGAAATGGAAAATGTCTCCTCAGATCTACAAAGTTGCAATGATCCACATTGCCTCAAAATCAGAGATGATGATCTACAAAAAGTCATCTTTATAATGAGAAATTTCTTTCCCCATGAAATTGAGTACGCTTAAATATATGTATGACTATTATTTTTTTAAATTATTCTTTGTCCGAGAATAAAACATAGACCTCCAATTTTATTTTATTTTTACAAAGATTTGGTTGAGAGAAATCTCTAGAAATTGGAGTAAAGAATCCCCCAGTGTGAAGTATAATTTTTGGAAACCATTTTCACTCCGATCCAACACTCCATGGCCAATGTATATTTTTAGTAATTTCTTATTCAATAAAATTAATTCCTAAGTATGAATAGATTCAAGTCACTCAGTTCATTCCCTAAGAGGAGAAGTGCTCAAAAGTGACAATTCGACAAAATTGCCAAAATTAATCACCCAAAAAGAACTTACTAAAAATGTTAGGAAATAAGAGATAAAATATGCGGAATAATCCCTTACAGAATCACAACAGTAGAAACTAATATGCAGAAAATATTACAGATCTCAAATAAAAGTGCAGAATAAATAACACAACACAGAGAGACAATATTTAACGTGGTTCACCCAATATGGGCTACGTCCACCAAGAATCACTTGCTCAGATTTTATTACAAGCCTCCACTCTCTCAATACAATACCAGATCCATTTGGAGCTATGCTCAACAAACTCTCTTAGAATTCACACCCGAATTCAAAGCACATTTGCAATACATTTGCTTGTCTATTTATCATATGTATAAGACCATATAAATAGACAATTGCTTAAGCATTATTTGATACAAAACCATGGGTATCAAAACCATGGGCAAAACCGTGGGTATCAAAACAATGGGCAAAAAACCATGGGTATCAAAATAATGGGTATCAAAAAACCATGGGCCCAAAAACAGCCCATAACGGTTACCCATTACCCATGGGTTAATAAACCACCCATGAAAATTTGCTTCAGGGGCTTCACCCCTAAACCCCCGACCGCTCACCGGCGAGCGGGAGCGCCGTAAAAATACCCAAGTGTAGCACATAGAAGGTGTACCACACTCTAACATGAAAACAGGCTCCACAAACATAACAAAAAATAGTAAGTATCCAGAAAAGGATCAAAATTGTCATTAGTTTTCACCCTTTCCATTCCTCAAGTAATTCAAATATTCATGGAGGAAAAATTCATGTTTTCAAAGGGTGTACATGAGAGGCATTGTATCTCAAGTAGAAAAGAAGCTCTCTTAGTCCCCAATTTTGGTCACAATGGTATATTTTGGTCTCGGTGTGCTTCTCACTTCATCGGATGGGTTGATCAAGGATTGAATCATATTCCATCCAATATCCCACCTTCATTCAGCTCATGGTGAATTTTCTTCACATCATCTCATTGGTTGATTCATTTCCCAAGGGCTAGGATCATCATGTTGAATTGTGTAGACATTGGTCTCAAGTCACATAAAAAACTTGGTAGTTTAGAGGCATGCTAGTTTTCCAAAGGATAAAATAATTTTTCAAGTGAGGGAAATCATCATTCATTGTCTTCAAGGGTCAATTTTTTATCACCCCTCTTTTCAATGAGTGCAAATGTGCTACAAAGGTTCTTCATTTTTGGGAGGTCTCGAAGGGGTACTGATTTAAAAGGATTCATCTTCTTTGTCATCATGGCTAATCTCCATCAAGGTCAGAGGAACATGCATCCATGATATGGAGCATCTTTTCTCTCCTCTCTTCATTCATTCTCCTCCTATCTCCCCCTTTTTAATTCATCATTGTATGTAATCGTGATGTTTTGTCCTATTTACTTAAGTGACAATAAAATATTTCAAATGTGTAAAAGTAATCTCTCAAATTATAAGGGAGGTACTTAATTTGTCTCTTCTAAGGGTATTTGAAAATTCACAAGTGATGGGACATGACGAGTCATGTGGAGGGTAGATGAAGAGTTGTATAGTAAAGCTATAAATTTGGAAAGCCTCCTCATTTCAAAGGGTGGCTATTCTTGATTACTAGCTCCCATATTATTTCTAGGAACAAGTTATCAATTTCGTACTTGCTTTGTCCATGTTTCCTCTCCATCTCAACTACACTCCATGAGCATGTACTTGTTGAATGTATTCATTTAGACTTTGTGGTATTTGTATCATGTTCGTGTTCTACATTAACACTCTCTTCTCATTGAATTCATGGATGTATTCTGGTTTTAAGAAATAAACTCTATTGTGTTATTTATTTTGCAAAACCATCTCACTATTCTCTTCACACCTCTCTCTCAAGCTATTTCCTCCCTTGTAGTATCTACAAGAATTTTTCCATAGGTGTAGGGAAGTACTCATGTGTGATCCCTAGTCGAAATAACACCCCGATTATTAGAATAATATACGTAATTTCCTTGTTTTTAATAAATAGAGCTACCCCCATTCAAGCAGAGGGACTTAGTCCCACACTATTGGTGAGAGATCTCTAATTTTCCCATGTGACAATTGAACTTTCCAATAGGTATAATACCATGTCGATCTCTTTCACTGGTATGCAAGATAGGTATGAAGCTAAGTTTTATTCTTCATTCGGTGCCCAAATGTTTCATGATGAAATAGGATAAAAATACTTAATAATCTTGAATGTGGGAAAGAGAAACACTTGGATAATTTAAGCAATCCAATAAAAAATAAGCTTTGGAGCAGTGGTGAAATGAAAAATTAGAGATCAACAATGTGGATGAACATTGAAGAGAATTTGCAATCTGATATTGATATCAACATGACTCAACAATTAGCCATTTTTTCATGTTTCTCCATGCTTTTCAATCACCCTCCATTTTTTTATGGTTGTCAAGAAAAACCAGGCATCCACCATGGCCAAAACACATTTTTTCTCATTACTTGCAAACCCCACCTTTGATAGCCCTAAAACTTGGACTGTGGCTTCCTTATGAGAACTCCTTTAAGATGAGTATTTACATGCCCCCATTCATTTTTACAACCCCCAAAGTTTTCAACCATATAAAATGTATCCTCAAATCTACAGAAGTGCAACGATCAAAAATTGCCTCAAACTCGAGAGATGGTGATCTATCAAAAATCAAATTTTTAATGAGAATTTACTTTCCTCGTGAAATTGACTATGCTTGAAGATATGGATGAATGGTTTTTTTACATTTTTCCCTTACTAAAAAATAAAACATATACCTACAAGTTTACTTTTTGTTTTCACGAAGATCCAAAAGAGAGAAATACCTAAAAATTAGAACAAAGCATCCCAGTGTGAAGTAGAATTTTTGGAAACCATTTCCATTCGAATCCAACACTCTATGCCCAATGTCTATTTTTAGTACATTCCTATCCAATCTACTTACTAATAATAATAATTCCTAAGTATGAATTGATTCAAGTCACTTAGTTCATTCCCCAAGAGGAAAAGTGCTCAAAAGTGGCAATTTGAAAAATTACCAAAACTAGTCACCCATGAAGAAGTTACTAAAAATAATATCTGAAAAAGGCTCAAAATTGTCATTTTTTTCACCCTCCACATTCCCCACTAATTCCAATCTTCATGGATGAAAAATTCATGCTTGCAAATGTGGACAAAGGAATTGTGTCTCACATAGAAGAGGAGCTCTCTCGGTCTCCAATTTTAGTAACAACAAGTGTATTTTGGTCTCAAAGTGTGCTTCTCACTTCATCAAATGGGTTGATCAAAGGATCAAATCATATTCCATCCAATCTCCCACCTTCATTTAGCTCATGTTCGTAATGTTCTTCACCTCATCTCATTGGTTGATCCATTTCCCATGGTGGGGATCATCATGTTGAATTGTGCAGGCAATGGTCTCAAGTTGCATCAAGAACTTGGTAGCTTGGAGACATGTTAGTATTTGAAAGGTATAATTCTTGTTCAAGTGAGGTAAATCATCCTTCATTGTCTTTAGGGGTCAATTTTTCATCACCTCTCTTTTCGATGAGTGCAAATTTGCTACATAGGTGCTTCGTTCTAGGGACATCTTGAAGGGGTAATGATTTGAAAGGATTCATCTTTATCATCATTAGGGATAATATCCATCAAGGTTCTAAGAACATTCTTCCATGCTTTGGAGAAACTTTTTTCTCCTCTCTTCATTATTTCTTCTCCTCTCCCCTTTATAATTCCTTATTGTATGTAATCATGATATTTTGTCCTATTTACTTAAGTGACAATAAAATATTTGTAATGTGTAAAAGTACTCTCTCAAATTATAAGAGAGGTACTTAATTTGTCTCTTCTAAGTTTAATTGAAAAGTCACAAGTTGATGGGACATGAAGATTCATGTTGGGGTAGATGAAGAGTTGCATTGTAAAGCTATAAATTGGGAGAACCTCCTCATTTCAAAGGATGGTTATTCTTTTTTACTAGCTCCCATATTCTTTCTAGGAACAAGTTATCAAATTCCTCTAACTCCTTTGTCTATGTTTCATCTCTATCTCAACTACACTCCATGAGCATGTACTTATTTAATTTACGCATTTATAGAATTTTTGTTATTTTTATCATGTTCCTTTTTCTATGTTAATGGTGTCTTCTCATTGAAATCATGGATGTATTATAGTTTTAAACAATAAACTCTACTGTGTTATTTATTGTGTAAAACCCTCTCACTATTCTCTTTGCACCTCTCTCTTAATCTATTTACTCCCTTGTAGTATCTACAAGAATTTTTCCACATGTGTAGGGAAGTACCCCTATGTGATCCCGGTTGAAAGACCACCTCGGTTATTAGAATAATGTACATAATTTCCCTGTTTTCAATAAATGGAGTTTCCCCATTAAAGAAAAGGGAATTAGTCCTACACTATTGGTGAGAGATCTTGAATTTTCCCATGTGACAAATTAGTTTTCCAACAGGTATAATACCATGTCGATCTCTTTCACTTGTCCTCATAATCTGGCTATGGGGATGAGAAACAATCTCTTCAAAAATAGATACATCCCTAGAATTTCATTTGTTCTATGTGTTCAATTTTAATCCCCATTTAATTTTAAAACATTTTTTCCCATTAACATCATCAACAATTATCCATTCAATACCATCTATAAATTTACCATCTAAAATAAAAAAATTTACCCTAATTTTGTTTGTAGAGATGTCTAGTAATCTATATACCTTAGAGTTCTCGCACTAACACAACAATAAATATGTTTCTCCCAATTCAAGATAAATTGAAATAAAACACAAAGGTCATCTACATCAGGTTTTTTTCCTAACCATGCTTCTATAATTCTCATCTAAAAAAATCTATTTAACATAATTTTGTTTGTAGATATGTCTACTAATTTGTATACGTTGGAGTTTTCACTATAGCCTAAAAACATATATATTTCTCTCAATTCAAGAGAAATTGAATTAAAAGACAAATGTCACATACATGAGGTGTTTATCCTAACCATGATTCCTCAAGAGTAATATTTTATAAGGATTTATAATGACATATATTGAGGATGTAAACTATTACATATATAGTTTCTACCTATTTCATATGAGGTACATGTAACTATGCACCATTTACTTTTCAATCTCCATAATTGTCTAATTCCTTCTTTTTACAACTATATTTTTTTAGGAGTGTCTAGAGTAGTCCGTTACCTATGTATAGCTTCCTATTTGTAGAATTTTTATGTTTTGAAATGAACTTAACTACATTAGCTAATTTGAGAGATTTGGCATGTTTAATTAATTGTTTCTATGCCAATTCCACACAATTTTTTAGAGAAATAATAATATGACTTTTAATTAGAAAATAAACACAAAATTTTCTATAAACTTCATGAACTAAGAAATAATAAATATTTTTTTCCATACACTATAGGTGTATTCATTAGAGCATACAAATAAACATGTATTATATATCTAATACTCATTTGGCTTGACATTCCTTACAAGTATGAATCGGTTTTCAAATATATTTTGCTATAGAACACCCTTTACACACATTCTACCTTTCATGAATGGATGAAATTACATTCACTATATTAGTCTTACATAGTACATTCAAATACTATTAATTGAGGTGACCAAACCTCTTATGATAAAGTACACTAGTAATGTCATCTTATGCTAGTGCATGCACTATTAATATTTCATGATCAAATAGTTTTTAAAACCTCTTTTACCAATACCTATAATAATTACCTTTTAATCATGAAGACCAGGGGACCATACAGTTTCTTCCTTGAAATTTTACAAGATTATTAGGACTTGTAGTTATCTCACTTATACCTAGAATATTTTTTCTCATATATGACATATACCAAACATTCTTAAAGTGTAATTAATAGAATTATAAAATGTTAAATGAACATCTACACATAATTTAACAAAGTGATCTTAACCATATTCAAAGAAATGTATTCACTATTAATACTATCTTCAATGAAATTAACATACTTGTCTATGTGATGATATAGTGTTGGGATGTGTAGAAACCTCTTGATAGAATAATAAAAAATAAACCTAATTTTTTCATTTGAATGTAATTATTCATGATCGGGAACTTAATGGATGCATTATTAATCCATATCACCTAACTAAAATTAATTGATATAATTGTATAAATCTAACAAATAATTTATGTATGCAAAAAATAACCATAATTTTATTTATGTAACCAAAAATATTAATCACACCACATCCATTTTAATTTATTTCAAATTTATGCACTCATTAAAAAGCAAGATGCATTTTATTTGTAACAATTCACATTTACAAACTTAGAAGGTCCAAATTGAATCCATTTATCATTCATGTTTCTAGTATAAATTTCATATTAATATTACACCATTTTCATGTACTTGTATTACATAATAACTTCATATTTGAATTACAATAAAGATATAATAGTTTCAATTATAATGGCATGATAAATATAAAATAAAGTTTACATTTACATTCTTCATGGTACTCGTTACATCATTTTCAATTTTCAATTAGTTTACAAAATGATTATTACAATCTATTTCATATTGAAAGATACATGAATACAAGTATAAGAATAAACATTCAATGTGTGGTATCAAGAATCAAATAGAGGTCATATGAAAATGGAGAAATAATACATAAGAGGTAAAGTATAATTGGGATATTTTACCTCTAACCATAGACCTAGTGGTTCCTAGCACACTTCATGAATACACAATGAAGCACGTAGATATGGAATCAATTTGAAAAGAGAGCGAGTCATATATATAATATTAATATCTCAGCTACCACTTGGTATGTATGTGACAAGAGTGAACTAGTATAAAATGTACACAATACTCTTAAGCATCTATTTTAGACGTTGCTTTGTGGTCAAAAGACTAAGGGATGGTAGGTAGCTCTTAAATATTTCAAATTTAAGTTCCAAGGATACCATAACAACTTCAAAATATATATTCCAAGTAATTTACCTATATTAGTTACATATTGATACTATGTGAAAACTATAACCTAGATTGTCACATTCACAATTTCACCACTCTCATCCTTTGGTAATGTTGTGTCCAAACTTTTACTTACTAAGAAAAACTATTATCTCCAACATAATATACAATCATTGTAATGTTTCGAATAGTGAATGGGTTATTTCGTTCTCCATAAGTGTCACATAACACCTAGGGAAAAAGTTATGAACACTTCACTAGAAAACATTTGATGAAAATCATGCTAATAAAATACAATATCTTAATAATAAGGGTTTACAATGACTTGGGTGATGACTCATGTTTCCTCATCTATAAGTACAAAGAGAAAAACACTATTATAAAATAATCAATTTCTATTACAAATAAGTTTAGGTTGAACACATTTTTAAGTCTTAGCTTGATAATGTTTGAACATTAAATTCTCATTGAAAGGTTATGAAGGTTACATATAAATATTTGATGTTGCTTCAAAATGGAAGCAGAGAAAGTTGACATATGGTCTTATATTAAGGAGTAGACACCTAAATCTGAATACGCGGTTTTAATACTAAAATTGCACTTCTTATCCTATTTTCTATCATTTGGTTATAATTAGCATCTTTCTCGTTAATTAGCTAACATTCCCTCCATCTCGGTCATTTAACAACAATTTGTTAATTAACTAGATCCATACTTCATTCTGGATACAAATTAACATTACTTTGTTAGTTATAATCCTATTCTAATTAATTAATTAATTAACCTTTCAAACTTGAATTTACCTTCTCATTAGGTAAATCCCCCTTTCTAATCATTCAAATTCCACTAATTTCCCTCCAATTGGCTTTTACAAGCCTAACTTGGTCTATTAATCAATTCTCATTGATTAATTCAAATCACACCCAACTCCCATGAGTTGCAAATTCTAATTAATCTTCCCTAATCATACTTAACCATTCCTAAGCATACTTATCACTTTCTAATCCTAAAATTTATTTTTATCCCACATTCATGAGAATGAAATTTTCTCCAATCTGGAAAAATATATAAAGAACCTTACCCCCTTCCTTTTAAGTTTATATCATGTCCTTGTTAAGACATATGCATATGATAAGAGCATTTCAATCTTGGAAGGCTTATTGATCAAGCAACCATTTCCATCTTCTACTTGGATAAGAGTAGTAAGAGAAGAACTAAAAATGGAAATTAAGCCATATTGGTGAGATATCTTCCTCTTCCTTGGAGAAATCCTTTGATCGCACGTGGATACGTATGGCTCACTAAAGGAAGTATCTACAATCCAAAGCCCATCTAAATAATCAAATGATGGTTTGCATTTGATGTTTTTAATGTTTAATGTATTATTTTAAGCTTTCCTTTTAATGGCTTTATCTTGATGTTTATGTTGAACTAGCTTAGTTATTGAATCTACTTGGTGTTAGGTTCTAGTAATTAGCTTAGCTTTATTTATCATGCATACATATGGCACACCCGGTGGGACTCTCCTTTGTCTCACACACATTTATTTATGTTAAGTTTATTTTTTTGCATACTAACCCTCTCTTTAACATATTTTGAAATAACTAATGTTTATTAACATATTGTGTTGAGTTTGCATGTGTTAAGTATCTCTTGCAGGTGTGAAGGAGGTAAAGTGCTACCAAATTTGGAGCTTATCATAAAAATCCAATCTTTTTGAATATTTTTGGAATTTTTGGATGTGTTTTAAAGAAGAGCATACTTTTTACGCTAGTTTTTTTACCCGTCTGTGTATTTGTTAAAATCCATGCGCTAGCATTCATTTTACGTGTGTTGTCATGATGTTCCACGTGCTACCATCAATATTCCCTACACTAGCATTCTCTGGATCTGCACTAGCGTTCTCTATGTTTTGCATTCTTTTTTCTCTTTTTGCACAGAAATCCTTCACACGCTATTGTTCATCATGCACATGTCAGTGTTAATATTGCACATTTTACGTCTTCCTTCATGTACTAACATCATATTTCATGCGCTACCATTATGTTAAATGTGTTACCATCTCCTCTACACACGTTTGTGTACTTTTCCACCCAAGTAAATTTATTCTTGTATGTGCTAGCATTATTATGTATGCGCTAGCATTCATGTGCACGCACTAGCATTCATGTGCACGCGCTAGCATTCATTTTCATGAGCTAGCGTTCATGTGCACACGCTAGCATTCAAATGTACACGCTAGCGTTTTGTGTCAATTTTGGCTCAAATTTCCAATTTTTCATATTTTCCTTTTTATTTCCCTGTTGTTTTTACAGGTTTTCATATTTATAACTTGCAAGTATATTTGAAAAATCAGTTTTTAATGTTTAAGTGCTTTGATTAAGTTTTGTTTTTCCATTTCTTAAAGTGGTATCAAATGTTGCATATGTTCTTCTCTTGCGCTTTCAAGTGACATTGAGAATTAGAAATGACCTTGATCTTCATTCTAACATTTTGGTTTACATGGAAAAACTAATCATTTTAGTTGTTATAAAATTTTCAAAGGCATTTACTTTTTTTAAGTTATATTTTTCCCATTTCTACTTAATTGGATTCAAATTCATGTATGCTCTTCTCTCGTGCTTTCGAGTGATCTTGAGAATCAAAAACGACCACAATCTTTTTTGTTGCATAGAAAAAATACTAATCATTTGGATATATGACCAATTGCTTGTTAAATTCAAACATTGAAATAATTACTAATACACTATGTGTGCATCGTCAAAGGCATTCAAAACCACATTTTAAATCAAGATAAAAAAATCATTCACTCACACTGTATTTGCAAGTACAATTGACAAGGCTATTGCCCAACTACTTTGACTATGGGAAGTGCTTTTCCATAAGCCATAAAACTCATTATGAGGAGTACCACAAGAACCCCAAAGTAGTTAACACATTAAGGGAACTGGTTAATAAACGAGAAGTTCCCCATCACCTACTTGACTAGAAAAACCCATGAGGAGTGCTAAATGTTGTTTGTATGAGGCCTCGTTCATTAATTTGATTGTGGGGTAATGGTCCTTTGTTTATAATTTATTCTAAAAAAGTGTACCTCTCTTAGACAAGATATTGGCGAGTGTTGAGAACAAAATCCTAGGGAGCCATTTGGCATTGGGGCCAACTTTACCATATCCAAATTTGTGAATTTCAAAGAGCCATTACAAAGAAAAACCTCATTGGATTTAATTTTTGAACAAGGCGAGAGTCCATTGAAGTTGTTCCTCATATGTTTCATCACAAATTGTACATAGAAAAACTTCCTCGAAGTTAAAACCGTGTTGTTCAAACAAGGAGAAAATCTTCCGAAAGCTACGTAATTTTCATCACTAATCATAAAATCTCTTGTTGTTATTTTTTGACATTATTGGTCAAAAAGGAATAATCCAAAGTGTTGTCAAAATTGTGTCAATCTCTTTTTCACCCACTTAAATCATTTTTTCCTTAAAATCTTTATGTAAGTGTTGAAATTGTGTTGGTACATATTCACATTTTATGTGGTAGTCTTAAACAAACATTAGGACATTTCATTTCTAAGACAGTTTCCTTTGGTTATTTGTTATGTTGCTCACATTTGTAACTATCTCTTTTGATACTTGCATCTTGTTTTTTCTTAAAACTTGATCTAAGAGTTGAAATTACATTATTACGATGTTTGCATTGCATAAACCCCTTTTTTATACTTAAAACTTGATTTGAGCATTGAAGCTGTGTTGTTAGGCTATCCACATTTGTGTAAATCTCTTTAGGTATTCCTTGTTGTATATCCATATACTTAGATATTTATCACGTTGTATTCATTACGTTGCACATTTTTCCTAGATCCCTTGTGACATTTACACACATTCCACATATCTTTGCATGGCACATTTTTTGTCATGGCACCTATCACTTGTGCAGTTCATAGGAAGTGTGCTTCTAATCCCTTTATAAATCCTATGTTTTCATCTACCGAGGAGGAACCAGAGATTGTTCACCATAGTGCTGCTACTAAGCGGGAAACACATTGAAATCCCTTTACAGACAACTCCACTCATATAGAAAACTTCTTGTTTCAACACAAAGACCAACTTGTATTGCATCTTATTGAGTTAGGGGCTAAATTTCCCTCTAATTTTGATCCTACCTTCCTTTCTCACATGATTGGGATGAAGAGTATAAATCCTCCCCCACCTCTTAGGATTGATGAGGAAATCTTAAATCCTAAACGGGCCTCCTTGTCCGCTCATCCAAAAGGTCACGATGATGACATAGAGGTATCCCACACTAGGACTAAGCATCATATACCCTTCATTAGAAAACATCATGAAGATAAAATAGAGGATGAAATCCCCTACATGAGGAATTAGAGAATGAGCCTCATAATGAGGACGTTTCTATGCAATGACAACTAGAATCCCTTGGCCAAAAAATTTCAAAATTATCTTCTCATGTCTATCAAGACACAAGTAAAGCTCCTAGGACCGAAAAACCTAGAGTAACTTATGTTGAAAGCTATACTAAAAACTACGGTGAAGAAGCCTCTAAATCTAACCACACTCACATATAACCACGCCATCGCATGGCCAATGTTTTGACCAAGAATATCAATCTATGAAATATGACCTCATTGGTTTATAAGAAAATAACCTTTTACATAAAAACAAATATCAGTTTGAAGAACTATGTCCATACCCTTCGATTGGGAGATGTTTCATACTCCCTTTCCACTTAGTTTTGATTTCCCTAAATTTGATAAATATAAGGATAAAGGTGATCCTCGTGATGACATCAAATATTTCCTCATGGCTTGTCAAGAAGTTTCATACTTATTCACTTATTCCCATGGAGTCTTGGAGGCCAAGAACTTGAATGATTTCTCCATCTTCCCAAAGGTTATATTCTCTCATTTGCAAACTTAGTGAGAAGTTTGTTCGCCACTTTTCATTCAACATGGAAAGTGATATCACTATGATAGACCTTTGTAACACAAAACAACGCAATAATGAAAACTTTGCTAGTTTCTTACAATGATGGTGAGGGTTAACTAGTCACTTCCCTTGCTCTATTCCATAGAAACAACTAGTTAGTATTTTTGTACCTAATTTACACCCTGAGATAACCTTCACTTGTAAATGCATTATGTCGGAAAATTTGAAGAGGTCATAGAAAAAGGTATCCAACTTAAAAAAATACTTACTTGTTAAAGGGGTACTAAAACCCTTCCAAAGAGACAACCACGACTCGAAACCTAATGATAAATCCAAATTCTTTAATAAGAATAAGAATGTCATAGGTGATGGAATCACTAATTCCAAACATATACAGATGGTTCAAATCACACAACATTTAAAACTCACGCGTGTGTCGTCTAAATCTGCAGTTAAACATAGAGAGTACACTCCACTCATAGATTCATTATCAACTATCCTAAAGTAATTAGATTCAGCCAACATGGTCACATTCCCCACCACTACACCTTTTTCAATGATGATGCACCTAATCCATCGTGGTACAAATACCAAAATATTGTGCATACCATAGCGTTAAATTTCATGATACAGATAGATGTATGAATCTTAAAAACTTCATTCAAGATCTCCTAGATCGAGGAGACATTGAACTTGATGCATAATAACCCTCCAAAACATCTAAAAATCAGTTAGGAATTTACAAGGAACCATTCCCCAAACATAAAAATATGGAAAATAAGTTAGATCGAGGTCAATCCTCTCAAGGAAAGAGTACCAACCACGTTGTTGGCCAAACTTCCAATCCCTTTGACTCTCTTATTGGTTATATTCTTCCCATTAACACCCACATCCATACCATTAGAATCAAATATTAAGAGTGTTTCATTACAACACGATGCACTCATCTTATTGTCCAAGGACCCCCTCTACCTACTCCTTCATATTGTCATTACGATTTGCTGCTTGAACAACTTCGGGTATACAACCACCAATATTTTTATCTTGGATCTTCTCAAGATATCTACTATTCATAAGGATATCCTCTATAAGGCCCTTCAGGAGTCAAGAGTTCCTTGAAATTGACGCTTCACACTTCCAAGCCTTGGTTACGTAAATCACTCCATCTGAACATATCATTTTTAGCTAAAAATATATCCATCGATAATCAAACACAATTTACCTTATATATAGAAGTGATCATTACTCACAAAAATATCAAAAGGGTGCTTGTGGACAAACAGATCCAGTTTTAACATATGCATAGTAAAGCTTGTGAAATAATCGGGACACAATACTAATGAGCTAGAGCTTGATGTTATCACTATCAAGGTGTATGACAATGGAGAGTGACAGTCATATGGAACCATTACTTTTCCTATGGAACTTGGGCCTATCATGCAGACATGAGATTCCATGTCATTGACTTAGACCTTCCTATAATATTATCCTTGGTCACCCATGGATCCATGCCATGTAGATTGTTCCCACCAATTTTCATCAATTTATGAAGCCTCATTACCAAGGACAAGAACTTACCATTCTGGTGACCCACAACCCTTTTCCCATTACATAGCATTAGCTGGTTATTATCAAGTTGCTTATGAATATCCTTGCACTGAGTTTTTCATTGACTTAAATTCATAGGCCCTTTCCTCTCGCATAAATCTAGATACACTTCAACCACATGAAGGTGGTGCTTCCACTTCCATTCCCCATTTTCTACATGGGAATCCAAGATGAAAATCCTTCATACCGGTTGTGGAGAAGATCACCTTTAACAAGCCCTACTTGTGTCCAATCTTCCATTATCTCCTAAAACACATGGTAGGCCTGACTTCCAACCACAAAGAGATCAAATTCGACACTCTCGACATATTTACCAATGGTGGTCTCTCTTAGTTGATGAAAGGATGGAAAATACTTCCACATCCTAATCTCCTGATGAAAGGATGGCCTCTTGCTATCAATCCCCTGAATATGTCATCCCTAACAAGATGATGTATGCCATGGGATATCAAGGATATGGATGCAACATCAATGAACAATTATTACATGAACTTATTATGACACACAAGAAGATGGAAAGATACGGAATCGTGTATTGACCCTATAGGTCTCCTCCTAGAAGTTGATGCCACCTCTTCGAATGTGAGGATAGTTATTTTGGTTACAATAGCGAAACAGAGTCCCTTTATAGTCTTTACGAAGACCTTTCTTCCATGAACCTGTTTCCTAATACGGATATTTTAACCATATCCCCATCTGGCCCCGAAATAAACCTTATACATCTATCCCTCATTAATTGGGACCAACAACAACACATACCAATTAATATTTTTTAGAATGAGGAAGCTATTGGAGAATTTATGGGGATCGTGATGATATTCATATGGGAGATCATAAGAAAGGATTTTCTATTGACCTTTATACCTACACCCTTTGGGGAGAGGAAGCTGAGTTATGTGGTCAACAACAGAAAAGGAGGTCCAAATACCTTCAAAAAGCCAAAGAATAAAAATGCATATCCTATAGTGAAAACCTATTTGAGGCACTTGTGGATAAGCAATATGCAAAATCTAGAATGGATAATCTTGAGGACCATCATGTTGGTGAGAATCTCTTAGAGGCACCAATAGAGGAAGATCTCAATCTCCCTCCTGATCCTACATATATGGAAGATGGTTCTAAGATATTAGTTGAGGAGACTATTGACGTCAACCTTGGCACCAAGGAAGAGCCTAAAATTGTCAAACTTAGGGATTCCATTTTTACACATGAGCAGAAGACCTTTACTTGTATTTCTTGGAGACTTTGTGGACATATTTCTTGGTCTTATGCAAACATTCCAGATTAGATCCTTATTTAGTGGTGCACAATCTAGTTGTGCATGACTCTAAAAAACGTATCAAACAAAATTTAAGAAATATGCATCCACAAATTGTTATTTTTGTCAAAGAAGAGTTGGAGAAATTGTTAGTTGTTGGTTTTATTAAACCTATCGAATATTCAAAGTGGATCTCCAACATATTCCATCTTTTCTATAAACCAAGAGGGATTTGCATGATTTTAGGGACATTAACAAAGCATGTCCTAAAGATGACTTTCCTCTTTTGAACATCAACATGATTGTCAATTCAATAGTTGGTCACAAAATTTTATCCCTCATGGATGGATTCTTGGGCTATAATCAAATAAATATTGTGGAAGAGGATCAAAACAAAATTGCTTTCACTACCCCTTGGGGTACTTTTGTTATCAATTCATGTCATTTGGCCTCAAGAATGCAGCACAACATATCAATGAACTATGGTGGTAATCTTCATGATATGTTGCATGATATTATTGAAGATTACGTTGATGATATCCTTAGAAAACCTAAGACTAGAGAAGAACATCCAACAATCCTATGTTGTATATTTGAATGATTAAGAGATTATAATGTCAGGCTCAATCCAAAGAAATGTGTCTTTGGTGTGATTTTAGGTAAGCTATTAGGCTTCATAGTTTCTAGAAGAGGAATTGAAGTGGACCCAAAAAGTTCATTTGCCTCCTCCTAAGACCCTCAAGAAATTTCGCAACTTGCAAGGAAAAATTAAAGTCATCCGCCATCTCACAAATAAATTTCATTCCTTTACCCATATTTAAAATAAATATATTGATTTCCACAGGGTCCTAAGTTTCAACAAGCATTTTCCTTACTCAAGTAGTATTTGGCTAGCCCACCTATTCTCATACCACCTACCCCAAGCGAACCCCTCCTACTCTATATTTTAGCTACTCAATTTGTTATCGGTGCACTCTTAGGTCAATATGATCTAAATCACAAAGAAAGATCTGTCTATTACCTTAGCCGCACATTGATCTCCTATGAGCTCAATTATCCACAAATTAAAAAAGCATGCTCGGCTATTATGTTTTCATTTTAAAAACTCCATCATTACCTTTTGAATAACAAAACCAAGCTAATATCTAAATTTGACCCGCTCAAATACCCTTTATCCAAACCTCGCACTTACGGGAGGATGAACAATTAGACCATCTTTCTTATCGAATTTAATATTGAGGATGTCAATTAGAAAGAATTCAAAGAATAAGTTCTTGCTGATCTAATGGCCAAAGTACCTCTACCAATAATAGAACCACCGAGTCTAGATCTATCGACGCTTCTATTTTATATATTGAATATTCTTCCACTCGCGATATAATTTGATGGGTCATTCACATTTAATGGCTTGGGGCGAGGATTTTTCCTATCACTCCCACAAGAAATATTATCCTTTAATCTTTCAGACTTGGATTCCCATGAACCAACAATATTGTTGAGTTTGAATCTCTCATTGTAGGATTGAAAGTCACCATAAGATGGACTATCAAAAAGTAAAAGTTATAGGTGAATCTCGGTTGATCATCAAACATGTTCTTGATTAATATAAAGTTAAAGATGAGAAGTTCATTCCATATAAATGGGTGGTGGACACAAGAGCCAAGATCTGATTAGCGGATGTCATGGCTACCATTGGGTCCTTGCTACGATTATCTCTTATTACTAGGGACTTTTAGTTCCTTATCAATCATATAATGGTACCGGCCTATAACATGCTAATCATGTTTGGTATGTGAATTTTTGGTTCCTTTTCCCTAGTACATTGACATTTTAAATTACTTACAAGATGGTACCTTCCCTCCCGACATCTCCCACTCCAAAAACAAACCCTTATCTAATGAATAACATGTTATACCCTACTTAGGGGAACTCTCTATCATTGAGGTTACAATGGGACTCTATTAAGTTGTATTAATTCTAAGGAGGCTATCTACGCAATCAAAGAGGTTCATGAAGGCATCTACAAAGTGCTCACATTAATGACATGGTCTTCATAAAGAATATTTTGTGTGTAGGATACTATTGGCCTACTATGGAGACATATTGTTGTCAATATGTACATAAATGTTTGTTATGTTCTAAAACATTGTAATCTAATATGTGCTCCATCATAATCTTTGTAACCTAGCACTACATTGTAGTTATTTTCAAAATGGGGACTCAATCTCAAAGGGAAGCTCACACCAACTTCTTTGGATGTCCATAAACACATTATCACTACTACTGAACACTTTACCAAATGGGTGGAGTTTTTTCCTCTCACCTACGCACACTGGTGTTTAGATATCCAAGTTCATGATGAATCAAATCATCTATCATCATGGCATCCCTTCTTTCATTATATCTAACAATGGAAAATCATTCAAGAAAAAACAAGTGAAGCCTTTGTTGCTCCAATGCTTTGAAATTCACCAAAAGTGGTCTACCCGTTATTACCCTCAAGGTAATGGAAAGTTTGAGGCCTCTAATAGAACTCTTGTTCAGATCTGGAGAAAATGGTTGGTAAAACCAACCATAATTGACATCTTCAAATTTATCTTTCCCTTTAGGCCTACAAAACTTCTATTGGCACACCTACATGTGTAACCCCATATTCCTTGTATTTGGCACTAAATCCATTATACCCCTAGAGATTGATCTTCCCTCTTTGCGGATATCCTTATGAGATAATGGTGAGGATTATAGAGTAGCTAGGCCAATAGATCTTGAACTACTTGATGAAAAAATCCTCCATGTTTTGGATCATCTCAAAGTGTATCGAATTGAGTTCACAAGAGCTAAAACAATCGCATTATACCTCATGAATTTTAGGTGGAAGACCTTGTCCTTAAGGAGAATCAATTCAATACCACCAAGAAACGTGAAAAGAAAGACAAGTTATAGCTTAACTAGTTAGGGTCATACATTGTGGTGGCTAAATTTGGTTCAGGTGCTTATTGTTGAGTTGTGGAGCTTAATTGATTCACTGGCATGATTTTGCAGACTTTCTAGATTACACAATAATTGGCATCGATTGACAAACCGGCATCGGTCACCCATGGACCGGTATCGATCAAGAAAGGAGGAATTAGCATCAGTTAGGGATAACTTACATCGGTTAAGGCTAACCGACATCGGTTGCCTATGCGTGAATTCTATAATTAAGTTACAGGAATTAGATCTATCTTTAGTTGTAAAGTGAATCTAATGGTTGTAATTGCATAGCTAAAGTGCCCTAATATTATAGATGCATATATAAGCATAAAGCTAGGGTTTAGAAGATAGAATTCATTAAGAATTAAGAGAAGTTTTCTTTAGAGAAAAAGAGAAAGTTATCGAGAAGAAAGTACATGACATCCAAGAAGGTGTGGAAGATTGCAAATATTCATTATATTTCCTCTATGATAATAAATTGGTTATTTCTTAGTGGACGTAGCCCACACTAGGTGAACCACGTTAAATCTTGTGTATTGTTTCTTCTTGTTTATTTCCATATTTACTTCTTTTATGATTAAATCTAATTAATATATCTATATAACCAAAGGCGCTAACCCCAACAACTAGTATCGAACATCTTTGTTTGAGGGTTGTGTGTGTTGACATATTTACTCACAGAGGGATTTCTGATTGAGTGGGAGAAAAGCAATGGGAGAAGAAGGAAAATTCAAAGTAGATAAATTTGATGGCTGTGACTATCTATTATGGAAGATGTAGGTGGAGGATTATATGTATCATAAATATTTATACTTACCATTGGATGAGAAGGAAAGACCTACAAAGATGACTGATGAAGAATGGAAAATTCTTAATAGAAAGGCTCTGGGATCTATAAGATTAAGCCTAGAAACATTTTTGGCTTGAATATTACCGAATCAGGATCTACGATAGAGTTGATGAAATATTTAGCAAATCTATATGAAAAACCTAGTGCTTCAAATAAATTTTATTTGATGAAAAATTTGTTTAATTTAAATATGTAAGAAGGTGGATTTGCATCAAGTCATTTGAATGATTTCGGTTTATTATAAATCAATTAAAATTAGTTAGTATTCCATTTGCGAGATGAAGTGAAAGAAATTTTATTACTATTCTCTTTGCTAGATGGTTGGGATAACTTGGTAATGGATATTAGTAATGCGTTGTCTTATACTAATGTTTTAAAGTTTGTGATGTGGTTAGTATAATCCCAAATGAAGAAAGACACAAAAAGGTCAACATAATCATCATCCTGGGAATGCTTTGGATGTAGAAAGTAGGGAAGGTATAAGGAGAGATCTAAGAGCAAGAATAATGGGAAATCAAATTCTAAGAATGGCAGATCTAAATCCAAAGGTAGAGGTATAATCTGCTGGAATTGTGGAAAGAAAGGTCATGCAAAGAAGGATTTACGGTTCAAGGAAACAGAAAATGTACTAGAGAAAGGTAAAGAGGCAAATGTTGCTTTGCAAAAGAGGTAATGCAAGATTCCCTAATTCTCTTCTTGAATAGTAAAATTTATTCATGGGTTTTAGATTCAGGAGCTTATTTCCATGCAACCCCTAATAATGGCTATTTCAAAAATTATGTCTAGGGTAATTTTGGGCATGTTTATTTAGGAGATGATGAACCATGCAATATCATTAGTAGAGGTGAATTTCATATTAAATTTTAGAATAGAAATACATGGATATTGAAAGATGTGAGGCATGTTCCAAGCCTCAAAAGAAATATAATTTTCAGGACAATTATGTGAAACTAGTTGCATGATTACACTCACAAATTGAATCTTGCAAGGTATGATCATTGTATTTGTCTACCTGTATTACCAATTCCTTTTCAGTTATATCTACTTTAGATTCAGATACAAGCATGTGGCACAATCGGCTAGGCCATATGAGTGAAAAGGGAATGTAGATCTTAAATGCAAAGCGTAAGTTATCATATCTGAAATGTGTAGATCTTGATTTGTAGAGACCCATTGTGTAGCTTCTCATGGAGGATCCCAATACTATGTTACTTTCATTGTTGATGCAACAAGAAAGGTATGGGTTTATTATATTAATCGTAAATATGGTGTTTTTGAAACTTTTAAAAGACGGAAAGCCCTTGTGGAAAATGAATCAAATTCAATGTTAAAGTTCCTTAGATATGACAATGGTGGTGAGTATTGTAGCAAGGCTTTTAATGATTTTTGTTCAATAAATGGAATACGCAGAGAACAGATGGTTCCTAGAACACCATGGGAGAATGAATAGGAAAATCATAGAACATGCTAGAAGCATGAGGATACATGCTAGATTTCCCTTAGAGTTTTGGGCAGAAGTAGTAGACATGGTGGTTTATTTGATTAACTATGGACCTTCAAGTGTACTAAATGGTGGAATACTAGAAGAAGATTGGACTGGAAAAGAGGTAGATCTTTCTTTTCTTATATTATTTGGTTCATAAGCTTTTGTGCATATTGATAAGGAAAATAGAAATAAATTGGATGCTAAATCCAAAATATGTACTGTCATTGGTTATGGCTCTGGTGATTTCAAATTCTGGTTTTGGGATTTAAAAGGTACTAAGATGATTAGGAGTCGTGACATTGATTGGAATGAAAAGAGAATGTACATGCATTAAGTTTTGGTACCTAAAGGTGAACCGGTGGAGACGTTTACGGATGAAAATGAACTCTCATATTTAAAATTAAAACTTACATGTTTACAATGTAACTAGTATCGGTTTACCCCTAACCAACATCATTCCCCGTATCGACATCGGTTACATGTAAGAGAGACAGATTAGCGGCGATTAGCCGAACCAAAGTGTCGGTAAAAGGTGACTAGTGTCGATCACTATCGAAGTAGATACAAATCTACAGGATGAGTAGATTAAGCCTCCAACGCCCAAATCTCAGTGAGAAGGTCACAAAGGGTAAGTAGACCTCCAAAAATATTTTCACCTTCCTTGTCTTATTTATTATTGACTGATAGTGGTGAACCAGAAAGATTTGAAGAAGTAATACATGATAAATCCCACAAGCAGTGGGAGCATGGCATGAATGAGGAGATGGACTCCTTAGAGTAGAACCAGACATGGAATTTGGTTAAGTTATCAGTAGGTAAAAGAGCATTGTAGAACAAGTGGGTTTACATGATCAAGGAAGAAGAGGGTGGATAGAAGAGATACAAGGCAAGGCTTGTAGTAAAGGGATTTACATAGAAATTAGGTATTGACTTTGGTGAAATATTTTCTCTTGTTATTAAGATGACTTTTATTCATATTGTATTAATTTTAGTTGTAGTAGAGGAATTTCATTTAGAGCAACTTGATGTCAAGACAACATTTCTTCATGGTGATTTAGAGGAAGAGATTTATATGAATCACCACTTCGGTATGAAGTGAAGGGAAAGGAGTTTCTTATGCAGATTGAAAAAGAGCCTATATGGGCTCAAGCAAGCTCCAAGATAATGGTATATGAGGTTTGATATTTTCATGCATGAGCATGGTTATTTGAGATGTGAATCTGACCATTGTGTTTATTTCAAGATGCTTGGAAATGGGAGCTATATTATTTTGTTATTGTATGTGGATGATATATTTATTGTAAGATCTAGTATGCAGGACATTGGTGAGCTTAAAGAAAAGCTAGCTCACACATTTGCAATGAAGTATTTGGGAGCTACAAAGAGAATCCTTGGCATGCAAATTCATAGAGATGTAAAAAAATAGGAAGTTGTATTTGTCTCAGGAGCATTATATTAATAAGGTGTTGGAAAGATTTAATTTGAAAAATTCAAAACCTGTAAGTACACCTATGGTTGGACACTTAAAATTGAGTAAAGATCAGTGTCCTACATCATATGAGGAGGTTGATTTTAGGAGCTTGATGTATGTTATGGTTTGTACTAAACTAGACATCAGCACAGTAGCGAGTGGTAGTTGTGAGAAGATTTATGGTTAATCTAGGTAAAGAGCATTGGAAAGTAGTCTAATGGATTCTCAAGTATTTGAGAGGGACATCCAACATGTAGTTATGTTATGGAGGGTCAGATACTTCTTTATGTGGCTATGTGGATTCAGACATGGCTGGTGATTTAGATGACAGGAAAAGCACCACTAGATATGTTTTCATAGTAGGTGGGATGGTAGTTAGCTGGATTTCTATATTTCATAAGGTTGTGGAATTGTCTACTACAGAGGTTAAGTATGTTGCAGCTACAGAAGCTAGCAAAGAGATGATATGGATGAGCACATTCATAGGAGAGTTGGGAAAGGAGAAATAGGATTGCAGATTGTAAAGTGATAGTCAAAGTGTGATTCATCTCAAAAATAACTCAGTGTTTCATTCTATAATGAAACACATTCAGTTGAGATATCACTTCATATGATAGGTATTGGAGGATGGGTAGTTGAAGTTGGAGAAAATTTATATAAAGGAAAATCCTGCGGATATGCTAACAAAGCCATTGGCAAAGAAGAAGTTGGAGTTACACTCCACTTTTTTTGGTCTTTGAGTTTGAGACTCAAGGAGGGATAAATATGCGAAGGAAAGGATCAAAGGAAGGAGTTGTATAGTACAGTGTAGAAATTTATCTCCAAGTGGGAGATTATTGAGTTGTGGAGCTTAATTGCTTCACTGGCATGCTTTTGCAGACTTGTTAGAATACACATAACCGGCGTCAGTCACCCATGGACTCGGTATCATCCAGAAAGGAGGAACTGAGAATCGTTAGGATAACTAGCATCGATTGCCTATGTGTGACTACTATAATTAAGTTGTGGGAATTAGATCTATCTTTAGTTGTAAAGTGAATCTAATGGTTGTAATTGCATAGCTAAAGTTCCCTAAGATTGTAGATGCATATATAAGCATAAATCTAGGGTTTAGAAGATATAATTCATTGAGAATTAAAAAAGTTTCCTTTAGAGAGAAAAAGAGAAATTTGTAGAGAAGAAAGTACAGGAAATCCAAGAAGGTGTGGAAGATTGAAAATCTTCATTGTATTTCCTCTATGATAATAAATTGGTTATTTCTTGGTGGATATAGCCCACACTAGGTGAACCACGTTAAATCTTGTGTATTGTTTCTTCTTGTTTATTTCCGTATTGATTGTTTTTATGCTTAGATCTAATTAATATATATGTACAACTGATGTGCTAACCCCAACACTTTTAAGATTTCATATCCCGATGGTGATGAAATTTGGGATCCCATGAACTCCATGCATCTCAAGCATTTCTACACCTAAGCATGAATACCTATCAAAAAATCAAAAGTCAAATAATTCAAAAAATCAGAATAGTAAAGAGAAATCAATTTGTCCAAGTGTGAAAACCACACAATTGTGGCACTTTGGACAAGTCCTTTGGTGAAAACCGGTTTCTAGGGCCACGGGAGGATTATGTATTCACATGCACCACCTCTTTGGGGCATGTTCATTTCTTCCTAGTTTCCCCATTATCATTTGTGTGTTTTTCTTGTTGAACATATTGGCATTGATCCATTTGATCCTCTTCTTCTATATATGTGTGGGATTTTCCCTTGTATATTTTCACCTCTCGTATGGGGAATCTCGGTGTTTGGTTCTTCCTATATATAGTTTCGGAAAACCTTTAAAAATCAAATAAATATTCACAAAACCCTTGAAAATCCTAAACATTCAAAATCACAAGATCCAAAAACAGTGAAAAACTCAAAAATACTAAGCATTGGAAACTATAATAAAAACATCCTACTTCAGTACTTTCTTGTTCTGGTGCACGACATACAGATCATCTTATTATCTTCCTTCATTAACAAAGTTAGTTTTCTTGTTATGTTTGTATTCCCTTGCATATATCATTGCTCGGGGTAGTTTCATGGTGCATGTTTATTTTTCATGGGACTTTTAAGTCCTCTTTATACTCTCTTGCATGTATCCTTTCTTTGGGCATCATATCAAACCCGTGTCGTATAACTCAAAAATTTGGGAATTAAAGCTCGATAACAAAAATATGCATACAACTCTTATTAAGCATTACTTTTTAAAGTATGTTTATTTGTGCTTGTTTGTTTACATTCCTTCTTATTTACTTTCTCGTATTGCATTGCTTTATGTATTTTTCTTTGATTCATTTCTTTAGCATGGAACAAAAATTAGTTTTATGTTTTATTATGTCATTTTACCCTTTTTTTTGTTTAATTATATCAAATAAATATATACTTCCAAGCCGAGATGGTATGTCGGTTATGTCACAATCTTCAAGTTTCCATTTATCTTATCTTCCATCCTAATGTCACTTCTTACCTCCCCTCCTTGTTTCTTTCGCATGAAGAGTCCCAGGATCCATATTCCAAATCAATTAAATTGACAAACGACTAACCAAGCCCCATTCAAATTCCGGTCTCCGCAATGTCTTGTTCTTTTGTTGTGATCATTTTCTTCTTCTTTTCGAGCATCGATTTCCATCTTCTATCATCCTATTAACACTCGATGGGGCATCCTTGATCCTACTAATTTCTCTTCTACCCTTACAAAATTTAATTTTCTGTAATTTTCTATTGTCTTTGAGTGGTGTAGCTTGCGCTACACCACATCAAACAGGGGAAAATGTAGACATCTAAATCTGAATACATAGTTTTAATACTAAAATTTCACTTATTATTGTATTTTCTATCATTTGGTTATAATTAGCATCTTTCTCACTAATTATCTAACATTCACTTCCATCTCGGTCAATTAATGACACTTTGTTAATTAACTAGTTTCATATTTCATTATGGATACAAATTAACATTACTTTGTTAGTTATAATCATATTCTAATTAATTAATTAATTAACCAATATTAATTAATTAACCTTTCAAACTTGAATTTACCTTCTCATTAGGTAAATCCCCCTTTCTAATAATTCAAAATCCACTAATTTCCCTCCAATTGGCTTTTACAAGTCTAACTTGGTCTATTAATCAATTCTCATTGATTAATTCAAATCACACCCAACTCCCATGAGTTACAAATTCTAATTAATCTTCCCTAATCATACTTAACCATTCCTAAAAATACTTATCACTTTCTAATCTTAAAATTTCTTTTTATCCCACATTCATGAGAATGAAAGTTTCTCCAATATGGAAAACTATATAAAGAACCTTACCCCCCTCCTTCCAAGTTTACACCATGTCCTTGTTAAGACATATGCATATGATAAGAGCATTTCAATCTTGGAAGGCTTATTGATCAAGCAACCATTTTCATCTTCTACTTGGCTAAGAGTAGTAAGAGAAGAACCAAAAATGGAAATTAAGCCATATTGGTGAGATCTCTTCCTCTTCCTTGAATAAATCCTTTGATCACACATGGCTATGTACGACTTGTTAAAGGAAGTACCTACAATCCAAAACCCATATAAATAATCAAATGATGGTTTACATTTTATATTTTTAATGTTTAATATATTATTTTAAGCTTTCCTTTTAATGGCTTTATCTTGATGTTTATGTTGAACTAGCTTAGTTATTGAATCTACTTGGTGTTAGGTTCTAGTAGTTAGCCTAACTTTTTTGTCCTGCATACACTACATATGGTGCTAGACCTTTACTTCATGATATTACATCCTTGCCCACGTCTATTTTTCTTTTGAGGATATCTCCTATCCTATGGATACACCTAATATTGTTACATGTAGTGTGCCTATATCTTTTGGGGAAACCCATGTCACCCCCATCCTATTATAATTCATATGGATTCTATCATCCCTACATATATCACTTTACATAAGCCAATATATGTTTATGATTATTTGAATGTTTCTATATCAAAAAAAAATCTATCAGTTAGCCTTTTTGGTTCTCTCTTATTGAGGTTGATATAAGCAAGCCCCGTGGTATTGATTATTTTTCACATCTCTTACATCCTTGGATTTCGATGTTACGATTTATTCCTCTTGTAATTGTTACAATTATTTCTTTTATTATTACCACTATTGACAATGATGTTTTTGTTTTTTTGCCATTTTAGGTACTCGATGGTTTATATGCTCATATTACTAATATTATTTTTATTGTTCCATATGCAAATAAAAGTTTTCTTTTTCTTTTTCTTTTTTATTGGTAAAAGAGGGTTAATGGGTCCCTTACCCTTTCATTAATCATAAAAAAACATACATTACAATATATGTGTTTCATCCAAGGTGGCAATGACCCTACTTCTTAAAATATTAACTAACAAGTTTCTCAAATCCTCGGGAGGACCAAGCAAACAAGTCTTATATCACAAGTAAAAATAGTCCGTAGTAATGAAAAAATCTTTCATATCCCCACAAAAGATTAAGATCTATGTGAAATAGCCTAACAAACTTTTTGCAATAGAAATCTTACCAATATTAGGTAGCTTAGTTCATAGAACATAAAAAAATCTCTTCCCCAATCAAATCCATGTTTTTATCCAATATGTGTTGAAGGAAAATTGGCGTAACCAAATCTCCAAACAAATCTTGGTCATATTTCATCCTTTGTTAATGTGCTTAGTGGTATTTTTATTATGTAACATCTTCATTTTATTCTTATCCCATATAAATTCACCTTTCTTCATGTTTCCCATTCCATAGATCAGTTTTCCACTTCCATAACACCACCATTAGAAAATTTGTAACCCGCTCCAAAAGGATTTAATAATATCCCGAAACCTTTGAAGAATTTATCGATGTTAAAAAGTACACTTCAATCCTATGTCCCATAAAATCTTGATTTAATCCCATTATAAATGTAATTCTTAGAAAAAAATCCTTCATATCCTAACTCGACTCCTTCAAAACCTACATTTTATATCTATGTCTTAAAATAAAATACCTAAAAAACTTCATCCACAACAAATCCCTTCTTACCCTCCTTTGTAGCATAAAGCACTATCGGTCAATTGCATCCTCATTCAATCATATAGGAATTTTCATCCTTGTTTGATTCATCTAAAAACTACAACAAAAATCCCAAGGTTTCAGGCTCGAGCGAGGAAGTAACCCCTCCATAAATGAAAAGCTTCCTTTTGGTGGTAAAGAACATTTCCACTACCATATTTTAACAACCAATGTTTACTACCTATAAATATTCTTTGATTATATTTTCCACCATGGATTTCCATTCTCACTTATTACTTTTCGAGAGATGATAAGCGAAAACATTATTGCATACTTTGGTTTGGGATAGAGAATTTTGGGATTCCTTTATAGGTCTAGACCATTTGGAAAAGTTTCATATTTAGCCAATCTTCCTTATGATTCATATATTTATCACTCTAGCCAACCCTTCTTGAGATTTCAATATCCCTCCACCAAATTTACATCCTCTTCTATAGCCAAATTACATTGATTGGACTCCTTCATTCCCATAACATCTTGTTTCTAGTGGTCTTTCCTTCCTTCTAAGGTCATAGGTGAGTATGCCCCTTCCAGCTATGAATATGTTTTCCCATGTAATATTTCTTACACAAGATGTATATGTCCTAATTATTTCACCTTTTTATTCATTACTTCTTCTTGAATTTTTGTGCTCTTAACATAACCTTTACACCCTTTTGCACCACACCTTTTGAGTCTACTAAATGATGTATTCTTTTTAAGACCTGATTTTTCCCTAAAAATCCTTGTTGGATATGTTTGTTACCTAACCGAGTCTACTAAATGATGTATTCTTTTTAAGACCTGATTTTTCCCTAAAAATCATAGTTGGATATGTTTGTTACCTAACTAGATAAGGGCTTGCATTATACCATCTGTCCATCAAGATTCATTTTATTTTTCCATAAGTTAACCTTCTTTCCAAAATCTTCATATTTGACTAGTTGAAAAATTATTTCCCATTGGTATTCAGAATTAAGACTTGAGGAAGACATTTACCAATATCCACCTTAACCCGCATATGAACAAAATAGGCATCTTTCCTAGAAGATCTCAAATATATTTTACAGAAACTTCCTAAAGCATCTCCAATCTTCCAAAAGATATATAAATGCTAGTGTAACTCCATATGAAGAGAGTATATTCTAATTCAACACCATTTCATATCACCAACACCAAAATATGGATTCATAAAATTAGGTTTCTAAGGCTACAAAAAAATTTCCCCCTCAAAAAAACCAATTTCGTCCTAAGATTTGGTTCCTAAATTATGAGCTATGGAATTTGAAAATACATTATCCTTTAACAAAATATTGAAGATTATCTTGATGAAACCTTGGCCAGCTCTTCCACATCGTTTATTTAAAAAAACACTTTCTAAGACATTTTTGGTGCTTTCCTAAGAGTGTTATATCCATCAAATTTCTACATTCATTCCTCATCAACTATGTATTCGAGATAACATCACCTATCTCAAGGGTAATGTCAAAATTGCCTTTTCTTCAACTCAAAGTAGAGCCTCTTTACTACTATCATCCACTATGATTTCTTCTAGCCTACAAAAATTTTGATCTTCTTTTAAATAAATTACATGGTAAGATTGAGAGTCCAAAGATAGCCAAGCCGGATCTCGAGTAGTCGTAACATCTTCCATCCTTTCTCTTGAGTTCTATATTAAATATTTTTGTGCTTTCCCAAAAATTCAAAGGGATCTTATGTCACCAATGATCATCTTGATCCCATGATTCTTTGATCACTAAGGCTTCCCACATATTTTCCATGTATATCCTCCACTTTGATTTTGTATTTTACGGAGGGAGATACCTAATAAAGCTAAAATTAATCATACCATTCATCTTTTCTCCGAACTTTTAAAGAAGAAGCTGTCAAGTTTGTTACACTTCCTCTAAATCTAAAATTTATGGTATTTTTAAAACTTCCTTATCCTTTGATATTTTTAAGGGACATCTCTTCTTATTTGTCTAGATCTATTGCTACCGATGTGCTAATATGATATGTACTTCTCCCATAGGGCCAAAAACCCTTTCTTGTGTGTGAAAAGTGGCTTCCATCCACCTCCCATTCCATATCCAAATTTGGAGAACACTCATCCTTAGTTGATGATGCTGCCCAAAATTTCCCAACAGTCTTTCCAATTTTATTTCTTCATCTAATTTGTCTATCATCGCTCTTCCTTCGTCATTTTCTCTTATTTTATGTTATACATATTATATTCCTAGATCCCAAGTTCACATCAAAATGTATTATTCCTATAGTACACAACATACTTTTATGACCTAAGCCTCTTATATCTATAGGGTTATCCCTTCACCCTCATGACACTATCATAGGGCAACTCTTGTGTTTACTTTTCACTTAATAAAAAATTACAAGCATGCTAAACATTTAATTAATCAAATAAATACATTTTTTAAATATTTGCAAAATTAAAAATCGTGACCTACATATGACTTGATTTACTAGATTGTTGCTTTACATATGTTGTTTGTTATACAATTTGAAAGATCGCATATTTTTCTATATAATTTTTACACACATACATTAATGAGGTATGTTGAGCTTGATTTAGGATGCACACAAGATGATGTGTGATGATAGGTGTGATCTAGACCCTTCTCATTTGGCCTTGATCTCTCATGGACATCTCCCACACTACTCAATTACTTTTGTTTCAGTATAGTTACTTTTATTTCCTCATTTTTCTCAATATATTGTATTATATATCTATTGTTTTTGAATTAATATGGCTAATAATGTATCTTGTGCAACACTAGTTTATTTTTATCTATGTCCTTCAAGGATATTATTTGTTATTGTATTCACTTATTTTATCACTTGTATTATATTTTTTATATGTACCTTGTGGCCTATGATTTTTTTACAAAATTTTTGCATCCCTTGTTTTCAACTTCTATTGTTCATGCTCATTATGTGTGTTAAACCTTTGTGTCCCTTTTGTTTTTCTCTTTTCCTTTTATGTGACTAACTTATGTGACATTTCTTATTTACTTATTTGTTATAGCTTGTATACATGTTTTCCTCTATAGTTGTTTTTTTACGTAACATGTTTTCTATACAATGTTGTCTTATTTTCTTATTATTATATTTATTTGTCATTGTTTCTATCATGCCCACCCTTGTATTAACGAGATCTTAATTGTGGCCACCAAAAACAACCTTCTATGTGACCCCATATTGATCATAAAATATACTTTGCATGGTTAAGCATCATTTATTTTGAGTCATGTGTTCTATTTATATATCTCACACATCTCAAAAGAGGGGGAATTTAATGGGGTATATTGATCATATATTTATGATATAGGCAAAATTTAGGAATCAGCTACAAAATTATATAATGATTAGATCTTCATAAATGATTCGGATGTATGATAGATATAGATTTGACACATGTATAAATTTTTCCAATATGGAAAAAACTAAGGTATGCTATGGTGTAGGATGTAAGTTTTTGTCCTAGGGGCATATCTCCTATGAATTTTAGAATTCTCATATTTTCATATGCATTTACAATTTTATAATACAAGTTCAAATTTAGATAGTTCGGTTCAAGGAAGGGTCTATTGCATTCCGTTAAAAAATGTGGGGGTTTGAGTACGTCATTCCTTTTGGAACTACATGACTTAATGATACGAGAAAACATATTTAAGTGACTTACTTAATCAATCAATCATTTTCGAGATACTTAAAAATAATTTCAATTTTGCCCATAAATGATTAAAAATTGGCTTAAAATTTTAAAACAATATTTAAAACTAATAAACAATGAGAAAATAAGGGAAATATAGAATAATAATGCAAACCAAGATGTTAACAAAGTCCACCCAATATGGGCTATGTCTTTGGGTCTAGAAAAGCTCATGAACTGATCATTTTATGATATAAAAACACTTTGTACACCAATAATTACATAAAAACATTATTTGGTCTATAAAAATAGTCTATGCTTAGTCTCTAGGAGGCTCTAGTAAAATCTTCAATAACTCCCCTACAATGAAAACTCTCCAAAAATTCTCTAAACTCTCTAAATAGGGTTGTGTACTAAAAACAATTACCCTTCATTTACAATTTTACCCCTTTTATAATGTTCTAAGCCATGTGGGCTAGAAGATAAGGGAGTATCCTTTTTCTCGGAGTGGTTATGGGGTCAATTCCCTCTCATGCACACCATTTTTCTTTCTTTAATCTTAAGTTTAAGGGATTAAATCATTATCCTTTGCTAAAACAATGTATAAGCTATGTGGCCTAATGGTGAGAGGATTATATTTGGGTATGTGGGGTCATGGGTTCAATACAAATTCCTTGTGTTCTATCAATTTACTTAGGCACGCATTTTTGGATGGGATAAATATACCACACTAGGTGCAAATAAAACCAAACAAATTGGTTTAATTCTTGGCCGATTGAAGACTCTTATGGATTCACCCACGCTTTGTGCATTGTTTTGGTGAGTTTGATGACTCACCTTTGGAATCACAAGTTAGTTGGTTGGTTTGTGAGCTAGTTGTGGTGTTTGGTTGTTTCACGGTGGTCGGTTGAGGATTTGGATCGCCAACTTAGCACATCAATTGGTGATTGGTTAGAACTCAAACCTTACAATGAGTGGCTCATTGAGCTTGTTAAGCTAGTAGTGGAGCTTGATCTAGCTTTCCGAGTTGGTTATAACCCAATCTTTGGCAATGTGGATATTTAAAAAGTATAGGGATTTATCCCACATGCATGAAAAACTTATCTTCAATAAGACTTATATGATAGAATTTTTTTCTTTTCAATGTGAAGATAGGTGGAAGGGTCCTCCTCCGGAAAAGAGTGGACCCCACCGGTTGTTGGGACCTTATTTGATGCATAATGTGGGCCCCGTGTATTGACCTTGGAAGACCAGAGGTGAAACTAAAAACAATATTTTCTCACTCACACACTTTGTCACTTGTCACCATAATATTTGTCCACTTGTCATGTTCTCATCATGCCACCTCATCTTTGTGCAACCTACTCTTTTATTTTCCGAGATGGAGAAATATTTCAGCAGTGTGTCATATCTCTTACATATAATGTTTATTTTTTCATGTTCAAAGAGTTTCGAAATATCTGGATGAGATCTTCCTTATGTAGTTAGTTTCAAAACTTTTGCAAACCATCTTATCATTTCAGTGAGGATCCTCCTAGATCACTCCTCCCCATTGAGGAACTTTTGGACCACCAAATTTTTTGGTTTTATTTTGACAATAGGTGAGGGTACAATTCCCTCACTCTTCCAATTTCCATCCATTTTTTCTTCTTGGATGCATTCCCTTTAGACCCACATGAAGATATTCCACATCACCTCTTCACGAAGTCCTTGTCCTCCTATCAAGAATAGTATTTTCACGTATTTCATCCAAATACTCAAGAGAAAAGTCATCAACAAAAGGTACTTGAATAGTCTCATCCTAATCAATGATCATGGGTGGCTCATAAAATTTTAGGTTTTCAACATTTACAATGGAATACATCTACATATATGGAGATAATTCTAATCGGAAGGCATTTCTACCAAACTCTCTAATATTTTAAATGGAACATCTGATTGGTTTAATATTTTTAGCTTTACGCATAAGTCTCTCTTTACTGATATGTATCCAAACTTGATCACCAACTTAAAAATGATGATCAACCCAATGTTAGTCATGCCTAGCCTTGTACTTGGCCTAGATATTTTCTAATTAATCTTGGACACCTTAATGTACCATATGTATCTTGGGAATTAAATTTTTATCTTTATCAACACCATCACATCCATCCACTTTGCTAATTATTTTCAAAAAAAACTCTAAAGGTGACTTAGGAAAATAACCAAAATAAGTCTCAAAAGGAGACTTATGTGCGAGAGAATTTAAAGCACAATTATAAGTATATTGCACACAACATAAATGTTCATCCCAAAGTTTAGGATGTTTGGTACAATATCCTTGGAATAAATATACTACTATAAGATTGACCACTTTTTTCACCTCATTTTGTCGATGAAAAATAGTACTTTTCTTCAACTTTGTGTCCATCATGTCCCGTGATGTTGACCAAAATTTCCCATTAAATGAAAAATCCAAATCAGATACAATAGAATTAGGAAATCCAAAATGAACCTAAAAATTGTTGAAGAACATATATGCAATCTCCTTGCCTATTATCTAATTTTTGTAGGGTATGAAGATACACATCTTGCTAAATCTATCCACCGCCATGTACATATAGTTATGTTTTATTTTTTCATAAGAAAACCTACAAAAATTCAATGAAAATACTTTCCCATGGCTGGGTTAGTACAAGAAGTGGGGTATACAAGCCCAACTTTCTATTACTAGGCTTACTTATGGCACAAATAATACAACCTTTTACATATTTAGATACATTTTCATACACTTGTGGCTAGTAACAATATCTTTGTAACTTTGGAACTGTTTTACCATACCAAAATAACCATAAATAAGAAAATTATGATCTTCCTAATCAAATGAAATCTTTCATATTTTGGAATACAAATTTTACCAATATAATATAGGAATCCATTGTGTAAATGATAGCCAAATTCTTCTACTTGTTTACCATGATTCAAGTCTTCATAGACATCCCATTGCAGGGAATTTTATAGATGTCATAAAGGCTTGTTCGAGGAAATAATAAAGCCTAAACAGTTTCAATATGCTATGTTGACTCTGCAAATGGTAGACTTAGGGAGTGCCTAGTAGAAGCACTCATCATTAGGTGATATCAAAGCAAGCTTCTTTTCTACAAATAAATCTAGAAGATCATCGAACGTGAGGTAGCTAGCATGAGGAATTATATTCTCCAATGTGAGAAGTGAGTAGAGAATGTAAAATTAAAGTAGAGTGTAATAATTAGAAGATTGAGCTAAAGAAAGAAGACATGTCAAACATGACAGGTCATTAATAAACTCGAGGAAATGATGAGATAGCTTCAGAGACCTTTGAATCACACACTTGGGTACATTTCTAGGTCCTAATCACATACTAGTATTCATATGATTCCTAAGCAAGAAAACTAGTAATTGACTATTGTCTTTGGCCTCTTTCTTCTCTTTTCTGGTTTCCTCTTTGGTCTTACACACCTAACAACTCAAGCTGATTTGCATTGCTTTATCTTTATTAGCTCTAGACACTAGCACCTAGTAAGGGGCGCGGTGCCCTTATCCTTCCGGGGCACCCCCGACCTCTATATATCTTGCTCACCTCTTTTGGGCCTCTTTTATATTTTGGGCATATTGTTTTCTTATGGTTCCACCTTTTAGTTATCAATTATGAAATTTAAACAAGGGAATCATCTAAATACAAAGCTAAGTGACCATAATAAAGGACCAATCACTAAGCATCTACTATCACCACCTTAGGTTACATCCAAATGAATTTTAAGAGCATCAAAGCATCCATATAGCTATCATTCAAGGGACAAGGAAATGCATTTTTGCATGCACTCATAGGAGGGGAAGTTCATTTTGACATCCACACATTTATCTACATTACTACATCTAGCTATTGTTCGCTATCAAGTGCATCTTTCACAAGATCCCCCTAGGGAATGATTCTACACACATGCACACAGAACTACATGAAGTCTAATATGTAGTGTAATGCTCAGTATTAAGTTCACTCTATTGGGTGACCGTTGGGGTTAGTCTGACTCCCCTTTTGCATCTTTTTATTTTTAGGATTTGATGTGTTTTGGGGTTTTGCATACAGGTGAATTTTTTGGACATAGTGCAACACATAAGAAATCAATAGCGAAGGTTAGTGACATTGGTGTGACATAAGAAGAATAAGTTTCCAACCATTTTTATAGTCACAGGCACCTAGCAAAGGTCTCCAACACCTAAGAACCCTAACCTAGCCTGGCACCCCTGGTCAAACTTATTCGATAGTTCCATAATTTTATGTGTATGGTTACGACAGTTTCTTCCTCGTGTTCATTAGTCTTCCTATCTAGCATACTTTGGGATCAATTACAAAATAAGCTAAGTCTTCTACTTTGTCTTTTGCACCTATGGTTTATATTTCTTTAACTTATTGCTTAGGTCAAATTTGTACTTTAGTGTCTTATTTATCAAATGTGACTCTGTAATTGGGATTTCACAAATTCCAATATTTGTTAAATCATTTGGTGAAACCCACTTTTGATCGGTTAATCGATCCTTCTCTAGCACGTCATCTTTTCTATCATGGCTCCTAAGGTTCATCAAATCTCTTTGTCTAAATTACTTCAAATGCATTCACCTTATAAAGAGGTTCTTCAAAAATCCCTAGACACCATGTTTCTCCCTAAAGATACACCACCCACTCAAGTAAGTGCAATTTTTATCGTATCTTCAAATACCCTAGCCTTCGTTATCCTCCACCCAATCAGTCCATCTTAGATTCAATTCAAGTGTTACATTCTTTATTTCAAGACAAATTTCAGTCTATGGAATCAACGATTATATCTCTTAAATCTAAAATTCAACATCTCAAGGATGCTTCTCAAGCCTATGCTACTTCTTCTACTACTTCTATGTCTCCTACATGTGTTCATATCATTGAAACTCAAGTCTTACCATTACCTACACCTCTCAAGTTTGATTTCAATGCTAACAACAACATGACATACTTCGTATCCTCTTTATCATCTTGGTCAACGTTTCCCATTTCTCTTAAAATAAAGATTTCAAGTGAATTTAGATGTAGTTTTAATAATGATAACATATTTAAGGTAGAATATAGGATTTATCTTATCATCTCTTTAGAAATCTATTTGCAATCTAATTGTTTTATTTCCTAATATTTCTTCTAAAGTTGGAATGCAATAGTGTGTAGAAAATAGGTCATAAGCAACTCTACTCCAAGTTCATAAATTGTAAGCTACCGAAAGTCTTCACGCAACTATGGAAATGCCTAGCTACAAAAATTCTTCATAGATTTACTATGGAAAAACCCAACTATGGAAATTTTCACACTACTACGAAATGCCCAACTAGTGAAATTATTTTGGTTTGTTCCAAAATAATGTAAAGGAGCACCAAACTATTCAGCCCACTCTTTTCTTCCACGTCATCATCAACCAAGAATAATACAGACCCAAACATGTGGAAATCCAAAGTCATGCATGCATGTGGTGCATTCAAGAAGAATTCAAAGTCATAGACTTAACACTCCTCCATTTTCTCTCCATGTTTCAAGGATGAGAAAATAGTGGAATAGTATTAGGAATGTTGAATAAGTACTCTCCCACTTTGTGTTCCTAGATTAAAGGGATGAGTTGTAGAAATATTCTCCATGATAAGTGGGTTGTTGTAGTCAAGTTTGTTTAGTATTTATTGCTTTGAATAAATCCACCCAAGAATAGGTAGTTAGTTCTTGGTGTGTGGACCAAGTAAACTAGGAGTAATGTCTATAAATACCTCTTCCATATATTTGGAAAGGGGGCATATTTTGTAAATTAGTTTTGAATCAATACAAGTGCAGTTTTAAAAGTTAATTGTAGTTGCTCCAAATCCAAAGGGAAGAGAATGGCCAAAAATCCACTCTTCCCCAAGGAGGAGGATTTTTTGTTATTTCTTAGCATAGTTTATTTACTACATATTTATTTCAAGTAATTTAGTTGTTGTGTGTTTCTTTTTCATGCATGTTTAATTTCAATATGTTTTCTTAGGAAGAAGTATTGTTGAATAAGATTTTCTTTCTCCTTTTGCATACAACTTTAGACACCGCCTTGGTTATAATGACACCAACTTGTCTATGAGTTGGTTAAATGACTAGTAATACAATGACCATCATTTTGGCGTTCTTTTCGGGGACTATGGTGTTATTAGGAGACTCATATTTTTCTAAAAGAGTATTCTAGTGATAGTAGAATACCTCTTAGCAAGATTTGTGACAGGAGATTCTTATTCAATAGCTTCTTTAGAATTTCCTTTTTTTTAATTTCTTTTTGCAATTTCATTTTCAATTTATTTTTTGTAAATTTTTACAATTTTTTCCGCAAATTTATTTTCCCACAATTTTATTTTTTGCAATTTTATTTTTCTTAAATTTATTTTTCAAATAGATTAAATTTTATTTCTACAATTAGATTTAGAAACTTGATGGAGATTGCCAAAAGAAACCCCCCCTCAATAAAATGGAAACACCATTTCATATTAGTCCATCAGACATGTGTTTATGCAATTATTTATTTGTTAAGAAATATTTCTATTATATTCATATTGATCATTTCAATATGATATTGTAGCTTGTTGATAAGATTGACTACCTTAATCAACATATGGATGAAAATTCATAATAGAAATATGCATTGTCATCAAATAAAACCGTATCTAGTTCCATTTCCTATATACACAACAATTACATGGCTAGTTACCCATGTATTTTGGTGTGATGGAATGGATACAATAGGAATATGATGATAAGTTTTCTTAATCTTTATAAAAATTGTAAAATAATATATTTTTGTAGGGTCTAAATTGATTTGGGTTTCCTATTCTAAAATATTTCTTGTTTGCATGTATTAGATTAAATACCAATTCATGCATGCAAGAAATGTAAAAAAAAAAAAACTAACTTTGTGTAAGTTAACATAGAGAAAAGATTTTATGGATTATTTGTGCAAGAAGATTGGGAGGACAAATGCAAAAAGAAATGGGGCATTGTAGAGGAGGTCAAAGAAAAAGATTTAGCTGATTTAAGGAGTTTTATGTGAAAATAGTAGTGTTTTCCAGATGAAAATACTCACATAACTACGAAAATAAGTAGCTCAAACAATTTCTAGGTCTTATTCTACACAATCTGAGATTTCAGATCATTTTGAATCGCTCATTTTTGTTGAGAAACGACCAAGATATCAGTTTGAATGCATGCTACTAAAAAAATAACATGTTGAAGATTTTTTGATAGCAAAATTTTTGATGCAAATTGTTCGCAACTCATAAAGAAATAGCTCAAACATTTTTGGGTCTTTTTCTACATGATGAGCTTTCTATATCATTTTGAATCACTCATTTTCATTGAGAAATGACCAAGATATAGTTTGAATGCACATGCTAAAAAAAAACATAACATGTTGAAGACTATTTTTTTCTTTAAAAAATAATCTTATGATGCATGTAAGTATTATCTAATACTCCTCATTTTCAGTACTGATTCATTCCATGCTACCCTCTCTATCTCAATTTTTTGTTTTTGAAAATTCATTTTCCCAACTTTTGGAACCACCAAAATTCCTCCGATAATAGTAGTCAATGTTAATCCTTCTCATGACTGTAGAAAATATTGGCTCAACCAGTATATGCTAATTGAAATGCCAACATACCATTTGTATTCAAGGATCATACCCACAACCTCTCATAATAAACCATCCATTCCCAATAAATGAAGAAGTCCTTGAACCATCTCATTTCCCATAACAATTTACCATTGTTTCTCAACTTCTTATTTGTCATGTACACCTGACTCTTCAAAGAAACAATTATAGCCAAAGTTTTTCTCCTATGCCAAACCATACCTCAGAAAAATGAAGTTTTTTTGATATTTTTGTTATCTAATACATTAATATTTGTATTTCATTTGCTCACAATTTGGTGACAAATAAGCTTCTAAGTAGTTTCTTTGTTCAAAGCAAGTTCATCACTTCATGGAGCACTCATCATATGAGGATTCCAAGGGCATGATTGATTCTCTGCAAAAGAAGACATTTGTTTCAATGGTTGTATATTGTTCTCAGATCACAAAGGTTACATTTTGAAGGAGAAGTTGAAGACTGTAATCAACTTTCTAAGTTGGTTGGATGTTGTAGAAACTCTGGAAGATTGCTTCCTGATTTTCCATCATGTTGACATTTCTCAAAAGGATAGTGATTGGTTAGAAAACTAGTTTACTGGCTGGCCAATTACTAAAAAAAAAAAAAAAAAAAAAAAAAAAAAAAAAAAAATTGCACTTCAAAGTCTTTCTTGGATCATATGACTACTTCTCTTATGTCGACTTGGTTGATGAAATTATTTGCTACTGAAAAGTTCTATGTTACAGAGGCCTTGACTTCATATCTATTTTGTTTTTTCATTATGAGATGGAAATCAAGGTTATACAACATGATGAAAGCAAGGATAACTACTGAGTATGGTATGGTAACTTCTATTTTTCTATTCTTGAATATTGTTATTTGTTGTTTTAATTACAAATAGATTCACTTCTCGAAAGCTTACAAAAAAAAAAAAAAAAAGAGAAATTTTTCAAGATCTACATGTGTTGATCAAGTCAAGTAACAAAGAAAATGATGCAAATGACATCTTTCCAGTTTACAACAATTGGGATCTATAAGTTGCTCAAAAAAAATAGTTTGCATGAGGGCATGCACAAAGCTAAGTGTGGGGGAGACTCACTCTCTTCCAAATATTTTGAAGAATGCATGAGAAAACAAAGAGCTAAGTGTGGGGGAAAAATATCTCTACATTATCTAAGAAAAACCTCATGAGAGCATGAATAAGAAAGAAGTAAAAATTTTACTTCTAGAATCTCAGTTTGCTACTATCATGAAAAAAGGAGAAGACAATTTGAAAGATGTAGAAGTATTGACAAAATTAGATTCTACAAGAAGATCAGTAGCTTGCATGAGGGCATGCAAGAAGTTAAGTGTGGGGAAATGATGAGACCAAAATATGTCTCATTATATCACCAAATAACACTCTTATTCTCTCTCTTAAAATAAATCTTTCAAGTGAATTTAGATGTAGTTTTAATAATGGATAGCATATTTAAGGTAGAATATAGGATTTATCTTATCATCTCTTTAGAAATCTATTTGCAATCTAATTGTTGTTATTTCCTAATATTTCTTCTAAAGTTGGAATGCAATAGTGTGTAGAAAATAGGTCATAAGAAAACTCTACTCCAAGTTCATAAATTGCAAAGCTACCAAAAGTCTTCACACGCAGCTACGAAAATTTCCCCAATTATTCATAAATTCTTCACGCAGCTACGGAAATGCCCACTATGGAAATTCTTCACGCAGCTATGGAAATGCCCAACTAGTGAAAGTATTTTGGTTTGTTCCAAAATAATGTAAAGGAGCACCAAACTATTCAGCCCACTCTTTGCTTCCACGTCATCAACCAAGAATATAGATCCAAACATGTGGCAATCCAAATTCATGCATGCATGTGGCATTCCAAGAAGAATTCAAAGTCATAGACTTAACACTCCTCCATTTTCTCTCCATGTTTCAAGGATGAGTAAATAGTGGAATAGTATTAGGAATGTTGAATAAGTACTCTCCCACTTTGTGTTCCTAGATTAAAGGGATGAGTTGTAGAAATATTCTCCATGATAAGTGGGTTGTTGTAGTCAAGTTTGTTTAGTATTTATTACTTTGAATAAATCCGCCCAAGAATAGGTAGTTAGTTCTTGGAGTGTGGACCAAGTAAACTAGGAGTAATGTCTATAAATACCTCTTCCATATATTTGGAAAGGGGGCATATTTTGTAAATCAGTTTTGAATCAATACAAGTGTAGTTTTAAAAGTTAATTGTAGTTGCTCCAAATCCAAAGGAAGAGAATGGCCAAATCCACTCTTCCCAAGGAGGAGGATTATTCTGTTATTTCTTAGCATAGTTTATTTCTTGCAGATTTATTTCAATAGTAATTTAGTTGTGTGTTTATTTTTCATGCATGTTTAATTTAGTATGTTTTCTTAGAAGAAGTATTGTTGAATAAGATTTCTTTCTCCTTTTGCATCTGACTTTAGACACCACCTTGGTTATAATGACACCAACTTTCTCATGAGTTGGTTAAATGATCACCACCTCCACTTCAAAAACTAATCATTTTTGTCAAGTAAACTACTCCCTACATTGATCCTTTTAGCAACATCGAATAGATCTCGCACTTCTCATACACTTAGGGGTATCGTTTTACTCTCTCCCCCTTCTAGAACTATCAGTGTCTCTCATTTTAATATTTCACATCATGCTTCACATCTAGCCTTTCTCATTCATCATACACACATTGATACACACAACTTGTGTTGTCATTACCCTATGATGAAATCTTGTGTTAAGGTTTACACTTGACTATTGAGGGCATATTGTATTCATGAACTTCACACACTACACATTTCTACACTCAGCGCATTGACAACACATATTTCTAGCATCACATCCTCACACATCACACTTCCCTATGATGTACTCTAGTTCCATGGTTCATACTCAATTGTTAAGGGTATAACTCTGAAATGAACCTCACCTCATCTCACAATCTTCACGCTCTGTACACTATTGATCTACCTTTCTATTTGACTCTGAAGGCACTTCAAGCAAACAATTCAAACCACTTCTCGATGACACACTCTTTTTTATGGTTCATTCTTAATCTGCCGAGGGGTATTTCATAAATGAACCTCATTTCACTCTTACATACACATTCGTTTGGGGGACACGCTTCTCTTGTCACATTCATCTTGTGCTCCATTCCATTTCACTCACATCATACTACATATCTTGGTTGCATTTACTCTTGCTTACTCATGCTTACATGTACACTTTTCTTACTATGCTAGTCAGATATGTATGTCATTATATTTTCTATATACACATGTGCATTCACTTGTTCTTGAGTTGTGAATGCAGACCTTACACGAATATTTACACATAGAATGGATGCTTGGCACTATACCTCTTACCATTCCCATTGAGGCTCCTGGGGCATCTACTTTCATACACAATATAGGTGTTATTGTTTAGTTTTATACTACTTCATATTCTTACTAGCACACTACTCTCTATTGATATATACACATCTTAACATACATTTTATCTTTCTAACACGCTAACAAGTGCTTCATGTGCAATATTTTCTTTACAGGAACTATTTTCCACCATGGTTGTTTGTTACACTTTTCTTCCTCTATTGTATGCCATTATTTGTGGGCTTTGCCCTATGTCTTGCTTGTTCATTGCTTGTATGATTTTGGCCACTTTGGACTGATTGTCTTGTGACATTGTGAGTGATGTCCCATATTTGTAACCTAATTTTTGTGGTCTACATTTTCTTCTTGCTTATTATATTACACATTGTCTTCCATATGTGTATTTGTCTTGTTTGCACTAACACATTTTTCCATTCACTTTGTTTGCATGTGCCTTAGTTTCTACCATACATATTCCCTCCCCTATAAGGTATATGTTTTAGATCAGCATCTAATCCTCTCATTTGGGCTGCATCCTCCTAGTGATGTCACATGCACCCCAATCGAGGGGGCATACATTGGGTGAATCATTCACCCCATTAAGAGTACATAAGTCACAATTCGAGCCTATACAGATACAAGAATAACGTAGTCTACTGATCCACAGTAAAGGGCTCAAATTCTAACCTAGATCCTTAGTTCATCATAGACGCCAAGACCCAGATATAGACATGCGCCTAGTGCTGCCCGACCTTTCCTAGGTGCCTATGACCATCGGTAGTTACAAAAATTTTCTTGCATCAACACAATTTTCAACATCTCATAGAGAATTTTCAAAGTATAGACACATCCTCCAACAATCAAAATGCTTTCTATCTCTATTTTTCTTATTTTTCTACTTGGATCAAACTGAACCGAACTGGAACAAAGTAGGATCATACCATCTGTAGTGGTGTATAAATTATGGGAAGCAGTCAAGGATAGAAAACAAAACTAGACCTTTCTCCCCAACACTTCTTCTGTCATGGCATGAGATTGCCCAAAAAACTCACTCTTTTACAACATCTTCAGGAAACTTTGTATCCTTTACACTCATCACGAATCAAGTATGGATTATACATGTTCCTTTTAGTAATTTTTCACATTTTACACACTTTTTACATATTTGGATTGAATTCTTCATATACACATATTTGACTACTCTTTTTGTCTTCTTTTTATAGGTCTGTCCATATAATAAGAAGCAAATCACATCGATGAACACATCAAGCACAAGAGGTAATAACAACAGTATAATGTGACTAAACACATATGCTTCACCCCTAGGGTCACTTCCTTCCTCTACTTTTTCTTCCATGCGTCATTTAATTACTCCACACTTTTTCTTGTCTCCTCGGTGTGCTTTCGCCATTGATCTACATGGTTATCAAGTACACATCTCTTATCTACTTTGTGTTATTGAGTATTCACTCAACAACATAAAGTGGGGAAAATGTAGACACTAAATCACCTAATCACATACTACTATTCATATGATTCCTAAGCAAGAAAACTAGTAATTGACTATTGTCTTTGGCCTCTTTCTTGTCTTTCTGGTTTCTCTTTGGTCTTACACGCCCCACATCCCAAATCGATCTACATCACTTTATCTTTATTGGCTCTAGACACTAGTGCCCAACCAAGGTGTCAACACCCAAGAAGGGCACTAACATCCAGTGCCCTCGTCCTCCTAAACACCTCGACCTTTTTGTATCTTGTTTTCCCCTTTTGGGCATCTTATTTTCTTATGGGTCGGCCTTTTAGTTGTCAATTATGAAATTAAAACAAGGGAATCATATAAATACAAAGCTATGTGACCATAATAAAGGACCAAGATCTAAGCATCTACTATCACCACCTAAGGTTACATCTAAATGCATTCTAAGAGCATCAAAGCATCCATATAGTTATCATTTAAGGGACAAGGGACTACATTTTTGCATACACTTCATAGGAGGGGAAGTTCATTTTGACATCCACACATTTATCTACATTGCTACATCTAGTTATTGTTCGCTATTAAGTGCATCTTTCACAAGATCCTCCTAGGGCATGATTCTACACACACCACAGAACTACATAGATTCGAGATGTAGTACGGTGCTCGGATCATAATTTCACTCACTGTTAGGTGACCATTGGGGTCATTCCAACTCCCCATTTACATTTTTTATTTTTAGGATTTGATGTGTTTTGGGGTTTTACATGAGATCATTTATTTTGTAGGTTACATGTGAATTCTATGGACATAGTGTGACACACAAGCAATCAAAAATGAAGGTTAGCAACATTGGTGTGACACAAGAAGAATCAATTTTGACCATTTTTTCACTTACATGTGCCTAGAAGAGGTCTCTAGTGCCTAGGTGCCCTTGACCTTGCCCAAATTCCTTAGTCCATCTTATTTTGACAATTTCAAAAAAAAATTGCAGGTTGTGATAGTTTCCTCCTCCTATTCATCAGTCTTCCCAGTCCAACATACTTCGGGATCAATTGTGAAATCAACTAAGTATTCTACTTTATCTCTCTTACACCTAGGGTTTCATATTTCTTTAGCTTATTGCTTAGGTCAAATTTGTACTTTATTGTCTTATTTATCACATGTGACTCTACAATTAAGATTTTACAAATTCAATATTTGTTAAATCAGCTTCAAGGACTTGGGAACATGAGGACTAAACAAGAGTGTGTAGAAGAAGACCACCAAGAAAAAGGGGTATTGTAACACAAGATAATGAGAAGGTGAAGAACTAGGAGAGGATTTGAAGGTGTGGAAAAGAAGGCACGTCAGTGTCAAAGGAGCACAAGAGGAAAGAGGCGTATATAGAGACACAGCCATAGATTGTGCAAGAAAAGTGCAATAGAAAAGAATAACCCAAAAAAGAGCACCACCAAAGGAAAAGGGTTCAAATACACGAGTACCATGAGAATATGTGTGAAAATATGCACAATAAGAAGGATCGGAGTTGAGAAAACAATGAAAGAATAAATCACCTAATGATGGGTAACAACACATGAGAGTATCGCACTAGAAGAAAAGGCTACCAAGGAAGAGGAGATGGGAATTTTGACCATATGTGTGTAGAGGAATGCATAGAACCACTAGAGGATACCATGGTAAAGAATGTGGGATAGAAGAAAAAGTTATATGCAAAGAGGGGTGTGTGTAGAATACACTGGATATGGGTGAGATGGAATCTCAAAGAAGAAGATGGGGTACATTTGCAGATTAGCAGTGCAAGTGGGAGAACCCTAGTGGGAGGAAAAAAGAAAAAGAGATGTATGAAAGTAGATACTCCAAGTAGGGGAGCTGATGAACACAAAGGTAAAGATGTGCATGGTAATGGGAGCACCATTGCAAGAGAATCTAGGAAATATAGGGAGACTGCAAGAGTGCGCATGAAAAAGAGCATACTTGGTAAGGAGATCTAGGATGATCTTGAGAGGAGACGTGTAGAAGAGAATACAAAAGGAGAGGAGTGCACGAGATGAGAAGATTTTGATGAAAGTTTGAAGAAAGTTCAGGAGAATACAAGTGAGGAAGTTGGGATTGAGAGATGTCAGGAATTATCAATCCTGAAGTTTCCCCTAAGGAAATAAATATAGAGCAACTAAGAATAAGAGTTACTTATGTGCGTATAGAAGGAGAACACCAAAAGGATAAGAGGTTGGCAAATATCTCAAAGAATATATTTTTGAAGAGGATATAGAAGTGTTGTGCAATGCAGGTGTTGAAGAAAAGAGAATGAAGAAAAGAGGTGGAAAATATAAGTTATCACAAAAGAGGGGGAATAAAGTAGTGGTCATTATCTAGAGTGTGGTCTAATATAGCTCGAGAGGAAAGGCAGAGAAGATGCCCTCAAGAAGACCTTAGGTAAGGGAGAAGAGGTGGTGTAGGAGAGTTACATTAAGAAGGGCATGAAAATAGATGGATGCACAAGAGGCGGGAGAAGTGAGGGTCGTTGTAAGAAGGTGACCAAGGAGAAGAGGAAAGGCATGAATTTAAGGCACACAATGGAGTCCCGAGGAAGGAAGGGAAAAGGCAAGAACTAGTGCGTAGAACAATAAATCCTAGAGAAGAAGAGTCGCATGAAAGGTGATAAGATATAGAAGGAAATATGATGGGGATGCCATAAAACAAAAGAGAAGGAGACAAGGAAATAAGTACGCATAAGAAAAATGTGTGGGAGGGATAATGTGAGCAGTATAATGGATTAAAGGAAAAGAAAAATGTTATTTGGGACTCACGTAGGAAAATATTGGAGATGAGTGTAGACTCACAAGTAAAAGGATCATTAAGGAATTCATAAGAGAGAGGATGAGGTAGGGAAAGCATATAATTGTGCAAAGGAAAATTGGGAAAGAACTCACTAAGGATTGAGAGAGAAGGTCCATCTAAGGAAGAAGTGATTGCAAGGATCAGGGGCTCATATACGTGCATGAGATAGCACAGTAAGAGTCACAAATAAGTGATTAAGGACTGGAAGAGGCACCGAAAGAAGCACATGAAAATGAAGATGGCTCATTAGATAAAGGGGTTAGGACTATTTGTTTGCATATTCTAAAGGGTCATCTTATCACTCATTGGATCCGCTTGAGGAATACCTCAAGTTTAAAATACCCCATGTGTTTGATGCAGGGGTATCCTAGGAATAAAAACAAACCTATACTTGTGGAAAAAGTGCACAAGGATTGGGAGCATAAAGGAAGAGGAAAGAGAAGGTGCAAGTAGGGTACACAATAGAATGAGAAGTTGTCAAATAGGAAGGGAAGGAAGGTCTAGAATAAAGTGACAAGAAAATAAAGGAGAAGAAAGAGTGGCCTACACCATCGAGAGATAAGAAAAATGCGTGGAATATTTTTTCAAATGATAGAGATAAATTTACAATATTTTGGTGTGTTAAGAAGAATAAGAGCGACTAGGAGGGAGAGGCTTGAAGAAAAGGGCATAGGATTCTAGCGAAAGGATCGAGAGAAGCATGACGTGTAGAAGATAAAAATATGTGCGTGGAAGAAAGCTATGGCATAGGGAAGAGGTAACCTAAATAAGAGTTTCCCGTATTGGCATCCAAAGGATAAGAAGCACATAGAAATGACCCTAGTCATAGGGCATGAGGAATCAACCCGCATCACCCATGTAAAGACACGTAGAATATGGAGTGCGCAGAAAAAGTGAAGGCACCGGTGAAAATGCGTGAAGATAAGGGCACACCAGAGAAAAGGATAAGATGAAATGATAACTATGACAAGAATAAGGGCACAAGAGAAAAGGTTACGGTGCATAAAAGGAATGACATGTGGAGGAGAATTTTTCCAAAGTATTAACCAATTGTGTAGAATCGTGAAGGAATGTAATTAGGAGTAGGAATCGAGGGATAAGAAGAGTATACACAAATAATTTTGAGAAATTCGGAATAAGGGCAAGAGGACGGTGCTAGGAAGATTAAAAAGGGTGAAAAGATCTCAGAGAAGCCAAATTAAAGGAAAGGGAATGAAAAAGACACAAAAGATGAGGATGGAAGTGATAAGATATGGCGACGGCTAGTAGAAAGGACATGATGTTTATGGTTTTGCATGGTAACTTTGGTTGACAATGACTAGATGATGGAGTGGCTAATAAGTTGAATCCAAGCACCAGGAGATGTGGAGTGATAGGATTGGTTGAGAGAAGATCACATAGATAAGGGAATTAAAGAATCTAAATCTGAATTTGAAGTCCGAGTAGGAGAAACAAAGGATCCTATAAGAGAGAAGTGGGAAAATTCGGGCACGCATGACTATAAAATAAGGAAGAGTTATCAAGTATAGGTTGGTTGAAGTGGTTAAGAGGAGAGTAGTTGAATACCATTAAGATCAGCCAAAGGAGAGGGATTGAGAGAGAGAAGTTCAGGATCGGCCTTAAATCCAAATGAGGGAGATTAAGTTTGATTTATCCTTAGAGGGAGCCAACATTTGTATAACCCCATTAGAGGGAATGTTGTAGATGTCGTGAAGGCTTGTTTAGGAAATAATGAAAGCTAAATAGTTTTAATCCATTATGTTGACTCTGCAAAAGGCGACGCAAGGAGTACCAAAGTGGAAGCACTCTTAGTCATTTTTCTTTATCATGTTCATCCATAATAATAATGAGTAGCCAAGTTCTTAAGGGTCATTCTTTATAATTGCACATGAATTGGTGAAGTGAGAATCTTTGGAAATATAATATGGTATTCTATTTTTATCCTTGTTTTGAGTAATGAACTTCAATGATGATTATGAAGTGATTAATATAATTTAAAATCTTTAGTATTTGGCATCAAATGGTTGTTTCTTATTATATGTTATATAGTATGATGAGATGATAATATTGAGTATTTTGAGATTCTATTCAAAATGTGAGATATATTGATTTCAACATTAGAACAAATTGTGTCCTTTGAATATGTTTGGAAATTAAAAACATATCCCCGAGGGGCAACGTAAGGATTTTTAGTTTCATGAATTGAGTTTTTTAGGGTATAAATCATAATTTACCTTCCCGTAAAACACACTTTAAGCGGACCCTATAGAAAAATGTGGTAAGGATTGATTTGTAGAAAATGCACAGATATCGAGAGGGCGTGAATCATTATACTTATATTTTTTAATTATTTAAACATTAACATCCATAACAACACAATTTCACAACACATAATTTATGTGGAAACCCTTTCGGGAGAAAACCACATAGAAAATATTGTTTGGATATATTTTCCAAATATTTCCACAAAATTAATGTATTATAAGTATTTGTAGGCACTAAACTATTGAACACAACAATCCCCAATGTCGAGCAACAACTCAACTAATTCATGAGCACTAATTCACTGGAGACACCAATCCCCAATTGAATGAGGCACCAACCTCAAAAATACAAATATCCACCTTTATATAGTTTTATATTCAACCTGATGATGGAATTCCACTCCTCTTTATACACATAGATCAAAACATACTTTCACAATGGATGTCGATCACATGTTTCACACTTGTTGCACACTTATTGTGCATGGCTATGCACTTGCTGCATACTCGTTACACACTTGAATTACTCCATACTCTATACATAAAAACTAATCTTTAACAATTTATCTTCATGATACAACTCCTCAACCTTCTTCTCTACTTTCTCTACTCCATATTTACTGCCATGCTCTTTACAACTTCACTTTCTCATATTCCATGCTCTCCACTCCACAAGCACACTCAAATTATCCAATTTGAATCTCTTTTATATCATATTCATTTCTCAAAAAGATGTAGTAACATTTGAGAGTCAACTAAACCAATTCAAATGATAATGTTAAAACAGTAGTCGGCCAGATTTATGCATGAAACATTTTAGTGCCAAAATAGATGAGGTTAGCCAAAACAACATTTATTTGAATACATAGCTTGAGTCGGTCTTTGTAGAATGATATATGAGATTATTCTAGACTTATGCGAGACATACCCTATGTTTTCTTAGTCTCATGGCTTTTCATGACCATCGCAGATATTTTATTTCCTTTTCAAAGCAATAATTAACTTCATGATCTTTCTCGACTCTCTGTGGCATTTCCTAACTTCCGCGAGATTTTCTCGACCTCTGTGGCATTTCTTTGACTTATGTGGATTTATTTTACTTTCTCTTTGTTGCATGGAAATCCTCCTTTGTATCGTAGCATTTTCTTTCTACCACCCACGGAAGACTATTTCCTATGATCTAGAACATGTGACCTTTGTCATGCGGCATTATCTTATATCCACAAAATACTTCAACCAACCCATAGGATACTGTTGATCATTTTCAAATCCACAAAATTCCACAACACACCCGTGGTATACTACAAGACCCATGGAAAACTACAAAACCCACTTTGTACACTACACTCTGATTAATTTCCTTTGAAGTGTGACATGCGTAATTCATATTGTATTAGCATTTTTATGATTGATTCATTTCTTAGACATCAGTGACAATTATTTCCAACATATGAGATATGTAACTTTCTTTTGTATCAGCATTACTTTAACATCAATGACAATATTTCCAACATGATTGACCTATGTGTTGATTAATTAATGATTTTCATTATTCGCAAGTTCATCTTCATATAAGCTTACCAATAGTTCAGTTTATGAATTATTCAGGTAAATCATTGAAAACATAGCTTATCTTGAGATTATGAGTAAAAAATAGGAAAAAAATTGTGGTTTAAATTTTTAGGATATAACATTTAATATTAGAGTAGATTTCAACTCTAGGTCCTTGAACTTTGGGTAAAATATTAAAACCTTACTTACATTTTAAATTTTATTTTTATTAACAAAAAGGTGAGAACAAGAATTGGTAGAGGTGATGTACAAAATGGTGGTGGATGTGGGATAGGTGGCCATAAGCCACCTAACCAAGAGGTGGAACCCCCACAAAACAATGTTGACCCTAATATTGCACCAACTCTTAAAAGGTTTCTCAAAATACTTGAGTTTCCAAGCCAAGATTAATGCCCAATAAACCATCCTTATTGAGATTGTTTGTCCTATAAAAACTAAGAGGAACATTTTATGGAACTTGTTAATAATAATCAGGCTGAAATCAAATTGAGAAAAACTCAATGCCTAGGAAAAGACCAATTTGTAAGGGAACTAAAAACAACCTCCACAAAATTTTATGGGTAAAAAGGTAGGTGGTATAGTTTAATATTTACTTATTGGAGTAAATAAATATTTTTGTTTCAAGAAAATGAGCTCCAATGTGAGTTCCCACATCAAAATGTTCCAAGTAGAAGGAGATTATACACTTTTGTGGGAGCAAAATATTTATCTAAAAGGTTTTGATTTGAATACTCTCATGTGGGAGAATTTTGAGAAATAATTTTTTATGAGGTACTTGTGTGCAACACATTAGAAGTTAAAATTTCTAAATTTTAGATGTTGCAATAAGAATCCTCTTCAGTTGTTGAATATGAGACCCTTTTTAGTCTCCTCCACTATGTGGATTACATGAATGACTAGGAGACTAAGATAACCAAGTTTAAGTGTGATCTTAAAGCTATAATTATGCATGATGTTGACATGACCAATCCTAAGAAATTGGATTTTTCAATTGATTCATAATATAAGGATAAAGCGAAGTAAAAATCTAAGTTAAAATTTAAGAAGGAATTCTATAATAATAACTCATATCATACCAAGTCTTTTATTACTCCTACTCTTAAGAATTTCAAGAAAGTGGACTCTAAGAATCCTTTTTTGAAAAATAGGAACTCATTTTGAGGTCAATGGAGTCAAGGAAGAGGATAATTTAAGTCTCAAGGTTACCAAAAGAGATATCAAATAATTTTTAGTAGATTTCCCTAGAAAGAATTCAAAAACTCCTTGTTTTGGTAGTTCCAACAAAGTTTTGGTTACTGACAAAACTTGTTGGATATGTGGTAAGGAGGGGAATTTCAAGAAAAACTGTTATGAATACCTTTCTATTTAATAATATAATCACCTAATCTATGTTGTGATGGAAAGAAAGTAATCCTAATTAGTGCACATCAATTACAATTATAGGTATACTAGTTAGTTATTATATTCCTATTTTAATTGATTTAAGAGAATCTAATAGTGTCATTACTCTTATTCTATCAAACAACCATATAAATTGAGAGAAGGATGTGAATTTGTTTTTTCCTTAAGGAATAATTATCCAATTATGTATTTCCCAAGAAAGTAGAGTTTGACTTAGGTGTTTTTGAACTAAGGTAAACCTCCACATGATTCCTTTAGGTTCTTATGACATGATTCTAGGCATGGATTGGTTGTAAATCCATTGAGCCAAATTGGAATAGTTTTAAAAGAGGATCCAATGCACATATGACCAAGGGAATTAGGTGACATTCTTGAGAATTAAGATAATACGAAGAAAGAAATTATTATTTTTATGTAACCCAAATAGGTAATTATAATAGGGTATCAATTATATGTAATCCAACTTAAGGAATCGATTAAGGATAAAGTAAAAATTATAGGGGATGTACAATCCTAAGGTATTTTAGGTATGTATTCCATAAAGAACATATAGGGATACCTCTATTATGATATTTTTATTTATGTTGTCATACAAATGTGCAATAGGGAAATTGACAATTTTCTAGAATGACAACTATACCCCTGTACCAAAATTTTCATCTTTTACCCTTCCGAGGCACCCCAAGTCTACGCAATTAGTCAAGTGACCTCAAAATTGATTTTAACTCAGTCCTATATGTGATTTTAGAAATTCCATTCATTCCCCTCTAGGTGATTTTAGGAGTTCATTGAAAATTGCAACCTTTGGGCAGTTGTGGGAAGGGTTATCACTGGCCTTCCTAGGACTGGAGCAACCCCATGGAGTGGATTAGAGAAGCCAAACTAGACATGGAAGTGAATAAAATGCCTTGGGACATCATGGAAGTGATTTAGGAATATTCAAAAATGATTCAGAGAAGTTGGGGTAGTTTCACCAAGATTAGGGTTCACAGGCCTACGCAGTTGCACAGGCCAAAATAGTTGTTGAGCTTCGGAAGGTGATTCCGGGAGCTCCAGATGGAATTAGGAGCATAAAAATACATATTCAGAAATTTAATTCTAAGCCCTAAAATATTTTGAAATTATTTTTTTCACAAAACCTTGGCGCTATAGGTCCGTAATCGGTATTTTCACAAGCCTATGCGGTGCAAGGCATGTGGCTAAAAATAACCGAACTTCGGGAAGTGATTCCGAGAGCTCTGGAAGGAGTTTGGAAATAAAAATAAATATTAGGAAATGAAATTACAAACTCTAAAATATGGTAAAATCATAATTTTCATTAAACATTGGTGCAATAGGTCTGAAATTAGTTTTTTACAAAGCTTAGGCGGTGCACGAGGTCAAAACAATGTTGAATTTCGAAAGGTGATTCGGGAGTTCGGATGGAGTTAGGAGAAAAAAAGACATATTAAAAGGGTAATTCCAAGATTTAAAATATTGTGAAATTATTTTTTCACAACACCTTTGCGCAATAGGTCTGCAATTAGTTTTTTCACAAGTCTAGGCGGTGGTCCAAAAAAACAATTGAACTATGGGAAGTGATTCGGGAGCTCTCGAAGGAGTTTGGAGCTAAAAAAGACATCACCAGATATGGAATTAAAAACCATACAAAATGGTAAAATATTAATTTTCATAAAACCTTCGAAATAGGTCTCGCAATAATTTTTTTTTTCGCCTAGTAAAGGCATGAGCCAAAAACAACTGCAAAGATTCAAAAGGTGATTTTGGGAGCTTCGAATGGAGTTAGGATCAAAACAAGAAATCGTTGGAAATATAATTCCAAGACCTACAATATGGTTGAATTATTTTATTCACAACACTTTAGCACAATGGTGTTGTTGTGAAAATGTGCAACAAGGAAATTGGAAGTTTCAAGCATGACAATTATACCCCGATGGCAAAATTTCATGTTTTATCATTCCTAGGCACCCCAAGCCAAATCCGTTAGTCTTTTCCCCCCCTATTTGATGTCAAATTGGTCCCCTAGGTGATTCAGGAAAGTCTACTCATTCCCCCTAGGTGATTTTAGGGAGTTCTAAAAAAACACTATCTCATGGCAGTATAGGGAAGGGCTATCGCTGGCCTTCCCAGGATCGGATCACCCCCCTGGAGTGGAACGGAAGAGAAAAATCAACATGGAGGTAAATGAAATACCTTGGAACATCATGGAAATGATTTTGGAAGGTTTGGGGAAGTTCTGCAAGACTTGGAGCAGTCTGAGTAAAAAATAAGGTTCACAAGCCTAGGCGGTACACAGGCCTAAAACAGTTGTTGAGCTTCAGAAGAAGATTTCAGGAGCTCTAGATGGATTTATAAGTAAAAAAAAACATCATCAGAAAGAGGATTCTAATACCTACATGATGGTAAAATAATATTTTTCACAACACCTTGGCGCATATGATTGATAGGCAGTTTTTCTCAAGCACAAGTGGAGTACCAGATCAAAAATATGATTTTTTAGGGATCATATGGCTGAATAAAGACATTAAAACCCCATAATTGGATTCAAAATTCCATTTCTAGTCAGGATCATATAAAATTTCACCAAGAAATTCCATTGGGAGCTCAAGTTATCTTCGTTCTAAGTTACCCTCTCAAACGTAGTTCAGGACTTAGTCATTTTTTCGAGAGGACACGTGTCAACACCAAGAGCCTGGCGGGATTTCATGTCCCCATGTCCCTGAGGTTAGGTACATCAGCCCTTGGAAAATTTTCCCAGCCCCCATGTGACCTCTGGGGCCCTCATATGACCTCCAGACTTGACAGATCAGCCCCCAGGTGCTTATTTGGAGCATGCCTTCCCTGTCGTCGGATCGGGCGCCACGTGTCAGCTCCAAGACCACCGTGGAATTTGATGTCCCTTGTGCACCTAAGGTGGGGGACATCAGACCTTTGAAAATGTGCCCATCCCCCATAGGGAGTCTTCTGGACACCCATGTGACCTCCTTTCAGCCCCCAAGTGCATTTTTGGAGCATCCATTCCCTATCGTTGGATCGGGCGCCACGTGTCACCTCCAGGACCACCATGGAAACTGATGTCCCTTATGTACCTAAGGTGGGGACATCAGACATGGAAAAATTCACCCAACCCCTAGGAGGAGTCTTTTGGACACCCACGTGACCGACTTTCAGCCCCCAAGTGCATTTTTCAAGCAAATCCCCTGTCGTCGGATCGAGGACACATGACATCACCTTGACCACCGTGGAAATTGATGTCCCTCATGTCCCTAAGGTCAGGGACATCAGGGACATAAAAATTCACCCAAGCCCCTCCATGTGCATGTTTTGAAAGTTTAAATCCGGCACTTAGCCATTTCTTCCCCCTCATTTCTCCTTCACAACTTCATACCTTGCCATGGCTCCGTGCATGATTGTCCAGACACCCGGTCCACCATTGTTGCTCCAAACCAGCTCCTTCATGGCCACATAAACTCTCCAAACCATGAATGCATAGAAATATTTAGGCCTTAGAGAAAAATGGAGTGAAATGACGAAGAACGAAGAGAAAAATGGAGATTTTTTTCCAGATAACCGTGAAGTCACCCGATCGAAAAATCCTCATATCTTGCAAGATACAAGTCGGATCGAGATGTTGTATTTTGCAGAATTTCCTCATTTTCAAGGTGATCAAGATCAAACAAACAAGAGGTCAAATGGTTCCTAGAATCATTTTCTCTAACAAAATCCTCCCTTTGTGCACCGGTTCACATTCATCGGATTTCCGTCATTTCGGCAATGGAAACGAGCTAAAAACTTGCACATGAGATCCAAATGAAAAACCTATCACAATGGAGTTGTTTTCATTGCAAATGGAGACAAAAACTAGACCTAAAATTTCAAGCTCCATTAATGGCCGCCATGACAACTCTATGCCCGAAGCCACTGCTAGGTCAAAATTTCAAAATTTATTTCTAGGTATTCTAGTGGGCAAAACTATGTGAAATTCGGAGGGTGTGATCGTAATGACAAGAAGAGTCCAAAAAGTATGTTCCATCACAAATCAAGCACTAGAAACACACTTTCTAAAAATAGTAAGTTTTCCTATACATGCTTGCTATTTTTGGCAAGTCTTCATCAAAAGCGGCTATGGAAAGAGTAGTGTGCACTTGAAGATATCCAAAAGGCTAGAATGATTATCTGGAGCAAAAAATAGTGGAAATGACCATTTACTAAAAATAGTAAGTCACATTCAAAGGGTAGTTTTGGCACAATGGGACATTCAAAACTTCACTGCATTTGGAGCTTTCCATCAATGAGGATCAACAGACTTCATCGGGAATGACATCTCCTCTTCTTCTTCTCTCTCTCTTTCTCTCTTCTCTTCCCCCCAACTTTCTCTCACTTTCAAATGTTCTAATTCTTTGTTGGGGTTTGCACTTTTTGATATGCCTTTAAGTCACTTAAAAGTGACTTTAGAAACATAATGTAAATTAAGTCACCTTGTTATTATAAAAGGGACTTAAATATTTGAAGTGGAATATGAACAGTCTTAAGTCATATTAAGGTATTTGAAAGGTCATGAGGAAGATGAAGAGTCATATTCTATTCTATAAATTGTAAAGCCATTCCCATTTCAAAGGGTTGGTGATTGATCTTGTAAACTCAAGAGTGCATTGTACCTAGAGAAAGCAAAGGAGATAGCCATTTTCTTCCATTTCCCCTTTTCTAAATCTCCTCCATTCCCACATTATGTACAAATTTGATTTGAGAAATCAATACTAGAAGAAGGAGTTTCTAGCTTTCTTTGACTAAGGGGTTTCTTGATACTTTGTGATCATCAGTGAATTCTATTTGGTCTTGTTGTTATTCACAGAGTTGTTTCTTCTCAATAAATGCATGTGTTGAAGTTTCTAACTAGTGTGTGTAGGAATCTGATTTTCTACCTGCAACATTAGTTCTCCTACCTCTTTTCTCACTCCCCTTTCCCACTCTATAGATGAAGACTTCCCTAGCAAGAGATTGCTAGCTTTGTTCGTAGGGTCAGTGGAGTGCCCCTGTTGGATCCCGGTCGAAAGACCACCATAGAAATCCACACTTTCTCATGCGCATGCACATATGAAGCTGCACCGGTTAAGTAGAGGGACTTAGATTCCAGAGCATTGGCAAGAAATCCACAAGTTTTCCACCTAACAAATTTTCTCGCCAATAGTTTTTGGCGCCCACCGTGGGGCAAGATTTAGCAACATCTGCACCCAATATATGACCACAAGGTCTGAAAATCATAAAAAAAAAAATCAGAAAAGAGAGTTCATGAAGTTCCATTGCTGAAAGATACACTGCTGATTTTTGCAAGTGACTTTTCTCATTCCACAGTGTCCTTTCATTTTTGACTACAAAAGTTTCCAAAAGCTGGCTGAAGGAAGATACACCAGGTTGAGTAGGTCAAGAGGTGTTGTTGATTCCAATTTGAGGCTTTGCAAAATCTGCAAGAATGAATTAGAGATAATCCATATTTCTTCTCTCAAGCCTCCTCTTCATCTGGCTCTTCAAGAAGTTCACCTGATAATCCTATCCAAAATCCTTCAAATTCTGTAATTTTTCAACAACCATTGAACATCGAGTTCATGAGAAGAAGAAGAAGAATTTGAAGAAGAATTTGCAGAGGCAAGAGCTGAAGTAGAATCAGAAGAAACAATGGTGGATGAAGAAGAAATACCTCAACCCATTGTTCCATGGGGAAGGAATACAGCCCACTTGCTCTTGAACCCCCTCTTCACATGATCTACCAATGGGTTCCCTGCAAGAACTTTCCAAAGTTCAAAGGTGAAACAACAACATCTAGAAGAACACATTGCTGCTTTCATGACATCATGTGGAATTCTTGGTGTCCAACATGAAGATGTTGCTATAAGATTGTTTGTGGAGTCTCTCCAAGAAAAAGTAGCTAAATGGTTCTACCTCCTACCTTCCCGATCCATCACTGGTTGGGATGACATCAAGGCTTCCTTCGAGGAAAGATTTAAATCAACTGAAGACTATCAAGACCTCTTGGTGCAGTTGGCTCAAATGAGGAAAGGAGAAAGTGAAACCATGAGAGACTTTGTGGCTCATTTTGAATGGTTTGCTTCATAGGATACCTGAAGAGGATTCACCATCTCAAAACAATGTCAAGAGATTCTTCATCAATGCCCAATCATCAGAAGTAGGATTTTTCTACTGAAAGATCCCAACCAAGGAACATTGTAGAAGCACAAAGGATGGCCATTGAACTTGATGATGATCTCATCCTCTCTGGAAAGATCAAGAATCCATCAAAGGGCAAGGCCCAACATCCTAGAGATGAGAGAACCAATCCATCACTGCAAAATTTGGTGAATGAGATGGCCTCTTTGAAGAGGGAATTATTTGAATGAGTATCTTCTCAAAGAAGCAACAAAAATCAGATTGCAAGAGCACCCCAAAGGCTCACCTTAGAGGCCCCACCCATGAGCATGTAAATTGTAGATTTCAAGAAAGTGAAGAAGAGTTTGAACAAGAAAGTGAAGGTGGTGATTTCCAAGAAAGTGATGAGTTTGAGAATGATACACAAATCAGATTTTGTGAGTATTCTGGAGGTTATGAAGAAGATGAAGAAGATGCACCCAGTTTCTCATGTGCGGTATTCACTCATTCTCATTCTGAGAAAAGAGCATCTCCCTCCACTACTGCAAAAGAAAAGAAGGTTGATGATCCTCTATGGTGACTCCAAAAACAAAATAATCAGTCGAGGATCCACACTTCCATCTTCCATGAAGTCTGCATTTTTGGAGCCTGATCTCGTAGCAAGTAAGAAAGCTCTCGCAATCCCAAGTAAGTCTTCTGATGTCTCTTCCAAGTATGAATCTAAATCAGCTCCTAGTGTACCTTTCAAAATACCCTCCATTTCCCAAAAATCTACTCCTACTTCCAAACCTATCCTAAATCCAAAAGTAGTCCCTTCACCCCCCTTGTCCACATCTGCTCCCTTTGACTTCATAGAATATGCAAACAAAGCCAAAGTGCAGATTACCAAAATGAATATTTGTGGACTCATCCTAAACAATTTGAGAGGTTCGTCCGATATATCAAGAGTGGTAGTCTAACACCCAATGTTGTAACTTCTAGTTCCAAAGGCATGCTACCAAACTCACCTACACCTCCCTCACATAACATGCTTTTCTCGAGTGCATCAAAGGTGATAAAGTTGAACCTTTCTATGTCTCCTTCTTGTTGGAGAATATGTACTGAAAAATTACATAATAGATTTGGTGCCTCAAATAACGTGATGCCTTTGAAGGTCGCTAAAGCTCTCAAACTCACCATGGCTCCACCTAGTGGCTCTTGTTACTCTTTGGAGTCAAAAAGGTCCCACTTGTAGGGAAGGTCAAAGATGCACAGTGTGTGTCTCTCACCAAATTTTCAGACAAGAAAGTTTAGTGATGATTTTGGTAGCCGATGTCCCGACCTCATTTGGAATGTTTTTGAGTAGAAGTTTTTGTTGAGACTTGGGAGGTAAAATTCAGATGAATTGGTCATCTGCAACCATACCAGTGAAGGGAGACATGGAGAAATTACTTCCCGAGAAGAAGATGAGGTACACTGTATAAAATTCTGGAAGCCCAGAAGCTAACATTTTGTACCAAAATACCAAGTGGATGAATCACTTGGTGACAACCAAGGAGGAAGAAGATATTCCCATCTTGATAGGTCCAGACATGCCTTCCCGAGAGAGATTTGGACTTTGAAGAAGCACTTGAGGAGATTCGAGTTACAAGAGGGCAGCCCCGAATCACTAGATGATGTAGACCATGAGGAAGAGGAGATGGTTCTCGATGATTTTCAAGAAGATAAATCAGCTTATATGATTTTCCAAGATGAGGATTTATTCTCATTCCCATTTGGGGATGAAGATGATCTCAGTCAAGCCATCTATGGAGAGAAAAACTCAGCTTGTGATGAGCCCGTGAAAGTTTTGAAAGAAATGTCTATACAAGAAATGCTTGAAGCTGTAGAAGAAACTGAAGATCCTGAGCTCAGTCTCGAGATCCTGATACAAGCCACAAATCTGCAAGACAAGCGTGAAGCTGGTTTGGAAGCCTTAACTGGTGTGAAGGTTGGCCACATCGAGATAAAGCAATATGAAAAATACGATGCCACTCTAGAGCTAATGATTGATGGATGCAATAATGAAATGGAGATATTTTCATTCCCATTTGAAGATGAATCTCTTTTTGATGAAGGATCATTAGAGTTCAATGATTCCCAAGATGATGAGATCTCTTGTGCAAGAACTATTGGACATAGTAGAAGTTGTGGAAGACCCTGAGATGATTCTTGATCTCTTCACTCGTGCCATGGGCATACAAGAAAAGTATGAGGCCATGCCCAATCCCTCCGTCAGTACTCAAGCACCTCACAGTGGAGTAAAGGAAATGGATAAGTCTGAGGTTTCTCATGGAAGAGATGTCAATGAGCATAGACCTGGGAAAGAAAGTAACTTAGAAGGTTCAAGGAATTGGAACAAAAATCAGCATTGGGGCAGCGATGAGATGCTCGATGGAGAATCAGCTATATGGATAAACATGGAAGGCAACTGGCACTATGAGACCAATTTCAAAGAACATGAAGGCAATGGAATTTCCAAGCAAGGACTTGAGCATCAAGAAGCTCACATGGACTCACTCCTACAAAGTACACGGAAAATTGTGAAAGCACTTGGATTTCATAAGCAGTTGAGGAGGGAGGCTACTTTCTAGAACCCATCAACGGCTTCACGTAGAACATCATCATTCGGTGTTACCTCTTCAGGGGTAACTTTTGAGAAATGAAAAGTACTTCAATGAAAGTGGGTTGTCCCCCACCTTGTATCATAGGTGATTGATAGGTGTGTTTCCCTTTTTGTTGTGTGTGTTTCCCTTCCTTGTTGGGTGTCGTGTGTTTCCTTTCCTTTTTTTGTGTGTGTGTTTCCTTCTAATCTTCCTTTCTAGAAGTTGTACATGACTCCACAGGCCCAATGGATAAGGCACTGGTCAATGAATTATATGGTCTAAAATTGAGATTCTAGATTCCCATGTCATGTCTTCGCTCCACTCAGTCCATGTCATGTCCCCAAGCTAGAGCCAGTTGTTGTCGTGCAAAAATGCAATAGGAAATTGACAATTTCAAACACGACAACTATACCCCGATGTCAAAATTTTCATGTTTTATCATTCCCAGGCACCCCAAGCCAAATCCGTTAGTTTATTCCCCCTATTTGATGTCAAATTGGTCCCCTAGGTGATTTAGGAAAGTCTACTCATTCCCCCTAGGTGATTTTAGGGAGTTCTAAAAAAACACTATCTCATGGTAGTATAGGGAAGGGCTATCGTTGGCCTTCCCAGGATTGGATCACCCCCTGGAGTGGAATGGAAGAGAAAAATCAACATGGAGGTGAATGAAATACCTTGGAACATCATGGAAATGATTTTGGAAGGTTTGGGAAGTTCTGCAAGACTTGGAGCAGTCTGAGTAAAAAACAAGGTTCACAAGCCTAGGCGGTACACAGGCCTAAAACAACTACTGAGCTTCAGAAGAAGATTTGGGAGCTCTAGATGGATTTAGAAGTAAAAAAAAACATCATCAGGAAATAGGATTCTAATACCTACATGATGGTAAAATAATATTTTTCACAACACCTTGGCGCATATGATTGACAGGTAAGTTTTTCTCAGGCACAAGTGGAGTACCAGATCAAAAAATCTGATTTTTAGGGATCATATGGCCTGAATAAATACATTAAAACCCCATAATTGGATTCAAAATTCCATTTCTAGTCAGGATCATATAAAATTTCACCAATAAATTCCACTCGGGAGCTCAAGTTATCTTCATTCTAAGTTACCCTCTCAAACGCAGTTCAGGACTTAGTCATTTTTTCGAGAGGACACGTGTCAGCACTAGGAGCCTGGCGGGATTTCATGTCCCCGACAGTCCCGAGGTCAGGTACATCAGCCCTTGGAAAATGTTCCCAGCCCCCATGTGACCTCTGGGGCCCTCATATGACCTCCAGACTTGACAGATCAGCCCCCAGGTGCTTATTTGGAGCATGCCTTCCCTGCCGTCGGATCGGGCGCCACGTGTCAGCTCCAAGACCACCGTGGAATTTGATGTCCCTTATGCACCTGAGGTGGGGGACATCAGACCTTGGAAAATGTGCCCCATCCCCCATAGGGAGTCTTTGGACACCCATGTGACCTCCTTTCAGCCCCCAGGTGCATTTTTGGAGCATCCATTCCCTGTCGTTGGATCGGGCGCCACGTGTCACCTCCAGGACCACCGTGGAAACTGATGTCCCTTATGTACCTAAGGTGGGGGACATCAGACATGGAAAAATTCACCCATCCCCTAGGAGGAGTCTTTGGACACCCACGTGACCGACTTTCAGCCCCCAGGTGCATTTTTCAAGCAAATCCCCTCGTCGGATCAAGGACACATGGCATCACCTTGACCACCGTGGAAATTGATGTCCCTCATGTCCCTAAGGTCAGGGACATCAGGGACATAAAAATTCACCCATCCCTCCATGTGCATGTTTTGAAAGTTTAAATCCGGCACTTAGCCATTTCTTCCCCCTCATTTCTCCTTCACAACTTCATACCTTGCCATGGCTCCATGCATGATTGTCCAGACACCGGTCCACCATTGTTGCTCCAAACCAGCTCCATCATGGCCACATAAACTCTCAAACCATGAATGCATAGAAATATTTAGGCCTCAGAGAAAAATGGAGTGAAATGATGAAGAACGAAGAGAAAAATGGAGATTTTTTGCCAGATAACCGTGAAGTCACCCGATCGAAAAATCCTCATATCTTGCAAGATACAAGTCGGATCGAGATGTTGTATTTTGCAGAATTCCTCATTTTTCAAGGTGATCAAGATCCAACAAACAAGAGGTCAAATGGTGCCTAGAATCATTTTCTCTAACAAAATCCTCCCTTTGTGCACCGGTTCACATTCGTTGGATTTCCCGTCATTCAACAATGGAAACGAGCTAAAAACTTGCACATGAGCTCCAAATGAAAAACCTATCACAATGGAGTTTTTTTTCATTGCAAATGGAGACAAAAACTAGACCTGAAAATTTTGAGCTCCATTAATGGCCGCCATGACAACTCTATGCCCGAAGCCACTACCAAGTCAAAATTTCAAAATTTATTTCTAGGTATTCTAGTGGGCAAAACTATGTGAAATTCGGAGGGTGTGATCATAATGACAAGAAGAGTCCAAAAAGTATGTTCCATCACAAATCAAGCACTAGAAACACACTTTCTAAAAATAGTAAGTTTTCCTATACATGCTTGCTATTTTTGGCAAGTCTTCATCAAAAGCGGCTATGGAAAGAGCAGTGTGCACTTGAAGATCTCCAAAAGGCTAGAATGATTATCCAGAGCAGAAAATAGTGGAAATGACCATTTACTAAAAATAGTAAGTCACATTCAAAGGGTAGTTTTGGCACAATGGGACATTCAGAACTTCATTGCATTTGGAGCTTTCCATCAATGAGGATCAACAGACTTCATCGGGAATGACATCTCCTCTTCTTCTCTTCTCTCTATTTCTCTCTCCTCTTCCCCCCAACTTTCTCTCACTTTCAAATGTTCTAATTCTTTGTTGGGGTTTGCACTTTTTGATATGCCTTTAAGTCACTTAAAAGTGACTTTAGAAACATAATGTAAATTAAGTCGCCTTGCTATTATAAAAGGGACTTAAATATTTGAAGTGGAATATGAACAGTCTTAAGTCATATTAAGGTATTGAAAGGTCATGAGGAAGATGAAGAGTCATATTCTATTCTATAAATTGTAAAGCCATTCCCATTTCAAAGGGTTGGCAATTGATCTTGTAAACTCAAGAGTGCATTGTACCTAGAGAAAGCAAAGGAGATAGCCATTTTCTTCCATTTCCCCCTTTTCTAAATTTCCTCCATTCCCACATTATGTACAACTTTGATTTGAGCAATCAATACAAGAAGGAGTTTCTAGCTTTCTTTGACTAAGGGGTTTCTTGATACTTGGTGATCAGTGAATTCTATTTGGTCTTGTTGTTATTCACAGAGTTGTTTCTTCTCAATAAATGCATGTGTTGAAGTTTCTAACTAGTGTGTGTGCAAGAATATGATTTTCTACCTACAACATTAGTTCTCCTACCTCTTTCTCACTCCCTTTCTCACTCTATAGATGAAGACTTCCCTAGCAAGAGATTTCTAGCTTTTACCATAGGGTCAGTGGAGTGCCCCTATTGGATCCCCGGTCAAAAGACCACCACAGAAATCCACACTTTCTCACGCATGCACATACGGAAGCTACACCGTTAAGTAGAGGGACTTAGATTCCCAGAGTGTTGGTAATAAATCCACAAGTCATCGGGAGCTCAAGTTATCATCGTTTCAAGTTTCCCTCTTGGAGTGAGTTCGGGAGTTAGTCAAATTTTAAAGAGGACACGTGTTAGATCCAAGAGCCCTGGCACAATTTCATGTCCCTTGGGTCCCTCAAGAAAAGGTACATCAAGGTATGAAAAATTATCCCAGCCCCTATAGACCCTCTTGATCCTCATATGACCTCTCGACAACCAGTTCATCTCTCGAGAGCTAGTGAGGCCAAATCCCCTGTCGTCGGATCAAGTGCCACATGTCCCAATCAAGCGCACCATGAAATTGTATGTCCCTCATGTCCCTTTGTTCTGAGAAACATAAAGGTATGAAAAAGGTTCATATCCCATCCAAGAAGGTGTATGGTCCCTCATGTGACCAGCTTCTAGCCCCTCAGTGTTTTAAAGCTACTTTTGTTTGCTCAAATCCCCTGTCGTTGGATCTCCGCCACATGTCACAACTAGGTGCCACATGTAATTTGATGTCCCTCACATCCATTAATTCTTAAGAGACATAAAGGACATGAAATTTTGCCACACTCCCATCTGTGCTTTATTTCAAATTTTCAAAACCCCGCCTGCTTCCCGCTTCTAACATCTAACCTTTTCGTGCACATCATGATCTGTAACTCCTACAACTTCTCACCACCACTCCACCATTGTTTAACCTAGAACCAAATCCCTCACAGCATGGAAAACCTATACTTCATGATAATATGTAGGTCATAGAGGAATAATTGATTGAAATGAGAAGAAAGAATGAAGAACAAAGAAGAAGAAGCCTGAAAACTCCATTGCCATAGAACGAAGAATCGAAGAAATATTTCAAACCAATATGCAAAATGATCCACCATCTATTTCTAAGTTATCCACTCTCAAAAACCATTAGAAACACACCTTCAAACCTCTCATTCATAGCACGAAATGCTCACAGTGAAGAAAGTTCACTTCCGGCTCTACGAAGGAAAAACCTCAATTTCCCGTCAAACTAAAACCAAATGAAGAGAAATTTCACCAATAAGATAAGAAGAAAAAACCCATATCAAAAATTTAAATTTCATCACGAATGGAGGATAAAACCATACCTACAATTTTGAGGTCCATCAATGGCTACCGTGTCCGAAACACTTGGGAGTAAAAAAATTAAAAGTTTAAAATCTCTTAAACTATTGATCGAGTAAGCACAAAATTTCAAAGAGGTGATATTGGGAAAAAACCTATATCAGAGAACTTCATTCAACATCAATGCGAGCCCTAGAAGTCCACTTTCTAAAAATAGCAAGTCTTCTACATAGAGAACTATTATTTTGGGAAAGTCATCAATAGAAGAACCTGCGAAGGAGACGTTGAACACAGAGGATGCACTACAATTCAAATTTCATCAGAACGAGCATCTTGGTCCAAATTTGACACTTACTAAAAATAGTAAGTGATCTCATGGACCCCTGCTAAAAATAGTAAATCAATCCAGAAGGTGAGGGGAATGCAAGGAGAAAGGGTAATTCAAGCTACCATAATCATCTAAGGTCTGAAAAATCTAATTTGTGCACTTGCCAAAAATAGTAAGTTATCCTGTGGGCACTTACTAAAAATAGCATGATTACTCCAAAGGTCGATTTCATAGAAAGAGCATGTTGGGAGTTGAATATTCAAGTTGACATCACTAGTTGGAGCCCAGAGAGGGAAAATTCTCGACACTTGCTAAAAATAATTGCCTTTTCCAAATATAGTAGATTGAAGTTTAGATTCGTAGGGGCAAGAACTGTACAAGTGAGGTCACTTTCATGGATCTCAACAATGTCTTTCGACACTCATGTGTGAGGTGGAACTCACAATCGACACCGTCAAACTGTTCATAATGTGTTTCATTAGGATCATGTTCAAATTAGTGTGGCAACGTTGCAAGGAGTTAGGACAAGATTTGTCCCAAAGCTTCAAAGCATCTTTAGAAGGGATCTCCAAGAGCAACACCCACCGTCACCAAAGGTTACATTTAGTAGTGTTTCTAAACACTCAATTCGAGGTGTTTATAGGTCATCAAAAGGTAGTTTCTTGTCCACAGCATGAGTAAATGATTTGCAACAAGGAATTCAAGGGAGTGGGGATCTTCTCATCAACATGGCATGGAGAATGATTCGGCATTGAGTACAAGCATCCAAGATTTTTTCAAGAGGCAAAGGATTTAAAGATTCAAAATTTCATCTCCTTAGAAGAATCAATGGACTTCATCAGGGGAAACATCCTTTCTTTTCTCTCTCTCTTCTTTCCCCCAAACTTTATCTCTCCTCGATATTCTAATCTTGCGTTGGGGTTGCACTTTTCACATGTCTTAATGCTTCTAATGTAATAAGTCACCTTTATGTTATAAAAAGGGACTTAATGTTTTCCTAGGAAGGCGAAGAGTCTTAAGTCATGTCAAGACATACGAAGAGTCATTGGGGAGTATGTGAAGATTCATTTATCTTCCTTTAAATTGTAAATCCATTCCCATTTCAAAGGGTTAGTGATTGATTTTGTATACTCAAGAGTGCATTGAGAGAACAAAGGAGATATCCAAATTCTTCCATTCCCCCATCCTCAATTTCCTCCATTTCTCCACTATGTACAAATTTTGTTTAAGTAATTAATAAAAGTAGGAATTTTTAGCTTTCTTCGACTAAGGGATTTCTTGATACTTTGTGCTCATTAAATTCTATTTGGTCTTATTGCTACTTGTAGAGTTGTTTCCTCTTAATTTTAGTGCATGTGATGAAACTTCTAACTAGTGTGTGCAGGAATCTGATTTTCTACCTGCAACATTAGTTCTCCTACCTCTTTTCTCACTCCCCTTTCTCAATCTTTATACAAAGTATTCCCTAGCAAGATATTGCTAGCTTTTCCGTCGGGTAAATGGATTGCCTGTTAGATCCCTAGCGGTGAGGCCACCTAAAGAAAAATCACTTTCACTCACGCATGTATATACGACAGTTACACCGATTAAGTAGAGGGACTTAGATTCCAAAAGCATTGGCAAGAAACCCACAAATTTGTCCCCGACATATTTTCTCACCAACAATTTTTGACATCCTCCATGGGGCAGATTTAGCAAGCATCTGCACCCAAAATACAACCGCCAAGTCCAAAATTACAAAAAAAAAAAAAAAATTGAAAAAATAAATAAATATTTTATGAAAATCCATTGTTGAAAGATGTGCTCTCAATTTCTTCATGTGACCTTTCATATTCCACTGTTTCCTTTTCGTATTCCCACCGCAACAATTTCGAGAAAAGTGGCTAAAAGGATATACATGAGGTTAAGTAGATCAAGAGGAATTATCAACCCCACTTTTGAGGCTTTGCAAAATCAACAAGAACGATTTAGATACAATCCATACTACTTTTCTCAAGCCTCATCCCCCTCCGTGTCATCAAGTAGTTCACTGGAAATCCCATCCAAGCTTCTCATTGAAACTCCCCTTCAAATTCTCCCATTTTTCAACCAGCGTTAAACATCAAGTTCCTAGAGGAAGAAGAATTTAAAGAAGAATTTGTACAAGCAAGAGCAGAAACAAAAACAATAATGGCAGATGAATTAGAAATACCTCAACCCATTGTTCCATGGGGAAAAAATATAGGCCCAGTTTCTCTTGAACCCCCTCTTCATGATCTACCAACAACTTCCCGCAACAACTTTCCAAAGTTCAAAGGTGATGGTATATGATTCACGAAGAACACATCATTTATTTCAGGGACATCATGCAGAATTCTTGGTGTTGAACACAAAGATGTTGTGATACTATTCGTGGAGTCCCTCAAAGAAAAATTAGTGGAATGGTTCTACATCCTGCCTACTAGATCCATCACTTGTTAGAATGACATAAAAAGTAGGTTCAAGGAGAGATTTAAATCTACTAAGTAATCTTTGTCAAGATCTCCTTATTTAATTGGCTCAAATGAAGAAAGGAGAAAGTGAAACTATGAGATATTTTGTGGCTCGTTTTGACCAGTTACTTTGTAGGATACTAGAAAAGGGTTTGCCATCTAAAAATAATGTCAAGAGATTCTTCATTAATTCTCCATCACTGGAGGTAGGATTTTTCCTATGAAGAGTTCAACCAAGGAACATTATAGAATCTCAAAGGATGGCAATTGAACTTGATGATGATCTCATCCTCTCTTGAAAGATCAAGAATCCATCAAAGGGAAAGGTCCAATGGCACGGAGACGAGAGAACCAATCCATTGCTACAAAAATTGGCAAACGAGATATCCTCACTAAAGAGGGAATTTTCTAAATAAGTATCTTCCCAAAGAAGAAACACAAATCAAATTGCACGGAGGAGTGCCCCGAAGGCTTTCCTTGGAGGCCCCACCCATCAACACAAGTTGCAGGATTCAAGAAAATGAAGAAGAGCTTGAACAAGAAAGTGAAGGTGGTGATTTCCTAGAAGTTGATGAACTTGAGAATGATACACAAATCAAATTCTATGAGTATTCTAGAGGTGATGAGGATGACAAAGAATATGCACCCTAGTTTCTCATGTGTGGTATTCACTTGTTCTCAGTTTAAGAAAGGAACCTCTTCCTCCACTATTGCTAAGAAAAATAAGACCAAAGATCCTCCTATGGAAACTCCACAAAATAAAATAATCAGTCAAGGATCTCCACTCCCACCCTCCATGGAGTCTACATTGTTGAAGCCTAATCCTATAGTAAGTAAGAAGGCTCCCACAATTCCAAGTAAGCCTTCAATGTTCCTTCTAGTTATAAATCTAAATCTACTCCTGTAAAAACTAGCATTTCAAAAGTTCCTAGTGTGCCGTTCAAAATACCCTCCATTCCCCAAGCATCAAACCCTACTTCCAAACCTACCCCAACTCCAAAATCAGTCCCTTCATTTCCCTTGTCCACATATGCTCCCTTTGAATTTGTGTAATATGTGAACAAAGCCAAGGTGCAAATTATTGAAATTGAATATATGTGGACTCACCCCGAACAATTTGAGAGGTTTGTTCAATATATCAACAGTGGTAGTTTAACACCCAATATTATTTCTCCTAGTTACGAATGAATACTACCAAACCCACCAACACCTCCCTCATAGAACATGCTTTCTTTGAGTTCATCCAAGACTAATAAGGTTGAACCTTTTTAGGTCTCCCTTCTTGTTGGATAATATGTATTCAACAATTGCATAATAGATTTCAAAGTGCCTCCAAAAATGTAATGCCTATAAAGGTCGCCAAATCTCTCAAACTCACCATAACTCCACCTAATAGCTCTTATTACTCCTGGTGTCAAAAGAGGTCCCAGTAGTAGGGAAGGTCGAAGATGCACAGTGTCTCTTGTCATATTTCTAGACAAGAAATTTTCAGCAACGATTTTGGTAGCGAGACATTTCAACTTCATTTGGAATGTTGTTAAGCAAGGGTTTTTCAAGAGTTGGGGGTAAAATTCAAATGAATTAGTCTCCCACAAATGTACTAGTGAAGGGGGACATGGATAAATTGCTTCCAAAGAAGAAGATGAGGTACATGGTGTGAAATTCGGAAGTCGAGGAACCAACATCTTATATCAAAATAGCAAGAGGATGAATCTTTTCATAATGATCGAAGAAGAAAATTATATTCACATCTTGATAGGTTTAGGAATGCCTTCCCGGAGAGGTATGGACCTTGAAGAATCATTGAGGAGATTTGAGTTACAAAAGGGCAGCCCCAAATTACTAGATGACACAAACCAAGAAGAGGAGGAAATGGTTCTTGGTGAATCTCAAATGGAGAAACCAGCTTATACGCTTACCCACGAAGAGGAGATGTTCTTATTCCCATTTAGAGATGAATATAATCTCATTCATGTCATCCATGGAGGGACAAGACCAGCTTATGATGAGCCCGGGAAAGATTTGAAAGAACTATTTGTACAAGAACTTCTTAGAACCGTGGAAAAATAGAAGACCCCGAGTTAAGTCTCAAACTCATGATGAAAGCCATGAATCTACAAGACAAGCACGAATCTAATTTGGAAGCCTCAATTATTGTGAAGGTCAGCCATGTTGAAACAAAGAAATATGAGAAATTTGATGTCTCTTTCGAGCCAACGGTCGATGGATATGATGACAAATTGGAGTTATTTTCTTTTCCATTTAAAGAAGAAGACTCTTTCTATGATGAAAAATCTGAAATATATGGCATTGAGGTCATTGAAGGTGAATATCCCCTTGAGAAAGAAGTAGTGGAATGTAATAAGTTTCAGTGTAATGAATTAATCCATTCATATAGTTGCCTTAAGCTTCAAAATGAAGATTCTTTAAGGACGTACAAAGATGAACCACAAGAAAAAACAAAATGTAACTCCGTGTAATAAATCATGGATGCAGAGAAAGTATGGAAGACCCTAAGCTAATTCTTGATCTCTTAGCTCATGTTATGGCTATACAAGACAAGTATGAGGTTACTTTTGATCCTCCATTCAATATTCAAGCACCTCATAATGGAGTAGAGATAAAAAATGAGTCTAAGGTTTCTCATGGAGAATATGTCAATGAGCATAGACCTGGGAAAGAAAGTAACTTAGAATATTAAAGAAATTTGAACAAAAATCAACTTTGGGGCAGCAATGAGATGCTTAATGAAGAATCAGCTATGTGGATAAACACGGAATGCAATTGACACTATGAAGTTGATTTCAAAGAGCGTGGAAGTAATGGAATTTCTATGTGAATGCCTGAGCATCAAGAATCTCACATGGACTCACTCCTACAAGAAACATAGATAATCATGAAAGCACCTAGCTCTCATAAGTTAAGGAGAGGAGGATACTTTTTGGAACCAAATCAATCGCTTCATGTAACAAAGACATCACTTAGTGTTGCCACTCAAGGGTAACTTTTGAGGAATGAAAATACTTCATTGAAATAGGGTTGTCCCCCTCCTTGTACCATAGGTGATTCTTAGGTGTGTTTCCCTTTCTTCGTGTGTTTATTTTCCCTCTCGTGTGTGTTGTTTGTTTCCTTTCCATCATTGTGTGTGTGTGTTCTTCTTGTTATCTCTCTCTTGTTGATTGTACATGACTCCACAGGGCCCAATGGATTAGGCATTGTTTAATGAATTATATGGTCTAAAGTTTATATTTTGCATTCTCCATGTCATGTATTCACTTAGCTCATTCCATGTCATGTCCCCAAGCTAGACCCAATTGTTGTCATGCAAATGTGCAATAGGAAAATTGACAATTTTCCAACATGACAATTATACCCCCGTGCATAAATTTTCATCTTTTACCCTTCCAAGGCACCCCAGTCTATACATTCATTTTAGTGACCTCCAAACTGATGTTAAATCAGTCCCCTATTTGATTTAGGAAATTCCATTCATTCCCCCTAGGTGATTTTAGGAGTTCATTACAAATCGCAAGCTTCGGAAGTTGTGGGAAGGGCTATCACTAGCCTTCATAGGACTGGAGCAACCCCATGGAGCAGAATAGAAAATAAAAACAAAACATGGAAGTGAATAAAATGCCTTGGGAAATCATGGAAGTGATTTAGGAATATTCATGAAGGATTCATAGAAGTTGGGGTAGTTTCACCAAGATTAGGGTTCACAGTGGCTATGAAGTTACACAGACAAAACAACCGCTAGCTTCGGAAGGTGATTTTGGGAGCTCCAGACATAATTAGGAGCAGAAAAAGACATATTAAAAAATGTAATTCAAAGCCCTAAAATATTGTGAAATTATTGTTTTCACAACACCTTGGCACAATAGGTGTACAATTAATTTTTCCTGTGCCAGTAATACACAAGGCCCAAAAAACAACTAAACTTCGTGAAGTGATTAGAGCTCTGGAAGGAGTTTGGAGCTAAACAAGACATCTCCAAAAATGGAATTACAAACCCTACAAGATGGAAAAATAATAATTTTAATTAAAACTTTGATAAATAGGTATGAAATTAGTTTTTTTACCACTTTAGCAAAGCTGCACAAGCCAAAATAATTGTTGAGATTTGAAAGGTGATTTTGGGAGATCCGGATGGATTTAAGAAAAAAAAAAAGACATATTCAAAAAGGTAATTCCAAGCCCTAAAATATTGTGAAATTATTTTTTTCACAAAACCTTGGAGAAATAGGTCTTCAATCGGCTTTTTTCATAGGCCTAAGTAGTGCACGGGGCCCAAAAAAAAATAACCGAACTTTAGGAAGTGATTCTGGGAGATCTGGAAGTATTTTGGAGATAAAAATACATCATAGGAAATCAAATTAAAAACTCTAAAAGATGGTAAAATCATGCTTTTCATTAAACCTTGACGAAATAGGTTTGTAATCGATTTTGTTTACTGTGCCAGCAGCGGCACAAGCCAAAACAAATGATGGGATTCAAAAGGTGATTCCGGAGCTCCAGATGGATTTAGGAGAAAAACAAGACATCATCAGAAAGGTAATTCTAAGCCCTAAAATATGGTTAAAATATTTTTCACAACACTTTGGTGCAATGGGTATTCAAGTAGTTTATCTCATGCATAGGTGGAGTACTAGAGAAAATATCTGATTTTTTAGGAATCAAATAGAGGAATAAAGACCTGATATTTCCACCAATGGATTAAAAATAATATTTCCAGTCACAATCATATAATATTTCATCAAAAAAGTACATTGGGAGCTCAAGTTATCACCATTTCAAGTTGCCCTCTTGGAGCGAGTACGGGAGTTAGTCAAATTTTGAAGAGGACACATGTCAGCTCATGGACCCCTGGGAAAATTTATTGTCCCTTACGTCCCTCAAGAAAAGGGACATGAAGGTATGAAAAATTCTCCCAGACCCTATAGATCCCTTAGATCCTCATGTGACCTCTCAGACCGCTAGTTCGGCCTTCTAAGAGCTAGTGAGGCCAAATCCCCTACCATCGAGATCAATTGACACGTGTCGCAACCAAGTGCACCGTGAAATTTGATGTCCCTCATGTCCCTTTTTTTTAGGGACATCAAGGTATGAAAAATCACCTAGCCCCTCCAAGAATCCTCATGGTTCCTCATGTGACCAACTTCTAGCCCCTCAGTGCTTTAAAGTTGTTTTTTTACTCAAATCCCCTGTCGTTGGATCTCCGCCACATGTCACAACCAAGCGCCATGTGTAATTTGATGTCCCTCACATCCATTAATGATTAAGGGACATCAAGGACATGAAATTTCACCTCACTCCCATCTGTGCTTTATTTCAAATTTTCAAAAACCCCTCTTGTTTCCCGCTTCTAACATCTAACCTTTCCATGTGCAACGTGCTCTACAACTTCTCACCACCACTCCACCATTTTTTAACCTAGAACCAGCTTCCTCACAGCATGTAAAACCTCTACTTCATGATAATATATAGGTCACTAGGGAATAAATGATTGAAACAAGAAGAAAGAAAGAAGAACAGATAAGAAGAAGCCTGAAAACTCCATTGCCATAGAACGAAGAATCGAAGAAATATTTCAAACCAATATGCAAAACGATCCACCATCTGTTGCTCAATTCTCCACTCTCAAAAACCATCAGAAACACACCTTCAAACCTCCTATTTACAACACGAAATGCTCATAGCGAAGAAATTTCACTTCCGGCTCTACAAAGGAAAAACCTCAATTTCCCATCAAACTAACAACCGGATCGAAGAGAAATTTCACCAATAAGATAAGAAAAAAACCCATATCAAAAATGTAAATTTCATTACGAACGGAGGATAAAACCAAACCTATAATTTTTGAGGTCCATCAATGGTTGTCGTGTCCAGAATCGTCAGGTCAAAAAATAAAAGTTTAAAATATCCTAAACTATTGATCGGGTAAGCACAAAATTTCAAAGGGGTGATATTGGGCAAAAACCCATATTAGAAAAATTTGTTCCACATCAATCCGACCCCTAGAAGCCCACTTTCTAAAATAGCAGGTCTTCTGCATAGAGGACTGTTATTTTGGGAAAGTCATCAACAAAAGAACTGTGAAGGAGACGTTGAACACAGAGGATGCACTGTAGTTGAAAGTTCATCAGAACAAGCATCTTGGTCCAAATTTGACACTTACTAAAAATAGTAAGTGATATCACGGACACCTGCTAAAAATAGTAAATCAATCTAGAAGGCAAGGGGAATGCAAGGAGAAAGGGTAATTTGAGCTACCATAATCATCTAAGGTCTAGAAAAGCTAATTTGTGCACTTGCCAAAAATAGTAAGTTGTCTTGTGGGCACTTACTAAAAATAGCATGATTACTCCAAAGGTCAGATTTCATAGAAAGAGAACACTGGGAGTTGAATATTCAAGTTGACATCACCATTTGGATCCCAGAGAGGGAAAATTCTTGACACTTGCTAAAAATAGTTGCCTTTTTCCAAATGTAGTAGATTGAAGTTCATATTCATAGGGGCAATAACTGTACAAGTGAGGTCACTTTCATGGATCTTAATAGTGTCTTTCGACACTCATGTGTGAGGAGGAACTCACAGTTGACACCGTCAAACTATTTATAATGTGTTTCATTAGGATCATGTTCAAATAAGTGTGCCAAAGGTGCAAGGAGTCAAGATAAGATTTGTCCCAAAGCTTGAGATCTTGTAAGGGATCTCCAAGAGCAACACCTACCATCTCCAGAGGTTACATTCAGTAGTGTTTCTAAACACTCAATTCGAGGTGTTTGTAGGTCATCAAAAGGTAGTTTCTTGTCTGCAGCATGAGTAAATTATTTGCAACAAGGATTTCAAGGGAGTGGGGATCTTCTCATCAACATGGGATGGAGAATGATTCAGATCGAGTACAAGAATCCAAGATTTTTTCAGGAGGAAAAGGACTCAGAGATTCAAAATTTCATCTCTTTAGAAGAATCAACAGACTTCATCGGGAAACATCATTTCTTTTCTCTCTCTTCTTTCCCCCAACTAGCTCTCTCCACAATATTCTAATCTTGCATTGGGGTTGCACTATTTTTAGAAACCCCCTTAATACCGATGGGTTCCCATCACAAATAAAATACTTGTTCACCCAAGTAGAAATTTCCTTCCAATGGCCTAGAAAACTCTCCCTCCTAATTCCATTTTGAATTCCATGGGGATTAATGATTATCTCGGGAAGAGCTTCCCCTTCCTCATGAAATAAAGATATCAAATCCTTAAGTGGGGAGTTAGTTACAACCTTAAGCCCAAAATCTGGGAGGCCAGAGATTGTGGCAACAATGTGGCTGTCTATTTCAATTCTTTTCCCTCCTATTCGAGAGCAAGTTGCCTCGAAATTCAACAAAAATTCTCCAACTAAATCCTCATCAAATCCCTCAAATTTGCGAATAAAATCCAACCAACCTACATCATGGAATACTTTCAAGATGATGGCATTCCATAACAGTGGCTTCACAGATTCCAGTTATGATTTCTTCTTTTGCCCCATAAAGACAAATTGGTTCGGGTGGAGTTGTAAAAAAATGGCGATGGTTGTATGAGAGAGACAAAGTAGTTACATGTAATGTCAGTAGTAGAATTTTGAACTACACTTTGAGTTTATAATGGCATTAAGTCAACACAAAATGGCAAAGTGGAAAATATTGATGGTACTAATTGAGGTGGCAAGATTTCAATTTCTTCGCATGGTTCCCATACTGCCATTGTGACTACTTGTGTCATTTTTCATTCCTCAAGAAAGGTGACACATGCCTTTACTCATCCATTATTACTCCTTATCCCTCCACTTTACTCCATGAGATTTGATTTTACGTTTTAATAAATGCATTGGGAAGTTCTAAAAAATAGTTAATATTTGTAGCAAAAAGTGAGTACACGTCACCTTACCAACTCAAAGATTCTTTTAACCATTGGTGCTCCACCTCATGCATTTGAAAAGTAACCATGATCAATGCACATTTCGATAATTGACATCTCCAACCTTTATTTGCATGTAAAAATAAAACATATTTTTGTATTTTTAGATATAGGGGAAGAGGATCAAAACTATGATCTTCTTCCTTTATTTGAATTTTCCTAACAAACTACTCATGGCGGGAAGAGTTGTAGTCTTCCACTGAATCAAATTCTTCACACAACAAAGCATGTCCTTAGTGAAATTTTCCTTATCCTAGGGATGTTGATACAACCTCAGTCTATGGCCATTCACTAACAAAGTTCTTCTATCACCATCAATTGGAAACAGTCTCACAGATCCATTATCATAAATTTTTTCAATTTGATAGGGTCCCAACCATCTTGTTCTCAATTTCCCTTTGAATTGCTAGTATTTTGAGTCAAACAATAAGACCCAATCTCCTTCATTGAACCTTTTGTTCTTGATATGAGCATTAGGTTAGAATTTCCTATGATGTTGAAGGATGTCGGTTTGTTGTCATTCCTCCATCTCGCATTTCATCAAGTTCATTCGGCCCATCACTCTTTCACATTGAGCTTCATCCACTCAATTCCTATCTTCAGTGTTGTCCTCTAGGTTTGTAATTCAAATTCTACTTGGAAAAATGGTTTCTTCCCATATACCAATTCATATGAGGAGAAACCAATGGTGGTTTTCCAAGTCATATTGTATGCCCAAACTGCTTTCAAGTAGTCTTGGCACCTAATTCTTCCTATCTCGCATTGGAAACTTTAGTCAAGATGTTTTCCATTCTTTGTTTGTGACTTCCACTTGCCCATTGGATTGGGGGTGGTATGGTAATGATTTCTATGCTTAATTTGGTAAATCTTTAGGAAGGCTTCAATCATGTTTGACACAAACTAAGGTCCTTGATTAGATATAATGGATCTGGGAGCTCCAAACCTTAGCATGATCCTATTGTACAAACATTCCGCTACGCCGCATCCTCATGGCGAGATGTCAGTGCTTGAACCTTATCCCATTTTGTAACATAGTTGGTGTGCATATCAGCAAGTACTCTTTTCCATAGGATGGAGGGTTGAAAGATCCAACAAAATCAATTCCTTATTTCTTAAATGGCCCTAAGACCAATAGAGGATTGAAGGGCATTTCATTAGACAACGTAAGCTTCCCCATTCTCTGACATGCATCACATAGCCATACATATTTCTTGACACCTTTGTAGAGAGAGGGCCAGTGGTACCCAACTCCAAGGACCTTGTGAATTTTCCTCTTTTCGATTAGTGCCCCCTTCAGTTCATCATGGAATGCTCTTAGTATGTCATACACTTCATCTTCTCGAACACACCTATGAAGAATCATGTCAAGACAACATTTAAAAAAAATTCATTGCACCATTTGTATGTAGCATTGTTTCTAACTAATCTTTTACATTCTTTACTAGTAAAGTAAGATGAAACTTCCTTGTAGTTAGATAATTTTCAAGATCAGCAAACCATGGAGGGCATGTTGATATTGCAAATAAGTGCTCATCTAGAAAGTGATCTTGAACTTCCTCCTCTTCTCCTGAAACATTCAATCTCGAAAGTAAGTCAAGCAACGACATTAGCCTTTCCAGGATTATCAATAATAGTCAAGTTAAACTCTTGCAAAAGAAGTAACCACCTAATAATTTTTCCCCTACTACTGGTTTGTTCATTAAATATCTTATGGTTGAATGGTCTGTATACACAAATATTTTATATCCAATAATGTAGTGTCTAAATTTGTTCAGAGAGTAAACAACAACTAAAAATTCATTTTCCATAGTGGTGTAGTTTCTCTCTATGGGGGTCAAGTTTTTGCTGATAAAATAGATGGCATAAATTTGGTCTTCTTCATCTTTCTACCTAAGAACAACTCCCATTGTTGTGTTGGAAGCATCAGTGTGAATATGAAAAGGCTAACCCTAATTGGGTCCTCTCAAAATTGGGGCAGTGGTCAATTTCTCCTTTATAACTTCAAAATATTGTTGACATTGAGGAGACCATTCAAAAACATAGTCTTTTGTTAGCAAAGAGAACATTGTGCACACCAATATTACTAAAATATTTTATGAACCGCCGTAATAACCCGCATGTCCAAGGAAGCTTTTGATATGTATGTCGATTTGTTGGTGTGGGCAACTTAGTAATGACTTATACCTCTTTAGGATCAAATTTGATACCCTTAGCATAAATATGATGACCCAAAACAACTCCTTGATCAACCATTATCAAAAAAATTCATGACTTAAGGAGAGTTGGTGTTGCTCACATCTGGTTAACACTTTTTCAAGATTACTCAAAGATTCTTCAAAGGTAGACCCATGGATAGTAAAATCATCCATATAAAATTCAACACAGTCATTGGTGAGATTTACTAAAATAGTTAAAACTACTCTTTGAAAGGTGGTAGGTGCATTACAAAGTCCAAATGGTAGAACTTTGTATGCAAATGTACCCCAAAGATAGGTGAATGTGGTTTTATCTTGATCAATAGGTGCTATACTAATTTGGTTATATCCGATGAACCCATACAAGAAGGAGAAGTATTTCTTACCTACCAAATTGTCCAAAACTTGATCAATAAAGGGTAGGGAAAAGTAATCTTTCTTGGTGGATTTATTAATCTCCCTATAATCTATACAGATTCTCTACTTACCATTTTTCTTGGGAACTATAACAAGTGGTAATACCCACTGACTATCAAATATTGGATAGATGAATCTTACCCTCAACAATTTCTTTATTTCATTTTTGACAATGTCTCTTAGTGTTGGATTAATCCTTTGTTATGATTGTCTGGCTGGTTTGAAATCCCCAATGTAAATATGATGAGTGCAGATGTTTGGATGAATCCATTTCATGTCAAGTATAGTCCCAAGAAAAATATTTTGAATGATCCCTCAAGATATCTATGACCCTAGTCTTTTGGTTGTCTCCTAAAGTTATTACCAATGGTTAGTTCTTTTCCTACTTCAACAGTTACTTGTTTAGTGTCTTTCAAAATAGCAAGGTTCTGTCTCAAAATAATATAGTTTAAGGGACAAGCATGAGGTTATAACATGTGAAAAATAGTCATGTTTTCAAGGGATACAATCTTGGCTAAAGGACAATGAAAATCAGTGGATGTGTGGCCTTCATGATAATCATAGGTCTCTTCACAACCTTCCATAGAAATCTCACTTACCAAGGTGATGTTCTCTTTTGAGTTCAAAATAGTCATTTTTGTAGCCATAGTTTGGGTTTCTGTAGCCACAGATTCGGTTTCGTAGCCACAATATCATCTTCATCAAACATTAGGTATGTCTCAGTAATTTCTTCCATTTGATTATTCACTAAAATGGTGGCCAGATAATAAGAACTCATGTTGTTAGTATCTAAAAAATCTACCCACACACGTTCAAAAACATCCACATATGGCTGGGTAGGAGGATAAAGAGAAATATTCTTTGTTTTTTGCCCATTTGAAATAGTCATTTTCCCGACCTATAATCAATGTATGCAACAACAATAGCTAACCAGGGTCTTCCTAAGATAACTAAGTATCCCAACTTTCAAGCTTTAGGCTGTAAGACCATAAAATCTATCGGATACTCCCAAGATTCAACCGTAACCATAACATACTCGATTACTCCATCTAATACATCAATAGATTGATCTCGCTAACCGGAGGATGGTATTGGTTAGTGTAATATTCTCAAGGAAAACAAATTGAATGTATCTGATGTTATGACATTGATGGTAGCACTAAGATCCACCAAAATGTTATATATTGACTGACCATTTACAAAAATAGTAATGACTAGACTCTCTGTGGTCCCCATATTGGGTGAAAGAAGTTTTCTAGCTACAAGGTCAGCTCGATTTCATTCTACTTTCACTTTTTTTGGATATTTATTCTTTCTTCCTGATGTCTTTATGTAATGATTTCTAATGATCTGGTTTAATTCAGGGATGTCCCTTATTACTCTTAAAATTGGGACTTCAATAATCATCTTTTTCAACTCCTGAACTAGTGTTGTTTCTTCCCCATTCTATATTTATTTTAATCTCTCTAGGTAAGGAGTTGCATGCACATTCTTTTCTTTCTCCTAGTCATTCCTAGTGTCTCACGTTTGTGGAACATGTCTAGTTATCTCACTTTCCTTAGGTACCCTCTCGCTTTCCTCAGGTATTTTAGTGATAACTATTGGAGGATTATTCATTGTTTTCCAGATCTCAACTCTAAGTTATTAATAACATTAACCTGCATTGTCTCACCTTGTCCTACTTCATTAATTAAATTTTTTTGTTGATTTTTGGGGTTTGAGATAGGCTGGGTTGGAAGTTGAGTTTGTGTTGTTTTCCTTACTGGTAATTTTGTTGTGGTGGAGGCATTAAAGCTTTTTGTTGTTGTGTAAACCTTTTGGATTATTAGATTTCTACTAGGGTGCCCATTTTTGGTTTGGCCATATATGTACATTGGTTTGTGGTTTCTAACCTTGCTAATTGTATGGAGGCATCCATGGTGGTGGATTTGGGTAAACCATCTAGTTTGGTGGTGTCCAATCAGGTTTTCTTCAAGTTGATAGAGGAGTTTGATTGGGTCATGGCATCACCTAGGGTTCTGAGTAGGTCTAGGGGCATAAGCAGACTGATTATTTGATCTTGAACAAAGTTTACCTCTGCATTTTCTTGAGTCATGGCATTTAATATTTCTTTCAACCTAAGGTAGGAGAGTACAATGGTTGGTGTCATGGTTAGGGACATCACAGATCGACACATTTATGTGATATCTAAAGGACATTCTTTCAAAGGATGTATTTTCCTGCATCTGGGACAATATATGTCTAAAGGCTCTTTTGTAGCATTTTTCTTAGCTTTCATCCCATCCATGGTTGAAGTTAATTGTGTTAAGATGTTTGTTTTCATATTGGTTACATATCTCCTCTAGAATTTTGAGGTACTCAAGGCATGTTTTGATGTTTTCTTTCTCCTAATACCTCCGCTTGTTCTAGAGTAGAGTAGATCCAACAATCATGGTGAGTTTGTGTACATCACCTCCTCCCATGAGATGGAGGGATTCTTTAGTTTCATCATAAAGTCCTTTAGGGAAGACTACCTTGGTTTTTTTTGCATTCAACTCATAACCATTTCTCCTATGGACAAAAATGAATTTGCTAAGGTAATCTTCCATATTTTCATTTTAAAGAAGAACTCTTCCTCTTATCTCTTCCCCTACAAGTAATCTTAGTATTTTTCCAAAAGGAAGTATCCATATGTTCCCATGAATGAATGGAGTTAGAGGGAAATCCCATAAACCACCTCATGGCACTCTTCTTGAGGGTGGAAGGAAAGAGCTTGAGTTTCTGGTTATCTATTTTTTAGTCATATGTTTGACAGAGAACTTTGAATTCAAATAATAATTGGTTTTCATCTTCTATGGACATTCCTCAAAAGTGAGGCAAATGGATGGGAAAAAAATTTCATAGGTGCTTCATCATCCTTGTTTAAGACAATGGGGTAAGTAAAGGTTCTACCCAAGGGTCTATCATCATCATTTCCATTGTCTCCCATTTCGAAAGTTGCTCAGTTCTAAATAAGATGATGCAAACTATTTAGTATCACTCCTAGGAGTGGTATTAGATTCAGTTTCACTCTCAGGAGTAATGTTATCAGTGTTTACTACAAATTTTCCAGTTGGATATATTCTTTGAATGTTGTGAGGTATAAATCTCCCTTGAGCATCCTGTGGCCTGTGCATCAATATTTATTGTGTAAGCAAGGCTTAGGATTCTACTAGTTGCATAGTTCAACTTCACTAACACCCATAGCATGGAATTTGAATAAAATGACATATTTTTCTTATGGTGTCCCCGGCAACAATGCCAAAAATGATGGGTTATTGTAACTTCCAATCATTTAATCAACTTGTTCAAACGTTGATGTCATTATAAACTAGGGTTGTGTTCAAGGTTGTATGCAAAGAAGTGATATGTAACTCAGTACTATGGTGGTTTTTTTTTTGGGGGTTTTGTTTAGTATCGATTTCTTGTTCTACACTACTCAACTATGGAAAGTAAATACAGTTCTAAGCTACTAAAATGGAAAATAGAATATAGAAAGTGTGTTTAATCTACTGAAACAACATTGTTGGAATGAAATGCTTTAAAAGGAAATGCTTGATCAATTGAAATACTTGCTCAAAGGAAATAACAATAAGGAAATATGCTAAAACAAGGAAATACAAGATTGCATTCAGATAATCATTCAAACCAAGATATTGAAACTGAAACTTAGCAAATATAAAGATCATGCATGAAATACCAATCCTCCAATCTCCTTAGTCGAGTGGGCCCTTTCTCTACTTTGGGATTGAGGCTCTTAACATGAATAGATACTCAAAATAGCATAGATTATATTGATCCAAATAAGTTCATCACATATTCTAGAAACTAAAAATAACTATTAACTGATATAATATTGTATCAAAAAGATTTATCGCTAAGTAAAATCAAGAGGTGTCTTATAGACACAACTGATTACAACACGTGCCATGAATGTAGGAAACAAATTAACTAATAACAACCTCATAAAGATTCCATGACACCCTATAATTCTGCTAAAAATAGGGGTCCTCATTTGTAGATTGTTATGAGTAAATCCTCCAAAATGTCGTAGTGGCAAAGGACTCAGTCTCCTTGGCTACAACTGATCAAAAGTGGTAGAAAATGCACCTTATCAATCTACACATGTCATCAAATCACTCAACAAGGTAGTTAGTGGAAGTTCCATCAATCATTAGTTCACATGAGATAAAATAAGGAGAAATGCATCACTTTTACTTTGGATACAACTATTTAGAACATCCCCATGCATTAATTAATGTATTTAGGAGCAAATTCTATAGTTATATGGATGTTATAACAAGTCAATTCATGGACTCATCACTAATTTAACACCAACTTCAATAAGAATGGAAATAATTTTACGCTTGTTGTCCTCTCAAAATTTCCCCTCTTTCGAAAGTCAAAAATTGAAAAATTTTGAGTTGACACCTTTTATGATGTTCTAGTAAAGAGAAAAGTTGAGAAGTTAGAAAAATTCTACATTTTTTGAGTCATTTGAGTGATTTGTGGGTCTGTCGGACATTTTTGTCCCATGTGTCCCAAGTTCTGAAGGGCTCTCTGTTCCCGATCACCATTTTCTCCAAAATCTGTTAAACTTGTGGGCCCATCGAAACTTTTTGTTCCAACTATCCCAAGTTCACTTGGGCTCTCTATTCCCAATAGCCCGCATCACCGCATCATGCACTTCATGTACTTTGGTCTTGCTTGTCCCGGAAGCGGTTGTGCATTTTGTCCCCGCATCGGCCGAGTTGCGCTTTCGCATCCCTCATGTCCCAAATGTACCAAAGGCCATCCGAGATAATTTTTCCCGCTCTTCCCGATGCTTTCTTTTTGAGTTGGTGTATATGAATTTAATGCACATTTATAACCTTCTCTCTCCTAAACGGCTATTTAATGGACTGCCCCTCTATGCATTTTACACACTACTTTCTCATTTCCATTCGCTCATACCCTTGTAATTGAAATCATTTCTCGCGTCCCCATTTCCCCTACATTTTCATCGCGGATTCAAGCTGTGAGTTTGTTTTCCTAAGTATTGTCAATATGAAGATCAAGTTTCAAGGCCAAGAGTAGGTTTCTCTACTCGAGTCCTCCATTCCCGATATCGGGGCAGTGAAGTTCGTCACTTGGACTTCGGTGATTTTTGGACCAGGTTGACAGACCTAAACCCTCTCCCATGGCACAAATGATTAATGATAGCAGCCTCACATTTGCTGCGGGTTTCCCAATCTCGGTGTAGTGTGCCGATACTGTGCTCACACCAGAGCCCACTTCAACCCCGATACGAGTGAATTGACCAATGTGCACGGGGAGCTCATCGCTAAACTTGATGCTGCCACCATTGCCACTGCCCTAAGGATCCCCGAGATGGACAATTTCGTGGTAATTTCTCAAAATCAAGCACAAGATCTCTTTGATCAAGACAGTGAGAAATATAAAGCTAGGGTAGCAAATTCGTGGTTGAAGAACCCTAAAAAGGGGGCATCCCGACTATCAAAAGCTCTATTTAGGGCTGATTTCAATGAGGAGCTATCTGATTTCATTATCCTATTGGCTCGTGTCATGGGCTTGCCCTCTACCAGTGAGTTCCACTTTTGGATGTGCCCGCTCATTAACATTGTATGTGAAGGTACCCAGAACATCAATTGGGCAGAGATCATCTGCATGAATTTGACAGAGCATATGTCTAATGTACAGAAAACTAAGAAGTTCTACATGACTTCTTATCTTATGTATACCCTAGAAACATCCAAACAATGGTTTGGTTTCACATACATTGATGCTCAGAAGGGTGATCCCATATATGCTTACTACCCTCAGTTCACCCTTAACACCAACAATCACAATTTTAGGAGGGTGAATGATGCTTTCACCATGTACATTGTGAGGCTTCTAGAGAGTGACACTGCTAGGAGATTTTCTAATGAAGCCATAAAGCTGATATCAAATTATGGAGCTTACTTCATCCAATCGAAGGTTTTCATATACCAAAGTGCTAGCATTGATTATGAGAGCACTCCTCTTAAGCTCCCCATATTCGATAATGATAAGATGGCTTTGATTGAGGTATACGACAAGCAACTGGACAAAGACAAGAAAATCACTAGGCTACATTTCCCCATATCTTTGGGGAACTATACATGTAAAACAGCTCTGGATGCCCAGAACATAGAGAGAGCCCTTGCTCCCATCACTGTCCACTTCTTCAGGCCCAGAACCTATTTTGATTTGAAGAAATTCATTGAGCTGAATCTCAGAATCAACTACCATCATAGGGAAGACACTGAAGACTACTGGGCTGACTGCACAGATGACTTTGAGGCCAGATGGAGGCATTATGGCAGATTTCCCCTTCAGCTAATACAAGAGCTTAACCTGTATCAAATTCTTGAAGGGCTTCAAGATGACAACATAGACTGTTGTCATATGAATATGATACTGTGATCAAGCATACTCCTTTAGAGGATCTGGACTGGTTTAAAAGAAAAATATGATTTAGCTGAGATTCTAGCTCCTGTCCTAGTAAGAACCAAAGTCTGGTTTGACAGAAAGGTTTGAGAGCTGAGGAAGAATTTAGGAGAGTCTTCTTCCAAAGACACTTCAACACCGAGGAAGGAGTCACAAACACCCAACTTAGAAGTACCTGTATGAACTCCTCCTCCTTCATCAAGTAAAGAACCTGCATCCTCCACCCCTTCCTCATCCACTCAGGTATACCAGAAGAAGGTGAAGGAAGTCAAAAAGGAGCCTATTGAGGAGGATCCTCTACCAAAACATTCAGAACTACCTTCTGGGCCAAAGAACATCATTGTTCTCAGTGAAAGTGAAGATAGTGAAATGCCAGTTCCTGCAGGAGTTCCAGAAGCTACAATGGATAAGGAGCAGGAAATTCATAACACTGAGCCTCCAAGTACCATGGATTCCTCTGTCCAAGAAGCCTCATCTACTCCAATCACATCTCTACTAGAGGCAATAGTGGTAAATACTTTGAGTGCCATGAGTTCTCTTACTCTTGGTTCTCTTGCTCCCCCTTCTTCTTCTTCCTCCACTTTTGCATGGGTGCAACCTTTTGTTGATAGTAGGAAGAGGAAGTCTTCTTCTTAGTTGACAGGACCTAATTTTGATGTTGTGGCGACCTTGTTGGGCACTACTCCTTCTGCTCCTGCAAAGAGAGCCAAGACAACTTCAAGGATAGTGATAGATGCCCAAGGCCAGTAGTTTCTTGAGGTAGCTAAGCCCAAAGTTGACAAGCGAGAACATGATTTGCAAGCCTCTGATCTGGAACTTTCTAGGATCTCAATGGGAGAGTCTACCCCTGAAAGTGAAATCCATAACCTGCAGGAAATAGTGACCAGGGTTATTGGAAGGGTAGAAAAAGGCAAGTAGACTATAGAGCAGCTGGAGGAGCAAGCTCAGGTGCTTTCTGGTTTCATCAAGTCATTGTTGTCTAAAGACAAGGTTTTGGATCCTACCCCACTGACTGCCCTTCCACCACCTGTGATCCTTAGTCAAGATGAAGTCTAGAGCATCAAAGACATACACAGGTACTCCATCTATGGGAGAGCTATGGAAGACATGGTTGATGATATGGTCATTGCAGGTTTGAATTTCATTGGAGAAGCCTTCAAACTCAATGAGAAGGTAATTAGTCTGCAACAAAAGCTCTCCTCCACAATTGGAAATATGGATAAAGAGCTTAAACTCTGGAGTAGCTGCATAGTAGACCTTCACCTGATGGGGCAGACTGATGAAAATCTATTGATGGCAAGTAAGGTTTTTGATGATGCTAAAGATAATTTGTCAAATTCATGGGTTTTTTAGCATGGAGTGGAAAATAAGAGTTCTGGAGGAAGCTCTTGGAGAGTTGAAGAACGGTTGGTAAAGGGAGAGGCCTTCAAAACTTTGGTGGTATTTGCTTTTAAGGACATTCATTGTCACCTCCATGATGAGACTTCAGTGTGCCTTTCTCCCTTCAGGAAATTAAGACTCAATTCAGATCTTTTGTCAAGGAAAACTTGTTTAAGGAGGACTCCATTACCAAAGAGAAGATGAAGGAAACCTGCTCTCTCCAATCTGCCATTGAGGAAGATAATAAGGAATATCATACACATACTAAGTTCGATAAGGAAATGGAGAAATGTCTGGGATCCTGGACCCAAGCCACTGCCAACACATCAGTCCCACGAGGTCGAGACATAGCGGAAGCATTGAAAATTTAGACAATGGATCCTCAAGTCGGTGGGCCCTCCACAATCATAAACATTTATTTCCTCTCCTAGCTTCTCCTTCTTTTACTCAATTCAGGTTTATTGTAATTAGTTGGGGGTTTTACGTCAAGCATCCCTTTAACTAAACATTTTAGTTAAAAGAAGTAGTTACCAAGTGTAACTGATTTGTAAAATTATATATTGGGCTCTCTCCGCCATTTTCAAAGGGCTGGAACTTGGGTTATTTTTGAAAGTGTAAAGAGTAACAAAGCAATCAATACAAAAGAGCTTTCTTTCCATGTCTATCTAATCTTGTTCTTTCATTACTATCCATTGAATACTTTTGAATCATTTGTCTGTATGATTTCAAGAAGCTTTGTATTCTTGTGGATGTTATTTCTGGAACTTTGTGTCTTTGCAATAACATCTTATTAATTCAAATACAAATGGTTTTGTTCCAAATGATTTTATTCTAGCATGCATAAGGAATTATTTTGTTATCTATAGTTCTGAAGAATGCCTTTTTGCTTATTTCCACTACTTCATTCCTCTGTACTTTTGTATTGATGATCCATTCTATTTTAAAACACTTTCATGATATCCAAGTTCCACATTAAAACTATGCATTGTACATATGTAAATAAGCTTGGTCTTTAAATAAGGGAACCTCTCCCATTAAAGAGGAGGGACTTTTGTCCTCTCCATTTGTTGTTCTCAAAAATTCCTTTTTGACGACAAAATGATCAATCATGTTAAATATTTTAAGTAAATTAGTAGCATACTGAGATTGAGATGCAACAATAGATTTATGATCCTAAAATATAACCATGCCTAAAAAAGATTTAGCAAACCTAAATCAATCATTTCAAAACATTGTTTTAATCTTTCTTTGATTCTAAGAATTAAATTCTTATCACTACTAGTAATCAATATATCATCAATGTATAAGACAATAATGATAATATGATTATTTTCACATTTTACAAACACATCATTATCAAAAAATAGTTTTGAATCCAAGATCCGAAAAAAACTATTAATTTTAGCATACCAAGCTCTAGGAGCTTGTTTAAGACCATACAAGGATTTTTTCAGTTTACACACATATAGTTCCTTACCAAGTTCTTCAAAACCTTTAGGTTGATGCATGTATATTTCTTCTTTCAGGTCACCATTTAGAAAATGCATTTTTAACATCCATTTGGTGAATCTCCCAACCATTTTGAGTAGTTAATGCTAGAAGAGTCCTAACAAGTTCTCATTTTAGCTACAAGAGAAAAGGTTTCAATGTAGTCAATACCAGGTTTCGAGTGAACCCATGAGCTACTAAACATGCCTTGAATTTTATCTATTTCTCCTACAAAGTTATACTTAATTTTATACAACCACCTGGATCCTACAATGCTTGATTAGGAGGAGGGACAAGTTCCCAAGTATTATTTTTAATTAGAGCATTATATTCATCTTTCATAGCTTTGATCCATCTTTCATCTTGACTAGATTCTTCAAAAGATTGTGGTTCAACCTCATATAGGGTCATCAAGGCATGATAAGTATGTTGACTATGGGTCATCTTATCAGGATGAGAGTCCTTAACTAGATTTTGATCCCATTTAGGAATTTTGGGATGCGACACATTTTGAGATGACTCCCCTCAATCTCCATCATATCTAGAGTAGGATATTCATCCTCTTGAACTTTTGTTTCCATAATTTCAAGAGAAGGATTATCAAGATCTATTTCAGGAGAAACAGAGGAGGGTCCATAAGAAGTGTCACATAATGTTTTCTCTAAGACATGAACATTCCTATTTTCTACTATGTCATGTTTGAAAGGGTCATAGACTCTTAATCCTTTTTTGACAACCATAACCAACAAAGATACATGAATAAGAGGTTGGATCTAGTTTCTTTTTTAACTTTTGGAATAAAGATAGAAGTAGGACTACGAATATTCTTAAGTGAGATATCTAGTTTTTGTTTTTCCATACTTCATGAGGTGTAGTTTGATGTAAATATTTTAGTAGGAACTCTATTTAAGATGTAGACTACAAGTATTCATCACTTCTTCCCATAAAAACTTAGGCACATTTGACACATGAATCATAGTCCTAGCCATCTCTAAAATGGTCCTATTTTTCCTTTCTATAATGCCATTTTGTTGTGGGGAATAGGGAGTTTTCAACTCACGCTAAATCCCACATGACACAAAACTCATCAATTTTTTTGCTAACATACTCACCTCCATTATCAATTCTAATTATTTTTTTTTTTTCAAATTAGAAGCATTTTCAACAAAGGCTTTAAACTCTTGAAATTTAGACAAGACATCAGACTTTTTCTTAATGAAGTATGACCAAGTCATCCTAGAGAAATCATCAATAAAGCATACAACATACAAGGCTCCACTAAGAGAGGGAACTTCAAGTGGACCTCTCACATCACTATGAATCAACTCTAATAGATGAGATGAATTTGGATCATGATGTTTGTGAAATGGTTCAACATGTTGCTTACCACACAAGAAAATTTCACATGTTTCATGATCATATTTCATCTTAGGGAGACCTATTACAAGATTTAGGTGAGACATTTCATACATACTCCTAAAATTCACATGTCCTAGTCTTTCATGCCAAAGTTGAAGATCATTTCTAGAAGAAGAAGAAGAAAATCATGATTCAAAAACAAATCCATCAAAAATATATAAACCATTTTTTTATATATACTAGATGCAATAATGTTACTGAGTTCATTTTTCACATACCATTTATTTTGCAATAATACAACTTTATAGTTTTCTTTAGTTAATTGAGAGCAAGATAAAAGGTTCTTTTTCAACTGAGGAACATATAAGACATTCTTAATTATTCCATTTTTCAATTTAACATTCCCACAACTTTCAGATCGAATGATAGAATTGTCCCCTAGATATATATTTTCCTCACATTTAACAACATCTGTGAGGATATCATGAATACAAGTCATGTGCCTAGAGGCACCACTATCTAGGATCCATTCATTGTCATTCAAAGCTGAGAGTGCAATATACAAAGGGAAATAGATTGCTCAACATTATTTGCATGGTTTTGATTTTGGTTTAGTTTTGATCCTTCTTTGATTGTTAAATTTATTATTTTTAGTATTTTTAAAAAATTTGTTTGATTTCATACAACAATCAGACTCCTTATGACCAAATTTTCCACATTTGTTACATGTGCCATTGAATTTCACTTTGAAATTTTGACTGTTCCTAACAGAATTAGAGTTAGGATTAGATTTAAATTTTGATCTAAGGTTTGGTTTTTGATTAGGATTGATATTATTTCTATTTTTTGAGAGGGTTTATGATTCTGAGAGAACAATTCCGAGAGGTATTCTCTTTTGAATAGAAATTTTCCATAACACGCTCTTCTTGAATTAGAAGCGAGGAAAGGGTGTCCAAATCAGGTAAATCATTTTCATTTTGGTATTTAGAGTTTAGGATGGAGATGTAGTTTTAGAATTTTTCATGGATATTTATCTGAATGATAAAATAAAGTAGCTTATCTAAAATAATTCACAATTACATCCATCTAATTGTGCTTTAATGTTTTTATTTTCACCAAATAATTAACTATTTTTCATCCCCCTTCATGGAGTCATAAATAGTTCCATAATAAGTTTAATTATCTTGGAGAGGACGACTACCCTCATGCATGGTTTCCAGTTATTTCCACACATCACCAGATATTCCATATGCCCTATATGTAGTAAAAACTCATCTTTTATGCTCTACAATAGAATTGATAGGGATTCTTGAGATCTTTGGGAGAAGGAGCTTAGGTTTTCAAGATTTGCTTGCCTTTCGGTGGGTCATTTCTCCACACAGTGACCAAATCCCATAATTTTCTAGCCATAAAACAATTTTAACCTAACTCGCCAAATACTGTAATTTGTCCCATTTAATAATTGAGATTTATCCATTGAAAAAATAGTAGAACTAGCCATATTAACAATAAACTTAGCAAAATTTAAAAAACAAGTGTTAAGTGGGGTTTTTCAAAAGTTACAAGAAATATGAAAAATAGAATACAACGGATTACAATTTCAAATAAAATGGCTCAAACTTGATGAAAATATCCAAACAAAGTTCAAGAACCGAGGAGGCCCAAAAAACACAAACAACAAGCAAAGAAGGTCAAAGGTATGAAGTAGAGAAGAAAAATTTATAAAATTTTCAAATTTTGAAGGTCATGCGGAACAAGGGAAAATATTTCTATACATATTCTTGAAGTCTTAGTGTTTTGTGGAGCCAAAGTTGAACAATGGGATCCTTGCAATAAGTAAAGAGCTAGAGGTCAACGAACACATGATAACGATAAAAGAAAGAGAGGAACACAAGGCACAAGATCAACAGAGGCGATAAGACGTGTGGTGATATTTTTTCACTTCATAGTGGAGATGCATTCCACAGACCTCAAGCCACAAAATGACACAAAAAATTAATAGAACAAGAATTACGCTCGATATAATAACCCGCGAAGGACAAAGAAATATGCGAAAGCCTAAAAATACGAGAAGACTCCAAATAACTAAAAAAATTTGCAAAAAGTGTAACAAGTTATAGATGATTTACAAAAGCCACACAAGACAAACAAAAACCATGCTGAGGCTAAAAATCTGCATAAGGCTTAAAAAGCAGAAGACTAGAAAAAACGCGCAAGTCTATGAAATCTGCCAAAGACTTGGAAAATCTAGAAGAAGACAAAGAAAATCTATGGAAGATAGAAAAATTGTGGAAAAGAAAAGAGAATCCACAAAAGAAAAAAAAGACTATAAAAATTGTGGAAGACATAACAAAAAAATCCATGAATGACCAAGAATTTTCCACAAATGCTAGATAAAATTTGAAAAAAAGATTACATATGGTGAAAAATTCAGATCTATGCACACAAATGGAAATAAAAACACATGCACAAGCAAGATCTAACAAACTAATCATCCAATATTTTCATTATTTGGTAGGAATTGGAGTTTTAAACCTGATTAAACTTGAAGTAAAATAGAAATAATATAGGTTTCACAATTTGAAAAATTCAAGTTTCTTCACACATGTGAATCAAAAACATCCAAATTTATCTTACACAAGCATAACCACTCACTCTGATACCATGTTAAATTTCACAGGATAAATATGTGATTAATTTCATAATCATTGATTTCAAGGATTATAGGTTTATAAATGTGTAGAGATTTAATAAATTACATGAAGTAAATATATGCAAAATAACATTATAAAGTAAAATAATGTAAATGTAAATAATGCATAACCCATGAACACTAGATTTATAGTGGGGAAACCCGAAGGTAAAAAAACCCACTCCAAAATAAAGCATTTCCTTTTATTAGAATTTACATATAAATTTTACACAATGCTTCCACTTCCTCCTCGGACCACCACAAAACAATCAGAGTAATACAATCTAGAAATGAAATACTAAATATTTTGCATATTCTCATAATTTCACAAATATAATCTTTAGATCGGTGCAATATGATGATCATCCAATGGATATCCAATCCCGTGAGGGATCACCCTATTTAAATAGAGCAGGTGAATTGGTTGCACCATTTCACTCTTATAATTAAATCATAATGATTTAATCAAATGTGGGGACCGACTAAAGTTTATAAATAAACTTTTAAAACAATGGGACATGAAGTGGTGGTCCACCTAAAAGGTATCCCCACTTGAAATTATTTCCCAACACACATAAATCGATAAAATGGAAATTCATTACAAACTAGTTAGTTGTGGCTCCCTTATTAGACAACACACTAATGGATTACACTTTGACGATCATTTGTCACGTTTACGAATATATACCAAGTATTTCAATGGATCTAAATGTGTTTTAGGTGTTAGTTTCTTTATTTTATTAGTGACTCCTCAAGGTTAGACCATGGCATTAACATATTGATTAGGTTTTTCATGTACAAATAAAATCATAAAATACAAGGCATTGATTCAAGGATTGTGCACCACCCCACGTGTTGAAAGATCATATATATAGAGGTATATGTTTAATACAACTTATCATCAATCAAATAATGGGTCCCTATCAAACAAAATAAGACAAATTAATTTGATATCAAGATAGTATACTTAGATTGATCAAGTCACTTTGATGGTTTTGATATTAATAACATTCTAATAAAAAAATGGCATGTAAGTGTTATGGCTAATTCTTCTTCCATTGTTCTATTAATTATAGATGATCATGTATATTGATTATTATATGATTATAATGTTTGAGTAATTATATCTTCATACTTAGATGACCTAGACTTATTTTCTATTACATATGATATGAATTAGGTAGAGTAGTATGAATATCTACAAAATTTTGTAAGATGAAATTATTCCTATATTTTTTCCTATAAATGAAAATTAAAAATTACAACAAGATGATATTAAATATGTCATTTTGGAAATGATTTTTTTACATATATTTTGATAGTCACTTAGCTAATTTAGACATGAAGAAGATAAACTAGCCTTAAAAGAGTGTTGCATCACTATAGACCTCATTTCGTTAGATGAAATGGAAACCCACTTACATCTTAAATGTACAATAAAAGCTCACTAAGACTTTCTTTAAGATCTTTTTGGACTCACATGTCTTGATAGGTATCCTTGGGTTCACTTTATTTATTATTTTAATTAATTGGAGCCCTTATAACTTGTTGAAAAAGTGCCTCTTAGGTTCTTTTAACCCAAGTTTTTGTCTTCCATGTTCTAACCCAAAATGTATGCCCTCCATATTAATCGGGATGCCCTTTCTTAACATTGGGACTCTTTATAGTAGTTGGGGCCCTTATTAAATTATGGATTGATAAGCCACATGTTAAAACTAAGATACCATTTATAATTTAATCCAAGTCTATGAGTTCTATTATACGTAAGTCTCAATGAATATCCTTTATATCGAGGAGTACAAGGTCCTCCTTAATAGTTATGACCCCTAATTATAAATTTGGACCCACATCATGACCCATATGATCCTAAGTTTAAGATAACCCTTTATATTAAATATGCGGACTCCTAGACTTTATCGTGACCTTGAGGCTTTTTGTTATAATATAATTGAACAAGACCCATCCTAATCTTAAAGAGATACCAAATTCCTTTTATATTTTAAATGTGTCCCTCTTATATAAAATATTTCCCCCTCAAACTAAGTCTCATGGAGTCTCCATAATTTAATTTTAAAAGGCAACCCTTTTGTGACTTAAATGGCCCAAACTTGAGAAGATATACAATAAATTTGAGTCCACATATCCTAATTTTAGATTCCAAGTAACTAGAATGATTCGAGATACCAACATGTGTCCATAATGTGTTGGTGTAGGATTTATTTTCCTCGCTTTATTTGTATTGACCTACTTGGGATATTCCAGCTCGCTTTGAGTTTCCCTACACTTATGGGATATTTTTGCTTAGGTGTACACTTGACTACACTATTCTAGGTGTTGGTTACCACTTGACTACAATATTCTAGGTGTTGGTTACCACTATTCTAGGTGGATATTTTCATGATTCTAGGAGGAGGTTACACATTCACCTCATATATGTACATCTCTTGCATTATTCTATTTGATCATATTGAGTTGGAGTTATTTATGCATTATTGCAATTATCTCTCTTGTATTTTTGTAATTTATAGTCTTATATGTATGCTTTGTTTTGTCTTGGAATAATTCACATCTTGCATCATTCACATGTACATTCTTCAAACCAGTAGATTTGTGGTGCTTCTCTATTATGGTATCAGAGCCCAACTGGTATTGAGCTTGTCTGGTTATTATTCGTCAAAAAAAATCATTTGAGGTCATTATTTGTAAAGTATTTGGGAATTTTTTGTGTTGGGTATCTTGTATTTGTTGGTTTTCTTGGTTTATGGTGTATATAGTCTATCTACTGGGCTTCTAAGGTTTGCAAGCTCGCATAGGGCATATATAGACCCGGAGATTATTTTTGTAGGCTCTACAACATTATCAGAGCTCCCTATAAGAGTTATATGACTCTCACAGTTGATGAATGACATTCACAACCCAATCAGGATTTAATGAAGGTTTCAAATGGCCCATACATGCATTGTAGATATTTCTTTAGCTATAGTTTTTAGTCCCTCAAGAGATTTGTTCGCTACACTCAAATATGTGGTGATTTAAGGGTTGTGGTGATCTAACATGGTCATACTGTGTACAAAAAAATCCTCCATCTTGGCATACCAACCTCACCCTTGGATTCATATATCCTCACCTCTTGTTTTGTTAGATTATATTTTAGTATAAAAAGTGCATTTCAAATTTAGTGTAAATTCATTTAAAATAGGGCTTATTTATGGGAAATAATTATTGTAATAAATTTTGATCGGTAGCTCAAAATCGAGTGCCACTTTTTGTAAAAGTTAATTATTTTTCATTTCCCATGCATTGGACCTATTCATTTTGTAAAACACACTAAGTTATAAGTGTACAAACTATGGGGTTCTGTTATAGTTTTCTGGGGGTATACTTGTGTGTTTCCAATTTTTTTGGCTCTTCTTTCTTTCCACACATTTCATTATTTTTTGCAACAAACTCCACTACTTTCCTTTCTGCAAAATGGATCTAAGCTTAGTTAATGCACTTACACATTTTAACTACCAGAATGGAAATCAAAAATCACCATTTTACTTAGGAGTGAAGGGTCAGACTTGTGTCATAATGGGGTTAGAAACCGATCCTAAAGAAGACGTTGACAAATTTAAGTGGTTTAATAAGTCTGATGAAATGTTTTGTATTTTATGTCTTTCAATGTCTCCTAAACTCCTTTTTCACATAGAGCCAACCAAATCTCCCAACCATGTGTAGAAAACCTTAGAAACCTTGTTTGGAAAAGTTGACACTATGAGGGTCATGAGCTGGAAATTGAAATTATAATCCTAATTCCTAGCAACATTGACACGTTGGAAGATGTCTTTACTAAACTAAGTCCTTGAGATTTTAGTTGAAGGAATGTGGAACAAAAAAGAAGGATAAATAGCTAGTTCTTTTAGTGCTTGTCAAACTAGGTCTTGACTACTCTATCTTTGTCACTACCTTTTATGATACCAAGAGGGCATGGTATATGCCATCTTTAGATGATTTTTTCACATATTTGAATAAGGAACAAGACAAATTAATCCAAATGGGAACCTTGAATTCCTCTAAACCTCAAGCTCTCATTACCAAGAACGGAAAATAGAAATCCTCTATCAACAAAGTTTATAAACATAATAACCATGATCAAGAAAGAAAGAAGGATCAGCATTCTTCCACCTCTACATCAAACTCTGAAACTTCCTCTTCTAGTGTTAAGTCCAACAAAGAAAGGATTAAATGTGGGTATTGCAAAGGTAGACATGATGAAAGTAAATGTTTGAAGAAACAAATTGACCACCTCACAAGTCTTCTTGAGAAGAATAAGATAGGTGACCCCGAGTCTTCCAAACAATCTTCATCAACCAATGAATCCTCCAATGCAAATATCAATGGAAAAGGGAAAGAGAAAGAATAAGGAAATAATAAAAATGGAGAGCCCTTATTATAGTTGTACCACCACCTCCTACATGGGTTATTGATTATGGTGCATCACATCATATGGCTTCTTCACACATAGATTCTATTATATGATTTGGTGACAACAGATTTTACACAAGTTTTGGGAGAGGGTCTATTGAAGTGAATGAATGAACATTCAATAATGTTCTTAGTATTCCCTCATTATCAAATAATCTCTTATCAGTCTACCAGATTACTCACCTTATTCAGGGCATGCGAGTTGAGTTCACTCTAGATTCAGTCTATTTCGAGAGCTACACGGTGACACTAGCATTACGGTGGCTATAGTTGATCATCGAGACTTGGCTATATTTGAAAGGAATGATAATAAGATTGTTCTAAGTCACGATATCAGATGATAATAGCACACCACATTATATTTTCAAAACAAAAGAGCTAAAATACCATATATGAAAATCCATCATAATCCATAATGCTCAATACATTACATACAATGACTTGAATTACTTAATAAGAAAGATGTACATATAGGAGGAGGAAGTGCAACTACTACCTAAATAAGTGGTGAAGAAATCCCACTAATCGATATTGGTAGTTAAGTTAACTCCGAAGACTAGTTAGCTTACTACTTATGTTGAGTTAGCTTCTCAATTATGTGGAGTTAGCTTACTAGTTGTGTTGAGTTAGCTTCTCAGTTATGTGGAGTTAGCTTACTAGTCTTCTGGAGTTAACTTAACTACTAGTATCAGTTAGTGGGATTTCTTCACCACTGATTTAGATAGTAGTTGCACTTCCCTCCTCATATATGTACATCTTTCTTATTGAGTAATTCAAGTCATTATATTGTAATGTATTGAGCATTATGGATTATGATGGATTTCCATATATGGTATTTTAGCTCTTCTATTTTGCAAATCTAATGTTGTGTGCTATTATCATCTGAGATCATGACTTGGAACAATCTTCTCATTCCTTTCATGGTATTAGAGTGATATATGATGTAGACATCCATCCGTAAGTTTTTCTTTGCAAGCAAGGGTTTATTATTTTCATGTATTGAATTTGTTAGCACTTTTTTGCAATATGTATATTTATGCAAAAAAAAAGTGTGCCATTGGATTTGGAAGGTTCCAAAACCATAGAATCGACTGTAAACTCGACCATGTTTTGAGACAGTCAAATCCAGCATTACGTATATGTACCCTCTGGTTCAATTCTTTTATCCACTAGACACGAGATATGTACCCTTTGGGTACATTCTTTTATCCATTAGATATAATCATGTACCTTCTAGATGCACTCTTTTATGCTCTTATACCATGAAAGGAATGATAAGAAGATTGTTCCAAGCAGCAATCTCGATGATGATAATAGCACACCACATTAGATTTGTAAAGCGAAAGAAGAGTTAAAATACCATATAGGGTTTATTATTTTCATGTATTCAGAATTTGTTATAACTTTTTTGCAATATGTATTTTTATGCAAAACAAAGTGTTCCATTGGATTTGAAAGGTTCCAAAACCCTAGAATCGACTGTAAACTTGACCATGTTTTGAGACAGTCAAATTTGGACACGATATGTACCTCTCAGGTGAATTCTTTTATCTATCTGGACACAGATCTGCACCCTTTGGGTACATTCTTTTATCCATTAGATATAATCATGTACCTTCTAGATGCACTCTTTTATGCTCTTATACCATGAAAGGAACGATAAGAAGATTGTTCCAAGCAGCGATCTCAGATGATAATAGCACACCACATTAGATTTGCAAAACAAAAGAGCTAAAATACCATATATGGTATTTTAACTCTTCTACTTTGCAAATCTATCGACTTGGCTATATTCCTTCTATCACTTTTTCCCTCTTTCATAATCTTCACCAAATTCACTTGTACTTGATGACACTTCTGAACTTGAGCACATTTCTGATGAGAACTCTTCTAGCGCAGATGACTACAATAGTGATGAGGACCCACCTCCACTATCTCCTTGTCACCTTCCAATTTTAGAGGAGTTATTTCTTGATCCACCAAATTCTGGTCCACATCAAACTTTTTAGGAGTAGACATCTTTATTTAGGACTCATCAAACATCAGGTAGTATTCTACTCAGTTATAAGACCCTCCACATTCTTTCTTCACTTCTACATCGGATACATCATTCCTTCATGGAGCAGTTGAAACTTCTACCTTACATGAGGAGCATATTTCCTTAGATATTAACCATATTGGGGTTGGATATCCATCAGACACTTTTCATCTACCTTTACTCTTCCATGGTGATCCACTCTTCACTGCATCTACTGATGTGCCACATTCACTCCAGGAGGTTACTTTGTAGGATATCGGATGGCTACTAATAGTTGTAGCTTCGAGTGGGGATTTCTAGTCCTACCTTCTCTTATTTGTCTCTCTTTTAGGGGGTTTCCCATTGGGTTTTCTCCTTTTACTCTATCTTTATGAGAGATACATTGTACATGGGTACCTCATTAGGCCTTGTTGTTGGGACCCACTTTCCTTTTTTTCACTGCCCACCTAAGTTGTACTTATGTGGGGTGTTAGTGTAGTATTTATTTTCCTCACTTTATTTGTATTATCCTACTTGGGATATTCCACCTCACTTGGAGTTTCCCTACACTTATGGGAAATGTTTGATTAGGTGTACACTTGACTAAACCATTATAGGTGTTGGTTACCACTTGACTACACTATTCTTGGTGTTAGTTACTACTATTCTAGGTGGGGATTGTCATGATTCTATGAGGATGTTACACATTCACCTCCTATATGTACATCTCTTGCATTATTCTATTTTATTGTATTGAGTTGGAGTTATTTCTGCATTATTGCAATTATCTCTTGTGTATTTTCATAATTTGAAGTCTTGTATGTGTTCTTTGTTTTGTCTTGGAACATTTTGCATCTCACATCATTCACATGTGCATTCTTCAAACCATCGATTCGTGGTGTTTCTTTGATATATTGATCACTAATTTTATTTATATTTAATGTGATATATTTATTTTTTTGGCACACATAGACTATCTTCAAATATTTCATGAGAATCAAAACTTAGCACCCTCATATGTAATGAAGAGGAAACCGAGCCCAAAACCTATGGCACCTCGTTATTCAGACAAAGGACATGACATCATGTGAGGAGGGACACTTGGCACTATTTGGCATCACTGAAGAAGCATGTAATAGTGAAGTTAAATTTTATGATCTCATGAACGTCACAAGAACACAAAAGAGCCAAAGTAACATGTTATGTAACAAAGACACCCCATTTTGTGTAATGAATGTGGAACCTCTAAGAATTTCACTTATTGAATGTTTTTTTCCTTAGAATATCATTATGTAGTCACATATTTTATTATTTTTAAGGATTTTCTTTGTATAAAAGAGATTTCATGAGTGTGTTGAGTGTTTTCAATATATATATAAGATTGCATAATCACATAAAATTTATATTGGACTCTTACTTTTGTTAATTTTCTATTCCATCTCCTTCAATTTTCACTCATATGTACTTGATACCATGTTTTGGCTTGGTGTAGTATCACACGCTTTAATTTGCATTGCACAACTTTAAGTGGACCATGCAACACTTCACAACTTGATGGAGATAATGAAATGATAGATAGAGAATTCACATGATCCAGTGTCATGTAACATTGTAGATGGAAGCATGTGGATTGTAGAGCACTATGAATGGTAGTTCACAAACCGTGAAGAAATATAAGCAATATGTAGGCTACATTGTATTGTATATAGTGGAAGGTGGACCATGAAATACATGCACATTGCTTGCAAACCGAGAAAAGGCATGGATCAAACATCATTTGGACCCTTGGTCATGCCTCGCCTTCCTTATAGTCAATTTGGGTCAGCGATCCTTGAAGACGGTCCTAAATGATCAAATACCATGAAATGCTAGTTTATTCCACTTGGATTTATAGACATAGTAATATTTATAGTGGCCAAATGTTTATAAACACTCTTGCTTTGGGAATTAATCCCATTCTCACTGGGACGTAAGCATGTAAAGTGCCAATATGATATATCATTACCATATTGTAGTGGAGTAAGTAAAAGGTTATGTGGGACTTAAATATAATTTTGAGGCTCGATGATATGTGTTATAATGGTGACCAAGGCAACACAAAATTTTCTAAATCATTAGGAATTGTGTAAGATTTCCTAGATCATGAAAGGTGTCATAATTTAGCAATCTCATGTTGTGAAAACATTAATGACTCATTACCATGGTTTGAAATAGTCCACCGACCATATTCATTATATTATGTTGTGTGACATGATCGAGTAGATTCATAGTCTACGGTGGATTGTAAAGTTGGCTAGAGTTAAAAAAATACCCCATGGTAACATTTCATAAATGGCGCCACGCATTATCGTCCTATATTATCGTAGTTTGAAGGAAAATGGAAGGATAGAAAATGAGTCCCTCATCCACAGAGTATAACTTTATAGAATTCTTACAGATGGAAACACTTTGCACTTCCACATATGGGAGAATAATAGTTAAAGTGTTCATGACCTCAAAAGGAGGTTGTACATATCAACAACACATGTCACTAACTCACATTTCTATGCTATTTCAATCATTTTGGAGTATTGTGGGGTATCTTGAAGGTCAATTTTATATTGTTGAACAAGTGGCCATCCCAATGTTGACCAAATTCCCTTGTTCCTACTCATATTAGTGAAACAATACTAAATAAAATGAGTAACTCCAAATATGTGAGGGTTTATGGTACCTCGAGATGGGATGACGATGTACCGACGCAAAATGATGGATACTCCTCTAAAGTGAGCTAAGTGACTGCAAATCAAGTGAAACTTAATAGAGGATGGAATAGTAGATAAATGGGAGGCTTGCCCAAAAATGTCATTCTGAGAAGTTAAAAACTTCCTAGGATGGATGTCAACCCTCGTTTTTGATAAGGATAAGATAAAATCAGATATTGATAAATTTGATGTAGCATAATTTGAAGTAAAATAGAAACTGAAATGCTAGATGTAAGATAAAATGCAGATCTGATCTAAATGCATGCAAAGTAAATCAAAATTGGATGGGTTGATGGCAACCGAGATTGAAGAGGGCCGATCGACGGAAAATGAGGTACATCAACTAGAACAATGATGTAAAATGTAGATTTGAAGGATCCAAAAGCGATGATGCCCTAAGATGACAGATATGAACCTATAAGAGATTTGGGACAAGATCTAACATAAAGGATGCTAGAAAATTATGGAAACTAAGGATGAATGTTATAAAGATAGATCTCAGTCGATTGCGACCGAGAAGTGAGTCGATGGCGTTTGGGGGATAATAGAATAAATATGAGATATCAAAGAGGAAGAATGATAAGATCTAAAGGATGGATGGATGTGGAAATAGAAAGATGATGGTTGGCAATCTAAATGACACAAAAAGTGATAGAAAGAAGGCTAGGTCGCTGGAAACCGAGATAGGTTCAACGGTGACTGGGACTGATCTAAACTTGGATGAAAATGGATGGGTTGAAATGAAGACCTATAAATAAGAAATGTAGGCGTAAGAATGATTGAGGCAAAGATCTCGTGATGATGACTAAGGTAAAGTGCTCCTGATGATAGTTGAACCTGCACAAGATTTGATGATGATAGTTCAAAAAGGAGGGCTTCAAATCTCCCAAATATGGTCACAAGATCTCCAAGAAATCTTCAAGATGATTGTAAGCTTCAAGATGATTGTAGCAACTGAGAGAAAGTGACAAATGAAAGCAAGATCGCAAGAAATCTTGAAGAATCCAAAATTACATCCTGAGAAAAGGAGGGGTAGGGGCAAATTTACGGGTTCACTACCAATGGCGAGACCCATCCATTTGGGCGGTGGGAAGATGATGAGCTCAAGACAAAGAGCCCAATTGATGTGGGATTAGGGCTTAGAAGAGATAGAACGAGTTAGGGTTACATAGAATGGGTAAATGGGTAGGTGGAAGGTAGAAATTATTAAATAAAGGCCATGGAGAGGTGAAATCATTAAATGGTGGCCTAGAAAGGATAAATAGAAAATTTAGGAAGAGGAAATGAATTAAATGGGAGTTTAGAATTAACTAAACATGATTAGGGATGAATAATAATAGATGAATTAATGATGGGAAATAATGATAGGGTGGGATAAATTGAATTTAGGAGGGAAGAGATAAATTTGAAAGAGAAGAGAGGTATGTATGAAAAAGATAATGGAGAGTAAACGGGGTGAGGGGTAGTGATACCAAAAATTGTGTCTACATTTGCCCCTTTTTGTTGAGTGGTTTACATTGGGCAAGCCATGAGACAAAAATGAAGAGAGATGAAAAGATGATTGATGAGGTGCTCCCCCTCAAACTAGGGGTCGAATGACATGAAAGGAAGTCGATCATGAGTTTGAAAGAGATAGAGGAAGAAGGAAAGGGTGGAAAGGATGAGAAAAATAAAATGATGAGATAAGATATCCTAGAAGAGGATTAAACAAAAAGTAAAAAGTAAATAAAAATATGGCAAAGTGGTTTTGGTAGGGAATAAAGTACAACCTTAATTGAGATGATGGAAATTTCTTACTGATTTGGTGAGTCGGAAAAAACCACCGCAAAATGGAGGAAATCTGCTCAAATGGATGTGTAATCCGTAGCACCTTGTAGCGGGTCAAAGGAAAACATCAAATATGCACAAAAAAATGTGAAAATGGTGAGACAATGGTTGTGAAAAAAGGATAGGGATGGGGGAAAAAATGAAATATGCAAGACAAAAAAGAGATAAATAATGATGTGTCAAGAGGGAACATAAAAATGGTTATAATTGCAAGATGATGAAGGATAAGATAATGGTGCCCTAAGAGGAAGTATGAGGATGGCCAAAAAGGTGCGAGATACTACAAAATGATAGATGCAATAGATAAAAAAGCTTCAGAGGAACACAATAAGGATGTGATATGAGGACCACTCAAGGAAAAGCTGAAAGAAAAGATAATTTGAAAAGAAGGATTGATCTAAAAATCAAAAAGGGAGTGTTGGGCCTCAAAATATCAGCTAAGTACAAAAGGTCATGTGAGCATGCGGGACCTAGTTGAAGAAGGGTGCATGGGTTGAAGGCACACAAGGAAGGGTTCTGCAAGGTTTTTCGAACACATGGTGCACGCGCACAAGGAAAAATAGGTTTTGTACTTAGCCGCATTCGGTATCCCAGGAAGCACACGAGAAAAGCATGACCCTTGTGGATAAGGTGCCAGCCTAGCGACTATGGGATCAAAAAGGGAATATTCTAGGCATGCAATGGAAGGTTCCAAAAGGCATCATTACAAGGAGTGGAGAGCTCAGATCTAAGAAAGCATGCTTCCATGGAGGACCACCTCAACACTTGGCAACCGATCTGTAACTTCTGAAAGGCATGGCGGTGGGTGTTAAGGTTATAAATACAAGTGCCCAATGGAAGCAGAGAGAGAGGTGAGTAGAAGGAGGATATATGATATAGATAGAGTGTGGAGAGTGCAAAGGAGAGAAAAGAGAGGTGAAGCCCTACAGAAACTGAATGGGAATGTTATGGGTTAGGGATTAGAATAACTCTGTAACATTTAAGGGATGGGATTTTAGTTTTCTTTGTGATATGATGAGCATAATATAGTTTTGATGCATGACTGGGCTCTGCATAGATGTATGGGGACTGTTATGACCTCAAGGGATTGTAATGTGGATTATGAACCTGTTAAGATGAATATAAGGCTTGGTTATAAATCATGTGTGTTCAAGAGTATAATACTCGTGTATTTCTTTTCTATAAGAACTATTTCCTTATGTTACTTGTTATTCATCTTTTTGCATGTAATGAGATAACTCGTTCTAGGTTCTTAGAATGTTACATGGTTCTTTTCTAATCATTTCCATTTGAAGATATATTATAAGATGATGCATTCTCATAAGAATCACATAAAGGAGAGACTCGGCGCCCGTGCGTGCCTTGGATGAGCACCCAACGCCCACTGGGTGATAGGTCGGCGAGTATGGGATTAAACTATTGGTCTAAGGGTATAAAATATGACTACATCTTAGTTCCATTGTCAGGACCTGTTTTCAAAGTTGTTATGAGAAATGGCATGCATATTTGTCTTTGTAATGCATGATGATAGAGCATTTGACCTTAGAGGGTGTTGAAACATGGTTCAAGAGCATGGAGGATGTGTTTTCTCAAATATTCAAAGCACTAGACCTGAGTTCAATGCATGTGGATGGGAAGAAGAGAACCTATACTAAGAGTTGTATGAGACATTCTTTTATTGCTTCCCAGTAGAACTATATGAATGGCTTTCAGCATACGCATCCAGATCAAGCTAGTACTATAGATCATGCGTGTGGACCCAAGATGACTATCAGAGGTTGTAGGATGTAGATTTGACTTGGATGCATGTTGTTGATCACCTTTGGTGGAAGAGAGTGTTGACCGGTTATACTCTTCAAACGCCATTTCTAGGTATTCTTGCCCGAAGTTATTGATTTCGAGTTTCTAAGGGAGCCTAGAGGATCATTTTGTGTGCTATTCTTTTGGCTATGAAGCTCTTGGTCATTAATTTAATTTTAGAAGCATTTCCCATGGTCACTAAGCTTCCCTTAGCACCTGGGAGAGGAAGCTAGGGTGGAGGAAGATGGCGAAATTACTAAGAAGGAAAGGGAGGAGAGATGACTCAAGTATAGTGAAGGTCATGAAAGGGAGATGATTAAAAACCATGAGGTTGCAAGTGTGATGGATCTATGGAGGCGACAATGTGGGAAGGAGTTGAGGTTCATGTAGAGGACGTGGAACCCGAGTCTACATCTTTACCCCATCTTGGCAAGCACGGAGAGATGCCCCTTTAGCTTCTTATGAGATTTTGTTGCATGGAGAAAGAAGAGTCGTCGGCGTGTATTTGAACCCACCTAGTGACCAAACCTTGGCGCTTGGTTTTACAAATCAAGTGAGAAGTATTGTTAATCTAGTTGGTATCAATGGGAGTAACCGATTGGTGCCCAGGAGATATAATTTCTCATTTAGAACATCCATGGCTACGCAAGTCATCCTTGTATTTGGAGGAATCTTTAGACAAGGTGCTTTGATGGGTGTCATTATTCCCTTTATTAATCAACTTTTTGTTGATGTCATATCAAACCAGGGGTGTGTCTAAAGCTATATGTAACAAGAGTAATCTTATCGATCTAGTAGTTGATTGTAGTTATTTTTGTATTTTTCGGGGGATCTTTTCAATGTCTTAAGGACTTCTTGGTAAAACCTTATTTAAATCATACTATGAAAACTTGCTGAAAGTAAACACACTGAAAGATTTGCTGAAAGGAAACATGGTATGCAAAATGGAAACAAACACACTTGCTTTTGAAAGTAAACACACTTACTTTTGGAAATAAACACACTCAATTTAGAATGCTTGAAAATGATTGCAAGAAATATAAGAATCTATCTAAACACCTGTAGGAATAAGTATACAATAGATTTTAACTAGAAGAATTAAAACAATAATGAATTAAAAAATCTAAGCTATTTGTTGAAGAAATATAAATACCAAATAAACGAATATCATGGTCCTTGGGGGAGTGGGCCCTTGCTCCTCCTTGAATCAGATTTAACAACTTAAAATTCTCTCAAACAGGAATGGCTATTTTATTGATAAAACATTTAGTATTACAAAACGTATTGGATCTGAGTACTTAGTCTATATTTCTCTTCTCTATTCTATATATATTTCATATCATATTATATCTATTATATATCTATCTACTACATGTCTGCTTTTATATACATTTTTCAATCATAGTTGTCTCAATGATTCTGATGAAATCAAATTATGCCCAGAATAGATGCTAAGTCATATGTGGCTAATCGCATAGTTGTAAAATAACTATCCTCGGATCTCTCGTTCAGAAATCTTCTCATTCTTTCCTGATTGAAAGGGTCGTAGATCCAAAATCTCCGGATGTGGTTAGAATAGATAACTCCCATCGGTTCGAAACTTCCGAGAAGTTCCAGAACCATAGGAAATTGTTAAGGATCAAAACCGTGAGAATTCCAAAGCTATACCCAGGAGTTCCAGAACTAAGTCTGACAATTTGAACTAAATATTGGAGTTATAGAACTAAGTCCGAAAGTTCTAGAACTAAATGATGACTGTGTGATGGAGTTCGAACTAGCTTGGAAGTTCCGAACTAAGCTATGTGGGGACAGATGCTACCAAAAACATATTGAATGCTACCTGCTTCATTTCCTCGACTGATTAGACCTGCTTTATTACAAAACTAAATTTCAAACACACACTTTATCAGGAATTTCAGAGATTTTAAACATTAAAATTACAATCAATCAAAAGACAAACAATTACATCCTAACTCATATCATATCAACTAAAAGTCACAAAATGCAATCAAACTTAATAAAAAGGAGAGTAAGATGAGATCATATATTATACATTAATCGACATATTCTGGCCTCATCATTTCCCCCAAACTTACTTGTTTGTAAGTCCCTTTACAAACTTCATTCTTCAAAAGTGGGGTTATATGTTTTGCATTCCATTTGATTGCTCAGATCAAATGGCTGAAACTAGATTTTCCAATGTTTAAACTTAGATGTACTATACCCACTCCTACTTCTATTTTCCTCTCCCACTCTTCAAATTTAGTAGGATCTTGAGGTTCTCTATTTTGCCAAGGAGACATGGGGGTGAGAAGTAGAGGGGGCCTTGTTTGCATTCCCATCCATATTTTCCCGTAGGTTTCATTGACTTGGGGAATTATTGTGCATAACGATTTTGCCCTTTCTAAACTCCAAATCAGATTTGTAGGGGAAATTACTTTTCTTCTTCTCAAGGAAACAAGAAGGAGTTCTCACCTTTCGAGCATCCTTCATAAATATCTTCAAACTTTTCCTCCTCATAGGAGGTGAAGGCATCAATACTCTTTTGCAGAATGGCAAGATAATGTGTCTTGAATCTCTCATCAAAGGCATGAGTTCTAAAATATATGAGGAAGGTAGAAGGTTTACCATAGTGAGCTCTCATACAGAGACTTGTTGAGCTAGCTTTCAATAAAAATTTAGATTCTCTTTCCTTCCATGTAATTTGGTTTTACTGAGAATATATACAAATGCATTGAGCTGGCTCTCCCCTACATATAAATTGATCATAAATCCTGTGTTTTTCTCTAGCATAAAATTACAAAGATAAAATTCACACAAAAGATTTTTCTACTCAGGACTGGATAGAGAGTAAGCTGCCATGAATTCAGATTCATCTTTTAGTTCATATGGAAGCCCACATGTAATCCTCGACAATTTGCCAACGAATGAACCGCTTCTTCTAAAAACACACTATATGCAGGAGAGGGCCTCCTGCAAGTAAGCAATTTTTCACTCATAATACAGACCATATGAATTTTTGCAAGACATTTATATTTATTTCCTTCCTCCTTATAAAAATTTTCTTCCCATTATTTTCTTGCCTTCTTTTCTTCTTCCATCTTGGTCTTCAATTCTTCATTTGATGTTTTGGCTTCTCTGAGTTCCCTGCAAGTGTCATTCCATAGCTGTTTGAGTGGAAAATAGGTTAACTCAGTCATGTACAGAGACTGTGGACACAACATTCTGTTTCCTAGAAGTCTGACATTCTTCCTCTTTTTCTATCAATTGTTTCTTAGTTGTTGATAATTCCTCAGTCCTGGCTGCAAGATGAGTTGTTAGCTCTCCAATGAGCATTTCCCTTTGTTCTAATTTGAGTTTGAGGAAATCCAATTCCTCATCCTTTTCTTTGATAATGAGCTCTGCTCTAGACAAGAACAAAGCCTGTTTAACTTGATGTCTTTCTTCTTCCTCTGAAATTACTTGAGGAGTTGGGCATTCTTCCTCTATCAAAGGAAATTTTCCTTTTCTTCTCCAGGATGCCAACTCTTCTTCTTCATGTGGCAATGTTGATGGTTCAGCCAAGTCTTGAAAATCTTGCTCTTCAAGTCTCTCATCTCCTCTGTCCATCTCAGCTTGGCTTGGCTTAGGAGGAGTCATGGCCATGCTGCCCAAAATATCAAGCAGCTTCCTTTTCCATCCTTTCTCCTGCTCACTCCTTCCCTCTGGGGTTTCCCTTGACCTCTTATGAATTTTTCTTCTCTGGGGAATTCCAACATGCCCAAGTGGTGGATTTCCTTCTAGAGCTTCTTCTTACTATTCTTTCTTGCTCTTGCATGGGTGAGCTATCACCGTCAGAGACAGATATTAGCTCCCCTGAAGCTGCTGTAGAAGAAGGAATTTCCTTCAAAGGTACAAAAGGTTCTATTGTTTTGATCTTTCTCACAGACCACCTTCTTTTTGGTATATTCTCTCTTTCCCTTTCCCTTTGTTCTTCTCGGGTAGGGTATCAATTTTCAAATTAGTTGAAGGAGAGAATGGGGCTGGAATTGTCCTTCTAATAATATTAGGTTTTTCTTAAACTTTCCAAGAACTTGTCCCAAATTTCTTCTCCATTTTTTTTAACGGAAAATGGTGTTGGCATATTAAATGAATTAGACCGTGATGCCCGATTGTCCCAACACCCCAGAATACCTCCGATCCATGGTCTGGATAGAATAAAAAGAAACCCCGAAGGTTTATTATGTACTAGTTTTGTGGCTCCATATTTCATATATATGAGCATTTTTAAGACTTCTTTTCCCATAGACCCAAATTGACCATCACAAGTTAAATATTTCACTATCCAAAATGCTACCCTATCAAAGGGTTTGGGAAAACTGGACCTTCTAACCCCTTTTATGATTTTCTTTGTATTGTAGATGTACTGGGGTTTAGTTTCTCCTTCTTGTAGTAAGAATTCAACTAGTTCTTTCAAAGTCCCTTTGGCAAGGTTATGGGACATGCACAATTAGCACTCCAGACACGTTACTTACAGTATTTACGAAAAAGGAATAAAGATATTTCTCACCTTTGTCCTGGATTGCTCTAGGTTTATGATGAATTCTCTTACCAATTCATCATTATGCCTTGAAATTTCTTCAGAACTCTAGCCATCCTGCATGCTCAAAGATAGATGCCACTTCTTGTCTGCGAGCAGCTAGGAATCATCCTCTAGTTCTGATTTCTTTTTAATCCCCATATCGGCTTGAGTTCTATCTCTTTTGATTTTGTGCAAATTGGTTGCAGGCCCTCTTGCTTAGCTACATAAGCGACAAACAAATTTGGCTATGGAACCTTTGTTCTTAGTTGTGGAACCTCTGTTCTTATCTGTGAAACCTCTCGTTTTTACTACGGAACACAAGCTTAATTCACTGCTCCTCCCTCAAAATATCTCTGCAACTTATTTCACTTGATTTTACAATAATGATTACCAATTATAACCATGCCGCAACTTATTCCATCTAAATCATCTTCATGATTACACACTTGTAATCATAATGTATAAATAGATGACTCATCATACCTACTTTTAAATTAAGTCAAATCACACATGCAAACATTTAATTCAACCCTAAATAAGTTAAAAGATATAATTACCATCCTTGATGATGTAATCATTTTGCTATGATGACTCATCATTCCTACAAGTGGAACAAAACATGATTAGATAAGACAGTTGGAATTCAAAAGAATTCCCTTTTATTTGAACTAGCCAAAAGAAGAGGTCAACCGCCATTTGCTGGTTTTCAATTGACCTTTGAGAGAATTTATTTTTTTTTTTTTTTTTTTTTCTTTTTATTTTATTTTTTTTTTTGGGAAGAAAACACCATTTACTAGTTTTCATCTTCTTCCCTTTATTCAGGATCTATCATCTGGTTATTTTATCATTTTGGAAGAACTAGGTTCTTCCATATGATCAAATTCTTTGTCTGCTTCAATCTTCCTCAAGAATTCATCCTTAGTGGGAGGCTTCCTATAGAGTTTCAGCCTATGTCCATTGACCAAGAGTGTTTTGTTTTTGCCATCAATGGGAAGTAAATCGAATAGAACCATTGTTGAATATATCTCAATCAACTGATAGGGTCCCAACCATCTGGTTCTCAATTTGCCCTTGAATTGTTGGTACTTAGAATCAAACAATAATGCCCAATCTCCTACTTTGAATTGTCTTTTCTTGATATGTGTGTCATGTCATTGCTTCCTTTGCTCTTGAATTATCCTTTTCTGCTAAAGTGCTTCCATCCTTAATTCATCCAACTCATTAAGTTGAAGGATTCTTTCTTTTTGAGCTGCATTCAACTCAATTCCCACCTTAACTAATGTCCTCAATCTCTCGAAGTTCAAACTCTATAGGAAACAAGGGCTTTTCCCATAGACTAATTCATATGGTGAAAACCTTGTTGTAGTTTTCCAAGTTGTATTATAATCCCAACAACTTCGAGTAGTCTTTTTACCCAATCTTTTCTCCCAACTTAATTTGTTTTGGTAAGGATGTTCTCCAATTCTCTGTTTGTTACTTCATCTTATCCATTTGACTGTGGGTGGTAAGGAGATGACTTCCTATGATTGATTTGGTAATACCTTGTGAAAGTTTGGATCATATTAGACATGAATTATGGTCCTTGATTTGAAACTATGCTCCTTGGTGCTCCAAACTTTATCATAATTTTGTTCCAAAGGAAATCAAGCAATCGCTTCCTTCAAAGTGGCATTTGTCAATGCCTGCACTTCTGCCCATTTTGTCACATAGTCAGTACACACAAGAATATATTCCTTCCCTTGTGAAGGAGGATTAAAGGGACCAACAAAATCCAATCCCCATCTCTCAAATGGTTCAACCACAACTTGAGGTTAAAGAGGCATTTCATTGGTGAAAGTTGGTTGTCCCATCCTTTGACAAGGATCACACCACTTGATATATCTCTTCACATCCTTGTATAGAGATGGCCAATAATAACCAGTGCCAAGTATCTTATGAGTTATTCTTTTCACTAAATAGTGTCCTCCACTTGGTTCATCATGACATGCTCTGAGGATGTCAAAGATTTCATCCTCTCTCACACACTTGCGTAAAACAAAGTCAGGACCACATTTAAATAACATTCCATTTTATTCATTTGAATTGTGCACTTGTTTTGATTTTCTTTATTTATTTCTTAGTGAAAGAAGGAGGAAACTTCCTTGTTGCAAGATAATTTTCTATATCAGCAAACCATGGTGTACTTGCTTTGAGATTCGCAAATAGTTGTTCATCCGGAAAGTTATCCTTAACTGGATCTTGCTCCCTGTGGTGGTTAGTCTTGACAAAAATCAGCTACCACATTAGATTTACCTAGATTTTCCACAATGGTAATATCAAATTCTTGCAAAAGTACTAACCATCTAATTATTCTTCCTCCAACCACCTTTGGTTTGTTCATTAAATACTTGATTGATGAATGATATGTGTACAAATATCTTGTACCTGTAATATAATGTCCGAATTTATTGATGGCATAAATCATAGCAAGAAATTCTTTTTCGTGGTGGTGTAATTTTTCAAAGGGGAGTAAGATTCTTGCTTAAGATAATAAATGGCATACATCTTTCCTTCTTCATCTTTCTGTCCCAAACCGCACCAATGGAATAATTTAAGGCATCTCTTTCGATATGAAATGGATTTTCCCAATTAGGTCCTCTCAATATTGGGGCACTGATTAATTTTTCTTTAATTTCTTCAAAAGCATGTTGACACTTTTCATCCCAAATAAATTCACAGTCCTTGGTTAGCAAATTAAACATGGGGGTAGTAATTTTACTGAAATATTTTATAAAGCACCTATAGTACCTAGCATGCCCTAGAAATGATTTGACATTTGTGGGGGTCTAAGGAATAGGTAAATCTAAAATGATCATAATTTTGTTTTGATCCACCTAAATTCCTCTTTTTGAAATATAGTGTCCTAATACAATCCCTTCATCCACCATCATCAAACATTTTCATCACTAAGAGATAAGTTATGTTGTTCACATCTTGTTAACACTTTGTCCAGATTTCTCAAAGCATCTTCAAATGTATCTCTGTATACGTGTGAAATCATCCATATATACCTCAACACAATCATTTATTAGATCAGCAAAGATTGCAAGTACAACTCTCTGGAAAGTTGCAGGAGCATTGCATAAACCAAATGGTAACACCCTATAGGCAAAGGTTCCCGGTGGACATGTAAATGTAAGTTTTTCCCGATCTTCAAGAACAACTCGATTTGATTGTACCCACTAAATCCATCCAAGAAATAAAAGTATTGTTTACCTGAAAGGTTGTATAGGACTTGATCTATGAATGGTAAGGGAAAATAATCTCTCATTGTGGCTTTGTTTAGTTCCCTATAGTCAACACATATTCTCCATTTTCCATTCTTTTTGGGAACAATTACAAGAGGAGATACCCACTGACTATCTAAGATAGGGTAGATAAAACCTACTTATAATAGTTTTTCAATTTCTTGTTTGACTATATCCCTTAAGGCTGGGTTAATCCTTCTCTAAGGCTGCCTAACTGGTTTCATTTTTTCAAGTATAGATGTGATGAGTGCAGATACTTGGGTGAATTCCCTTCATGTCTTTGTAATCCCAAGCAAAAGCTTTAGTATGATTTTTTAGAACATCAAACAATTTAGCTTCTTCATCATCCTTCAACCAATTGTTAATGTTTAAAGTTTTACCCAGTTAAATTTCAACATACTTAGTTCTAATATATTATGAACTGATTTATGGGAAGGGTTTCATTAAAGTATTTAATGGACATGCATGTGGTAACAACATATTTTATGTAACAACATATCTAAAAGTTCCTTGATACAAACACTGGAAAAAGGATAGTAATGATAATTATGATACTTATCTCTTTGCAGGCCAAATTCTTCGTCACTGCTACTTTTCAGAAATTCTTCACCACTTCCTGATGTACTTGAAACTGAAGCTACTGATTCTTCTTCTCCCCACGAGAAATCTTGTTCCTCTAGAGTGAAATTATTTCCAATCAAAGATAATTGTTGTTGTCGTGATTTTGGAACTAAATGTGGTGGTTCAGGAACTATAGTTGAAGGTTCGGAACTAAGTTCTGGAACTGTTTTGGAACTAAGCTCACAAGTTCTGGAACTATTTCTAATTGCTTCAAGGATAACTGGTTCTCGTCTAATGGTGGATTAATCATCTCTTCTACTTCTCTTACATGATCCTGCAATGTGATCATAGCCAAAGAAGACAAATTTTGCTTATTAGTTTAGGAAAATCAACCAAAATTGTTCATGATTATCAGTAAAAGGTTGTGTAGAAGGATATAAGTAAATTTGTTTAGAGTTCTTACCATTCGAGATTGTCATATCACCTGACCTACAATCAATTAAAGCAGCAACTGTAGCTAACGATGGTCTACCCAAAATAATGGGATAACCCAATGTTTTACCTTTTGGTTGTAGTATAAGGAAGTCAACTAGAAATTCCCATGACTCAACCATAACCGACACATCTTCGATAATTCCTTTTGGTTTTGCTACAAACTAGTCGGCCATTTGCAATATGGTATTAGTAGGTTATATACCTATTAATGGTAATGTTGTCAGAGTATCCATCGTCATTACATTGATAGTCGCTCCCAAATCTACCAAAACATTATGTATATCCTTATTTCCTATAGAGATAGAAATAACATGACTTCCAAGATCTTCGTATTTGGGAAGTAAAAGTTTTCATGCTAATAAATCAACAAGTTTCCCATCTACTTTAATAGCCTTGGGGTACTGTTTCTTACTTCTTGGCTTTTTCAAACATAACATTTTGATTAATTTGTTCAATTATGGAATGTCTTTAATTGCTTGTAATAGTGGTATTTCAATATTCAATTTCCTTAATTCATGTACCAATTCAAACTCCTTGATTTCTATAGCTTCTTTAAATCTCTCTGGAAATGGAGTCTCAGTAGTGTTGCTATCTGGTTCCTTTTCTTTTCTTTCTATATCCTCTTTTGGAACAACAATACTAGGGATTTCATTTTCTTCTGTCATTTCAAGTGATTATAAGGGGTGGACTATTAATGATTTTCCCATATCTAGTTTGAATATCCTTACAATCCATAACATGTAAATCAACTAATTTTTTTCTGGTTCTATTCCATAAACAGGAGTTGTTTTTTTGTTTCTTGGGTTTGCTACTAGTTTGTCGTTGGTATTTGCATTTGGACTACATTCTCAGTTTGTGAATTTTGTGTAGGGGATCCCATGATGGCATGTTGATTTTGATTTGGATATGTTCTTCCTTGAGCATAATTACTAGGGTTCCATCTAGGTTGTGACCAAGCATAAGGATTTCCTTGACTAGCCCATGGTTGTTGATGTCCCTGAGCATACCAAGATTGATTTGCCCAATCTTGAGGGTTCCAAGTTGGTTGAGGTACCCAAGGTGGTTGTCCCCAATTTTTGGTACTGACTGAGCATCCCATGGCATTGTCCATGGATTAGGAACTGATCTTGGCATAAACTGCCCTTGGTTAGGTTGTCTCTGAACAAAATTCAATTCTTCTATTGTAGATGAGGCACTGGTTTGTTTAAGTTGATTCTTAATAACGGAAAGTAAAGAACAAACATCAATATCATGTTCTTTATATTCACATATTAGACACATTTCCATTTTATCCAAAGGACAATCTCTTAGTGCATGTTTCTTCCTGCATCTAGGACAATACATAGCCAATGGTTCATTTTTGGCATTTTCTTTAGCTTGTAATCCATCCATAGTAGAGGTTAATTACACTAAAATGTTTGTTTTAAAGTTTTCTAACTCATCCATTAGTTTGTTCATATCTGGATTCAGACTTTTTATTGATTTTCCTTTTCTAGGTCCACCTCTTGTTCTAGAATAGCTTCTACAAATATCTTTAATTTCATTCATTCTTAACTAATCAATGTCTCCACCTCCTATCAAGTTAAGGGCTTCCCTAGATTTGTCATCCAAACCTTTAAGAAAAATGGTTTTACTTAACTCCTCTTGAAGCACAAATCCACATCTTTTGCTAACAAAGAGGAATCTGTCTAAATAGTCTTCTATGTTTTCATCTTCCTCCTGCTTGATTTTGAAGAATTCTTCCTTCCTATTTCTCCCTCTACAATAATCCTAGTATTTGTCTAGGAAGGCAGTCTCCATTTGTGCCCAAGTGCTAATAGATTTGGATGGTAATCCCATGAACCACCTCATTGTTACATCCTTTAAAGTGGATGGAAACAACTTGAGTTTTTGATTATCTGTTTTATAGTCATAGGTATGACATAGTACCTTGAACTCAAATAGAAATTGGTCAGGATCTTTAGATGACATCCCTCTAAATGTGGGTAAATGTGTAGGTGAGATATTTTTCATTGATGTATCATCATCTCCCAATTAGATTGGATAGGTAAAGGTCCTATCAGGTACTCTCTCAGCTTCTCATGCCATTTTTAAAATATTTTCTAAATTTTCCTCCCAATCAATGTGGTAAGCGGTATGCCTTAGGGAAGGTGAAAAATCAGGAGTAGGAGGTTGACTACTCAATTGAGAGTCAAAACTCTCCCTAAATGGATCTTGAGCAATAAGGCTTCTCCTAGAAGTTCCACTTCCTTCAGGTGACTGATCTAAGAATTCCAAAGGTGGCAATTTGGTTTCTTGTCTGACAGGGGATGATGGTGCCTCCAATTCTTGATCAATTTCCTTACTTTGACTAAAGGATGATATGAATTCTTGTGAAGATGTTTTTGAGAGGAATCTACCCTGTGAGTCTCTTGGTCTACTCATATATTTTATGATATAGTAGGGAAGATCCTTCAACTACTAGATGTATGATTTGTTTCTCTTGCTAACACTTAATTAGAAGGTTCCAACTAGTGTCCTCGATAATGGCACCAAAAATGATGGGTGTCATTATTCCCTTCATTTAATCAACTTCTTGTTGATGTCATATCAAACCAGGGGTGTGTCTAAAGCTATATGCAACAAGAGTAATCTTATCGATCTAGTAGTTGACTGTAGTTATTTTTGTATTTTCTAGGGGATCTTTTCAATGTCTTAAGGACTTCTTGGTAAAACATTATTTAAATCATACTATGAAAACTTGCTGAAAGTAAACACACTGAAAGATTTGTTAAAAGGAAACATAGTACGCAGAATGGAAACAAACACACTTGCTTATGAAAGTAAACACACTTACTTTTGGAAATAGACACACTCAATTTAGAATGCTTGAAAACGATTGCAAGAAATATAAGAATCTATCTAAACACCTATAGGAATAATTATACAACAGATTTTAACTAGAAGAATTAAAACAATAACAAATTAACAGATCTAAGCTATTTGTTGAAGAAATATAAATACCAAATAAACGAATATCATGGTCCTTGGGGGAGTGGGCCCTTGCTCCTCCTTAAATCAGATTTAACAACTTAAAATTATCTCAAACAGAATGGCTATTTTATTGATAAAACATTCGAGTATTATGAATCGTATCTTTGGATCCAAGTACTTAGTCTATATTTCTCTTCTCTATTCTATATATATTTCATATCATATTCTATCTATTATATATCTATCTATCTACGCGCAAGTCTACTTTTATATACATTTTTCAATCATAGTTGTCTCAACGATTCGATGAAATCAAATCGCCCTTAATAGATGTTGAGTCGATTGTGGTGATAAGATAGTTGCAAGATAACTATCCCTGGATCTGCGTTCAGAAATGTTCTCATCCTTTCCTGATTGAAAGGGTTGTTGATGCAAAATCTCCAGATGTGGTTAGAATAGATAAGTTCCATCAGTTTTAGAACTTGAGAGAAGTTCCAGAACCATAGGAAATCGTTAAGGATCAAAACCGTGAGAGTTCCGAGCTATACCCAGGAGTTCCGGAACTAAGTCTAAAAATTTTGGAACTAAATACTGGAGTTCTGAAACTAAGTCCGAAAGTTCTAAAACTAAATGATGACTATGTGATGGAGTTCGGAACTAGCTTGGAAGTTTTGGAACTAAGTTGTGTGGGAACAGATGCTACCAAAAACATACTGAATGCTACCTACTTCATTTCCTCGACTGATTAGACCTACTTTATTACAAAACTAAATTTCAAACACACACTTCGTTAGGAATTTTAGAGCTTTTAAACATTAGAATCACAATCAATCAAAAGACAGAAAATTACATCCTAACTCATATCAAATCAACTAAAAGTCACAAAATGCAATCAAACTTAATAAAAAGGAGAGTAAGATGAGATCATATATTATACATTAATCGGACATATTCTGGCCTCATCAGTGCAAGCGCAAGGATTGGGTATCACGTGCGGGAGTGGCACGGGACATACCATTTGGAAGTGGGACAATATTGCAAAGTATTGTAACCTGTCGCATAGTTTAGCGGGACGTTGGGAACACTAGGCAAGACAAGTTCTGGTCCCTTTCCACTACGGGAGGTGGATCTAGTGGGTCGGGAGGAATAGGACCTCATGGATCCAATGGATCGGTGGTATGAGGAAACACCGGAGGGAACTAAGGCTCTTGATCAAGAGGAAAAGGACCTGACCACCTCCCAAGTGTTTTTGAGATGTCTTTGCACTTGTTAGACTATAGGGGTATTGAAGATGTTGTAGAGCATGTGCACAAGTGTGAAATACCATGGTACGCGAAGGGAATCACTACCCCTAGAGTGGAAGGCAAGTCGGTTTGAACAAAATGTTAAGGGCAGGGCACGTGCATAGTTGGTATAGGAAGTATGACCCCCATCAGACTACATTGCATTAAAGAATGCCTTCCTAATAAAGTTATATATCCCCGAAGTTTGAGTAGAAGAGCATCAATGCTCTAAAGGAAATCCAAAGCAGGGAATGGCAAAGAGTGTGCGAGAATATGATGTGTGTTTCAAGACTCTCTTATCTAAACTATCCTATGGCATTCATCCTTCTTAACATGCTCAATGGTTTGTCGGAGGATTGATAACACCATTTAGAAGGGCTTTGTCACACAAGACTTTCATAGACCCGCGTGAGGCATTGGAAGCTGCCCTATGTGCGAAGCTATTGGGAGCATTAATACTTGGTGTTAGTCCTTTTTTGAGGCTCAAATTACTACAATGGCCAAGTAGTTGGAGAAGTCTTGTATAAACTTAGTGCATGAGGTTCGTAGTGGGCTTTGGTGTACAAATTGTGAAGTGGAGGGACATGCAAAGGATAGTTGCTCTTAGAAGTTGGTATGCGCTATGATGGTAGATTGTGAGATTTTCCATGGGGATCATGATGCAAGTAGATGCCCCTACTCCAACATGCAATCCGTAAAAATGTTTCTTGTTATTACAATATCTATACCTCTACGACCCATGATACCAAGAATTGTAGACTAATTGATCATATTTATGATGTTATTGATCTAGGTGTGTGCCAGACTAGCCTTGCAAGCAGTTCAAAGGATGATGACCATTGTTACGAAGGGCACACAGATGGAGGAATGTGTGGAAGGGTTTTTGCAGGAATTTTATGGTCGCAATAAACCATGATGGAGGACGAAGTTAGTTCTTGTGAGGAACCTATTATAATTATGGATCTACATAGAATTACAAATTGAGTGTCCTAACCTATTACAATGTGCATGGTGTGGAAAGAAAGACAAGTACGAGGAGTGTCTAGAACTTTATGAGCATATGAATCAACAGCAGCACTAAAAGACAAAAAGGTGCTAGGATGGTGAGCATCAAGCATCATTCATAAGTGGATGCCAAGAGTGGCACATGAGTCATGGCTAGAACTGCTTTGGTGACGACATGAGTAGAGGCCACGTGTGCCAGGGAGATGCCAAAATAAAGGACACTAGTTTCAAGAGAGGACATAGTACATGGAAAGTATGTGGACCCTACTCATTAGAAAGAGGTGTATTAAGAGACTATGGATGTGATTCAAGAGTTACAAAGGGACAATTTTAAAGGAGCAATCGAGGTAGTTAGAGCAAAAGAAGAATGTCAAGGTTCCAAAGGATGACCTAGATAAATTCAATGAAGTATGCAAGATGTTAAAGTAAGAGAATATTATTCCTTTCTAGGATAATGGCTGAGAGAGAAGGTACCACACGCCGGAGTAGAGCACGAAAGGCAGGTTTTACATGCAAACATTCCTCCTCATAACCTCAACTATGATAAGGAGATAACTTTGAATGCAGTTGTTGATGGGTGGCTTCTGAGCAATATTCTCATCGACACATGAGCAGAGGTAAATGTTCTTACCTTAGATGCCTAGCATCAAATGGGAAGGCTCGCGTTACATCCATCTTTGAATGTGTTGTATATGGCGAACAAGACTAAGGCAATGCCCATTGGAGTTCTAAAGGATGCATTTATCACCATCCAAGGGTCCAAGTTCACTGGAGACTTTGAAGTCTTGGTGCTCACCGAGGTAAACAAATTTCCAACATTACTTGGGTGCCCATGGTGTTACAAGAACAATGTCGACCTACGGTTTAACAAAGGGTATATCAGCTTTGAGAACAAGGAAGAAAGGGTGGTCATCCCTTTGACATATGGGAAGTCAGCACCCTATATTGATCCCTTAGGAGAAGAAGTCCTTGATAGAATCTATGTGTGCTCCATTAGAGATCCTAAGATAATTCACCCCATGGAGGGAGTTATCCAATTTGAAGATGCTCAATCCTTGAGTGATACCACTAGTGTGGCATGCGAAAATTGGGCACATGGGACTTATGAGTTAATTGGGTGATAGTTGAGAGGATCGTAACAAGGGTAATAAAGGCATACTCAGTCAAGTTCCTAGGAGGAAAGAAGTTTCCAAGTTACTCTGGAGGAGCATATCCCAAAATTTTCTTACAAAAATGGAAGCTCAGTGGAGAAAAATGAAGGACGAGAGGAGGGGAATGCTCAACTACAACCTACTCGGAACTGCAACGCGTTGGTGGGCTACACATCGGGAGAACCTCCTAGAGTGGTGCATGAGGTGAGGATCACATTTTCTATAAGGTTCTCTAAGAGCAACATGCCCATAGTCATACAAGACTACCATGGTAAAGAGGTCACTTCATTTCATATCCAAGCATGTGAGAAGGCCTAGATGGGAAGCGCAGAAGTGTTACCACCTTCGTTATGGGTGCATAAATTATATTCCACCTTACAAGGTTATGTGTGTGCATGGTATATTCATTTAGAGATGTGTCGTCAAATAGGTAATTTGACAAGAGTTGGTGGTTGATCTCATTCAATCCTTTGAGTATAGGAGTACCAAGCCATCAGTGGATAAGGTGTTACAAGTAATCAAGCACCTTACAATGGGAGATAGTGTTATGGTAGAGGATAGATGTTGGAGTTACTTGGTGAGCCTTATTTGGAGACGTGCCTCAATGAAGAGGAATCAGAGGAAGTACAACTTGAGCGCGTGTGCATGGAAAAAGAAAAAGGAAAAATGGTCTATGTAATAGATGGAGAAGAGATGGAAACTTTGGATATTAACCATTCAGAAGGTATGCACAAAGTCATAGATAAGTGCTGATGAGCGAGCTTACACCTACCATGAGCCCTTGAAAACAAAGAAGGTTAACATTGGAACAGAGACAGAACCTAAGGAAGCTATCATTGGAGACTATTGGTTAGAAAAATAAGTTTCAAAGGTCATTGATCTATTACATGAGTTCCAAGATTTGTTTCCTCATGAGTACCATGAACTCAAAGGTGTTCACCATTCCTTGGGAGAGATGAAGATCAAGTTGAAGGAAGGTGTGTGCACTCGATTTGAAGAGGCCTTATCAGATGAATCCAAATTTTGCATATGGGTCAAGGAAGAAATAGACAAGATGATAACATCTGGTATCATTGAGGTAGTGGAAGAATTAGAATGGATAATCCCAATGGTTATCAGTATCAAAAAGGATGGTAGGATAAGAATTTGTGTTGACTATAGGGATCTAAATGCAGTATGTGTCATCGATCCTTTCCCAACCCCCTTTACTAAAGAAATTTTAGAGGGAGTAGCCGGGCGTGAAGTCTACTCTTTCATGGATGGGTTCTCAGGGTATCACCAAGTCTGGATTGCAAAGGAAGACCAGAGAAAGACAACTTTTCCACTTGAGTGGGGAAGTTTTTCCTACATGGTTATGCCTTTTGGATTAAAGAATGAATGCACCTATGATGTGTTCTCATGCATCGTGGTACAAGATTTTAGGACTTCATCCATAAGTTTCTCAAGTTTACCTAGATGACTGGACTATGTATGGATTGGTGAAAGATCATTGTGACAATTTAAGGCTGATGTTTGAGAGATGTTGGCAATTAAGGATATCCCTCAACATTAAGAAATGTGTCTTTTTACTACTCCATTTGGAACCCTTGTTAGGACACATTATATGCAAAGAAGGCTTATTAGTGGATCCCACTAAAGTTGTAGTTATTATAGGATTAGGGGATCCTACTAATCAAAAGCACAAAGTGTGTGGATTCCTTGGGAATATGGGGTACTACAAGAAATTCATCAAGGGATATGCCAAGATCGTCATGCACCCTTAGAGGAATTATTAAAACACAAGAGTGCCTTTCATTGGGGAGAGGCGCAAAAAGAAGGAATTTGACACTTTGAAGGATAGGCTTTATCATGGTGCCCATATTACATTTTCCTTCTTGGGATAAGCCTTTCCATGTGCATGTTGATGCCTCAGAACAACTATGGGAGAAGTGCTAACACAACCTGGTGAGGGAATTTTTGATCATCCCTTGTGCTTTGCAAGTAGAAAGTTGACACCAAGCAGAACAAAATTACACAACTACTGAGTGTGAAGCATTGTCTATGATCTACGCTACACAAGTTTAGAAAATATTTGTTGGAAACACCATTCATATTCTACACAGACCACATGACATTGAAATACTTAGTCAACAAGCCCATTTTGCAAGGGTGCATATGTTGTTGGGTCCTATTATTTCAAGAATTTGAGTTCACCGTGGTTGTGAAACTAGGAAAAAGCAATTCAAGACCTAACCACTTATCAAGGATTAACTCAGAGAGAGGATGCGTAAAGCATTGAGGATACCATGTTAGACGATGCAACTATTTAGGTTGCAACATGTGCCCTTAGACTTGGAAGATATCAAGTATTCTTAAAAATAAGTGTGGCGCCGGAAGGGATGAAGGCTCTAGAGAGAAAATAATTAGCAATACACGTCACACCTTACATGTTGATTAGTGGAGACCTATATAAGTTAGGTCGTGATGAGGTTCTACATCGATGCGTATTAGAGCATGAGCACGTGGTAATTATGGAGGAAGCACATGGTGGGATTGCAGGAGGACACTATGTAGGAAATGCTACCGCATGGAAGATTTTATTAGCAAGGCTTTGGTGGGAAACCATCTACAAGGATTGTATTGATTTTTGCAAGGCTTGTGACCATTCCAACGCCTTGGAAAACCTGGAAAGAGAGATGAAATGCCTTGTGACCAATAGCTTGATGCTTGAACCATTTGAAAATGGGCAATCGACTTTGTAGGGCCAATTGCACCAACCGTGCAAAGGACTAGTTCATGGTATATCATCACTTACACTGATTACTTAACACGGTGGGCAAAGGCAGCACCTACAAAGGATTGCACCGCAATAACAACTGCTAGATTTTTGTGGGAAAATATAATCACTAGGTATGGTTTCCCTTTAAGTTTAACAAGTGATAGGGGTACACACTTTCTTAATGAAACAGTCAAGATTCTGTTAGAAGAATTTATGGTGGCCCATCATAAGACTACCCCATATCACCCTCAAGCAAATGGAACTTGAGGCATTTAACAAGATACTAAGTCACATTGACTAAGATATGTGACGTTGGAAGACAAGATTGGGATGACAAAGTATCATCCGTTCTATGGGCATATAGGACAACCTACAAAAGGTTGAACAAGGCCACACCATTTCAATTGGTGTTTGGCGTGGAGGTTGTTTTTCCTAGTTGAATTCATGTTACCATCACTACGTATATGTGCATGCATGAGGAGGGTTAGCTAATGAGAAAGCACTGGAAGAAAGAATTGATAAGTTGATGTAGTTAGACGAAAGGTGATCACTTGCTAGATGGAGTCAGAAGATAGAAAAAGCAAGACAAAAGGCATGGCATGATCATCATATCAAGAACAAGAAGTTTGAGGTTGGGCAGATGGTGTTGTTGTATGATTCCAAGTATCTGTGCCATCCTGGGAAGTTGAAATTCCATTGGTTGGGACCTTACATCATCTCATACATTCTTGATTTAGGCACTTTCCAGTTACAAGCACTGGATGGGACGAGGTTACCAAGTCACTTCAATGGGAGTAGGTTGAAGCCCTACTATAAATAAGTCTTCTTGGTGTTTGTAATAAGGTAGTATTGTCAATTAGCTTAGAATTTCCCTTTATGATTTTTTTTTTCTTGTGTTTCCCTTTCTCGTTGCTTGTTCCTTTCTTTTTGTTTCATTTTTTGCCTTGTGCGCCGGTAACCACATTATTTTTCCCAAGGTTGTGTATGCATAGAGGACCCATGCATCTGTTTTAGTGTGGGGTGAAGTGATACAAAATATAGGCCTGTAATACAAGGTTGAGCTGGTAGTAGAAGTTATGGTGAATGGCCCAAGTAGAAGGAAGCACGTAAGGTGGAGAAAGTGCATGAGGAAATGGTGGATATTGGATTATGGTGTCAAAAAGGCTTTGTAGAAACCATGTACAGAAAGGATGAAGAGCACAAGAACAACATGAGGTAGGTGAGGGCAAAAATTAGGTAAAAGGATAGAAGAAGTGCCTTCGGTGATGTAGACGCACACGCGTAAGAGTCTTCGGTTGGGTTGAATTTTTGCGCGCCAAAAGGTTGTAAAGGGTTTTTTTCACGTAGGATGTGGTATGGGTAAAGGTGCTTAAAGTTGGCTTAGTGGAAAAAGCCACATTTAATGTTAAAGTATGTTAGTAGGTGGTATAGCATTTAATGCTGGAAAGAAGCAAAAACTATAAATACAAGGTCGGGCAAGTCATTTTTTACCTTGCGATTATGAAGTGAAAGAAGCTCTTGTGAACTAGAGCATCCAAGAGAGAAATTTGTGCAAAGAAAGGAGAATCAGAAATTTGAGTGTGCATCTAGAGTAGATTTGCGAACCAAAGGAAGGAGTACATGGGTGTGAGGAAGGTTGTGTGAAGAGCGTCATCTTGTGGAAGGATTTCCTAGTTAGGGTTTGGTAGCTAGGGCATGGAGAAAGAAGGATTCATTTCAGGAGTTGAAGCTTTAGAGTGAGCTTTGGGATTGAGCAGAGTAGTAGTACAGAGTAGAGAAAGAGGAAGGAGTATTTAAGTTCAGTCCGACTAGAAAATATGGCACCCAGAAAACCAACCATTTCACCAAAGAAAACAAAGGGCAAGGGAAAGGGAAATCAAATCAGTCTTCATCACGAGCACCAATGAAGAATGGTATGTGGAAATGCAAAGTACCCAGATGGGGTATTGCTAGGAAAAGAGTGGGAGTCACACTTACGAAAGATGGTCATAAGTGATTATAACCATCACATGAGCACAATGGAGAAGGAAATGGCGCTAGAGTTGGTCCGAATAACTAACAAGAGGACACCATATGGGATGCCCATTTACAAGTGATGAGGTGAAGGTCAAATTAGAGAAGGCTAGATTATTACAACTATATGAGTTTCATACTTTGGCAAGCCTGAGCACCTTTACCAATGGTTGATGTCACATACATGAGGATCATTTTTATTTCACAAGGCGCAAGATGTGCATCACACCACAACTGATATCCAAGTTCACAGGCCTCATTTGTGAAGGAGATAACATAGATGATGATCTGAGTGACAAGGAGGCTATCAAGGAGACTATAGCCACATATGACTACAAGAAGGGGTCACGATACTTTGACATCGCCGAGATTCCAAACCCAGATTATGAGGATGGTCGCACACTTGGTGACCAAGCTCAATGATCAGAACGATGGACACAAGTGAACAAGGCATGGCTAAATGTATGCCGAAAGATATCTGAAGGAACCATCTACAACTTGTTCCACTTTCATCACAGATGAGATTATAAGCAAGTGTATAGGAGGGAGAGAATATACTCTTCGGTAATGTCCTCCTCACCATTGTATTTTTAGATATTGGAGTGCTCGATGGGCTAGAAAAGTTTGTTTGGGAATATCAGAAGAGGATCCCTCACCCACAAAAAGGTTTGCAAAATATACTTGTGAAACCATGACAACCGCTCACAAGGCATGCCTGGAGAAGTGGTATAAGTGAATGCATGATGCATTTGGGGTGGAGTGGAGGATCCCAAAAGTAGTTTCCCATGCTTGTGGATGGAGAGGCAAAATTTTCAGTATACCAACACTTATGCATTGGAAGATTTGTATTGACAGATGGGAATATGAGTCCATGGTGAAAGCTACCCTTCTCCTTCACCGCACAATACTTCCAAGCCGAGTTAATCGGTTCAAGGAGCCAAGAGACTAAGGTTGACCTTAGTGAGGTAGATATAGACCACCACGAGCTGTGCTGGAATCTCACCTACCCAAATAAGCGTGCATACATGGAGAGATATGTCTCCCACGAGATACAAATGATGAAGCCTTTAACACTTTTGATTGCAGGAAGGACCGCAACAAGGGTGTATCTACGCATAAGGCCAAAATTTGAAAAAGGTGCTTACTTGGAGAATGATGTCTCCATCCTGAAGACCCTACAGAAGGAAGAAGGGTGCCTAGAAGAGAGAAAGAGAAGAGGTGCAGAAGGCACCAAGTGTTCAAACCACACAAATGGTGAGCGCGCAGAAGCAAGTGCTAAGCCTAGTACTTACGCATGGAGAAAGAAGTCTCCAGTCAAGGAAAAGGCCCTAGAAGAAGAGGTGTAGAGCATGAAGAGCCCCTCACCCAGGAGGAATCACCAAGGAAGACATCACCTATCAAAGAAAAGGAAAAGGAATAATCTCTTACTGGAATCCCCAATAAGGAAGAAGCAAAAGGTGACTGATGAGGCAGATTCAGAAGAGACGAGAAGGTCTAGATGCCTACATCGGTGACAAGGATGATGATGATGAGCCAGAAGGAGGTGAAGACCATCCTATCTATGAGATACATGATTCTAAGGAAGAGGGAGATGAGGATTATAAAGGAGGTGAGGAGTATAACGAAGGAGATGAGGAGAAGGAGGACGAAGAAGAAGCTAAGGCCCAAGGCAAGGGGGTGAGCGGGGAAGAAAACACAAGAGATCAAAGGACCCCAAGCCTCACAAAGGAATAGATAGATGAGGCCACAGAGAGAGAAGTGGAAAAAATCATCAAGAACCTAGTGGAACAAGAGGTTGAATGCATGTGAAGATGTGGTGTTGAAGGAAGTTGAGGAGGAAAGAATAGAAAAGAATATGGCAAGCATGGGAGGAGATCCTAGTTTGGTTGTAAGCTTTCCAAGGGCCACACGCATAGGGAGGAAGAGCTTGGAAGTAGTGGAAGGTCAAATAATGGGCTACATCGATGATCCAAATAAGGTGTTGCATGCACTGCTTCCAGAGCACCATCCAACGAAACAACTCTTAGCCATGACTTCATTTGATGAGGAAGGTGCATACCCTCAGACAAGGAAAATGCTATCATGGGCATTTGAGTCCCACATTGATGAGCCCGAATTTGAAGTAAGCCAAGGAGCATTATTGAAGGTGTCAAAAAAAAGGGAGTAAACCCCTTGGTAAATTCCCAACAATTATCAGATGAGAAAATCTACAACGCACTCAACAAAGTTTTCAGTTGAGGTTGAAGCCAGGCTCTTTGGAAGAAATGACAGGGTGAAGTTCCTAGAGGTAGAGCTGGAGAAAAGGAGGAAGATCTCCTTGAGAAAATAAGGACCTGAAGTAGGAGGAACTAATCAACACTCAGTTAAGGCATGAGTTAAAGGATGAGAAGGAAAGAGTGCGTGAGGCATATAAGAAGATAGAGATGATCATGGATTCCATTATCTTAAAGCATCTAGACTTAACATACCCTCGCACAAAAGTATGGATCATCCTTGCAATGCCTAGAGGACTTGACCTGCATACTCACTATGGAGAGGTGGCCACTTGCCTTAGAATCTGCAGAAGAGGTGTTGGCACACCAAGAAAAAGAGAATAAGAGGAAGGTTGTGGAAATTATTTCAATACAACAAGATCCTCACCGATGTAAAAGGTCACCACTCAGATTATTGTTGAGGTTGCCTATGATAATATGCTAACTATGCGGACAAGGATAGAGTGGAAAGTATCTTAGTTTGCCACCCATGAAGCAGAACTCAAGGAGTTCCAAGAAAAGAACAAGGGGAACAGGCTATGTGAGACAAAATCTTAGTTGAAGTAGAAAAGAAATCAGAGGCCATCGAGACTTCTTGGGGCTCAATAAAAAAATTGACTGAAGGAATTGTACCCTAAATCACTCGGAGGATGCACGCTCAAGGATTTTGGAAAAAACTGGAGGAGATCGTAGAGATAATGAGCGCTAAGGGAGAGGAGTTGATTTTTGAAGAAGTAAGCGCCCTGGTGGGTGACCTCTGTCAGCAAGCTCAGAATGAGGTCGACACTTGGGGAAAGTTAGAAGCAGAGTTAGGGAAGGATTTCCCTCTCCTCCTCCAGAAGTAAACAAGTTCCCCATTCTTTCATTCTTTTCCCCATTTCTTCATTCCTTTATTCTTCCATTCCAACCATTTGTAAGGATCCACCATTCTTTATTTCTTTATTGAAGAGTGTTTCGAGGACGGAGAATAGGCGTAGTGTGGGGTGATGTTGGGCCTCAAAATATCAACTAAGAACAAAAGGATGTGTGAGTGCACGGGACCTAGTTGAAGAAGGAAGGGTGCGCTGGTTGAAGGCGCACTGGGAAGGGTTCTAGTAGGGTATTTTAGAAACACATGTGCATGCGTGCAAGGAAAATAGGTTTTGTACTTAGCCACATTTGGTATCCCCTAGGAAGCACATGAGAAAAGCATGACCCTTATGGATAAGGTGTCAGCCTGGCAATTATGGGATCAAAAAGGGAATATTCTAGGCATGCGATGGAAGGTTCCAGAAGGCATCATTTCAAGGAGTGGAGAGCACATATCGAGAAATCATGCTTCCATGGAGGACCACCTCAACACTTGGCAACCGATCTGTAACTTTTGAAAGGTATGGTGGTGGGTGCTAAGGTTATAAATACAAGCGCACGATGGAAGCAGAGAGAGGCGAGTAGAAGGAGGATATATGATATAGATAGAGTGTGGAGAGTGCAGAGGAGAGAAAAGAGAGGTAAAGCCCTAGAAACTGAATGGGGATGTTATGGGTTAGGGATTAGAAGAACTCTATAACATTTAGGGGATGGGTTTTTATTCTTCTTTGTAATATGATGAGCATAATATAGTTCTGATGCATGACTGGGCTCTGCATAGATGTATGAGGATCTGTTATGACCTCAAGGGATTGTAATGTGGATTATTGAACCTGTTAAGATGAATATAAGGCTCAGTTATAAATCATGTGTGTTCAGGAGTATAATACTCATGTATTTCCTTTATGTATGAATTGTTTCCTTAATGTTATTACTCTTTGGATGTATAGATACTATGTATGTTCTTAGAATGTTCGTATGAACTGCTCATTTCCATTTGAATATCTATTATAAGATGATGCATTCTCATAAGACTCACATAAAGGAGAGACTGGCATCCGTGCATGCCTCGGGTGAGATAACAACTCAGTGATAGGCCGGTTCATTAGATTAAACTATGTCTTAAGTTTATAAAATATGACTACATCTTGGTTTTTTCGAGACCTCATTTTAAATTTGAGAAAATACATGCATATTTGTTATAAGATGATGCATTGAACTTAGAGGGTGTTGAAACATGGTTATAGATCCTAGGGACGGTGTTTTCATTTAGCATTGCATTGTTGGCATAGGTGTATCATGAGTTGTGCATGTATGAAAAGAAGAGGAGGACAAGGATGGATGTGGGGTTCCTTCTCCATTGTTGGGCTTACAATCATATAGCATTAATCAAGTCACTAGGGTTAATATGAATGACCAGGTGACTACATTGAACTATCAATTGGATTATTGAGATGGCGAGTCGACCGGGCTTGTGGTGGTAGGGAGAGAGGGGATCAAAATGGTATGTAGATAGATTAGAAGAGTTGGATATAGAGCAGGTGAGATGGTGGTCATACCATTATTATCCTGTGTGGCCAGGTGTAGATGTAAAGTTGGCAAGGATGAGACAGATGTGGTGGATACATAGGCAAAGGCCCGATATGATAGAGGTCATCAAGTTTGACAGTCACGGTTTGGCGTAGTACAAATAGTGCCTAGAGAGCCTATTAGATATAGGTGAGATGAGTCTGAGAGATACCTTCCTAGTCCCGATATGGCAAGCCCATTAGAGAAGGTGGGGGCACCATGGGATGATGATGATGATGTGGGGGTTGGAGCAGGATTCGCAGATTGGATGACAACTACATGGGCAGCTCATATGGTAGCAAAGGGGTCCAAGGGCAGTGATGAGGAGGAAGAGGTTCTGCGGAGGAGGATTTAGCTCCTAGAAGTGAGGAGGATGATGGTGGATGGTCATGGAGAGGCAACTCCCCAAAAGGCCTTTCTCCTATGCCAAGAGAGGGACCATGTCATTCAAGAGAGGGATCGGTATAAGAGGCAACAAGAGGTGTATAGAGCCGATTTGGAGATCTTGCACCAATCCTAATGGTGCGGTCGAGATAGTTGTGCTCGAAGAACATCACAGGAACAAGGCAAATGACACCTTCATGTATTGTACCCCTAGATTGTTATAGAGCACTAACGGTGAGGCACGATACTATAAGTATATTGTGACATCAAATATGCAATGACGTGGAGATATGCAACATATCAAGCTTCGTAATAGAGAGTAGGTGGTGCAAAGTGCCATTAGGGAGTACAACAAGAGTGGCACAACCACTACGAGTTGTGGGCCATGATGGAGTTGATGAGGCCTGGGGATTGATTTAGGTGTCATCCGGGGAAAGATTTGAGACTCTTAAATGTAGAGTGTACTGATTTTGATGACGTGTTTGGATTGAGATAAGGCCCTTAGTGGCTTGTGACTAATGTATTGATGTAGTTGGATATAAGATGAGATATATGTTATGTTTATGTAGCTTTGTTTTCATGTTAGAGTGTGGTACACCTTTTATGTGTTACACTCGGGTATTTTTGAGTGGTATCGCTCGCTAGTGAGTGGGTCGGGGGGTTCGGGCGAAGCCCCAAGCAAATTTTCATGGGTGGTTTATTAACCCATGGGTAATGGGTAACCATTATGGGCTGTTTTTGGGCCCATGGTTTTCGGTACCCATTGTTTTGATACCCATGGTTTTTTGCCCATTGTTTTGATACCCTGCTTTTGCCCATGGTCTTGATACCCACGGTTTTGTATCAAATCCGCTTAAGCAATTGTCTATTTATATGGTCTTATGCATATGATAGATAGACAAGCAAATGTATTGTAGATGTGCTTTGAATTCGGGTGTGAATTTTGTAGAGTTTGTTGAGCATAGCTCCAAACAGATCTAGGTATTGTATTAAGAGAGTGGAGGCTTGTAATAAAATCGAGCAAGTGATTCTTGGTGAACGTAGCCCATATTGGGTGAACCATGTTAAATATTGTCTCTCTATGTTGTGTTATTTATTCTCGCACTTTTATTTGAGATCTGTAATATTTTATGCATAGTAGTTTCTATAGTTGTGATTACGTAAGGGATTATTCTGCATATTTTATCTCTTATTTCCTAATTGAGGTGTCCTCGCCTGGGGAAAGATTTGAGACTCTCGAATGTAGAGTGTGCGATTTTGATTATGTGTTTGGATTGAGATAAGGCCCTTAGCGACTTGTGACTAATGTATTGATGTAGTTGGATATAGGATGAGATATATATGATTTTGGTTGTGATTCATCATGTGTTATGTGTTTTGATTCTATATTAGTTTCTACGGTTGAGTGTATCCGCCTTACTGGGGAAAGATTTGAGACTCTCGAATGTAGAGTGTACCGATTTTGATTATGTGTTTGGATTGAGATAAGGCCCTTAGCGACTTGTGACTAATGTATTGATGTAGTTGGATATAGGATGAGATATATATGATTTTGGTTGTGATTCATCATGTGTTATGTGTTTTGATTCATGGTTTCAATGATCTTTATGTTAGATCAAAATGTGGATGTCGATCATGATGTTATGGATTAGTGATTAACTAAAAATGGGATTTTTACGATTTTCAACTATTTATAAGTTAATCTAAATAGAAACTAAATGTTATATTAGAGTGCTAGATCTAAATACTTTGCTTTTATATTTGAATGGATTGAAATAATAGAAATAAGATGGATATGTTACTAACCTGTAAATAACTTACCTCATAGTTTGTTGGATGCCTTGCAGACTAGTGTGCGGGTGGGTAGACTATGACCGAATGACTTCAGGAAGGATATAAGTTGATTGTTTTTACCGCACCGAGGTGCACGGGAATGTCGGGACACCCCGAGGTGCCCCGGTCTCGAATTCTAGGTGCTAGAGCGTGAAAAAGCTCGGGATCTATGTTCGGTAGTGTCGTAAGGAAATTTGAAACCCTACCTTCATGTTGCGTTGGATTCATTGAATAAAGCTGGATAATGACCTACAAAACACAAGGTTAGTGGGGTCGGAATGTCCTCATCCGCCAAACTAGTGGACTTATCGTTGAGTGTGCAGACTTTGCATTACGGACCTTGATGTAGTTTTGGTGTGTGTGTGTAATTTTGTGCTGAGGATGCCCTAACACCAATGACGCAATAATAAGGGGCAATAACTAGGTTTAAAATGCAAAATAATGAATGGAAATGGAAAGAATACAACCCTTCCCCTTTATGCTTGTGTGATGCATATGTAGAAGAATCCCAAATGTAGTCTGCCCATAATGTAGTGAGTATGCTTTGTTTATATAGGTATCTCTTGCTCAAATTTTGACACTAGTAACCCATAAGCTCTTTGAATATGACCTAGGGGAATACACGGGGTAAACGTTAGGACCAACCTCAAATAAAGAAATTAAGACCACAAATTACAATGACATGGGTGCCTAAAATCATGGACTTTGGTGCCTCGAGGTGCCCCAATGCAACTCTAAGCACCCCAATGTAGACCTAAAGATGACAACTGAACAAATTATGACATCTAAGACACCCTAAAAGATGGCCAAAATTGCAAAGACAACTGATGAATGAACCAGACAAAATATAATGACAACTGACTAACCGACCACAAGACCTAGAGATGGGTCACTAGTGAATACCTTTATTACGCAAGATCATATATAAATTAATATACCTAACGGTATAAATGTAATAGTAAATGTTTGATTTAGTGACTACATTTTCCCCACTTTATGTTGGTGAGTGGAAAGCTCAGTAACATAAAGTAGATAGAGATGTGTACCTAAGAAAAAGTCGGAGAAGCGCAAGTTGTAGAAAAATGTACATATATGTAGTAGAATCATGCCAATAGAACTATAAAAGTGTGTCGAACCATAGATCAACGAGTTGATCCATGTAACGTAAAAAAGTGTGGAAAATGAAAATGATGATTAGATGATTTTGAACGCATTTTAATGCTAGGAATTAATAATATCTTGTGCGGAATAATTCCTTAGAATCGTAATAATAAGAAGTATGAATAGAATTGCAGAAATGAAAAATGCACAACATGAAGACAATATTTAACGTGGTTCACCCAATGTGGGCTACATCCACCAAGAACACTTGCTCAAATTTTATTACAAGCCAACAGTCTTCACAATTATAATAATTAGATCTTGTTTGGAGCTGCGCTCAACAAACCCTCCCGAATTCGCACTTGAATTCGCACACACTATTCACCTTCACAAAACACACTCATATCAATCCTATTGTATGTCCATCTATTTATAAGTACATCAATAGGTAGCCAAAGAGGTGGTTTTACAAAACAATGGGTATTGAAAAAACCATGGGCCCAAAAACAGCCCATAATGGTTACCCATTACCCATGGGTTGATAAACCACCCATGAAAATTTGCTTCGGGGGCTTCACCGCCCGAACCCCTTTGACCCACTCACCGGCGAGCGGGACCGCCGTAAAAATATTCGAGTGTAACACATGGAAGGTGTACCAAACTCTAACATGAAAACAGGCTCCACAAACATAACATTTAATAACGAATAGGTGGGCATGGAGTGATTAGTTCCCAACCCGAACACTTGTATATGAATGAAATGATGGGATGATTTGGGCATCCTAATGCCAGAGGAAGAGTGTAGGGAGAAAAGTGTGTTATTCTCCAAGATTTAACTACATCCCCAAGATCTAGCATTCGCTGTAGATGGACTCAAATCAAAAAGTGATGATTTTGGATCTAGATGAATTTGGTTTAAATAGTTGACCCATATAGGAGTGATAAGGGGAAAGGAACTATTTCCCCACTTCATGGGTGTCGCCACAATGTAAAGGCTTCCAAGTTAGGTCATTTGGAAGCAGACGTGATAGAGAATGAGATGGCTTCCATATTAGGTCATCTGGAAGTGAACACAATAGAAAATGAGATGGCTTCCATATTAGGTCATCTGGAAGTGAACACGAGTTTCAAATAAAATCCCAAGTTATGTCATTTGGGAATGGAATGGTGAATGTAGCTCCCAATTTGGGTCATCTAGGATCTTGCTCGTGGGTTTGTATGATCCGATTCAAACACGTTGATTTTGATTGGTTACACGTGGTGAGCCCCGTGTTAGGTCATTAGGGGAGAGTTACAGAAATTGATAAGATGACATGTAAAATGATTTTTTTAGTCATTTAATGCCCCTAAGTTAGGTCATTAGGGGGAATTGATAAGTTATGATGTGTGAAGGTGTTAAGCGATTATTGCCCCCAAATTAGGTCATTAGGGGAGATTGATGGTGAAATGTCACGGTGTAAATTGTGAGGTGTTGGATTCATGGTTGTTTGAACATGTGGTGACGTAAGGGGGATTATAAGAGGACCCCTAATGATATGCCCCCCTTTCGGAAAAAGAGGGAGTGGTGAGCGAGAATGGACTCTAAGCTGAAAGTAACGACAAGAGGTTAAAACACGGCTATAAGGAATAGAAAATAACATTAAGGTGTATAATGTGGGCAAAATGTGTGTAGGACGGTGGTAAGAAGAATCTTGAAAAGAATGTTTCAAACAAGGTGCAAATTGGAGTAAAAACACTCAAGATATGACCAAAACGGTGTTGCGTGTATTAGTTGTGGTGATAAGTGCGACACGTAGGCCAAAGAAAGGTGTCAATTGTAATGTGCTTATAAATAGGAAAGTGAAAAGGTAACTTATCACTTCATTTGTTTTCGGCATGATTATAAGAGTGTATACAAAGCGAGTGAGGATGCCTCAAGCAAGACCATTACGTCCAACCTAGTTTGAGAGAGTAGCAATAGTGGTAGCGTCACGTACTACTGCAAAGTTGGTAAGTGCATTATTTTTGCTTAAATGTAGGGTGGAATAGGTTGTTGAGGTGAATTTTTACATTTTTGAAATTTTTAGTTTTCTCATCGTTTGGGACCTGGTCAAGAGTGTTGAGGGCGCTAGTGACCCTTTGGACTGGAGCACCCAAATCCAAGCACTAGTGTCTTACTGGGGCGCCACCCTAGTTCCAAGTGCCCTAGTCCAAAAAAATTTGGTTTTAGAGGCAATGATATGGAAGCTTTTTTAACATATTAAGTAGTTGTTTGTAACATATTAAGTAGTTGTTTGTGATCATGTAAAGTGTTCTAATCATTTATTTTGTTGTTGTGCAAAGGTATATCCACTCGAGGGAGTTCCATGGTGGTCAACACTTAAGTACACTACTAGGATTGGGTTTCTCAGATGATGAGTGGGATGTGTTAGACCATGTTGGCCTACAAGATATAACACATATGGGGATTTGCCCCATAATATGCCTATGTTGACTGCATTGTGTGAGAGATGGTGTGAAGACACATTCACATTTTGGTTGCCTACGGGAGAGATGATAGTAAGCGTTGATTGCTTCAAAACTCTCCTTGCCTTCTGCCGTCCATTTGAAAGCCATGCTTTTTCTTAACATTTTAGTGATGGGCTTGACAAGGGCTGCAAAATTTGGGACAAACCTCCGAACAAAGTTTATCCTTCCCAGGAAACTCTGAAGGGCTTTCTTGTGACTTGGCAATGGTAGAGCTCTTATGGCTTCGACCCTCTCTGGATCAATTGCTAATCCCTCCTTGGAGACAATATGGCCAAGGAGCTTCCCTTCATGTGCAAGAAAGATGCACTTCTTAGGATTCAAAGACACACCGAACTTTCTACACCTCTGAAACACTTGCCTGAGGTGAAAGAGATGGTCTGCAGCATTCTTTGAGAAGACAGTAATATCATCTAAGTATATCAGCACTATCTTGTTGATCAAGCCTTTGAATGCCATATCCATAGCTCGCTGGAATGTTGCTCCGGCGTTCGACAGTCCAAATGGCATCTTCTTGTAAGCATATGTGCCCCATTTGGTTGTGAAGGCTGTCTTCTTGAATCTGGTCTTCCTCCTTTACCATGATTTGATTGAAGCCTGAGTAACCATCAAGTAGTGAAAACCTTTCTGAACCAGCTACGACCTGCAGTATTTGCTCCATGGAAGGGAGTGGATAATGGTCCTTGAGAGAGGCTCTATTCAAATCTCTGAAGTCAACACATAGCCTGATCTCTCCACTCTTCTTTCTGACTGGAACTAAGTTGGCAACCCAACTAGAATGCTTGATTGGGAATATAATTGTTGACTCAATCAGCTTGTCCAATTCTTTCCTCATGAGAGGCTCCATGTGTGGATTGAGTGGTCTCTGTTTCTACCTGATAGGCTTAGTATTTGGGTCCAATTCAATGGTATGCTGAGCTAAGTTGGGATTGAACCCTTTTAAATCTTCATAACTCCAAGCAAACACGTCAGGGAATTCTTGACATAGCTGTATGAACTCATACCTTTCCTGTTCAATTGTCATCTTTCTAATTTGCAATGGCTTGTTCTCTTCTACCAAGATGGATACCGAATCTTCTCTCTTAACCTGAATGTTTGCTTTCTCCTTTCTAAACTGATCATTGGGGTTAAAAATGGACTCCAAGGTGATAAGTCCCTTGGGCAGCTTGTCAGTTCTCAGCTGTATCACCTGGTCACCATATTGTTGTTCCAACTTCTCTTGATTCTTAGCTGAGAACTCAGCTTCTTCTTGCAAGAAGTGGATGATTTCTTCGATCATTCTCAAATACTTGCTAACCGACATCGTTATCCCAACCTTTGAAGGCCTCACAATCACGTGGATGTTTGGTTGTACCTTGTCTTGTTGAATGTTTTCTATAATGTCAAAGGCTGCCCTCTGCATGCCGCAAGCCTGTCAAGAACTTGATTCTCTTTCCTAGGATGGATTTGATGCCAAAGCCCTCAAAATCTTCCATGAGGTCCCACACCCTGTTCTCAGCATCCGAGTAGATCATTTTTGGCACCATGTTGTCCCTCGACACGATTTACAATCAACTCACTGTCCCAAAACTTGCAAGTTCTTTATCTTTCTCTTGATTGCCCAATGCATCCCTTGCACCAAGGCTTCATATTCAGCAGTGTTATTGGAGCATGCAAATTGAAATCTAAAAGCTGAATAATGCTTTATTCCTTGAGGTGAAACAAGCATGGCTCCACCTCCTGCACCTTGTCTACTCCTTGATCCATCGAAAAACAGCTGCCATACTTCATTGTCATCCTTGTGGTTTGGCTTGGTGATGCTAGGAATAGGTTGACTTTCTTCGTGTATGCAATAGACCCCTAGCTCAGATTCTTCTACTTCTTGATAAGGATCAAAAGCATGCACCTTGTTTGCCCATTCATCAAGAGTCAAATCTGGAATACTTCCAACCTTAGTGTCGGCTTCATCAGTGCCAAGGTGATCTTCTTGATCAAATGCTGAGCAATTGGTATTAATATGACTTGGAGTATAGGGCTCAATGTGGAAGTCTGCAATAGGTTCTGACCTAATTGTGGCCTTAGTCCCATATCTCGTTCTGAATAGCATGTGAGACCAATCAGCGGACAAATATCCCCCAATCTTGGCTGTGAAATCTCTTGACAAGCAAAGGGCAAAGAGTGGTGGAAGGTCTATGACTGATATATCTTGTAAGACAACAACATTTGGACATGCATGCAAGGTAAGACTCAAATTTCTAATCACTCCAACTGTTGCTATTGCTGTCCCATCCAGCTGCACTACCCTTAGATGTTATTTCATACCTGGAGCCCTAATCGATCGCTATCTCTGTTTAGGCATAATTGAGCTACTTGCCCCGGAATCTATCATGTAATTATGCACTAGTTGATTTCCAATGATTAACGAAACATAGAAAGGGGGAGGCTTCAGCATTCTACCTTGTTGTGCTCCATGATTTCCTTGAGGGTGGGCAGCATTTGTGAGTACCTTCTCCTGCATTTGGATCTGCTGATTCGAAGTTGGCCAATCCTTTATGGCAGCTTGCAGCAGATTTCTTTGGCCTGGGATGGATAGGGATTCCCACATAGATATATTGACGTTTGTCTTCTTCATCTGATCAATGATCTCGAATGGTGATGAAGGATCTCTCTGTTGTCCTTAGTCTCGCACATTTGCTCCTTGTATGTGGGCGAATGGTGGCATTTGAGTTGGCCTAGGCTACATTCTTGATCGCCCTTGTGCATTTGAAACTGGGTTTTGCTTGCCAATCATTTGTGGAGCTGTGGAAGGTTGAGGATTGGCTGGGGCTAATGACTGTTGTTCACCCAAATTTCTCCTTTTTGACCTTGTGTTGGCTGCAACACCTTGAGGCGCACGATTCATGCCACGAAATCCTCGCGCAATTTACCAATGTGGTGTCATTTGGGGCTGATTCTTTGTTGGAATGTTTCTTGTTGTTGGCTGTTTTCTTGACTACTCTCACCCTCCACACCAGCACTTGTTACCATTAAAGCTTGAGTCAAAGCACCATTGAAGCACATGGATTGGTTATGAGGCTCATTACATGGAAAACACCAATCATACTCCTGGGCAGTGTTGTTTTGTGTTGAGTACTAATGCCTTAGAGGCGATATGGCATTTGGATTATAGGGTGGAATGGTCTATTGGCGGGGAGGCCTTGTTTGATTCATATTTGCACTGGATTGGGTGGCCTTTGAGGTGATATGGCTGCCTATTAGGTTGAGCTTGAGGTGATACAAAGGTCTAAAACCTTGAGCTTCTTTGTCTCTTGAGTGTGACCAGCTCATTACCTAAATTTTGCAGTTGCTTCATGACTTCTTGAAGCTCATTTGGGGCACTTGGAGATGAAGTGGAAGCTTCATTTGAACTCTGATTCCTAGGAGTGGGAATAGGAGCTAAGACAGGTACTTGACTAGTACTTGGGCTCTCTAAACTTGGATATAATGGCATTGGAGGCCTAGGAGCTAGCTTGCCGGCTTGAATCAGACAATTTTCAGCTCTAATGGCAATACTATAAGCAGCAGGGATAGTTGTGCCTCCCATAGATTGAATCAACACAGAAATATCAGAATTTAAAGCTTTAAGGTAATATAGAAAAGCACCTTTTGTTGTTGGCTTGACTGCTACTATCTTGGAATCCTATCCCAAGACCTTTGAAATCTGAAGTTGAAGTCAGTTAGCTACTCATTGGAAGCTCTCTTGATAGTTGTCAGTTGTTCCAAAAGAGACAAGTTGTCTCCCTTCTCTCCAAATTGATTGTGAAGTGCAATACACAGCTGATTCCAGTTTGTGATAGAGCCAGCTTCAAGGCTCCTAAACCATTGCAATGCTTTTCCCTTGAATGAGGATGCCAGCAATTTGACAGCTACTTGCATTTCATTAATCTCATGGATTGCACAAATGTTAGCAATGTCTTTGACATGATCACCAGGAGTGGTCTGGTTTTCTCCAGTGAAGTATGGAATGTTCTTCAATGCTGCTACTGGGATTGGATTTTGTGCATTGAGAGCAAGTGGGCTGCTGCCTGTGAAGTTGACATAGGGGTTCACTGGTTGCGCCATTCTGATTGGTCTTAAAACCCTTGTATATTGAAAGAAAGGCCGCTCAGGTGGAGGAGTTGAGAGAGTTCTGTTTGGTGGAGATGGGGACCTTTGAATCCTTCTTCCTCTTTGCCTTCTTCTTGGAGATAATTGCAGGTATTCAAACAGTACTTCCTCCTCTCCAACTCTTGACCTTGTGATTCTTCTCATAAGCTTTCAGGCCTGACTGCTGAAACCAGTTGATTCTTCCCCTCGGAGTCGCCAGATATGCAAATAATAGCTCTTTTCAAGCAAGAAAATTGCAGCAGATGCACATCAACTTTGCTGCAATAAAAATGAGACCTCTTGTCCCACCGGGCGTGCCAAAACTGTTAGTGCAAAATTACAGCACCCCTGGACGCTGATCAGATTTCTAGGTTGATCACTCTTGCATCCAGTGTAATTACACAACATGGAAACCTCTCTCCAAGTGTGGGACTTGGAAACTGAGAGAGGAATCTCCAGATTAGAGGCTGGTTCCTCAAACTCCTCTGATTTAGATCTATATTTTGCAAAGCTACAGAGGTCTAGATCCTAATCCTATTCTAACTTGCAAGGAGACAGGGGTAGAAGTGCAAAAATTGAAACTAACTAAAGATGGTGATGCACCAAAAAGGAGTGGTGAAACATATTAGTCATGCAAATAGACACAGACCAAGGTTCACAACATAAAAACATACACAGACTGATAATGTATAATTTAGCATCTGAAATCAAGCAAATAATACAAACAGAGGATTGAAACCCATTCACAGAGCTTGCATTATCAATTTAATATCAAAATACGCATTACACCCTCAGAGAGGTAAAGAAAACTGTTACAATCCTTGGAGAGGTCTGATACTTCATCAATCCCTTGAAGAAGGTGAAAGAAGAAGTCTGCTATGCCCAAAAATGTTCCTCTTTTTGAAATGAGCCCAAAACTGGCTTTTAAAATGCAAGGGTCGAACCCAGGGAACAGGAGACGTACAAAGGCATGGGAGCCCATTCTTTCTTGACTGCAGGTGTATTAAAATGGCATGGAGGACCTTACAAACCCATACCCTGTCATTTTGACCGGATTACAGGAGAATGCGACCCATTCTGCATTAACTCTGGTCGTTGGAATGTCATTTCCGGCCATGAATACGTGTCAGAGCCGTTTCTTGATTTTCTCCCTCCAGACTACTCCAAAATGCAAGATTGACCTAGGAATCATGTAGATAATTTCACCATCTTTCCGTTGATATAAAGAACGTGCAAATCCGAGCTCTGGATCAAAAGTTATGGCGATCTGAAGATCTAGGGCACAAAACAGGCGAAAGCGTGTTTTGAAATCCTTTCCCACGCTCTGCCACCTGGACGACACGTGGGACGTGCTGATTGGACGAGAAATTCTCTCTCCTCCGTCTTTCGCGGGCTTTCATTTTGAAATTCACTTGTGGGGCCCTTAACTGGACACGTGGCACTATTTCATTGGTTCGGGCTGACCTTTTAAAACTTGCCCTTTGACCTTTTTGACCTTTTTCCCTGAGACACGTGGCGGCTTCTGATTGGTTCTCGGCCCTGCCGGCTTTTTCGCGCCCTTCGCGTCCTTTTGTCCCAGACGTCCCAATTGCTTAGTGCTCCTTGTGCTGATTTATTTGAAACCGGCGGTTCGCGTCCATTTGTCCGGATGTCCCAATTGCCTTCGGACTGTTTTGACCTCTTTCGCCGGTTCGGCCGGTTCGCGCCTTTTCGGCCCGCTTGTCCCGAACTGTCCCTCTCAGCAGTTAGTCGATTTTCTCTCGGTCGAACCGGCATTTCGCGCCCGCCGCGTACTTTCGTCCCATTTGTCCCATTTTCTTTTGGACTGCCTGTGCTCATTTCGGCCGAACCGGCCGGTTCGGGCCTTTTTGTCCCAAACGTCCCGAGCAACACTTAGCCAATTTTTCTTCCTCTTTCGGCCGGATCGGCTTTTCGCGCCCGCCGCGTACTTCTGGCCCGATTGTCCCAAATGCAATTTGGGCCGCCTAGAGGCTTTTCGGCCGATCCGCTTCCATTTGTCCCACTTGTCCCAAATGCTACCTTGAGCAGGACTTAGCCAATTTTCACACTCTTTCCTGGATCAACCTATTTGCCTTTCTGCAACTTTTTGCATTTTCTCAGAGCTTGCTCCCTGTTTCTTCGGCCAGGGGAGTTAGAAAAATACCTGAAGGGACCCTAGAAACCTGATTTTGCTCTGAATCAATCAATTTGCTTGGGATTTGAATCTTCTGATGCATGTTATCAAAATTTACCCTAGGGGGGTGAATTTTGGATAACAGTATATGAGCACATAGTTGTATTGAGACTAGTTGCAGGGCCACAAGGGGAGTAGGCTCAGCCAAAGATATTTTCTCGATGGTGGGTGGATATTCGTGGTAGGAAGATGGACATAGATAGCTTTAGGCGCCTAATAGACATGATGGGATCGGGGGTCGGTGACATGGAGTCCATATCATGATTATGGGGGATGGCCTGAAGATGTGATAGAGTTATGATGTATTTGGAGAACCATGTGGTTAGAGGACCACTTTCTAGGTGTAGCGGATATGTTTTAGGTGGAGAGTATCGTGATTCGAGATGGCACAGATGTGCCCCCAAAGTCATATATATGGCTATGGGTCGTTAGATCCCTTAGGAGGGTAAGTCTTAGCAGTCGGGGCCTTTGCGGAGTAGTTGGTACCACCGGGTTAGATGTGGTAGACCCAATGATAGTGGTTGTGGATGGTGATGATGTAGGGATTACAGAGGATTATTGAGTGTGGTGGGTAGTGCATCGATGGGTGTTCTTATATCCAAGACTTGCTAGTCTTTATGGAGTTACTGGTAGTAGGAGGAGTGGGTGAGGAGGCATCCCTAACCCTATAAGCAGTTGATTGTGGCAAATCGTAAGTATTTGTGTATGCTAATGTGGTTAATGAATTTTTATGTTGTGTTTTGTACGCGGTTGACTAACATGAGGTTGTATGTTGTGCATGCAGGAGATGTCTATTGGTCGTTGATAGTAGACACTTCTATCCACACTTTGACATGGAATTTGCCTAGCGATATACTAGGTGGAGGCATACTAGAGCATGTGGATGGCATTACGGGTGAGCATGCCCCTCTATTTGAGTCCAGTAGCCATAGCAGCGGTGACATGTACGGTCTTTACTTAGTGAGAGGAACGAGGCATGTGAGGAGACTCGACACGCCGGGAAGTAGTAGGTGGTGGTCCCTGGCTTAGGACGTGTTTGCTCATTATGTGGATTTGTAGCGTTAGTTTTTAGAGTAGAACATGGAGATTTCCATATTACACGTAAAGGTGGAGAAGTTTCGAGGCCGCGAAATACGGCGTCGCATCGATGGTGAGGCATCGAGTTCTAGGGCTCTCATGGTACATGAGAGTGATAGTGATGATGAGGTGTGATAGTGAGGATTGTATATGATGTAGGGGCCTTGCCCCTAGTGATGAAACATGTTTTTGTTATGATGATCGTATGACCGCTATATGTATGGATACCTATTTTGGATATATATGAGATCGATATTGGAGATGTTTTATTATTTGTGATGTAATGGATATCATATGGTTGTATGGTTATTGTTATAGCATGTGTATTGTGGTGTATGTGATGAATATGAATTTGTATGATGATGTGAGTAACGGTAGATAAAAATGATGTAGATAAGTAATGTAATATGATTAATAAGATGAATAAAGTATATAGCGTGTAGGTACTGTAATGGTGATAATAGAATAAATGTGAAAATAGATAAGCATAGCATAAGCAAGACATGGATATGTAAGATAAGGTTAATATGATACAATGATGAAAATAGGAGGGGGAGGAGATTAACGATGCCCCTAGTATATGGATGAATAGGATCATGTGATACGACCCCTCGGAGTCGAGGATGATCCGCATAAGTAAGAGTGTGTCATTGGGAAATGATTGAGGCATGCTAGATGAATGACAGAGCGTGTGGTGAAAGGTTCTTAAAACTAATCCATTAATAGTCATGTAAAAACCATAAGAACACAAGTGCATCATCGGGGGTAAGGTGATAATGATCACCTACCAATGACTAGGATGACAGGTGGAGGTGGATGCATATGAAATGCATGGTGCATGAGTGTATGGACCAAAGTGCATGTCATATGGAGTGACCATGGGATATGCTAAGCGGTGAAACCCATGGGATGGATGTGATGGATAGTTTGAGTGATAACATGTGGTGGGTGGTGGTGATTGATGAACAAACCGAGTATGCGAGAGGAGAAGACTCAAGGGTGTATGCATGCATTGTTGTGGTGAAGGAGATAATGATCACTCACGAGAGGAAAAGATATGACACCAGTGTCCTCTAAATGTTGTAACCTCTCACGTAAAGCAAGATAGTCATTGTCATGATGGCCACTAATATGATGGTAATTACAGTAATATTGATCATGTTGGCGTTGTAAATGGTACCGAGGGTGATGTTGATTGGAAGGGAAGCTGAATTAATTGCTCATCAAGTAATATACGCAAGACATCATGAGGTCAAACATTAGGTGAAAAACATAGAGGCTCACGATATTGAGGTGAAGTAGTAGTGGTAATAATTGGTCGCATAGGTGGAGAGACATGTGTAGCAGATGGATGGAGGAGGAGACTAATGTTATTTCCTTTGCACTTTGGGTTGAGATAAGGGTTGCTTTGGAGTGTTGTTAAGAGGTGAAGTAGGAGTAGCATGATTTGTTTGAGTTTTAGCTAAGGGTGGAGGTTACTAAGAATGTACAACTGGAGGTGTAGGTGGAAGAGCAGAGGGTGTAGTAGTGGAGAAACGTGGGAAGGCTATACTAGAGGAGAATTAAGAAGGTCATGTTCTAGAACATTAACCTTGTAACACAAAAGTATAAAAGACTCACAAGTATCATACTGTAAGCATTTCTTTAAAGGAGAAATAAGACCATGATAAGAGGAAATGCTTTTCCAAGTCACTAAGATGAAATATAAGTTTATGTATACATGCATTAAAGCGTAAGATGTAATCCTAAATAGGTTCAAGAGCCCCGATAGAGAGTGGGAATATGATCGTATGTTACCCTAGGAGCAGTATTGATAATGAACCTACGAAGGAAGGCATCCTCCATGTCGTAGAAAGTGCTAATAGAACAAAAAGGGATATGTATATACCATTGAAGTGCATCATCAACTAGACTAAACTGAAAGTCCTTAAGTAATAGTCAATCATTAGAATAAGAGGCCATAAGAGTGCAATAATGTGCAATATGAGCATGAGGGTCACAGGTACCATCGAAGCATGTAAATGTGGGCATGGTGAAATCCTTAGGAAATGCTAAGTTATGGATTTTTTTGGGAAAATGATTACCATGCAAGGAATGTTATCTATGACGCATAAGAAGCCCTAATTTCTAAAGTGAGAGATTGAACATGAGACTGAAGTTATCCTACAACGTGTATTAGGGATAGGATGTCTGTGATGGAATAGAAGAAGATGGAAATAATGTATTAATAGGTTGAATCTTGCAATTGTGTGTGATCATGGGTATATCAAGAGGTGAGATAGTAGACTCCGAAGCTAAAGACACGTGAGGAGTGTGTTTCAAAGGAGCCACATGAGATGATGAAGGGGAAGTTTTACTAACAATATGAGAAGTAACATGCGGTATGGGTGAAGTGGAAGAAGGAAGTGTAGGTATATTAGGAGTAGAATGAGAAGAAAGATAATAGAAGGCATATACTCATGCACTATGGTAGAAGTAATCACAAGAGAAGAAGAATATGGAAGAGGTGAGGCACTCTCAACAGTGTAGAAAGAAGGAGACTCTCGTAGGAACGAGAGATGGAGTAATATGGTCAATGCTAGCTGAAACACTACTATCAATAGGATCATCAAGGTAATAAAAATGTGTTCACAAACTAGAAGGGGATGTCGGGGAAAAATAGTGAGAAGCAAGTAGGAGACATGGGAGTAGTGATAGGAGTAGGAGGAGAGGAGAGGTAGGAGGCACACCAGGTTGGGAATCAATGCCTAATCAGATAATCAATAATAGAAGGATCTAAAACATCAGGTGGCATATCAGAAGAAGAATAAGAAGGATCACAGGTCACCGGATGGCATGACATACAATGAGTAAAATCAACAGGGTCATCAACAAGGCATATGCCTATAGGAGAGTCAATAAGATTGGTTGGCTCATGTTTTTGACCTTCCAAGAGCAGTTGTTAAGTGACATCGAGTAAGGTCATAGGAGTACTATATAAAGTTGTAAGCTTGATAATGTTGGCCTCATCATAAATAGGTTTGACACTAAAATGCGACATGATAATAAAAGAAGAGATATGCTAACGACAGATAATCACAAAGCAACAATGTTCGAAATGATAGGTTCACCAAAATGATTAACTAGAAATAGGATTTTTAGGCTTTTCACTATTTTATAAGTTAATCTAAATAGAAACTAAATGTTATATTAGAGTGCTAGATCTAAATACTTTTCTTTTATATTTGAATGGATTGAAATAATAGAAATAAGAGGGATATGTTACTAACCTATAAATAACTTACCTCACTGTGTGTTGGACTGTAGCAGTCGGGTGTGCGGACTAGGCAGACTATGACCGAATGACTTCAGGAAGGACAAAAGCTAACTATTTGTCTACACTAAGGCACCTGGGAGTGTATTGGGGTGCCTCGGGGTTCCTTGGTCTGAATTTTGGGCACTTTGGGAACTATGAAAAAGCTTAGGATATGTGTTTGGTAGTGTCGCAAGGAAATCAAACCCGCATGTCCTGTCACATTGGATTCACCGAATGGACTGGATAATGACTTGCAAAACAAAAGGTTAGTGGGGTCGGATTGTCCTCAGCCACCAAACTAGTGGACTTATCACTGAGCATTACACTACATTATGGACCTTGATGTAGTTCTAGTGCGTGTGTGTGTAATTTTGTGCCTAAGATGCCCTAGCGCCAATGACACGATAATAAGGGGCAATAACTAGATGTAAAATGCAAAATAATGAATGGAAATGGAAAGAATACAACCCTTCCCCTTTGTGCTTGTGTGATGAAAATGTAGAAGAAGCCCAAATGTAATCCCTTGCCTTAGTAGATAGCTGCCCTTGATGTCTTTGATGTCCTCCCATAATGTAGCGAGTATGCTTTATTTATATAGGTATCTTTTGCTCAAATTTCAACACTAGTGACCGAAACTACCGAGTATGACCTAAGGGAATACACGGGGTAACCGTTAGGACCGACCTTGAATAAATAAATTAAGATCACAAATTACGATGACACAGGTGCCTAAAATCATGGACTGGGGCGCCCCAGTGCAACCCTAGGTGCCCTAGTGTAGATGTAAAGACAACAACCGAACAAATTACGACATCGAAGCACCCTAAAAGATGGCCAAAACCGCAAATACAACTAATGACTAAACCAAACAAAACACAATGACACACGATTAACTCGACCACAACACCTAAAGATGGGTCACTAGTGAATACTTTTATCACACAAGATCCATATATAAATTAACATACCCGACGATATAAATGTAATAGTAAATGTGTGATTTCATGACTACAATTAGATCTAGATGATGTGGATTATAGATTATGATGATTATGGATTAGATGCGATTGTTATGGGTGATGGATTAGATATAGACGGATTATAGGTTAGATGTTATGGGTGTAGATATTTGATTGAGATGTTATTAGTTTTATTATGAGGAATTGATAGTGACTATGTTTTTAGAAATAGAATATGATATGGATGTGATTAGCATGGATAGATAGTTTTAGATGTGATGAAATAATGGATAAATAATGTGATGGATGTATAAATATGTTAGCTATGATTGATTTTATACTTAAAAGTACATACATAGGGATGGATAAATTAGGAAGAGTATGATAAGAACATATTTGATGCAATGGAAAGGATGCAAATTCAATAGAAGGTGACCAAAAGGAGATTAATGAAACTTGATCGTAGTAAGGAGCACACGAAGAAATGATGCTTCGAACTGGATTGGAGGTAAAAAAGAAAAGTATCTAATCAAGGCCATGCACTTACAACCAATAACATGTGTTAACATAGAACCATCGATAGGTAGTAATCCCGGATCACGAGGGACAACATGGAAAGTGGACTTATAAACCTAATGTCTTCACGACACAAGGATTTGATGACAATTGTACTTGGGAATATAGGCTCTCCATAGGTGGGTGTTACTTAAGTCTATGCTTGACTCGAGCAATATGATGCAAAATGATCAATGTGGGAAGTTTGTCATAAATGAGAACGTTAATTGATGTGGGAAGCTTTCTTAGGATGTTTTCTTTTGAAACTTTTATGCTTTTTTTTTTTGAAATAGATATAATGTTGATCAATGGGGGAAGCCTTCACTTCCATGGATATAAGATGGTAGCCATCCTTTGAGGGAGTGGTCTACATTTTACTTTTTTTGCTTCTTGGAAATTTTTTGGGGTTTTTCTTTTATAAATGGCGGAGAAGATATGCATGATAGTTTTCCTTCGAGGGATCGACCATGCTTTTGGATATTTTTGCTTTTATGAAAAAAAATTCTTAAAGGAGCGATCTATTTTGGGATATGATAGATTTTTAAGGCGAGCATCCAGGATTTTGAATTTTTATAAAAGAGTTGGGGATAACTAGATAGACCACTTAGGAGGGGATATAGAATGTATGAGTGACATATGTAAGCCCTTAGCATGGTCCTAGTAGGTATATAAGAGGGAAATGGATATAATGATTACGGAGTTCTCACCAAAAAGGAAGAACCTATCCCGAGAGGAACATGTTATGAGCAGAGTCGTGGTGCCCATATTTAAGGTCATAGATAGGAAAGTGACAGTAGACCACATAATTCCAAAACATTACGACGAAAGATGGAAGAGGTTAATGATAGATGGATAACCACCGAGATAACTAAGTTCTCAATGGTAGGTGTGTTAAAACTAGAAAGGCCGAAGTGCAATGCATTAAGAGGTTCCATTTCGGTTTACCATCAAGATAAGCCAGACGATAGGCTCGAGACATGTACTTATGCATGATAATATAAGGTTTAATTTAGTTGGGAGCAAATTTTCCACATTGACTCCTTTCTAAAGTAGTGACGTTCTAATTTTCTTTAAGGACAAACTCATTGATGTTAAACTCGCATTCGTTGAGGTGTTTGTTATAAGCACGTTTGATAGATATGATGATGATGGAGAGTGAGAAGGTGATGTTCATCTAACAACTCAAGTTGTGTTAGACGCTCTTAGTGATAGTCATCATCAGAGATGAAGTCACGAAGAGAAACGTGCAAGAATGAGATTTGGTCTTCAAGAGGAAGAAGGGCCTTGCACCGTAGATGAGAGAAAAGGAGTAGCACCCATAGTTGTGTGGATGTTATTTCGATAAACACAAAGAGCAAATGGAATATGAAGATTTCAATTATGATTGGATTTATCAATAGTCTTGCAATAATATTTGAAGAGTTTTGTTAGTGGCTTTAGCTTGGTTGTTAGCTTGAGGATAGTATGACAAAGAGAAGATAAGCTTGATATTTAATGAATCACAAATCTTCTTGAGGTATTTATTTTTAAGGACTTTTCCTTATCTGTGATGATTTTATGAGGAACACCAAAAGCGGAAAATGATGTGTCGATAGATTAAATTAACGATTTGATCGATTTAGTTGATGTGAGTGGAATTGCTTCCACCCATTTGGTGAAGTACTCAGTAGTAGTGATGATAGAATGATGGCATTGAGAAGAGCATGGATTGATGATGCCAATGAGGTTAAGTCCTCATTGTGAGAAAGGCAAAGGTCATGAGAAAGCTACAAGGTTTGACTAGGAATGTGGATTAGATTGGAATGTTGCTAACACTTGACACATTTCTTAATGTATTCAAAGTAGTCTTGATTAAGAGAGGGCCAATAATAACCCATGCGAAGGACGTACTTGGTGACATCCAAACCACTAAAATGGCCACCACATATACCGTCATGGACTTCTTGGATAATATGCAAGTGGATTCATGAGATTTAAGGCAATGAAGCAAGATACCATCGCATCCATGCTTATAAAGGATGTTGTCAAGGATGAAATAGTGGTTAGAGTGTTGAAGAAAGTAACTCAACCATTCTTAGATAATTTGGAGGGTGATTAATTGAGAAAGATAGTTGAAGATTTGGAAATACCAAAGATCATGAGGAGTAGATTCAATGAGGTTGACGTTAGGTAATTCACTAAGATAAGTTGGTTTGTCAAGGCGATGAATGATGATGAAGATTTGAGAATATTTTGTAGACAAGGATGAGAGAGGCGAGAGAAGCCATAGTGTATATAAAATAGTTAGATGAATGAGGGACGGTTTGGATGGTGTAGAAATCATATGCTTTAAGAAGGAAGTCAATAATATCTTTATACTTTTGAAGAAACTCATTCTTACATTGATAGATGATTATGACTTTATTAATGATGAGCTAAGAATCCATGTAGATGTAAAGGATTTGAATGCAAAGTAAGATAGCTATTTGAAGGCCTAAGATGAGAGCTTCATACTCGACCATATTGTTGGTGCATTTAAAGTTAAGTTTATAGGTGATAGGGATAGGAGTATCCCAAGGAGGAATGATAATGACACTTTGGAATGTCCCCCTTGTCTACACTTAGAGTCATCAAAGAAGAGTGTCATTTTAAGAGGAGAATATTCATGTTCAAATTTGTTGATAGATTCGTCTAGAAATTTCTTGTGAGGAAGGCAAGTATCAGGAAGAGGGGCGTCAACTAATTGATCTATGATAGCTTGGCCCTTGATTGATTTCGAGAGATGAACTCTAGGTCAAACTCTATCATGAACATGTGCCATCAAGTGATGCAATCACTATGATAAGGCTTAGAATGTATGGTCTTGAGAAGATGAAATTTAGTGACGACATAAATCTTATGATTGAGAGGATAATTGAGAAGATGATTTAGTTCAGTGTGTGGATGAGTGTCAATGTGGGAGGAAGGGCAATCGATGCCACCATAGATGAGATTGGTGCAAAGATGAGGTGGACCAAAAGGAATGATATCCCCGACATTAGGTTGATACACTTGAGCTTTGTTGGGCCCACCGAGTCGTGAGGTGTAGGAAGAGTGTTAAGCATGAGAAGGTGATACTCCCTCAATGTGAGTTGATCCATTACTTTGTCTATAGAGTCATCATTGTGAAGCTTGGAAGCAGAGATGGATGAGCTATTGGATGCCTTAGAAGAATCATGTGTGGGAATGAGCACATCATTAGGACGATAAGTCATGTTACATGCCCTGAATAGAGGGGTATATGCGGGGAGAGTTAAGATTTTCCCCTCATGTCCATACTTGATGCATCGATGGGGGTAGAAGGAATGCACGCATGGCATGAATTCATGGTCATCCAAGGAGGGTGTTGTATTGAAACTCCCTTATATGATATAGAAAACCTCATGGAGGAGTTTTTCACCAACGTGGATGGGAAGAATAACCATGCCCAAAGTGGGGCCAACAACATAATTGAGTGCATGAAGAACCATGGTTAATTGGGCAAAAATAGAATTAGGGGGCTTAAGTTGATCAAAAGTGTGAGATGAGATGATGTTTATGCTAGCCCCATTGTCAATCATAGAACAATGGATAAAAGTGTCATTGATGCGCTCGGTGATGAAGAGGGGAAGGTCATGTTCTTTAAGTGTGATGTCAATAATTTTGGTATCGTCAAAGGATATAGAAGCGGAAATGCAATGAGTGCTTCAAAAATTGGCGCAAAGGGATGAACCTAATCGTTAGGAGTGGGAATACATTTGAGAGCTTCAATGAGATTTCGCTTAAGGTCCAAAGAGATTTAGATAAGCTCATAAAATGACATCATAATTGGGGCCCGATGAAGTTGTTTCGTAATTCTTTGTTCAATAGGAGCATGCCGAGGGGAATATAAGATAGACACCTTAGGTTTTGATAAAGAAGCGAGTGGAGTAGAATCACCAGGAGGAGTGATAATAATGACTTTGGATTTGATTACGTGGGTGGTTGGAATTCATGGGAATGAGAATGGGTCAGTAACTCGAACATCATTAATGAAGAGAGATGAACCCTATTTAGGAGTAGTTGAAGTTGGAGAAGGAATAATAACATAAGTTTTGGATGAATGAGGAGATCTAGATGTCTTAACAGATGAAGTTTAAGATGAATAATTTGATTCAAAGTAGATGGAGGAATGTAGTCCGCTTAAATAATAAGGTCATCCTTATTGATAATATTATGAGTGATGGTTTGAAGGGCTTCTACAATGTTTTGTATCATGCCACAGTACATGGTGGTATGCACAAATAAGATTGGAATTGAACCATGAAGGTCATGGGCCATGCAGATCGAATCGTTTGATTGGTGAAAGAGTGATTGTGGATGCTTAGAGTAAACATTGAAATATTTCTATGTAGGGACCAATGGTAGTTTTGAAGTAGAGGCCATAGGTGGAGTGGATTTGAGGATGGTGGATGAAGGTAGAAGGGATAATTTATTTTGATGAGGCTTTATAAGGGCCTTTGATTCTACCTTGGGCGTTGAAGAAGAAGAGGATGATTGTGTTTTGGTATTAGTTTTAATTATTGGTGACTTAGATGGTTTGGATTTTGTTTTGTGATTGAGGACGCGAATGATTTGGAAGGAAGGTCAGATTTGGAAGAAAGATTAGATTGCTTTGACTTGGATTTATTGATAATGGGGTCTTGGATGAAGGGTTTGGCCCTAGAATGGATGGAGATGCTCCTAAGAGTGATGATGTGGCACTAGATTAATTAGGAGGGCTAGTCATGGGAGAGGAGAGCTCCAACTTTTTATGTGAATGTGTGAGCAACTTTTGGATGGGTACGCCAACGTTCTTAAACTTTGATTGCAAGGATTTACCTTTGGTAGGGACAATGACTATTTCAATTGGAGGGTTTATAGAAACAAAATCAAAGGGTGTAGATTGTGTCATGGATGAGGATATTATAGGTGGAAGTGGTTTTTGAATGATGTGTTTGATGAGATCTAAAGGGATTGTAGATTATGTAGATGTAGGATTGGTGGATGTAGGGATGATTGGAGTTGTAGATGTGGTGAGAGTGTCATTTGTAGATGTATTTTGCATAGTGGAGGATTCAAGAGGTGGTAGTGTTGATGTGGGTATAGTCATAATAGTATATGTGTTTGATGTGGGAGTATGTGTAGATGTGTGAGATGAAGACGTTGAGGTAGTTGTAGATAAAGGACTAGATATGATGGATGAGGATGTGGGTGTTATGGATGGATAGGTGGGTATGATCAAGGTTAATGTCAATGTCGTAGTTATAGTTATAGTTAATGTTGATATGAGGGGTGTAGATATTGATAAATTTGTAAGGGAAGAGTCCGAAATAGGGGTGGATGCAATGGATGACGAGGTGATGGGTATAGGTGATGGTGTTAGATTTTGGTCTATAGTATTAATTGTATGGGCATTAGGTGGTTGTGATGTGGGAGGTGGAGTTTGATTGTTGGGTATATGATTAGGAAAGGGTTTTTGAAGACATCAAGAGGTTGATTAGGTGACACATTAGTATTGTCCATTCGCAGGTTTCAGAGTCTATGAGTTTTGGACAATGTCTTCAAAAGAGTGACACTTCTCAATGTCATGCTCATGAACTTGGTGATATTTTCAATAATATTCCTCACAATACCATGCTAGTTTGGGTCATGATTCATCAAGGGGTCGAATGGGAGGAAGTCAAATGAGATTGATTGCCATTAACTTGTCGAATATTGCACTATAAGATTCCCCATGAGGAGTATAGTTAGGAGGTGGTCTAGAAGCATGTCATGGAGCCTCCATATGACAAGCAGATGTGGAAGAGGATTTAACCATGATGGCATTAGCAGCGTTCTTGGATTTCTCACCATGTGTGGAGCATTTAGTGAACTCAAATATGGGCTTGTTTGATCAAAGTTTAAGATATCCTTTCTCAAGGGTGCCGAGTTCAAATTTGTGAGCCATGGTAAATGCCTCTTCAAAGGTTTGAAATGATCGAATTTGAAGAGTGGAGGAGATGTGCTTCGCACAAGACCATGAGAAAAATTCAATTAGTTTAGTCTGTGGAAGGGAAAATGATAGTTGATTAATGATGTCACGTCATGTGCGTTGACATCTGTGATAGACTTCGTCATCAATTTCTTTAATGGCATAGAGGTATGTGATAGTGATCTTACACGTAATTTTGATTGAGAAATTTTCTAGGAATAATTACACGAGTTGGGTGAATGAGAATAATAAATGTTGTGGTATGTCATTATACTAGTCCAATGCGGGTTCGACTAACGACATAGGGAATGTGTGAAGCATGAGGTCTTGATCGTGGGTGATAAGGTAACATGCATGTCTAAAAGCATGAATATGTTGTTGAGGGTCCTCCTTACTATTGAACTTAGAAAATTTCAGCATTTCCCAGTGAGGAGGATAAGGCTTTATGGGAACATAGGGATTTATTGGTTTGTTATATATTTGTTCATATGATAATGTGGTTTTAGACCCCAAGGTAAAGAACTTCAAGATTAGCTATTCTACTCAATAACACCTACATGGGATCATTAGATTGATAGGGTTATGAAGTTGAAGGATGAGATTGTGATGCATAAGATGTGGATGGGTTGTGTTGTTGATAATTTTGATACATTTGAGGATGTGTGGGTGTTTGTGAAAGCGGTTGATAAGGGGGATGTAATTAAGGGGTTGTGATGAAGGTTCTTTGTTGGGAAATGGGGATGTGGTAAGATTAGTTAGATTAAGTGGGTTATTGAGAGATGGGGATGTTTGATTCATTTGTTATGGGATGAGTTGGAATGTAAGTAATGGATGGTTGAGATACTTTAGTTGGTTGAGTGGGAAGCATGTAGTGATAAACATCTTAAAGAGGTGATAGTGATCTTACACGTAATGTTGATTGAGAAAAGTTCTAAGAATAATTGCACGAGTTAGGTGAATAAAAATAATAAATGTTGTGGTATGCCATTATACTATTCTAATGCGGGTTTGGCTAATGACATAGGGAATGTGTGAAGCATGAGGTCTTGATCATGGGTGATAAGGTAACATGCATGTCTAAAAGTGTGAATATGTTGTTGAGGGTCCTCCTTACTATTGAACTTAGAAAATTTCAGAAGCTCCCAATGAAGAGGATAAGGCTTTACGGGAACATAGGGATTTATTGGTTCGAATTACTGATTTGTTCATATGAGAATGTGGTTTTGGACCCCAAGGTAATGACTTCAAGATTAGCTATTCTACTCAAGAACACTTGCATGGGATTGTTGGATGGATAGGGTTATGAAGTTGAAGGATGAGATTGTGATGCATAAGATGTGGATGGGTCATGTTGTTGATAAGTTTGATACATTCGAGGATGTGTGGGTGTTTGTGGAAGTGGTCGATAAGGGGGATGTAATTAAGGGGCTATGATGAAGGTTGTTATTTGGAAATGGGGATGTGGTAAGATTAGTTAGATTAAGTGGGTTGTTGAGAGATGGGGATGTTTGATTCATTTGTTATGGGATGAGTTGGAATGTAAGTAATGGATGGTTGAGATACTTGAGTTGGCTAAGTGGGAAGCATGTAGTGATAAGCATCTTGAAGAGGTGTTTGATGGGTTTCCATTGATTCAGATGGATGGGGCTATGAAGTGATCACATTAACATAGACATGTGAAGTGGAGATAAGAGGCAATGTTGAATTATGTAGTTCGGATATGGGAGGAAGCAAGTGTGACTCTTGACATGATTAAATGGGGGCATAAATAATTGTATTAGATGATGAGGTAATGAGGATAGAAGAAGTGATACTAGTTTTGATACGAGGCAAATTAGGGGGGATGGGGACCACCAATTGAGTGGTTTGGTGATTCTGAGGGATTTAAGAAGAAGGTTGAATTGAGGCAAGCTCATTTATAGATCTAGGAAAGAACATGGAAAGTTATGATGTGAGGACTTGTGTAGATTTAGGATTGTAATGATAGGCGTAGATTTGTTACAAAGGAGGTCCATCAATGGGGAGATTCATGTTCTTACAAAGGAGATAGTCATGAAGAGCGACCGGATCAACGTCGAGGAGCTCCTGTAATTCTACACACCCACGAGGGATGAGAAGAGGCCTAGAAGCATTGTTAGAGGTGGCTGAAGGGGGTTTTGATGGTCTAGATGGAATAGAGTGGTGATAAAGAAAAGGATTTGTTTTTATGTTAGTGTTAGGTTGGACCAATTAAGTGCCTTGAAAAGGGGGTGGAAACAATGTGTTGAGCAATGGTGGAAAGAGACGATCAATGGGGTGGAGGTAAGAATAGAAAGTGTGGAAGTTTGATGGGAAGTAGTAGTGAAAATACGAATTTTGTTTGATGAAATGTTTAGTTCCATTTTTTTGCTTGGGATCTTGTGATAGCTGGCATGAAACAAATAATAAACAAAATTGTGTTTATTTTTAATTAAAGCAAGTAAGTCAAACAACAAATTTTTATTATCTTGATTATTAGAAATGTGAAAAGAAATGAAAAATGGGCTTGAAGGGTGCCTAGGAAATGGAAATCTATGGATGCTTTCAAGTAGTTTTGGTTGGATTCCTATATACTTTAAGGTACATAAGGTACAAATTTGTGATGTATACTAGTGTGGGGCTTGGTATTGGGGCCTACCCCCTCACTTCACGGTCCCGCAACGATAAGGGAGTTGGGTGCTTAGCCAATATACCAAGATATAAAAATTTTATAACACAAGTCAAAACAACACAACGACTTTCCTATTGGGTGATGAAATCCTAATAGTTCCACCTGGGAGGAAGTGTTTTAGATGTGTAAATTGATGTGTGTGTTTTGGATGTGTGTTATGAAGTGTATGCAAAGTGTTAAACCACCTAGTTGAACTAGATTTCCAAGAAAGAATGAAAGGGTTCTTTTTAGATCCAAAACAAAATGTGTAGATTCAATGAGGATTACAGAGACATAAGAGATGCAATTTGGTAAAAGAAAGAGATGGGGAATAAAAATAAGGAATACCTAGATAATGCTTTTCCTTTTTATTTGAAATTTTAATTTTTAAGCAAGCAAGCAAAAAGCCAATCCAAGCAACACGATCCAACGCACGCAAGAAAGCAAGTAATGATCCTTCTTGCGAGGTTAGTAGAAGATGGATAGAAAGAAGATGAAAATGAAAAACAAATAACAATACTCACCAAGAAAGGGTGGGTCCCACGAGCGTGCAAGAATGTTGACCAAATTCCCTCATTCTTGCTTAGATTAGTGAAACAATACTAAATAAATGAGTAACTCCAAATATGCAAGGGTTTATGGTACCTTGAGATGGGATGACGATGTACAAGCACCAAATGATGGATCATCCCTCTGTAGTGAGATAAATGACCTACAAATCAAGTGAAACTCAATAGAGGATGGATTAGTAGATAGATGGGAGGGTTTCCTAAAATGTCAGTCCCGAGAAGTAAAAACTTCCTAGGATGGATGTCAACCCTCATTTTTATAAAGATAAGATAAAATTAGATATTGATAAATTGGATGTAGCAGAATCTGAAGTAAAACAAAAACTAAAATGATATATGTAATAGAAAATTCAAATTTGATCTAAATACATGTAAATACAATCAAACACGGGTGGGTCGACAACCTAGTGGAATTCTAGCCAAGATATATTATTTGAACCCTTCCCAAATACCCGAAATTATATTTTGTGGGATTTCTCCAAATAAGTGGACGATATTTGGTTAATAAAGTGGCATGTGAATAAAACGAGAAAAATATTAACTTGGAATTTAAATGGACGTCATACAAGAAATATATGGGCCCAATGTAGTAGTAGAATGAAAAACTCATTCCCTTAAGCTCCCAAATCTCATGGAGAATGTTGGGAACACTCTAAGCCATTAATGCATTCATGCTATCATTAGTGTGATGTTACAAATAAATATTTCCTCTTCAACCTAACCTAATAAGCAAGAGAGTAAAATTTATCGAACCTTAGTATGACGGGATTTAGAGATACCCACGGGTGTGGATGGATGATGTTTGAAGTTGCACTCTATATATGAAATAATGCAAGCTCCTTTCCTGCAAGAAAACCTACAAATCAAAAACACTAAATTGAATATGATTAATAAATTATGAGGCGATTTCGCAAAGGCCGATCCCGAAATCAAGTGAATTCCTAACAAGGATGTCAATCTGATGTTTATACAATCAAGTAGTTTGAAAACAAGTTGTAATATATGATGGATAATAAATGGTAAATGTCATGATAAGTTTCAAGTTTATTACAAGCATATAATTGATAAAATAACGACATATATGAACTAAAAATTAGAATCAAAGTTAGAATTTGAATTTTCAGATGAAGGGGAACTATCTTCTCCAGTAGATTCTAGTTCTTCTTCTTCAACAGACTCTAAGTTCTCGTCTTTAGTGTATTACTCCTTGAAGAAATCTAATATGTATTTTGGTTCCTCTTCTTTTGTGTCGAATCGAGAATCGAAATAGATTCGAATGTTCCAAATCGGTTTGATTTTCAAATTCAGTCTTAGAGCTCAATTATTCTAATTCAACTTCATATTGATACTCAAACCAAGCCAAATCTGCTCGAGATACGTAGAACCTCAAAGTAGGCCTCCCAAAATTTATCTGTGGCCTCATGGATTCATTTTGTAGATTCAAAGATGTTTTGTAAATTCTCTAGAGGGGTGGAATGAATGGCACACAATTCAAGGTTGTGTAAAAGGTCATATTGTTCCCAATGTAAGGGATGGCAGATGATAGGTAAAGAGTTGATGTTAGTTATTTCATGGCCTTGACCACCTAGTGCCATCTAAACAAGCCATACTAGACAACATGTTAACAACAAACGAGATACATTATGATTAATAAATAAAATTTGAATGATATTGTAGGAAACAAAGAAGACAGAATCACGGGTGATTCTAGAGGATAATAAACAAACTAATAAAAATGTGATATTTAATCAATTATTATTGAAAATATGATATTCCAAATACTTAGATTATAATATGAGATAAATAAATTAATAGATTGGTGTACCTAAACATGTAAATGACAATATAAAATGAAGTATGACCTTGATTGGAGATGGTGAACGAAACCGCAAGACTTCCATCTGGATGGTGATTTGTTGGTCCCGAATAGGCTCCAAAATGATTGCCAAAATTGCTTGATGACCAAGAATGCCAATGTTGGATAGTAATACTTCAACGTTGATGCAATACAACAATGGTGAACTCTGATAAAACAAACTCGCTTGAAAATGTGAGAAGATGATCCCGAAAAGGGATTGGAAAATGGGTTTAAATAATCATTGGTGATTTGCCAAATCACCGGTGATTTGCCAAATCACCGGTGATTTCCCAAATCACCAAAGTGATTTCAGCCTATTTGTATTTGTTTAGCAATTTGTTCAAACAACTTGCTAATTTAGGGTTCTTGTTTGTATTTTCGAGGGATAGGTTTGTTGGGTTTACTTGAAAGTGTCAGGTTGGCTAGTGATGTGTTGAATTTGTTTAGGGAAATGATAAGATAGGTTAGATTTGGTCTAATTTGGCTTAAGTTTGTTTAGGATAGTACAAATATAATATTATTGTGATAATGATGATAAATAAACAAGATTTTGACAAGATAATGGTGAGTTTATAAATGCCTATGATAGGTGTGTCGGGAGTTAGAAGTGATTTTAAATAGATTTTATGAAAGAAACTTAGGTGGATTAGAATAATTTAGAAAATACAAAAAATTGTACTTAAATAACATATATAATGAAACATTTAATTGATCGAATAAAAATGGGGGAGGTATGGGGTATTAGTGATTTATTACAAATGTGAATGGGATAATTAAATGAAGATGAGGGAGTGTAAATTTCTAGTGTTTCTGTGCAATTATTGTAAAACATTATAGGAATCAATGAATTTTTTTAAGGAACCCATGAAGAAATCATTTATATAAACATTGATGAATCTTGCTATGGTGGGATTCATTAGGCTATATAATCATGCAAAGATGGCCATCATTATAATGGTGAAAATGGAAAAGTCATTAAAATGGTGTGGGAATCTAGCCTAATTTCTCCAATTTGAAAAAAATATTTTGGTGAATGGCTATTGTCCATTGTCCTCTCCTTCCTCACAATAGATTTCACTTTATAGACTTGATTTTTCTATTCTATTTATATTGGTGGTATGAAGTGTGTATGTAGACATATAAATAAGGAAAAATTTAATCACGATCATGCAAGGCTTGAGATTGTTAGGTGTCACTCATCAATGGTGGAGATTTGATCACATTATACTTATTCTCGTAACCTTTTAAGCTCAAGTTGGGAACCACACACCCATAGTACCTATCAAGATAAGCTAAGGAAGGAGAAAATCTATAACCTCAAGATCAATAATCAAATTTATATGCATAGCCAATTTGTTTTAGGTTAAGAAGCCAAATTAAAGTATAAAAGCACCAAAATGGAAAGTAAGCCTTACAGAAACGAGAGAATGTGTTTCCATCTTATTCCATGTCTTAGTGAAACTCACACTATTTATTCTCGTACATCGAAAAAGGAGGAACAAGGGGAAAATTGAGCTCTTCGTATGTTATAAAGAAGGGTTGATCATAGACCTAAAGAGACATATGTCATTTGGATCTACCCGAATTTGCTACAAAGTGTGGCTTGAGTCAATATATTGAGTAGTTTGTTACTCCTTTCTCTCCCTCATTTTATGTAATAGCCCACTCAACATCAATGGATGGTGATGATACCATTTCTACTTGTGTACGATCAATAATCTTGCTAGGTTAGTCATGGGGGCCTAGTAAACGGAGAAGGCCATTAATGCAACACCATCATGCTTTGTTTTTGGAGAGTGTTAGTGTCAAGGAAAACTATAAATTAGTTATGTTTTTATCACATTAGTCATTTCCAAATCTTTACATAGTAAGTTGTAAGCACTTTGAGGTTATGTCACATTCAGAACGCCCTTTTAGGATTGAATATTAATAAAAATATATTGTTTTGTGTTGATACCTACTTCTTTTCAACTCTACATAAACAATAATTTATATATGAAATTTATTTCAATATACTAATATACTATATTATTATGCATGTACACCACATCAAACACACACACACATGCATGTGTGTGCATGCACACATGCACACAAACACACACACACACACAATTTTTTTACCAACATTTGTTCTCTAAGATATTTTTATTTAAAAATTTATTAATTAATTTACATTACAAAAATCACGCCCTTAGACCTATAATAGTAGTTAAAAGTCTATTATATAGACAAAACACTCATTTCGACCCATGAATCTTCGAGTGAGGCTTCTTCAATATGTGGCTTTTCTAGCCTATGGTAAAAAGGTTTGTCTATTGTTCATATCCTTGAGTCTTAATTCCATAGAATCAGTCATATTGCGAAGTAATTCCTATGTCAGCGAGATAACCATCAAGTGGTAATTAGTCCGTGGACTTCCAAGTTGTCATAACATGTTCCATTACTAGATGATCATATTCTATAAAACTGGGAAATCCACAAACTCAAACAATTTTTAGATGGCACCTAGGTCAAGGGGAGTAAAAGGTCAAGTTCATTAAAGCTACACATGTGTCTTTCTAACCAAAAGACTTCTAGTGAACATCCAAGATTAATATTAAAGCACGCAAGTACCTTACAATAAATCAATTTTTTTAATCTAAATTAACAAAGAATAATTTACATTCCATAACTAATTCTAATTCTTAAGACAATTGATATCAATCACAATGCATGTATATCTATCTAAAGTGAAATAAGAAAGAAACGTAACTCACAAAACATCCCATAAGATTTTTAATCACTTCTAACCCATATACTCCTTATTTAATAAACAATAAAAGTCCCATAAATATATATAGAAAAAAATAGAGGCTAGACCACCTAAGTTCAAAATCTAATTAAAGGTACATTTAAAACTAACTACAACTAATAATAGCTTTGACCAATAACATCCATTAGATTTGTTCTCAATTTACAAAAATAACCCAATACGAAAATTTGATCATATAAATATAGAGACATAAAAATGGTGGCTAAAATTACCTTTGCATGATCTCATAGTTCAAAAAATAGTGACGCTCGATCATGCAATCACTTTCTTTCCTCTTCCTGCAGTGAGTATGCAAAAGTTATAACTCTAGTTTATCCTTGCGGTGCTTATAATTAGAGGTGACATGCCTCTTCACTTTCAACTACTCCATGAGTAAAATTTAGGAGCATCCATTCTAGAAATAATTTAATACATTTCACCCTCTTATTCCTTTTAGCGATGTTAACAAAAATTTATGTTTGGATATTTCCTTATCTCTCCGTTGTTATCAAATATTAATCAAATGAACACATGAAATGAAATAAAGTAACATCAAAATGCTCGCATGAGGAAGATTGAAGTTGCTTCGCCTAGCAAGAAAAGGAAGGGCATGAAAATTAAGATCCCTACTTCTCGAGAGGTTCTTAACACCACAAAGACCTCGAGCTTTCCGAGAACCTCCTGCACATCAGCCAACCGGTGGAGGAGCCTAAGGAGGAGGATTTGATGGTCAGAGTGGGCAGGATGGAAAAGGAAATTCAAGAGCTTAAGAGTGTTATCAGAAATATGGAAAAAGCTAAGGGAAAAGGAAAACTACAAAATGATGATGAGGAGGATGTTATTCTGAAGTGTTCAAGAAGCTACAATCTTTGGATGGCAGACTGGGAAATGCAAAAAGCCGTAATGACTACATCCTATCTACCCTTAAAAGTATTTACAATTTCATCGAACAGCATGTTCATAGTGTATGCAGCCTCAGCGGGATTACTGAGGACATTTGGGGCCCCAAGGAGAAAAGAGATATGGCAATTGCTCAGGCAGATCTGAAAGACCCTTCTCAGGCCACAGCCATTGCATTCTTTGTCTCGCTTCAAACGATCAAAACCAAGATTGACCGGGCTATCAAGTGATGTGGAGTCAGGCGGTGTCTTTGCATCGGCCGCAAAGATTCTTGATGATCGATTTTGGTGTTGTTTTTTGGCGGAGATATTCTATGATAGATATCTCTTGTTTGTTTTTGGTCTCTTCTACTGTTTTTTGGATCATCAGACGCCTTGATCCTTTCTATTAATATGTTTTTTTTATCGGCCGTTGAGCCCTCCGAGGTTGGTTGTTTTGCTCTTCTTCTATGGGTGTTTCTTCCACTTTTGGTATCTGGCTTTTGAGCTCTCCACAAAGACCTCGAGCTTGCCGAGAACCTCCCGCACATTGCCAACCAACCGGTTGAGGAGCCTAAGGAGGAGGATTTAATGGTCGAGTGGGCATGATGGAAATGGAAATTCAAGAACTTAAGAGTGTTATCAAAAATATGGAAAAAGCTAAGGGAAAAGGAAAACTACAAAATGATGATGAGGAGGATGTTATTGCTAAAGTGTTCAAGAAACTACAATCTTTGGATGGAAAATCGGGAAATGCAAAAAGCCGTAATGACCGCATCCTATCTCGCCCTTAAAAGTATTTACAATTCTATGATAGATATCTCTTGTTTGTTTTTGGTCTCTTTCTCTGCTTTTTTGGATCATTGTACGTCTTGATCCTTTCTATTAATATGTTGTTTTATCTAGCTGTTGAGCCCTCTGAGGTTGGTTATTTTGCTCTTCTATGGGCTATTTCTTCCACTTTTGGTATCTGGCTTTTGAGCCCTTTTGTATACAGGGTATAGTCCCTTCAAAATTGTTTGCCCTTAATAAAAAAAAAACATCAAAATGCTCTACCTCAAGAACCTTGTTATGTCCATCTAAAAGTTGTTCAATCCCAACATCTACAAAAAGTGAAATGATGTTATAGTAAAAAAATGTCTAAATGTATTATGATTAATGACATAGATGAAATACCCTCTCCAAAACATTTATTTTCCTTTATCAATATGTTCTCAACATTTATGATATCCTCTATGCTTATTTTTTATTAATGGTAAAGGTTTTTTTGATTGGGATCCTACCCAGATTATAAAAGGCCCAAGCCCACGTCACAACAATGAAGAGAATCAAAAACTTAAAAAACACTACAAAGGAAGATCAGAACAAAAACAACATGTACTGCAACCAAACCACAACCAAACATCACCCAAACTTTAGCTAAAAAATAGTAGTACCGAGGAAAAACTACAACCTAGGTCCAAAAAAGAGTCAACCAAAAAACACCGAGTATAGACATCACCATGAAACTATTTCATGATTTTGGAGAAAGTCTTCTTGAAGCTATCCAGGTTGCCTTTGATATTTTTATAGATGGAATCACTCTTGCATTTGTCTTTTCCTTTGTTTGCCTCTAGAAGAAGAGTGATGTTGGAGAGAATGTCCATGTTACCCTTGAGAATGGTGATTATGTCACATTGTTTTCCTCTGATTTTACCCTGTTCTTTCTCAATGGTAGAGATCCTCTTTTCTAGGTCTTCCAACAAATTATCATCCTTTTTCCCACTCTCAATGGCTATTTTTCAACCTCTAACTTTTTTTTTAGCACCCGTCATTCCTTTCTCGAGCCATGTGATCATATCATTGTGGAGTTCAACTTCATTCTTCAGTTCCATATCATGGATTTGTTGTTTGTTGTGTTTTTCACACCCATAGCCAAAAGATTGAGGGTAGTTTCCCCTCACCCAACAGAGAGAGACAGGGTGGGAACATTAATAGGGTTAACTTTGACCTCCTTATCATGAAGAGTTTTGTCAAGGACGGGGGTGCAACATGCTTAATAAAGGCGAGAGGATGAGGAGGTTGAGAGAAAGAGGTAGGCGGAGCAAGAAGAGCGGAGTTTGCTATAATTAGGTCAAGGTGTTTATAGATCAAAAGGATAACAACATGATGAAAGGGCTGAGCTCTTCTGTCATGAGAGACCATATTAATTGAATTTTCCAAGGAATGTAAATATATTAGGGAAAGCTAATAAAAGCATTCCTATGAAAATGATTAAGCAGAACTAAATGGAAGTAAGGAGTAACTTTGAAACGCCCTTATAGGGTCAGGTACTTCATCAAAACCAAACTAACCTTATCATAAGGATTTGGTAAGGAGCCCCTTAGAAATCCACTCTTGACATGAGTTAGTGATCCATGGGATCCGAGAAAAACACACCACTTCATCGGTTCCATCAACACCAAGCAGAGAAATAAGAAAAAGTGAATGCAAATGAAAAGAAGCACTAGATTTTCTTGGAAAATTAGAGTTTCGTGATCGATTATCTAGTGCTATAGAAAGGAAATTGCAGAGAAGGAAATATTTCAAAACTTCAACACCAACAATTTTATCCACGGAAACCTCCAATGGAGGAAAAATAGCCAGGAAGGGCAACCTGCTCTTTCTTCCCACTTTTATTGGTCCGATATAGACGATTACAGATTATAATAAGTATGAAAAGAAGCAACAATGTAAACCTTCTCTCCAATTACTTGCTTGCTTTGTTTCTACACCTTGCTCCTACAATTCCATTCCAGCATTGAAGATCTTGCTTACTGCTCTCATTAAACTCTTCTTCTTGATCTCTCTAGATCTTTGAATGCCCATTCTCTTGTTCCTTTCATGCATTTATAGGCATTCCTAGGTCCTCCCATGCACTGGAGGATGTGAAAGGGCATGGAAGGGGAAGAGACACGACTGGGCGCTTCAAATTCGCATCCACTCGCATTCCATCCTTTTTCTCTGTTCGAAAGTGTCAGGATCGCCGCCCGAGCAAACCGGCGATCTCGGGACCGCCACCCTAGGCCTGGGTAGTGGTTTCAGGACCATTGCTCTACACAGAGTGGCGTTCCTTCCAAAACCTCCGTTTACCTCATTTTATTCACTTTTTCTTATTTCTCCTTCTTGGTGCTGATGGAACCGATGAAGTGATGTGTTTTTCTAGATCCTTATGGATCGGGTTAGACTCTCACCGGTTCAAGGAATTTTGATTCTTCCTTCGACCTGTCATATTTGTTCTTGAAAAACTTGATGCCTTTCAGATGGAGACCCGTGATATCGCAACAAGTTCTTCAATAATTATAAATTCTCTTTTCATATAACAGATCTTTCTACCCTTCCAATTCTTAACGAATTCTTGCAAAATATGAAAGTCATGCCCTCAAACTATGTTCATAAAATGGTTAAAACCCCCTTCTTAAAGATTTCTCAAAGCTTGACATCTTCCTTCCCTGTAGGCATTGTTGACCGAGTTCCACTGAAAATATCTCCTCCCATTCTACTCTTAGAAACATTGAGGTCACAACGGAAAGAATGTAGAGAGGGGAATGGAGGAGTAACGTGGGTTTGGAGACCAAAAGAAAGACAAAAAGAAACCAGGATCCCACACAATCTTGCTCCTAGTCCCAAGGTTAGCCACGTGAATCACATTGATAGTTATACTTTGAGATAAAAATGGAATGAACATTAGCCCATGGAATAATATTGTCTTGATACCAAGTGATGTAATTACTCGCAAGGACCCCTATGTTAGCTAAGGAGTCAAGTAATTTTTTCCCTTCCCTAAAGGTATGTATAAAGGAGCAACTAGAAAAGGTGTTGGCTAGTCAATACGGAATTTGCAAGAAGAATATTCGTGACCATATTGGCCATAATATCCAACTTATCATTTATATCTTTTACGTCTTGAAAGAGATATTTAACATTACTCATCAATGCCTCTACCTTTGCTTTAGTTTTGGTCACTTCTCTAAAGTTTTAAAACGGTTCTTTAAGAGAACAATGTGCTTCAAAATGTAAAGTTTGATGAGCAAAGAATTTTACATTGATGACTTTTGTTTGATGTTACTCTATTATCACAAGAATGTTTGTCATCCTTAACGTAACATCAAGCATATCAAATGGATTACAAGCTAACTGGTACCTATTCCTTTCTTCTTTGGTCAATTCAGTGCATAATATCTTCCTCGGTTCCGATTAGGACCTCCTCTCCTCCTTGAATGACTTTACTTGTAGTTACCCTCTGTATCTTCTAAGATTTCTGTTATAATGTAAAGTAACCTCGCGAGGTTGATATATCGGGGGAGTGATGTATTTTCACTATCTATTGTTGTTTAACCAAAGGCATTATTTTCAATGGGCATTCACCTAGTATAGTCAATGTAGGTGGATAGGATCTCAGAGGGCTATGGAAGTCCATTGCATTCATCTTAGTTGTCTATTCAAAAACAATATCAAGGATACATATGTCGAGATTGAACATTGTGGTTTATTTTTCTCATGGAATATTCAAGGCATATAACTGAGTTGGATCCATCCATGTGGAAGTGTGATTGCCACAATGTCTTTCTCTACTTTATTCTCATTTTGTGATTTGATATGTTTCTTACTATGTGGAGCATTCATGACACCATTTGAAGTGTAACCTTATTCAATGTGCACTGGGTTCCATATTAATCCTCATAGAACAATATGATATGGTATCAGAGTGATTGTTCAATTAACATGCACTCGTTTGATTCTAGTTGTTATTATTTCATTTTCTAGTTTTCATGCTTCTCGTGCAAGTTTTCGATCTTCCTTTAGAATCTTGTTTACAAGTTTAATAATCTCATTTTTGGAGTTTGTGTTGTTTTTTTGGTTGTGCATGTGCAGTTATGGTGTTTCATAGCCGAGATCTAGTTATTACAACTAATTTTAGAGTCAAAACTATCTAGAGGTAAATTTCGCATTTTGTTTTATTAGTTTTTTAATTAGAAGTGATTTTTTTGAAATTATTGTTTTTGGGTCTCTGTTTAGATCTCCCCCTCCTTGGTTTGCATATTCTCTAGTTTTTTCCTACCGCTCCTTCAACCTCGTCACCTCCTTTTTCCTTGTCACTCAATAAGTTGGCTCTCTCCTTTTCATGGTCGAGTTGGTTAAGTGTTTGCATTGGCTCGTTTTGCTTTGTTTGCCTTAGGTTTGATCATTGGCTTATTGCATTTTACATTGCACTACTTTGATGCTTGTCAAGTTGCATTGAGCTACGTTTTTTCATTGAACCAATTTCTCCTTTGCATCGAGTTAGGGCTCTTGAGTTGCATATCTATTTTGATGTGTGTTGTGTTTTTCCTTGTTTGCATTCATTTTGTGTTTGGGTTGATTGTTTTTCCTCAACCGAGTTCTTTGCATGCATGTTGGTCATATGCGTTTCATTGTTTCTTTGGCATCTTTTCAAAGTGACTGTATTGTTTTGGGTTTGGATCGACTTGTTTGACTATGTTGTGTGTCAGCCCGATTGTTCTACTAGGTGATTTGTTTTTGCTTCCTTACCCTACTAGCCCTATCTCCTCACCATCCCACTCTTCGCTCTACCTCGCTCACCCATACGCTCGTCAACCATGTGATTTTTCCTTGTGTCATGTGTGTGTCATTTTTTCCTTCGACTTACATGTGAAACCTTTCTCTTTAGCCAAACTTAGCCATGTGTGGTCATTGTCACACCCCTCCTCTACATGTTGTTGGCTTGGTCACTTGTAGTTAACTTGTGCATTGCAACCTACCCGTGTCTTCTTCATTTCCCGGCTTACGTGAGGCATCCTCCACCTCGGCTCACGTGCATTTGAGTCCTCCACACCGAGGTATGTGTCCTTTTCGGCTTGTAACTTGGTTTGAGCCTCTAATCTTCCTCGCAATCCACTAATGAACTCCCAATCTTGTTACATGCCCTCGTCTCTCGGCTCGTTTAACGAGTTGATCTTGAGCTCCGTGTTTATGCTTCTCACTTTTCATAATTCAAGCCCGTTTAAAAATTTAAGTCAAGTTTTAAATTTTAAAGTGGGTGTGTTTAATAAAAGGTCAGGTTTAATATTTAAAGTAGGGTTCCTTATATTGTAAGAGGTGTGTTTATTTAAGATAGGGTAGTGTGATTTTTAAGTGTCTCGTCTTTATATAAGGTAAGGTGTTTTATTTTTAAAAAGGGGTTATTAATTAAGCTTAATATTTTAAAGTTAGGTCTTAGATTAGAATCAAGATCTAATTTTAATTAAATTAAGGGGTTAATTTTGATTAGAGGCTTTAATATTTTTTAATTAGGAATTTAATTATTAGGCTCTTTATAAAATTTCAATTAAGAGTTTAATTTAATTTAATTATAATTAATTGATTAAATTAGTTCTTTAATGAATAGTTTAGTTGTTTAATATAGTCATTTTAAAAACATTATAGTCATATTTTCCCTTTAATTTTTTCAAATTAAGCTAATTGGGAAATTTTAAAGTACGATTTATAGCGTTATAAGACGATTTTCGCAACTAACCATTTACCTGAGTGTGTAACGTCCCTCTTAGTATTTTTTTCGCCTTGTGGGAGCCTCTTGGACTCATTTTTGAGCCCTTTCTTTGCTTTATAATCACTCTTCTTCACTTACGGGTTAGTGAGCGCGTCCACCATAACCTTGCGGCAAGAGATCCTCCTTCCCTTCTTGTTTGCTTTTGTGCTTGTTCACTTGTTTTGTTGCGCACGACGAGTGAGCATATTGCCGTCTTCATGCGCCATGCGATATTTTTCTAATTACAAGGTGAGTGACCAATCGTCTCATGTCGCACAAACACTTGGGTGTAATCAATGCACTACTTATAAAGTGGTGCATTCAGGGGGTGTTTATTTTGTGTGGTTCTTTTCTTTCCACTATTTTCTTTTCTCACTTTTATCTGTTATGGATCTTAATATTATTCCTTTGCTTACCCCATTTAACTATCACAAATGGAAAGATGTCGTATCTCTTGCTTTGAGAAACAAAAACTTTACCGAATAACTATGTCAAACTAAACCTAAAGAAGATGCAGAGAAAGAAAATTGGTTTGACAAATGTAATGAAGCCTTTGGGCTTTTTTGTCTTTCTGTATCACCGGAACTGTGCTTTCATATTAACATAATCAAATCACCCAAGGAAGTATGGGATGCCTTAGAATTTTTTTTGGGGAAACTCGATGAAATGAAAGGCCATGAACTTGAAAATGAGTTGATGACACTCTCTAGGACTTTTCATCAAACTCAAATCTCTAAGATTACAACTGAAAAATTGTGGAATTGACAAGAAGGACTCACAACTCATTCTTTCTATCCTTGCAAAACTTGGTCCCGACTATTCTGTCTTTGTCTCAACCTTCCATGCTATAAAAAGAGCACTTGGTGCAAGTTGGACTATGCCCTCCTTTGATGAGTTTGTCGTTGATTTGACTAGAGAACATGATAAGCTAATTCATATGGGTACTCTTAGATCCACAAAATCCCATGCTCTCATTGTTGGTCATGAAAAACCTAGGGTTTCAAAAGAGAAGAAAGAACAATAAGGATCATGAGAATAAAAAGGACCAATCCACCACCAAATCAAAATTTTCCACTTCCTCTTCTAGTTCTAAATATCCTAAAGAATGGATCAAATGTGGGTACTACAATGGTAGACATGAAGAAGAAAAATGTTTGAAGAAGAAGATTGACCTCCTCATGAGTCTTCTTGAGAAGAACAACATAGGAGTTCTTGATTCTCTCAAGCCATCTTCATCATCAACTCATGAAAGTTCTAAGGAAAAAGACAATGGAAAGGGGAAAGTGAAAGAAAAATAAAAGAATCAACTAAGGAGAAAACAAAGGCAAGAGCTTTAGTTGCAGTTGTGTCACCTACTCCTACATGGGTGATTGATTCGGGTGCATCTCATCATATGGCCTCATCTAGACATTGAGTTTTCTTCATTAGAGCCATGTGACATGTCTTCTATTCAGCTTGGTGACAACACTTCTACATTAATTTTCGAGAGAGGTTCTGTTGAAGTGAATGGTGGAACTTTCAACAATGTGCTTAGTGTTCCTTCACTTTTACTAATCTCCTTTCAGTGTATCAGATTACTCACCTTAGTCAAGGCATGCGAGTTGAGTTCACTTCAGATTTTGTTTATGTCAGAGAGCTTCACAGTGACAATATTATTACAATTGGTACAATTGATCATCACACTCGACTTTACTCTTTTTCTCACTTTGTTCCTCCTTCAAATTCTTCATCGATTCACCTGGACTTGATGATATTTCTAAGCTCACTTCTAATGATGATGACTTCTCTTCTAGCTTGGTTGATTTCCATAGTGATGGGGACCCACCTCCACTATCCACTTATCATCTACCACATATTGAGGAGTTATTTCTTGATCCACCTAATTCTGGTCCACTACTGAGAATTTTTAGGGGATAGGTACCTTGATTCAGGACTCGTCAAACTTTGGGCACTCTTTACACACAGTTACAAGACATTCCACCTTCCTTCTTCATCGTTGCTTCAAATTCACCATCTCTTCATGGAGTAGTTGGCACTTCCACCTCACATATGGAGCATCGTTCCTTAGATAGGAACAACACCTTGTCACTTTAGGGATCTTCTTCTTCACTTGATATAGGGTGGTCTTTGACACATTCTTCATCTTGGGAGGTTGGATAACATTCTTTATCTCTTCTCTTCTTCTAGAAAGATTTTAGTTTCTACATATAAGTACTTTATTAGGCCTTTAGTTGTCGGGACTCATTTGACACATCTTTCATAGGTTGTTTAGGGATTTTTTAATCTCTTGTAAATGGATGTTTTTCCCTCGGGTTTTCCTCCATTACTTGAGATCCTTATTATACATGGGTATCTCATTAGGCCTAGTTAACGAGACCCATTTCCCTTCTCCTCTTCTTATTTTTAGAGAGATGTTGTTTGTACATGGGTGCCTTATCAAGTTTAGTAGTCAAGCCCAATTAACACATATTTCTTAGTTATGCAGGAAGTTCTCTTTCGATTCGACTTTCCATGACCATTACTTCAGCTTCGATGAAGGGGAGTGTTGGTTTATATGACTTGTCTCATCGACACTCGACATACTATCCACCTCGTGTGGTTGGTCATCTCACTTAGTGAGAATACGTCAATAAGGTTAGTTAGGGTCAGATACAAGTGTCATACACATGAGTTACATAACACTCTTATATGTACCTCTTATTTTTGATCTATGAGCATGCCAAGACCACAATGTCTTTCTCTACTTGATTCTCATTTTTTGATTTTATCTCTTGCTTACTACATGGAGCGTTCACGTCACCATTTTATATGCAACCTTGTTCGATGTGCACGGGGTCCCGTATTGATCCTCGTAGAATAATTCCATAGGAAATCTTCAAGCCATTGATCCCGGTGTCCATATTCTCCCCGCCTCGGTGGATTTTCAAAGTCTCCAACACAACCATATGTAACTATGAGTATTTCATATATTTGAGTCCCTCACACTTTTCCCATCATCCCCTCTAGCTCATCCTCAACATCTAACTTATCTTCCCCGTTAAAGGACACTAAAATGTCAAAAAAAATTCAATGTTGCCATTGCATTTATCGATGTAGATTCAATGTTCTTGCATGAAGGAGAGATTTGGGACAAGGTATTCCCCTAGCTCATGTGTGACCATTCCCACTTAAAAGCGTAGTTGAGGAATGTTCTAGTAGGAGAGAATATTTATCTACATAATGTATAAGCACGTGGAGGAGGCTACACAATTTTGAAACATCTTTCCTAATTCCATATCCGAGCTATTCGTAAGTTGCCAAAGGATTGTAGTGAACCATATCCTTTCTATTCAAAGAAAACGAATGCCAATAAAATTAGTCAACATTGTCGTTGGAGTTATGGATGTGTGGTCCATTAAGGTGGAGTCCTTACGTATAGGTGATCTCGAACCATGATTTTCCCTAGTTCACTCACCAATATTCTTATCAGAATTGTAGCCAAGAACCAGAATGTTAGAAATTAATGGTCCTTGATTTCAACCTTCACATGTTAAAGCACAAAATTGTCTCTACCCTTTGCCCCGTTACATCAATTACCACCTACGGTTTGTCATATGAAAGTATGACAAGAAAATCCCAATTTGTGTGGGTAGATCTTAGGTTAAACCTTGTTTAAATTCTTTTGTCAACAAGGAAGTGAATAAAAAAATTCTTTCAAGTTACTTCTTCTTGATATACAAATGTATTGGCACATTTTATGTGCGCCTTCAAATATGTGTCAAAATTTATTCTTATCATACAATGTTTTCCATTTGTGTTTATCATTTTTTAAGACACGGTTGATATCCAATCAAATGTAGAGCTTTTCAAGTTGGTGGCAATTAAAATAGATATAATATTCAATCAACATTACATTAAGTAGATGATGCAATGATAGTAAAAAAAAGTGGCACATGAGACATGTATGTCGCTTATTGGAAGAAATAAGAGGATCTCCTACATTCCCTCCGTTATAGTCCCCAACTCATAAATTCTCCTCTGTCAATCCTCTTCATCACCACAACTCTTCCTCCCTCCAATATAGTCTTAATGATTATGAAGATGTATGAATTTCTACTAGTTTGTTCAAGGAACTCAAAATCTACTCCATTTATCATCGAGTATCGATGCCTTTGGCATATCCATTCATACCTTATGGTGTAATTGCTAGTATTAATAATGTCCTTAAACTTTTAACTTACATAAATAAGTGACACATACCTAAAAATTTCCAAAATATATAATTTTTCACACACAAACATTAGTAATGCAATTTATTTGCTCTCTAGTTCCAAAATGTCAATCGGGTAAAAAAGTTAAATGAAGCAATGAATGTAATGACAACAAAACAACTAATTGAACTTTGCTTTCCCACCACCAAATGTCAAATTTAGAATAAGGCTTTTTGAAGCCACTAAAACATGTTTAATCAAGTGGTCGAGCAAAATCAAAGCCTCTCGAATATCTCCTCTCACAAATGAAAATAATAGTAAAAAGTAATTGATTGTCATATTCATGGTCAATAAAAAGTATTATGATAGGGACAAATCCCTTGAAACTCATATTATGATTGTTTGTTTTAATAATTAGGTTTTTTTTTCATTCATGACATTATTACGAGAATCCTTGAAGTTAAGGGAATTTGGAACCATAAAATAAGGATTGGAATTTACCAACCAAACAAAGGGGACACTTGGAAATACACCATGATTGGTGGGAAAAAAATTCCCAAACATATAATTAATTAATGTATTAGGTTATAAAGATGCACTAGCCTTTAAATCATTGCATTTTCCATCCTCGAAGTAGAAATAAAAATTGGTTACCCTTGTCCTCGTAAAAGAAATTATTCTACATATTTCTTGTGGATAAATAAATAAAAAATCTCAACCACAAAGTAAAGTGATAAAACTTTGATTGACGGGCCATCCATCCACCATCGCTTGACGTGGAAATACAGATTGGTGGTGGTTGGGATTTGAATCCAAAACAAGAAATGCTTATTACATTATGAAGTCCTAAAAAAATTCATTAAGCCACATATAATTTATGATAAACTAGGCCTACACAAAAACCAAGGAACACAAACATGTTAAAAACAAAACAATTAGTGAAGTTCAGTAATCTTCAATGCCTAAAAAGAAACCTTGGGTCAAGTATTATATGTTGAATGGTTATCACTTTATTCAACATATCAACAACACTAACCATTTTCAAGGCAAATAAAGCCTACACAATATATACAATATGATTGCTTAATGTTTAAACAACAACTAAAAACATAAATTCAAAGACTGATTACGCTAAATAAATAGGCACAAACTCTTACAAAATATGAAATTCAAGTAGCACAAAATAACTCCCCACCATATAGATGAGATTCATGTAAAGAAGATTACATCTTTATTTTACAACTTTAATTAACAGATGAAGAGTTTTAGTAACATGTTCGCATCAAAGTAAATATAAAATCTATAATCGAGTAATTTTGAGACTCAATCAAAAGGCTTACTTGTTGGTTGTGAGACCGTCTTCCTGCTTACAAATTGTAATTAAAGCAAAGTTGCCCTCGCAAATAAGTTTCAAAGAACTAAAAAATTAATAACATATAATTAGATAAGAGTATTGGAGTAAAAGCATATCCAAGAAAGTATTAGAAGCTTCCTTAATGGGACTTGCAAATGTGCATCTCTCTGTTTGGTTTGTTTGCGAGAGTCACAACTAATTGAATCATCCATGTGAAATCTTAGAATGAACATTCAAATTGACATCATAGTATACAGTCCATAAGTCAGGGATAAATTTCTCTATTTTATTATGTGTAGAAAAGTTTATGCTCCACAAAGATCTTTCGTGATGTTGTGATAAATATCAAATTAATGCAATTTCACATCCATCACTTCCATAGTTAGTGTATACAAGACATGGCAAATCGCTACTACAATAAATGCTCTTTGTTGTCGTACATAATGCAAAATTTATTTTTGGATTAAAACTATAGTTTAAAAAATATATTTTGCACCTTGTTTTTAGCGAAGAATAAAGGGAAGGGCTAACTAGCCAATGAAATTAAGAATAATTGTCATTTATTTTTGAATATAAAATATTGTTATAAATAAAACTATAACATAACAATTACATTTGCCACATGGCTAAAATCAATTGGAAAGAGCAAAAAAAAAAAAGAGAAGATGAAGGCAATATTCTTGCTAAATAGATGTTGTTTGTTGTCACACATAATGCCAAAATTTATTTTTTGGATAAAAACTATAGTTTGAGAAATAAAATTTTGCTCCTAGTTTTTAGTGAAGAATAAAGGGAAGGGTTAGCTAGAATAAATGTCATTTATTTTTAAATATAAAATGTTGTTTTAAATAAAAATATAACAAGACAATTACATTTGCCATGCAGCTAAAATCAATCGAAAGAGCAAAAATAATAATAAAGAAGATGAAGGAAATATTCCTGCCCGAAAAGATAGGGAAAATACATACAAAATTAAGAAGACCAATTTAAATAGTAAATATACCACGATACAAAGAAAGATGATAAATTGAATGTGTTAAAAAGGAAACTAAAATTATGGTATCACATATGTATCAAATAAACATTGATATAAAAATCCGCAAAAAGAGAAGGAAAATATATACATAATTAAAAGGACCAAATTAAATAGAAAGTATGTCACAACGTAAAGAAAGATAACTTGCGTCTAAATAGCTGAAATTCTATAAAACAAAATGTTAAAAAGGAAACCAAACCATTAAGAAGACCATAGGCTTATCCACCTAAAATAGTAAATATAAATTTATCCCTTATTAGTGGATAAATGAAAGTTATTAAATTCGAAATTTAGAAGAGCGGATCTTTATTTAAACATCATCTTGAGCCGTGTATGTGAGAATCCAATGTACCTAGACATTCTACGATTCATAGTAAAATACTCCACATTAAAAAGGTAATGAACTTTTTGGAATATTCTTGTTGCAAGTCTTGATCCCATAGACTTATTGGTCTTGTGAACTTTATTTAAATCATTCATTCATTCATATATACATTTACCACTATTTCATATTACATCTACACGATGAAACTTGTAAAAAAATTTTAATATTCCCATATAAATATTATACACATCTATATAAATAAATTCCCATATAAATATTAGACACATCTATATAAATAAACTTCCTTTTTAGTTTCTGTCACATAAATATTAGATTGCAAGTTATTTTTAATTATAACCATCTTATATTATTTTATTTTTCAAAAATCAAAATGACCACAAAGTTCAATTATAATATTATTTCTTCCAAATTAGTTAAATCTTTTTAACTTTTAAAAAGGTTAGCAATCAACTTACAACCCCACATTTTAAAGGTTGGCACTCAACTCACAACCGATGATGTGACTCAACTCATAATTTGACGTTTTACCTCCATTGCATTAATAAATAATAATAAATAAAATATGGGTTAAATATCCGTAGAAGCATATTGAATCACTTAATGGAAAAATTGAGAGACAAATAGGAGGGGGATTGAATAATTGGAGTCGGAGGGCCTATGAAATAGAAACAAGCGAGGGTTTTGTATACCCATTTTCCCTGCCCTTTTCCGCTCCTTTCATTTTCACTTCACTAATACTACTGCAATTGTTGGGTTAACACTTCCATGATGTCAAAGAGGAGGAAATCATCCTGCAATATTTAAGGGGTTTTTACTAATTCCTGTGATTGTAGTGGGAGGGGGAGAAAGAGAAGCTATGGAGGATCAGGAAGTAGCAGGGATGAAAATCCCTTCTTCTACTGCTGCTGTTGTGGAGAATGGGGCACATCAACACGAATCCGAAGAGGTCCTGGGTTCGAGTCTCACCAGGCAGAAAGTCGCAGCGGCCAAACAGTACATCGAGAACCATTACAAGGCTCAGATGAAGAATCTTCAGGAACGTAAGGAAAGGTAACATCATCTTCCTTCGCCTCGATAAGTGTTTTGGCTAGAGTACTCACCGAGTATAATGAATAAAGCTCACTCCAGAAACCCTGCTTAGAGCCGAAATTTCATGAACTGTCCTTCTTCCGGCCAATGGTCGGATATAAATATTTATACTAACGAGGTTGAGCTCCAGTAAAATTCATTTGACGTTTGGTCATAGAATGAATCGTTGAAAATATGGATTGGCTAGGACTCGTGCCTATGACCTATGGTCAGCCTGTTCAGGGCCCTGCCACCAAGTTATAGGTTCTATCTTTTTCATGGATTGTGGATTGACTTACTAACGTGATTATGCTTCTATGCTTTCTGGTTGGCGGAAGCGCACATATTTCGGGTTCTAGGAATCCTGGCTAATTTCACCACTGAACTCTCAGTTTCTTAAGTGTAATGATAACCTAAACCCTTTTTTCAATTTATCTACAATTTCCTACTTTGCTATAGGAAGTTGGCAAATTCTCAAAGTAAAAATATTGTTTTTCAGAATATGAGATAAGTCTCCACTTCAAAATGGCTATGGCCAATTAGCTATTCCTTCCTAGTGTCAGTCTTTTCTCGTAATTCCTTCTGACTACTGCTTGACAGTACAAGGGAATTCTCCAGACACTTCATGTTAATATTTAGAGATTGGTTATCCAGGATTGTTTTAAGCGTCCTCCTTTATCTTGACTATTTAACACTTGCAATAAGTAGTAAGTAATGCATCAAAGCACTCGGAAGAGCCAAATTTTTATGATTCTAAGGCACATGAATCATTTGCAAACAGTTTGCATCATGTGCAGCTTCGTTATGTGTTAGCGAAATACGAAAGATTAGAAGAGCAGTGTTCTGAAATAAATTAATAATTGAATCCAAATCCTTTTCTTTTCACTGAAGAGGACATAGATTAAAGCATAGGAGATGAAATATATAGGTCTAAGGAACTGTACAAAGGCCTCTGGAATAGCATTGATAAGCCTTTGAAAGATATATTCTTCCAATTTCCACGCTCATATTCACATGTAGAATAGATTATAATCCAATTTTACGCTAGGATTCATATATATTATAGCTTCAGAACCTATTCGGCTAGCTGAATGTATGCTCTGATCAGCTTTTAATATCAGATTGACTGCCATATTCCTAGAGGGCAGTGAAATCGCAGATTATGTAACATGACACTAAAATGAGAGGACTATTTCATATCTAGATACCAAGCATAATACGAGATTTATGATCACAACTCTTAACTATTTAGCTATATTTATGGTACTGAAAGGGTCTGGGCTGTGTTGTCCTTTAACTGAGGAGCTATCTCAGCACAGGAGCTCATTACAAAATTTGAAAATTAAAGAAATTTGCTAGTTGCAATTGAATGCTTAGTATTTTCCAGCCAACAAGAGATGCATGCTTTAAACAGCTAGGTCTTGCAAGTACCCATGTCAAATCATTTTTGTTTTTGCTGTAGCAAGAAATGTCATGAATGCAATTTATGGGAACTGCACAATATAGGGGTTGAGTGCTACTTCAAACTACACACAAGGTTGACTAGTTTTTTGTCCTAAAAAGATTAAAATATAGCAATTTAATAGTTAAGGATTAGGTTGTGAGCACGTGACTTGTAAGGTTGGTTAAGTCTTGTTTTGGGTTGATTGAATTCTAAAAGTCCTAAGTAAAGTTACGCCTAAAGCCTAAATACATTAAATGTAACCTGCAAGTGCTGGTTATGCCTTTGATTAATTAAGTTGGACCGTGAAAATGAACCTACTTGAGATGGGGCGCTAGATGATCATTAAGTATTATTGAAAAATGCGTAAAACAAAAACATGTTGGTGCAATATTCCTAATTGTACGTTGTTAAGCCTAACTTAGCTAGTTCTATCCTGAGTGGCTTAACCTTAGCTTTAGCCTATCTACTTTACTTTAGTATATTCTGGGCTTCAATATTGTAACGGATGAATAACTAAGCCATCCAACTTTAGGCATGGTTTTAGGCTAATTAATTGCCTATTCTTGCAACCAATAGGAGATAGTATGTAAGTACTGGACTTGCCTATATAATCTCATATTCTTCATGTATTTCTCAAATTAAAATTCTATATGTAGACTTAATATATTGAGATATGTTTCTCTTTTCTTCCTTTCTTGCCTCTCTGCATCCTGTTACTATGTGAGGTATACCTCGATGCAATTTCGATCCTGGCTAGACAAGAATCTAATAAAATAAAGTTTTTTATGCAATACAAAATGATGTTATAAACTAAATGAAACAATTTTCTTTTTTTGAAAGTTTTACTTCTATATGAAGGAAATAAAAATACAGATTAAAAACATAATATAGTAATTAAACAACTCAATAAATTTTAATTAGACAAGGCCTTACATTTATGCCTATGAATAGTGATGGCTGATCAAATTCAAAATCAGAAAAAAAAGCATAAAATTGTGCACCTACTCAATTTGTTTTTTCTATCAAACTGCAAATGGTAGCATTTTTTTACATTGAATATATTATAACAGCATTGTTGTGTTTAGATTACTAAGGTTTACTATATTGTGGGAAAAGATGCAAGAATCTATTTTACGTTAGTTTAGAAATATATAAGATTTTTTTGAGAATATGCCAACAAATTTTTGACGCCTGAAAACCCTATAAAGTATAAAGGCATTATCGATAAGTACCTTTTCACCAATGCTTGTAATGCTGTCTTATTAAGAGAATTTTATAGATGTAGATGCAAATCAGAAAGCAGTTTGCTTTCACTGATAAATTGTATTGGGAAAGCCTATTAGAATAAACGAGGCGTTTCTCTTGTTTTTGGATTTTTGTACGGATACATGTATTGCTTAAGAAAGGGGAAAACAAGTGACAGAAAGATCTTACAAACTCCAAGGATAATAATAAGTAGTATGAATTCATTCTTCTTCGAGGCAGAAATTGATAAATGTTTACTGTTCCTATTGACTTGGTTTATATTACTTTAGTTTACAAGAGAAGGACAAAAACTTAAGAGAAAGTATGGGGCTGTAGGAATTACTATGCTTTTCCGTTGCATAGCATTTGATTAAACTTAATATCCCAGCCTACTTTTTTTTTCACTATCAGGAAGATGGCAAAAAAGGAAGAAGAGAAGAAATGACAGGAACTCAATGGCAGAGATAGAATTCTGTAATTTACCATTGAAGAAAATCAAGGAATAATTACAGCTTGTGCAAGAGAGTCTGATGCCATACTTGAACTGAACAGGAATTCATTGAACTCTAGATTTAGGAAAGGAAAATAAATGACTGTCGTAGCTATTCAATGAATGAAACCAGAACTATTTCCCACCAAGTTTCCGGGACTGGGGCGGGGGATGTGTTTTCCGGACGTATTATTTTAGAGGCCAATTTTAAAGGGACGATTATTAAAAATAGGGTTTTTTTTAAAATATAGAAACTTTCAAATATTATATTTATATGATAACATTGATAAGCCATTCATCATATATGTTATAGAACCATATTGCATAACATTAGAGCTGAATTGATATTTCACATAATATTCAATGTGGATATATATAATAATTACACGGTCATTTATGTAGGAGAGAGTTCAAGACAAGTAATTTACATAATTACATGTACAAAACACAGTGGTCTACAAAATTTCCCTGAATGATTGCATATCCATAACACATTCAAATTCACTGCTGCATAAAATGTTGTAATATAGAAATAGAAGCAATGCATAACAATAATAATCTTACATTAATCTAGAAGTAACAAAACTAAAAATCAATTCCAAAATATATATGATATATTGGTTTATTCCAAAAAAATAGGAATAAGGGCACCTAGATCACATGTTCTACTGTGCAATAAACATAAATGACATGAATTTTCAAACCTTCAATCTTCACCAAAGGGAGCTATTGCTTCCCACCTTTTTCATATGACAACATTGGAGCTGCATATATAAGCATCCACAATCTTCATTTACTCCCTTCAATATCATACATCAAGCCATTTTTAACCCACAAAAAATGGGGCATATAACTTCTACATACTAAATAGAACAGTCTCAATTTGTAAAGAACAACAACATCCATCCAACCTCCCCTTCGCATGGCAGGTGTGTCTATTCAATAAGTTTTGCTCTATTTGTTATCTCGCTTATGTTGGATCTTCAACTTCTTTACACTCAATTGGAATCCATTCATTACGTTGATGGCATATTGTGTAGCTTTAGGGAGTCCTAACATACGAGACTTGCAAATTTTTCGATTTTTTTTTTTAAATGTATTTTTTTGTTTTGGGACATTGGGGACTTCTAGACGTCCCCTGGGCCCTGGCCTATTGGGGACAACTAGCCATCCCCTGCCTTCTACTGGAAAACTGGTGTCTCCGAATTGTTTCCCAAAAAAAAATTGGGGACGTCTAGGGGACGTTTCCTACCCTCCTGGCGTCCCCAAAATGCCCCCAATAAGGGATGCCCCCAAAAACATAGGGGGTGCGTCCCTGGGGTACATTGGACCAAACTAATGCAGGGGAGAAAGATGCCACCATTCAGCTCTTACATATTTAGATTTTAATCACCAAACCATGTCCAATCTCAACAAAAGATAGTTTTAAGAAGGTGACATTTCACCCAATGGCATGCCAATTTTTTCACTAATATAAAAGAGTTAGTTACTAGACAAGATAAAATCAATAATAAGAGGAACGATGCATTCAATGGCATGCCAAAGTGACAATTTAATCAAGATAATGACCTTGCAATAGAGGCAAACAATGCCTTAGCTAATGCTTAGCATACCAACTGTTGCAACGAACTCAACAGTACAGAATACTGCTATTTTCACACACAAAAACTTATTCAAAGTCATACCAAATTATTCTGAGTACAACAATTAAAAACGGAGTGATTTTGTTCGTGTTCGATATAGTATATGCTTATGAAGACAAAAATACAAAGACAATTATAACATATAACAAACACTGCATACAAGTGAAGTAGCACCATGAATACCATTCACCATTCCATCCCAAAGTTGCAAAAGGACAACATTGTACATTAAGCTCAAATCTATCAAATGAAAAAAGAAAACGACTTGATCCCTAAAATACTTATTCTATAATCAAAAGCGTCAAGAACTCTTAAAAGATAACTATAAGTTTTACATCAACTGCAACAGTCACATAGGTGGTCATAAACAAGAATCTGAATGAGAATGCATTCCTTGAATTATACAAGGATAATGTAAAATAAACTTGTGTTCTCCATACCATTGAGTCAACACTTGCTTCTGGAAAAAGGTTCATCTCCAGCTTGAATTTGTACAAAATGGATACAAATGGGAGACAGTGTGATTGCCCTGTGACATATCGGGGTTCCAGCTTTGTTGTATCTGCCTTTGATCATACTCAAACTAGTTTCCCACTAAGTCTACACATGTCATTGTTGAAGGAAACAGGCAGGAAAAATGCGAAGCTGTAGCCTTTTAGATCTGAAACTAGATACTTGAAATGAAGATGATGAATGGAGGGAACCATGCTACTTAGCAGCAGAGAGACATGGGACAAAGGGAGGAAATCATGGCAGCAGTTCTTGGATTTCACTCACACAGAAAACTTATATATATTTTATATATACAGTTTTATTTTTCTCTGTTATTGATTTTTAAAGTGTTATGTAGGTCCTAGCATCCAGTAATTTTTTTAGGTTTTGCGAGGGCATTGAGAGAGATTATTGCAGGGGAATTTCAAGGCTTATAAGAGACTTAATTTGACATGTAATAATTTAAAAGGTTGCCATGAGAACAATATGATAAGAATCAGATAAACCTATTCTGGTACATGTCAAGAGCGGCAAGAGGAAAGATAATAGTGGCAGTTGTCAAACCACATTGCTGCTGCAGTGATTGGCATAGGAAACACATGCCTTGCTAGCCCACGGGCAGGACTTTTCCAAAGCAAAGCATCCATGTGGAGTGAGCAGTAAAAGCCCCTTTTGATGTCCACAAATATATTGTAATGAATGCAACTCATTGGGTTTAAGGTGTCTTTGTTGAAGCAAAACATCCATGTGGAGTGAGCAGAAAAGTCCCCATCGATGTCCACAAAGATATTATGACAATGCAACTCATCAGGTTTTAAATCTTTCATTGATTGATGAAGAAAGCCATTTTGAACAGGTGAGAAAGTTCCTCTTAATAAAGAACAGTAATGTGATAAGCAGGAGCTGAATCAAACCCTCTGACACAAAATAACAATGGTGGGGTCGACACCTTAACCTCCGTTATCTTCCTTTCCCACTGAGAGACCATGTTATGAAGGATAAAACCTTTGAAATGTGACAATCACATCAAACTAAAATGCAAATAAAAACATTGAATAAGAAACTGAAGTTTTGCTGTCCAAAATTCTCATCCTCATAAACTGAAGGACAGAATATTCAAGAAAATGCTTGAAGGACCGATGCGCACGAAGAAATTTGGGAAATGCAAGGCTAAATTATGCCAAAAATCATGTTGTCAACCTGCCATTATTGTCAAAGGAAAATGATGGGAGAAGAAAACAAATGAAGAGAATAGACTCTTGATACCCAAGCAAGAGCCGTTGGATTAGGGATTAGGCTTTTAAATTCCAACATACAAGAATCACCGTGGATTTCATGGTTGACTTAATGGTCACTGTCAATCTTCTCTACGATTTGCCCTATCAAATAATTTTAATAAAAGCAAATAAAGCTGTACATTTCCCATTTATATGATATAACATAATGTGTGTGTTTGTATATATATATATATATATATATATATGTACATTAAAAATATTATAATAATCTAGATTATAAATTAAAAGAAATATATTTATAATATTATCAATTTTAAATTATAAACAAATTTATATATTACATGAAAATACAAGAAAATTACACATATTCAGCCCATCGGAGAAGTAGGAAGTTGGGTGTTAGTTTTTTTTTGCAGGTTGTGCATGCGAAAGGAAAATAGACAAAATGAAAGAAAAGAAGTAGAGTAGGCCTAAGGAAACAAATCAAATGAAATTATGGTGGTTCGAGCAGAGCCAATGTGAAATTTTGTAGTAATAGAGCAAATCAACACTCTTTGACCTTCACATCCTCACTTATTGCTGCTAAAACACATTTTAAAAGGTCATATGTAATTTATAATTATCTTTAGCCTTTTCAAGGGCTTTTTGTCATTTTTTGTTAACTTTTAAATCATATGCGATTCTACAATTGGCTTGCATCATCGTATCCAATTGTATGTGATACGACCTAGTTATGGATGTAGAGTAGGCCTAAGGAAACAAATCAAATGAAATTATGGTAGTTTGAGCAGAGCCAATGTGAAATTTTGAAGTAATAGAGCAAATCAACACTCGTTGACCTTCACATCCTCAATTATTGTTGCTAAAACACATTTTAAAAGGTCATATGTAATTTTTTAATTATCTTTTTAGCCTTTTGAAGCCCTTTTTGTCATTTTTGGTAACTTTTAAATCATATGCGACTACAATTGGCTTGCATATATGATCCGATTGTATGTGATATGACCTAGTTACAGATTCGTATTTCGATACAATCGAGTACATTATGTAGGTCATATCCAAGTTGTGTCATACCTCTATCTCGTATTTGACACACATATATGCATGCCATAGTAGTACAAGTGTCATAGCCTGCAACCTTGCATAATGTTATAATATAGGCCTTTGCTTTCCTCCTCACTTTATAACCATATATTTTACCATGGGCTAACGACGTGAAAGCTTCAATGGTAACCATAGTTCCACTGAGTCTCTGGGACAGTCTCGGGGTAGGGGACCAAGGGCTCGAGTTTGGGGATGGTGGGGCAAATATATATAGTACTTGAAAAATTAGTTATAAAAATGGATAAGGAATAACAAATGAAACTTTGAAATACTAATCACGTTGCATTGAACAATTAAATTGCCGAATATCAATATTTTAATATTTATATCATAATCTATATTCAAATTGAAGATTATATTTAAATTTCAAATACTATTGGCCAATGGTCCGATGCCTCTAATCAAATATCATCTCCAAAATCTGTGCCAAATTCCTCATCACTTGAATTGTTGAACTCTTCAAGGTAAATCTCCTCCAAACCAATACCTACCAACCCCGTCTCGCGCCGCATCATCAACTTGTGTTGGCTCCTTTGGCCCTACATCCCATCGAGTTGCTGGACTCTCTTTGTACGTATGTTGTGGTCAATAAGATGCAAGGCACTATATACAACCGCAAACTTCTTCGCCCTTCGAGGGAAGCCTATTCCTCTTAATAGAGTGGATGAAGCTATGAGTAGACCAGTCCCTCTCAGTAATAAAAGAACTAGAAACTTGGGACGATAGATGAATGGCTAGTGTGGTTGTTAAAGAAGTAGTCCCATGTATAGTCCACCGCTTGAATTGGGCCCCCTATGACATAGTCTCCTATCTAACTTGTCCTCTTTTGGATATCTCCCTAAGAGTGACAAATTTTGACCACTCCTTATGAATGATGCCAACATCCTTAAAATTGTACATCTTTTGAATAGATTTTATGAACTTTGTCTTCAACTTAGCATCTTATACGAGGGAACTCTACTAGACCTTTGTATGTACCGTTTCGGGTTCAATGCATAGGCAACGGCGTGCTAGGGAGTGTTGAGCTTCTCCCATCTCCGGTAAATGATTAGCTGAATATGATCATTGTAGAACTATAATGTGAGGTCTTTCTCTTGTACCATGGCCTTCAATTGGTCAAACTGTCAATGCACTTAACCCCTCCAAGGGTAGGTGCATTAGTGTCTCCATATCTAATGAATTTGAACACTTGAGTAATGATGGACACAAGAGTGTTGAGCTTCTCTCATATTTGGTAAATGATTAGCTGAATATGATCATTGTAGAACTACAATGTAGGGTCTTTCTCTTGTACCATGGCCTTCAATTGGCCAAACATACTGTCAGTGCACTCATACACCTCTCCAAGGGTAGGTGCATTAGCATCTCCATATCTCCAAAATTCATGAAACTTGAGATTTGGGCTCTTGAAAATATGGAGAATAAGATAATACACTCCAATTAACCATCATCATATACCACTTTTCCTCCAAGGTGGGTTGCTCCACTCAAAAAGCGAACTAGCAAACTCAAAGAAATACCAGCAAAGAATGATAAATATATATTTTTATTATCAAGAATGAAGAATGATAAATATATTACTCCTTGAATGCCTCTTTACAAAATACAATCGTGGGAGAGGGTTTTCGTCCTCACCACCCTTGTGAGAGGGTTTTTGTTGTCCACACAAGCCCTTAATCAAGGGGTTTCGTCCGTGAGAGAGATAGTAAAAGGGGCTACACTAGCCAACATTCACCAAGATATAAAATTCATAAAATCAGCATATCCCAAACTAATGCCAACAACCTTTATTTATAATAAGAGGGTGGGGCCAAGTCTTGGGACTCTCAAATGTGGCCGGCCACTATTAGACTTGCTTTATTATTATTTTCTTTTTTACTTTTTGGAGCCTACATGCTCACCGATATATTTTTATTTTTAATTTATTGTTAGGCGCTAGGCTCACCAACAAATACAATTCCAATAAAAGAAACGAACACAAAATTAAGCACATGATGACATCAGAGGTTTCCTCTAGCTTGTTCACTTGGATCCATGGGGAAGAAAAATGGGTCAAGGTCTTCAAATGAAATTATCTCGAAAAAGGGACATGACACATCATTAACGACCTTTTTGATCCAACCTATTTTTACCATGTCCTTGAGTGCATTATTCATGGCATGCACACAAGGAGTCCACCAAATATGTTTGTAGGCCGCCTCAATCAACTTCCTCGTAGCTCTGCACACATGGGCCACATCTATCACTACATGCATCATATTCTCCGGTCTAACCTCTCCAATAACATTTTTAAGGATTTGGAATTGAAAATCGACATCCTTATAGTGTTGGAACAATCAATCACCTTAAGGAAGTAAGGGCCATTTGTACATGTGACCATGATGTTGATGAGTGGATGATGCCTAATGTCCGTCCACCCATCCATGACTATGCTGCATCCACTAGTGACCCAAGTAGCCTTCATTTTCTCCATTAGAATATTAATCTTGGAATAGTTCTTATCCAAGATTGTTCTCAATTTTGTCTCCCCTGGTGGCACATATGATGGTCCTACTCTTATTATCTTTGCCATAGCCTTCTTATAATAAGGAGAGTGAGCCACATGGAATGGAATGCCATTGACAAAGAAGAATTTGCCAATGGCATCATCTGCCTCATCCTTATATTGCACATTGAATAACTCTGCCACCGTGTTTGCAATATCACTACTACTAGTCATTCTACGTTTCCCCTTAAGCTTTGCTGCCCCTAAATTAGATGGCCAAGCAAGAAGTTGTGCCTCTTGGAAAGTTCTAGTACTAGGAGTAAGACCCCTCGATGACATAATAGCAGCTACAAGTGTTTCTTCTTCACCACAACCCCACAATTTATTTATTTCAGCCCTTTGTTTGAGTGACAATTTGCCACTTACCTCCACACCTTTGCCTCAGATATGAAGTAGGCGCACATTAACCCATGTAATGATGCCTTGAAATTGAAGTTGACAAAAATCACGCTTATACAACCTAGTGCCCCCCATTGTCCCAAGTTTTGTTTGAAGTTGTAGTTTGGTTGCAAATTGTTTTAAAGGGGCCTTCTTGTCAAAGGGACCCTTGGAAAAATCTTCCAATAACTTGGAAGGGCAACTAAAATGAGCAATTGCACTCTCAATGGAACTACTTACATTACACCCCCCCACATCTATACTTGGAGTCTTAGATTCAACTTCCATAAGCTCTTGCTGACCCTCTTTGTCACTCATGCTGTGAGAACTCATACGTTCATTGTAAGAAATGAAATTTATGGATATATGCCATTAATAATAATTTAATAAATTAATAATACATTATGCAAGGGCTTAAGAGTCCAAGACAAAGATTTTCTTTTTGTTTTTCTTACTTCAGTTCACGAAGTGCAAAAGCAAAGGATACACAAAAATAGGAATCCTTAATCTTGAATCTTCAACCTTTGTCAAACAATGATTTTAAATTTTTAATCAACTATTTAGGGTTCTCTAATTGTTGTTTAACAACCCTAAAACAGTAAAAAAACAACATTTTATAAATTTACAAGCACATACAATTCTATGAACAATTTAATAATTATTAATTTTATTTATTTGTTAATTATTATAAATAAAAATAAATAAAATATTAAAATACAATATTCGAATCCAACTATTGAAAACAACAAAATGCCAAAAGATGACGGGCAATGGCCCATGGTTTACCTTGAAGGCTTGAGAGCTTTCGACTTGATGAATGTGTTGAAACTTGAACGGTTGATCAATGAAGACTTAGCACTTGCTCTTCAAACTTTCGTTGTTTCTCTCTCTCTTCCTAATGCCACAACCTCTCACTCTCTTGCAACTTTGCTTGCTCTCACTCTTGCTCTCAGTCTTGAACTTTCTTTCACTCTTGCACTTATAGCCTTGCTCAAGGTATTGTGATTTGGAGTGAGGATGTGAGCTTCATTTATATTTTATAGTTTTTAAGCGCTTATAGTGTGGGTGGGGCCCCATAAAATCTTAGGGTTAGGGTTGAGGGACAAACATCTAAAAATAAAATGTTCTTAATTTAAAAATACAGCTTCTGCCATTTTTGCAGCAGGCGACGGCTGCAAGTCTCCGAGACGGTTGAGGGACTTGGGCATGTCTCTCGGAGGTCTTGGGGGTGTTCCCAAGTCCCCCAAACATCTCCAGTTTAGGGGACATCTTGGGTATGTCCCTTGATTTCTGGTGGTGGTGGGATGGCGGGGAGGAGGTTTTCGAGATGTCCCCATCCTTGTCCCTGGAAACGGCAAATTGTTTGGGGGCACAACTGAATCTGTAAACCCAGAGCTTGCTCGATGACAAATCATGCCACAAAGTGGATTATGTGAAGAACATTGTAATGCTTCCATAAAAGGCGAATAATGCATAACGAACACAACATTAAACACCAAACATAATAATGCCTTCATAACTGAAAGCAATAACATTATAATATTGCTCGCAAACTGTACCAATGTGAGCCACAAGTCTGAAATATGAAGTCATAGAACCAATGTAAAAGTCTACAAAACATATATCCATAAGTCAATTGACAGCTATGAAAGTTTTAAAGTCTAGAATGCAATAATACTATCAGATTTATAGACATAGATTGAGTCTGAATTTTGGCAGAGGCGGGAACAATATATTTTAGGTTTATGTCTTTGAACTTTGAAGAGGGCCAAAGCTCCTGGGATCTCATTGCTGCAGTATTAGCGTTCTTCTCTATGAGCACAGTTGTGTTCTTTTACATGTGAGCATCTTCCCAATGACTTGAATCTTACTGCTTCATTAAAGTCTGCCGATATAGCTCTTCAAAGAATGTTAGGACAATGGTCTTAAGGTCTCAGGCTGTCTGCCGAGGTTTCAGTTACTAAACTGCAAAACCATGTATGGCAACCTTTTTACTACCATCCAACATAATTTTTGTTGCCAATTTACTTATTTAACTTGGCTGTTTTTCTTACTATACATCTTTGGTTGAAGTATGGCTTTCTATGTAATTCTATTTTTGGATAAACCGTAGGGAGAGAGGCATTCAAATGTTCATATGATATTAGTTTTCTTGTATACTCCATACTAGTTAAAAACAGTGAAGCTGCATTCTGTTCCTACTGTCATGCCTGTTATTTAAAGTAATCTTTTGCATGATTCTTTGCTTTTGTTATTAACTATATATGTTTTTGTGAATAGTTGTTTGTATAAACTTATCATTTTGTTATTTTTTTAATTTCTCAAGACCTGTCATGTATTTCTAAAATGGATATTTCTGCTTTAGATGAAGTGAAAAATGTGACAATCATCAATTTTTAACAGATTATATATTCTTTGCCAGACGATGGGTTTTAGAGCGGCGCTTGGCTTCTTCAGATGTATCAGAAGAAGAACAAATGAACCTCATCAAAGATCTGGAACGGAAGGAGACTGAGTACATGCGTCTAAAACGGCACAAGATGGGTGTAGACGACTTTGAACTCTTGACTATTATTGGTAGAGGAGCTTTTGGAGAGGTAATTTAGCATCTCTGTGCCATGGATATTTCTTATGCATCCTCAGTACTTTCTGGTTTCCTAGAAGAGATGTCTAGGCAATCAAACTCTTTGTTTGCCATAAAGACTGGTAAACGAGTCCTTTCTTGGAACATCATTGTGCCTATCTTTCAAAAACAAGTTTATCTTTATTAGTGTAAAGTGTAAACCAAGGTGCATCTTGGAGCCATGTCCATAGAAGGTTGTATTATGATTTTATTTGGCTAACTTTTAGTTTCTAAAAGTGGAAACCTTATTTTCTATATAGGGAAACTTCCATACATGATTTTTAGTTTATTTTGTCCACTCTACTAGCTATAACCTTGATGATGTCTACAAGTTAATGTTAATGAAGCAATATTTCACTTAGAGCAATGACTTTTGGGATTCACTGTGCAGATTTTTCGGGATTTATCAAGCAATATTTAACTTTCTTGCTCATTTTGTGAAGATTATTGTGCTTGAAAGAGGTTTGAATGTGGGTACTTTGTGCTCACTTAACAATCAATTTTCCAAATAACTATGCTTTGTCGGAAATGATCTTCTTCATGGCTATTTGGATCATAGTTCAAAATGTGTACTGGCAGCCCAAAATTTTGATTCAAACTTCGGACTTGGCTATAACTTAACAATTACTCATCAACTTTATTGCTACTTGAAAAATATATAAATTCTTAAAATAATTTGAAACAACAAACACTATTAAATGACATGAGTAATGATTGCGAGAATGCATAAACATATTTTCTATCACCACGTTCTGATTTCTATTCTCCTATTTGCCGATGATATTGTTTTACTCGCCTCTTCTCCTGAGGGGCTTCAGAGACAACTTGATGCACTTGCTCTATTTTGTGATCTTTGGCATTTGATTGTCAATCTGGGTAAGACCAAGGTCATGGTCTTCAACGGGTTGAAGACATCACACCTCCATTTCTTTTTCAAGGGGTAGGAGGTTGAAATCACTAATACATACACCTATTTGGGAGTTTAGTTCTCAGGGCCTAGATTTAGTATGAGGCATGCTCTTCAGCCGAGGGTGAATAAAGGGTATGGGTCTCTAGCCATTCTCGAGAGACAATGCTTTCGGCACCACTTTCAGGACATCTCTTCCAAGATGTTGCTTATGAACTCCCTCATCCAGCCCATCGTTTTCTATGGTCGTCTTGTTCTGGGACCCTCCCTCTTAGATACAGATTGGGCTTCTGCCGAGAGGATTCAGACTCTCCTCCTTCACGCTTCATCAGATGCAAGCAGATGGTTCCCCAAAATATTATTTTGGCGAGTTCGAGCCTCGACCTTGGAGACCATATTTAACATATCGGCCTTTCTTCATCTGTATCAAGAGGTTTGGTGATTTCTCCAATGAACGTGACAGTACCCGTATATCGCTTATTGTTCCTCTTTGGGTATCGCATGATATGGGGCCTGCTGGTTTTCTGGGACTTTTGCTTTATTGGATTTGGTTGGTATCCAGATTGATCGTCTCCCCCCTTTTCAGTATTCCCTGAATGCTCCCAGTCATCTCTTGCCCACCAAGCAAGTGCTGAACAGGTCCATCCGGGAGGATATCTACAGGTGCTATATTCAGACTATTTGGGTGAATCCTCATGGGGGTTTGTGCCCTAAGATGTCCTTTTATGCAGAGCATTTTCTTGAGATCAGAGATGGACTCATCATTCGCCCTCAGTATACCTTTTGTCACTGGATGCATGCCCTCCGCATACCTCTGGGTTAGTTTCGGGTTGGCTCCCATAGGCTTCGGTGCGAGACTGATCACCACATTGATCGAGATGACATGCTTTGTAGGCTCTGTAGCCTTCAGGAGGTGGAGACCGAGACTCATTTCATCTTTCACTGCCCCATATACCACTAGATCAAAGGACGATTTCATTGCCTCTTCAGAGGGGTTTAGACCCTCCCAGTTTTCTTCAGATATATTGACCAACGGTGTCTTGCCCTTTACATCCATGAGTCTCTTGCTTCGGGACCAAATTCTTCATCCCCCTCCGAGAGTCATTCCCACGAGACAAATTACAACCTTCTTTCTGGCTCTACCCGCAGTTGGAGGGACTAAATGGCAGAGCCATTTTGACCTGAAGTTACAGGGCATAGATTAATTTGTCGCTGGTTGGACCTTCACATCTCCCCCGGTCAACACCAATAGGCTCAGCCGCACGCTCGTTCCAGAGGACAACCCAACTCCACCCATCGCCCTAGCCGTCATTTTAGTCTCAGATCTCAACAGGAAAGGGGTTCCTCGCCCCCCTCCTCGGATTGTCATTCCATTAGGAGCTTCTTCTCGTCGGCTTCGAATGTTAGGAGGGACGTGCCTACCATTTCCGAATAGACTACCGGTACTTGTTTACACCCTCCTTCATTCCCTTCTCTGCTTCTCCCTTCTTTCTCCCCTGTTTGTTTCATTGCCCCCGCCTGTGGGGGTTTGGCTTCGGGGGTTTTTGTTTGTCTATTTTGGTTCTTTTCCTTTCTTCTGGGAACTCATTTTGAGTTTTCCCAGTGGCACTTTGTGTATTGTTTGGGCTGCAGTCCCATTGACCTACTTTTATGGTCATTCGTTGGACATTAATATATCCGATCTTATTTTATCTTATCAATTTTCGACCAAAAAAGAGTACAATGCTTAGTTTTAGATTAAAAGATAGTCTAAACCATAATATACATACTAGGCAAGTACTTGCCACTTTTCCCCTAGGTGAATACTTGCCCCATAAACTCACTAGAATGACTCGGCAAGTTTTTATGTGAAAACTCGCCACGACTATTTGCCAAAACTCAACGAGTTTTTTGCATACTTGCTGCATTAACACTTCGGGATATGGAACATTGCTAAAATGTGATTTTTACGCTGAAAAATGCTGTTTTTTTGGCCTTATAAATGGTTTACACTCCCTCACTTGTAATCACACAACTATTTAACACCCTTTACATGAATTGAGAGTGAGTTTTTATGTGAAAACTCACACGACTATTTGCCAAAACTCGACGAGTTTTCTTTGCATATTTGCGACACTTCGGGACATGGAACACTACTAAAATGTGATTTTTACGCTGAAAAACATTTTTTTTGGTCTTATAAATGCTTCACACTCCCTCACTTGTAATCACACAACTATTTAGCACCCTTTACATATGGTGAATTTGAAGAGCAAATTTGAAGAACTTCATTTTGGAGGTAAGTTCCCTTTTTTTCCTTTTCTTTTGAGAATGTAAATTATTTCTATATTGTTTATATATTATATCCCAACATGACTTGCAAGTTCGAATGCATTTCATTCAATTCTAAATGATTTTAAATTTTAAATGTTATTTATGCTTGTTTATCATCATTAATGAACAAAATTGCGAATGTATTGTTTTAAATGCTATTTTTAATTTTTTTTTGGAATTTATTTTTGTTTGTAGGGTTTACAATTACAAATTTGTAATCATGGTTGCATGGGGATTTAATATTTTTTAATTTTTAAAACGGTTTTATAATATTGTTTTTAATCAAACTTAGGAGTTTTGAATGTTTATTATATTTTTAATTTTATAAACATGCATGGTTTTGTAAATTAGAACTTAACATACGATGGCATTTGGTTCAACATTAGGCTCTAATCACTAGTAGGACCCGTTCTTGCTAATGCCCGTACCATGCTTGGAAGTATGTTGTACGTGGAGTGGTTTCGGGGATTGTAGTTTGCAATTTTTGTAGGAAAACATTTTTAAAGGCATCAATTGCTTAAAGTATCATCTTGCATCTATTGTTTGTCATGTTCTCGCGGTATGCTCCAATGTTATGAAAGAGGCAAAATGAGAGATGAAGGCAGAGTTGGAAGAGAAAAAACTAGAGAGGGAAAGGGTTTAAACATCCATAACAACCATCGATCTGAAATGATAGAGTAATCAGAGGATGATGAGGCAACGATTGTGCGCTGTCATGCGGTCCACGGATATGAAGCGGAAGAGGCACTTATTCATCAAATTCAAGCATAGGATGTACAAATGTCCGGTACTACAACCATCTTTCCTTGAGTGTGGCAAAAAGCCCGTATTGGGAGTATTTGGTGATGACATTGATAGTTGCAGGAAAGGGTACAAAGCACCCTCTCCAAGAGACTTAAGTGGGAAATTGCTCTAGGGTGCAATTGTAGATGCAACGTCAATCTTGGAAGATAATAAAGAAGCGAGTGGTAGTAATATAATTGCACCATTATTTCGATGAGTGAAATGGAAGGAACCACACCCTCGTCAATTTTTTAGCGGTTTCGAATGGTGAGATAGTTTGTTTCAAGTCAATGGGTGCCTTTAACGTAGAAAATTTGAGCCTAATGTTGGATGACGTTGTCTTAGAGGTGGGTATCCGAATATTATGCAAGTTGTCATTACTGCAATACAACAACATATGTGGGTGGGAGATTATTATAGAGCGATCGTTAGGAATGATCCTCACATGGGTGTTTTTGTGTTCCACATTAAATTATTAGTTAACTAGGATATGTGGGAAAATAATAAGTGGAACAAATAATACTTGGATTGTAAGTGATTATTATGTGAGTAATAATCACGTAATAATAGGAGTTGGTAGAGAGTAGGAAAAAATAATACAAAATATAAATGACTTATTAATCATGTAACAATTATATTAGAATAAGAACCATGTGAGAGATTCTGGGAGATAGTTGGGGAGATTTGAGATAAGATTTGACTTCTTGATTTTAGGAGACCATCTCTCTATAATGTAATATCTTATTGATTTGAAACCCTTTGTGTTTATGCTCTCTCCAGGTGAAGGGGGCAACCCCAACATTTGGTATTAGAGTTTCAAGCATCTTTCACTTGGCATTGTTGTATTAGAGGAGTTTTTTGTTGAAACTGAGTCCACAACCTTGTGCTTCAACATCGACATTGGGCTTGGCGGCAGGAGTCACCACCTGAATCCTCACCTCTTGGTGATTTACATCCTCATGAGTTATGTTGGTAGCAAAATATTTCTCATGGATTGACGTTAGAGTGGCGCGATCCACCTTACTCGGGACAAACATCCATTATCGAGGTCTCCATCTCTACGATAGATTGGCTTATACTCTTTGTGACTCAAGTTCGAGTTGCCTTCCTAGATAACTCAACATGCCTAGATCAAGACTCATTGCTTTGATCGTGACTCGGCCCGCACGAGCTCAATGCGGTTATGCTTAACCCTATGTTGCATAGACCTCGATTCTCAACCTCACGACTCTCATCTTCAAGAGTTCTTCGGTGGCAATGCTCCCTTTAGATTCCTTTTGAACTCATCTTGATCTCAAACATTGCTCATGAGCATCATTGCACAACTTGGCAAATGACATAAATCTCACCTCAGTCTTTGATTTTGGTCCAACCCTTGGATTTATTAGTGCCAGTTAGGGCAATCCCCATTAGATGTCCTGTGAGATCTCCTTTTTGAGCTCAATGCTCCACCGAGAACGATCTCCTTCTAATGACAAAGACTTTCAACTCAGATGATGACAAGGTGCTCAAACAAATCAATTTTCGGTCGACACCTCTATACATGTGAGCCTCGAACCCTAATTGGCTAATATTTTATGTTTTAAAATTCGAAACTCAAGATTTCAAAACATAAAATTAAAATATTTCGTATCTATATTTGATGGGCTTGATAGCCCAAGCCCAATCATAGCCTAACTTATTCTAAAGCATTGCATTTAAATCTAGGCCTAGGGTCAATTCCCCAAAGCACATTTTTCCTCCAACTTCTTTTTTTGAGATTTGTTTAAAAGGGGATGATTATATATTTTCAAGGGGTGCTTTTTAAAAGGAAGCATCTTTTCCTTGAGACGGAAAAATATTTTGTAAAATTTGTGATAAGAGGGGGACAAATGTTTTGTAAACGGGTGCATTTTTGGTAGAAGTTAAGAATCGACGCCAATTTGTTTATCATTGTGGAGGTGGGAATGAAATATTTGAGCCCCAATGCTAAACTGATTAAGTAGACAACAATCATGAAGATGATGAAATAGGACGATCATTTCTTTGCGCAGTTCGGAGTGGTGTTTCTCCCATGTTCGTGTTAAGGGGGATGTCGAAATAGTCCTCACATGGGTGCTTTTGTGTTCCACATTAGACCATTAGATAATTAGGATGTGTGGGAAAATAGCATAGTTACTTAGGAGACGGAGTGCACGGTACGTGGAGACAGTACGGGTGCACCGGTACGACATTTTTTAGAAAAGTGGGAGACGGGTACGGGGAGACGGCAATATATATGAAATTACTAGAAAAATACTATTGTACATTATTAATTTATTTAGATTCAGAATGCACTATTTCTGTTATAGATTACTAAGTATCCACATAAGACATTGATTCCATCTTAAGAATAAACTGCACTTCAGGATTTAATGCATTCATAATCAAGCACAAGGCTACTGCGTGTGCATGGTGAGGTGCAGAATTGGGAGAGAAGTGCGTGTTTTCATCCTTTATGGTCATGACTATGATCTCAAAATTTGTTTCGAGCTCATTTTTATTGTTAATTGTATTAAGATGCAGGTTCTCATTGTTGTTAACTGTACAAAGTCCTACTGACACGTTCTCAATGCTGGACTCCAAGAATTCTGCAGGCAGTAATAAACACACTAATTCTGCAGGCAGTAATAAACACACTAATGCGCAGTAATTTTTTATCTTCAAAATCTGTGTGTGGGGAGACGGGAGGAGACGTTAACAAAGGTTCCCGCGTATGGGAGACGCACTCAGACGCTGCCCCAATAGGTGGGGGACGCGTCCCCCTGCAACTATGGAAAATAATAAGTTGAACAAATAATACTTGGATTGTAAGTGATTATTACATGAGTAATAATCACTTAATAATAGGAATCAGAGAGAGTAGGGAGAGTAATACATAATGCATGAGTAATAATCACTTAATAATAGGAATCAATAGAGAGTAGGGGAGAGTAATACATAATGCATGTAAGTGATTACACATGTAACATTTACATTAGAATATGAGTTATGACAGAGATTTTAGGAGATGGGGAGATTTGACTTCCAAATTTTAGGAGATCATCTCTACATAATGTACTCTCTTATAGAATAAATATGTTATGCTCTACGCAGTGAAGGGGAAACCCCAATAGAGGCATCCATCACTCTTTTGAACTTTTGTCTTGCCGTCCATTGCCTCAACCTTCTTTTCGATGACATGTACTTATGTAATCACCCTTGGGTTTTTAGCTTGATTAGAGAACACACCAAGTGGAAAGAGCTTCAGGCGAGCGGTCATTACAAGATTTGCAACGAACTTCCTAATGTGCAAAGTATTTCTAGTTTGTTGGTATCGTTGAAGCAAATGTTTGTGAGTCAAGTATGGCTAGACTCACAATATTCAAAGAAAGATGATAGAGAGAGGACTACAAAGACAATTTTTGATGATGTTTTTGAGAAGAGAGTCAGAGAGATCATCAAGGTAACTAGAAACTTCAATTTAAATTTCAAGTTCGATTCCTTTATTTTTTATTTTTTAAATGTGTTGTTATTTGTTTGTGATATTTCTTGCTTCTTCAATCACATTTTTCATCCATGTCATTTCTCCTATGTCTTCAAGTAGGAGATCAACTCAATGGGCTATCTGCAAAGGTCCAAAATGTGTAGGGTGCCTCTTCTTAAGAAGCCTCCTTGCTACTACATATGTTGTTGCTTTGTTTGTCACACCCGGGCAACATTCTTCACATGTACTTCCCTGACCACCTCATCCAACATATTATACAAATTGTTTGTGTTTTTTTGCTTGGTGGGAGGCATCAATTGACTTCAAGAACACCTACTGCCCATTTGAAGCCACTAGAAAGTTAATCAAAATGTGGTTCTTTCCATCTGTTCACCGATTAGACAAATATCGCAGCCCTTTTACACAGAGCCATATTATGTTTTGCTTATCTACTATAACTTGCATATTTTTGACGACATCCTCTAAAAATGGACCGTGCAAGTCATGTGGAGTAGGAGCTTTGAACCCCTTTTTGGCAATGGTCAATGTAGTTGTCAAATTCTCCCTATTTGGGCTTTTCGGCACATTAAATGGTATGTGTTATAATACCAAAAATTTCTTCATTCTCGTAATTCTTATTGTGAACTAGTTCCTTTTGGTGAAGGTTGTGTCATGGGAGTATTTTGAGGAACAAAGAAATCCAAATCCGATTCCATGTGAACCCAAACTATCTCTAGTAGATGAGCCTTGTCCTGAATCCTGAAGTTGAGGCAATAAATGAGGCTCCTATGTTACCGATCCATAGGGATCCAAAAAAACACACCACTTCATCAGTTCCATCAGCACCAAGAAGGAGAAATAAGAAATGTGAATAAAATGAGGTAAACGGAGGTTCTAGAAGGAACCGTCGCCGTGTAGAGCGACAGGTTTGTAACCGCCGCATTGCAGGGGCGGCCGCCCCGAGACCGCCGGTCTACTTAGGGCGGCGGTCCTGACACCTTCAAATAGAAAAGAAGAATGGAACGCGAATGGACGCGAATTTGAAGCGCCCAACCGTGTCTCTTCCCCTTCCATGCCCTTTCACATCCTCCAGTGCACGGGAGGACATGTGAAGGCCTATAAATGCATGAAAGGAGCAAGAGAATGATCATTCAAAGATCCAGAGAGATCGAGAAGCAGAGTTTAATGAGAGCAAGTGAACAAGATCTTCAGTGTTGGAGTGGAATTGTAGGAGCAAGGTGTAGAAGCGAGCAAGCAAGTAATGGATGAAGGTTTACATTGTTACTTCTTTCCATACTTATTCAGAAGTCCTGTAATTGTCTATATTAGACCAATAAAAGTGGGAAGAAAGAGTAGTTGCCCTTCCCGATTGGTTTTCCTCCATTGGGGTTTTCAGGATAAAATTGTTGGTGTTGAAGTTTTGAATTCTTTCCTTCTCTGCAATTTCCTTTCTATAGCACTAGATAATCAGTCATGAAGCTCTAATTTTCAAGCAAATCTGTCATTTTCCAAAGTTGAAAGTAGAACAACATAGTTGTGTGATTCGTAGAGTTCCAAAGTAGAAGTTTACGGGTCAATTACACTCATTGGAATTAGCCGTTGTTGCCCTCCTATGCATTATGGCTGCAAGTGCTTCATCTTTTTATTTTTGCATAGTTACCTAAGTCCGGGGACGGGGCTACCATTTAAGGGACGCGGTTCTGGGACGGCAAAAAAATTCCCAAATTTTGGGGATGGTAAGGGGACGGCTTTTAAAATAATACATAAAAATTAATATTTCAATATTTTAACTTTTTTCAATGACATTTAGGGATTTAAACTGTATTTAATGTATTTTAGGTACTTTCAAGATTATATTTGATGTTCTTGGTAAAAATAAGTGGCTTTTAAAATAATACATAAAAATTAATATTTCAATATTGTAACTTTTTTCAATGACATTTAGGGATTTAAACTGTATTTAATGTATTTTAGGTACTTTCAAGATTATATTTGATGTTCTTGGTAAAAATAACATCTTTTTAAAAGTAAAAACATCAGAAAACTTTTGAAAGATTTTAAAAATTGGGGATGTCCCCTCCAAGTCCTCAAGTCCCCGAAACGTCCGGGACGTCACCAAAATCTAGGGGACGCGTCCACGTGTAACACTGATTTTTTGCTCTTTTTTCTTTGCATAACTCACAAGGTAAGAAACCATCTCTTTGAACCTCAAGTTGCACTTGTTTGCGCAATTGCACATCTTTACCTAAGATTCACGTGAATTGGGACTTGAGGCAATTGATGCCTCCACTCATCTTAAACCCACAATAATTGCTTATGACATAACTGGGCTTTGATTCTAGAGCTAGGTTATGGTGCTTCCAAGAAGAGTTGTCAGTTTTCTTAGGCTTAACAATGACTACATGAATTGGATGCCATTCTTATACCACTGCAAATTGAATACAAATTGCAAGTAGAAACCTTATAAAACAAAGAAAAAGTTTTAGGTTAAAGCTCTGGCTGCTTCTGCCCATCAACGGAAGAAGTGGAATAAAATGGGAAAACAAACAAAAAGAGAAAAAATATACAAACCCTACGGCCTTGCAGATCTAAAATGTAAAAAAATTCAAAACTAAGATTTAAAATGAAGACTCCTACCTCTCAAATCCCCTTGAAAATCCTTGAAGGTGATGGAAATTACTGACAATCACGTAGCAGCAATTGGAAAATGAAACAAATTGCCTTAGCAGAGCAAAGAAAGGTAAATAATTGTGACTGAAATAAAAATGATGTTTTTAATTTCTTGTGGAGCATTTTATTCTGCTGCACTCAGGCTGAAATTTTCTGCAGATTAACCACGAGTACTCATGAGTTTTAAAACAAAGCTTTGGATAGCTTATGTTTTTGCATTGTCAATGTCAAAATTGACCAATCATGGGCCATGTTTGGGTACCCAAGCATTGGTTCATAATTTCCCAGATACAAGGTATTGGCTCATAATATCCCAGATACATCACATATTTATTATTAGTCTTCATTAAATTTGCATAAAATATATTAGTATGCTATATATAGCATCAGAAATGCAAAGAAGTGAAAGTTCTAATTTCTTTGGGGATTTGACAAGCATTACAGCAAGTACTGTGGTTTCATTTCACTTATGAATAAAACATAAAGGATCATTATGAAAAGAGAGTTCAAATTTATGCAATTTATAATAATTGTTTTAGAGCCTTGCGTAGGAAGGCATTTTGTCAAAGTTTTGGGCCACAATTCATGATATGTCTTTCGGAAAAAGATGGAATAGGATTACAAATTGGAGCTCCTTAGATAACTCTATGTACAACAAGAGGTGGGAAATAGCAATTACAAGCAAGTGGTAGGTACATTAACTGCACAATAGGGTCCTATAAGACATTTGCTAGATTGAAATAAAATACATTAGATTATTAACGTATGTATTAAAATTTTAACCAACAATGTATTAAATACTATTTTTTTTTTTACATGGGCTGAAGTATCCTTCTATAAGCTTGTGGATGATGGGTTTCATGATTCACTTAAAACTAGGCCTTCATTCATCCTTAGATTATTAGGATGTTTACTAATTCAATATCTCCTTTCAATCTTCATTTTCATAAAATGGTTCTCCTTGGCTAGAATTTTTGCCGTCTCTATGAAAATTTCAAAAGTTGTTAGAAATGAGTGGTCTGACAGTGTTGAGATTTAAATGCAGCTGTGATGGATATCTGCATGATGCCCACAGGTTCTTATTCTAACGGGTTTTCATGTTTCAATGTACATGTGACCACATGATTATGAAATGCAATAAACCCCACTGCTAGAATTTGAATCAAGACAACCTTTGTAGGATCTTGCCAATATTGTTTTGAGGAAGGAAATTGTTTTTGCTGTTTATTATTGGTCTGGTAATTTTGCTGGAGACCCCCTCACTGCAAGGTAGAAAAGCCTTTGGTTGATGAGCCATGCTTCACATCTTTGTGTGGATTTGGACCCCTTTGCAGCTTTCTAAATACTTGCGCTATTTATTTAGCTTTGTAGCCAATGTTTTTAAGACCTCTGCCAAATATTATGTTTCTTCCTCCACATGTTCATCATATGCAATTTAAAGGGTTCTAGTTACAAGGGTTTCAAGGACACCTACTTTCTGCAAGGGTGGTGATGGAGGAATCTTGAAGATCCAAGTTAGTATATGTACTTTTATGTGGACCTGGGGTGTTATGAAACCGTCACTTCTTTTAGCAGAACATCTAAGAAAGGTAGAGAGTCATCTATCTCCAACTCCATTGTGAATGTTGTTGAAACTATTGTTGAGGTGAGGGTGGAATTCATCCAAATTGTCCTCTCCTTGTGGGCAATTTACATGAGTGTCATCTATGTATCTTTTTTTGACTATTTTTGTTGAAGGTAAAAAGAAGTAAGGGCTATATCTTCCATATTTTTGATTTAGTTAAAGAGATAGCTCTTACAAATGCACGTCACATTTTTTTGGATAAGCCCATTCTCAGAGTTTGAATCCCCATCCCACTGGTACTCCTCTGTCTAGACTCGTTTCAACTATAGCCCGGGAGGGAATTAAACCCCAATGCTTCACCGAAGGTAGATGACCTACAAGAATTCCACACTTCAGACTTGATGCACAGACAAAAACCAAGCCAATGAATGCCTTAAACCCCAAGTATCTATCAGCAAACACGAAGCACTTTGAAAATAACATCAGGACACAATGATGAAAATATAAGGTAACTGGAAAATGCAGATTCTTCGATGGGCATGCCAGATCATGATATGCCTTAACTTCAGACAAGACATTTTCCCTTGTGTAAATGAGCCAAATACATGAGAAAATAATTTCCATATCACTCACATCATGCTCCAACTTGATACATCCCATCACACTTAAGGTCGAGTAAAACAAATTAAGGACCCAAATTAGTGAAATAATGGAGAAACACAATAAGGGTATTAGACTTTGTATAGTTTCATCTTTGTCTAATAAGTCCTTGAATGCCCCAAAATTTTCAAACTAATGCAAGACCCTTGATGGCTATGTTACAAGGTAACCCTTGATAAGCTAGGAAGTCGGCAGCTCTATCAACATTTTGATATCGATGTCTCTAGGAAAAGTCTTCAAACATTTTAAGGGACTTTTAGCCTCTTTCATGAGCACATTAAGATGCTAACAAAGAGATATCTCCATCATTCATGCCTGATTTTTGATCTTAGAATCTCCTTTTACCTCTTACATTTAATAACCCTATTGCTAGTAATATGGATGCCTTCAATCAACTTCCACTTCAACTACATTTTTGTTGCCCTTAGGATGCACGAGGCATATGAACAAATAACTTTACCTCAGTTGTCTTTAAGTATTACCTCGCATCTAATGACACCGGATTTCCTTTCGACATTGTATTGAAATTGAACTTAAGATATTCTTGTTTTGGAGGTTGCCTTTTGGCCGTAGCTGGCTCGGGAAACCCCTCTATTCCTTTTAGCAGGGAGCTGGTATGCACATTTTTAGATATAAATGTGTAATGTCCCCTTTTCAAATTAATGGACATTAATAATATTTCTAAGTTGGGCCCAGTCAATTCATCATCTAGGGGCAACTTATTAATATTATTATAAGAATAAAATGTATTTTTAAATATTGGTAGGTAAGAAGACCCCTTTTTAGCCTATTTTCCATTGTATTTAGTTGGCTAAAGGGAGAATAAATGAGAAATTAATAATTTAATTTTAGTACTAAAGTAATTCTTATTATTGGTACTTTAATTAACAATTGGGTGGAAAAAGTAGAAAATAAAGTTACTTTATTAATCCCACATGGAACACCCCACTTGAAAAATAGAGACATAAAAGTATAAAAGGAGGTGAAGAGGGTTCATTTGGCATCTTTGGTCATTTATCTAATTTCACTTGGAGTGTTGAATGCATTTGTTTTCACTTTCAGCCATAGAGAATGGAAGTCCTCCTTGGTATCTTATTGGGGACGAAATCCCTCAATAGAATTCAGATTTGAGGACGAAAACCCTCAACATCTATTGGGTGACTTCATTTGGAGGTCACATTTGGGTGCAAAGATCATATTTTCAAAGCTAGGGCACATTTTCTACATTTTCCGCTTCAGATTTGCATTTCAAGCAAAGAAATTCAACCAGTGGAGAGACATCTTCCAAGACTTCAAGTAGGGACAACTAGGGCACAAATTGCTACCATATCTAGGGCAAGTGTTTTAAAAACCGGTCAAACCAGTAACCGAAACTCATTTGGTTCGATCGGTTCAATGAAAAAAGTTTTGAACCGCTAGAAAATCGAACCACCGATCGGTTCCGTATTAAACCGGTGCACGAACTAGTCCGATGACTTGTATTTGCCGTAAAAACATTTTTTTGTTTACTGCTCACTTTTAAATGTTTTCTTTCAACCCTAACCCTAAAGTGATGTTATATAGAACCTGTCCCTCCTCCCCCATTTGTCTCACATCTCTCTCAATGAGCATTTGGAGTTTGTGGAGTTGCATTGAAGAGTGGTGATTTGGAGTGAGCTTGGAGCTTGGTTGGCATTCCTTGTGGGCTATTTGTGGTGGATTTGGCATCTACATTACGAGGCTACAAGTCATCTACAATCTTGGAGGATTTCTTGACCAAATTCTTGTGCCCATTGATCTTCATAGTTCATTTCATTGAAAGGTATGTTAAAAACAAAAATCTGCCCTTTTTTTCTCTCTCATAATATTGCAAATCTGAAATATATTTCTTTTGTTGCAAAAAAATAAGATAGGTTTGCATATTTTTATTTTCAGATTTGTTTGCATTTACCATGCCTCCCGAGTCAAAGACCCTACATGGAGCCATGTTGATATTGTTGATAATCAAGTGTTTTGCAAATATTGTAAGAAACACTTAAGGGGGATTCATAGGTTGAAGCAACACTTGGCTGGTCAAAGAGGCCAAGTTGTCCCATGTGATGCACCAAACATTGAACCCATTAGATTGGAAATGCAATGCATGATTGAGAAATATAATGAAGAGAAGGCTAGGCAAAAAGAGATAGAGGCTGAAATAGGGAGAAAGAGGCAACTTGCCATGTCCCAAACAAACACTAGTGTTGAAGGCTCTTGCTCTAACCCTTTTATCAATGTTAGAGACCCTTTTCGATATGTTCCTCCCATTCATGAAAACCCACCTCAAAAGAGGAAGTCAAAGAACATTCAAAGCTTTTTCCCATCCTCCTCCACCCTTGCTAGTGCCTCTAGGCCAAGTGAGAATCAACCTACTTTAGATAACCATTGGAAGAAGCAATACAAAGACTCTGCTTTTGAATACATAGCTAGATGGTGGTATGATGTAAATATCCCCTTCAATGTTGCCCACTCACCTTATTACCAACCCATGTGGGATTCCATTGTTGTTGTTGGTAAGGGCTTCAAAGGCCCTAGTATGCATGACTTGAGGGGGTCTCTTTTGCAGAAAGAAGTTGGGTCAATAGACGAATACTTGAAGGGTTGTAAACAATCATGGGCCAAAACAGGATGCACCATTATGTCAAATGGATGGAGTGATGGAAAGAATCGTACCATAATAAATTTCCTTGCCTCTTGCCCACAAGGAACCATGTTTTTGAAATCAGTTGATGCATCTGATAGGGTAAAAGATGCAAACTTGTTTCAACTTTTGGATGAGGTTGTTGTAGAGGTGGGGGTGGAAAATGTTGTACAAATCATCATAGATAATGCCTCTATGTTCTTCTTTGGTAAGATGTTAGAGAACAAATACAAAACCATATTTTGGATACCATGTGCTGCACATTGCATAGACCTCATGCTTGAGGATATAGGCAAAGAGGATTGGATCAAGAACATTGTGGATCATGCCAAGAGCATTACAAAATACATCTATAACCACTCATGGGTATTGAACCTGATGAGGAAAAACACCGAGGGTAGGGAACTTGTCAGGCCGGCCATAATGAGATTTGCAACAAACTTCCTCACGTTGCAATCTCTCATTTCTCAGGACAAAACTTGAAAAAGATGTTTTCAAGTGATGAGTGGAATGCATCTTAGTGGAGCCGCAAACAAGATGGAAAAGACATCAAAAAGAATTTTTTGACAACACATTTTGGAAAAAAACAACAAAGATTGTAAAAATTGTGGAGCCCCTTGTTAAGGTGTTGTAGTTGGTGGATGGGGAAAAATTGGCCATGGGTTACATTTATGAGGCTATGGATCAAGCAAAGGAGCAGATAAGGGCAACATACAAGGATAGAGTAGCAAAGTATGGGCCTATATGGAAAATCATTGATAACAGATGGAATAATCAACTCCATCGCCCTATACATGCAATTGGGTATTTCTTAAACCCAAGGTATCATTACAAAGCTCAACTTGGAGAAGATCAAACTGGGGAGGTCAAAGATGGATTGTACGAATGCCTAGAGCGCATGGTCCCCGATGAGAGTCAACAATTGGAAATACACCGACAAATCAATGCTTTCAGTAGAGCCACAGGTACCTTTGGCAAAAACCTAGCAAAGATTGCAAGAGAAGTGGACCAACCAGGTAAGAAATTCCAAAGTTTTTTAATTTTAGTTGTTTAAACTTTAAAAACTTGAATTTTTAGCATAAGTCACAATCTAATTTGTTGAATTAAGTTATTAACTAACTTTTTTTCTTGTCTTGGTTTAATCATTTATTGCAACACATTGGTGGGAGTCATTTGGTAGCAGTGTCCTCAACTACAAAAGTTTGCAATTCGGATCCTAAGTCAAACTTGTAGCACTTCCGGGTGTGAGCGCAACTGGTTTGTTTTTGAGCAGATTCACATGAAGAAGAGAAACCGTTTGGAACAACAATGGTTAAATGATCTCGTCTTCATGCAATACAATCTCGACTAAGGCGCAACCAATTATTGAATAGAAGACCTGATACAAATCCCATTGTCTTGGATGATATTGATCCAACATCAGAATGGGTAGAGGAGAGTCATTAGACAAGAGTTTGATCCTGATGACTTGGGGTGGATGGCTTTGGATGATGAACCATTAGTAGCACCGGACATGGCAGGCACTAGTCGTGTTACTACAACTACTGCAAATGTCCCCGAGGAGTCCGAGGAACATGATGACGTTGATGAGGATGAGGATCCCATTCTTAGCACTAGTAGTGGTGCTGAGTTTGATGATTGATAATTTGATATCAAACATGTAGTAGCTTGTAGCATATTGTTTTTTGGACTCTATAGGCCATTTTGAGCCTCACTGTTTATGTATTTTGTTTCGGATATGTAGTGCACTTGGTGCCATTTTGCTATATTTACTCTTACATGGTATATGCATGAGAAAACTTTGCTTATTTCGTCTCTAATTGTTTGTAATCACGGTTTGGAATCTTTAAAATATATTGTTTTCATTAAAATTGTAATATTTTATGTATTTTTTAGTAAACCAGTTCATAAATTGTAAACCAGTCCGACCCTTGGCCAGTTCTGATTTTTAAAACAATGATCTAGGGCTATCTACACCATGTGGGATTTCAGACTGGTGTTTAGGTCATTGTCCATGGGCATATTTCTTTGATTCTGGGTTGCATATTCATCATTTGGCCTTATCATGCCACCCAGGGTGTCATTTATTAGAAAATTGTTGTAATCATACACTGATATTTTCTTGGTTTTTGGGTGTGAAAAATAAATAAAATAGATTCAGAACCTTGCTGGAAAAATTATTTTCTTTCATGATTATGTTTCTAGAGGCTTGTTGGATGTTTTAAGCCTTCTAGGTATTCTAGATTATGGATATTTTGATCAATAAATAGAAATTTCAGAAATCTGTGTTTTTTTGGTATCAAGGGTTTGAAATAAAAATCAGGTCATTATCTTATTCTTGGCATTAACAGCTGATTGCTGTCATAAATTTCAGTTTGTTATATTTTTGCAAAAGGGTCTGTGGGAATCTGATTTTACCCTAGGCGCTAGGGTTTGGAGAATTAAATTACTGAATATTCATTCTTTTCCAGAATTTATTGTTAGCTGAGTTTGCATACTTTCAGATTATATGTTGGGTTCTGGGAAAACCCGCTTGGTTCTAATTTTATCATGAAAGGGGACATTACAAAATGTTTGACTTCAAATATGTGTCAAATTCTTCTTTTATGTTGAGTTTAAGATTTATTGGAACTTGTAATATGTGTTCGAGCTTTCTCTTTGAGGCCATTTTGCCTGAAGTATTCATATTGAGTCGTGCAATTTTGGAGGCAGCCTCTGAGCATGATGTAACTTGATTACAACTTATATGGAATTGTGTAAGAGCCAAAAGGTCTTTTATGCAATATCAATAACGATTTAATAGGAGATATATTGTATTAAAGAAAGGATTGATATCTTCAACGATGATACATGGATATTTATATCGTACAAAATGTATCATCCAATGGAATATGGCCAATGCAACCCACCTTACCTTTTAATATACAACGACATAATAGGTTATAGTATAGGGTTGGTTTATATATAGATAGTGTTAGCAACTAAGTATGCAACAAATTGTGCTTGCCTCGAGTTATGTTGAAACTGAGAAGTGTAAGGTAGTTTTTGTTACATATATAATAAACCTCATTTCGTCTTTTTTTTCCTTTTGAAATATTTGCAACTAATTTCTATAATGCATGTTTCAAGGAGCATTTGTAAGAACACATGAAAAACTACAGTGTGTGTTAAAACATTCTTTATTTTTATTTTGTATCATGTACAAGCTATACGGTCTGATTTTGGTGGTCGTTATCCATCATTATTTTATTGGCTTGTACAGTCATGTTGCTTGTCCTAATCATGGAGTTTGCGATGTAGGTTAAACTATGCCGGGCAAAATCCACGGGACAAGTATATGCAATGAAGAAGTTGAAGAAGTCAGAGATGCTTAGTCGGGGACAGGTATTTGTTTTATATATTTTTCATCATATTGCTCGATATATTTAGCTTGTTTCTACTTACAAAGAAGTGAATTTAACCATTTAACTAGGAACACCATAGATTGTGACCTGCCACACATTTCAAGTGCTGGAATATGCTAGCTTGTGCCTGCTAGGTTCTATCATTTGCTATCCTTTATTTTAGAATAGGGTTATATTCATCTTCTTTATTGCCACTTGACAAATATCTTCTAGTATATATATATATATATATATAATCTTTACTAGAAGATATATATAATTTTGTTCTGTCTTTGTTTTTCCACATCAGGTATGTTTGAATTTATTACCAAATTTCATTAAGACTTCTGGGTATTATCTTTCTGCCAAGAACTTTTGTTTCTGTCTGAGGAAAATTAACCTTGTCTTTAATTCCTTTGATAAATGGGCCAGGGATTGCAAAATGACCAAATAACTTAAACTAGGTTAAAAGGATACTTCACAATTTACAAAACAATCCTGGGAATTCTCTTGCAAGAAAGGTTTGAAATTCTCAAAATACCGAAAAAAATTGAAACGTACAAATGAGGAAAGTTGAAATACTTACACCAGGGGCAAAGATGCAATAGAACCAGAAAGTGGTGTCAAGCAGGTGAACAGCCCAAGGAAGATTTTGAAACAAAAATATAGAATGTTTGAAAAGATCAACACACAATATGGCATATATTGTCAAATGCTAAAAACAAATGACAAAGAAAAGCTGCATTTGATACCACGAGAAGGTCTGAAGTACCTACATAAAGCACACAAGATTCTACGCAAAATGCTCATGAAATCTTTGAAAGGAGTTTCCCATTTCAGGTGTCTATGAAAATTGAAATATAAAGCCACTTGCCCATGGAATTTGACTAGTTTCAGTGCTTATTAGTATTACCATAAAAGGACCTAACATTTGAATCAAAGTTCTAATATTATCAAACAAAATTAACGAATGCCGGAAACTGCAACATATTTTACAAATAATGTTCACAGTAACTAAGTAACTCACAGGATCTTGACATCTACTTGTTCAAATTGTATGCAGAACTATCATTTTGTGCAAAATTTTGGCTTAGTTCTCAAAACATATATTTTGAAATAGAAAATTCAGGTGGCTGTGGTTTTGTTTTATGAAATCGGCCAAGCAGGACCACAAGATATGGGGCCCAAATGACATTTTTTTACACATTTATTGAAGCTTCATTCCCATTGGGAAAATCCCTTGTGTCTTTTAGGTAGCTGTATATGGCACTGGCTCTTGGGGTTTTTGTTTCCTTCCATTTTAAGTTGAAGGATTTTTTCTCTATCATTATACAGCTTAATCTTTACACTGAAATCATTCTATTTGATGTAGGGGCAACTTTTGATTGATTGATTGCTAATGAAACAGTGTTGCAAAGGTTTTATGTTTTGAATTTTCTTTGGATGAGTAGCTGCTGTTGCATTCTAACTCTTATATATCTTAAGTACAGGTTGAGCATGTCAGAGCAGAAAGGAACTTACTTGCAGAAGTTGACAGTCATTGTATTGTGAAACTATATTATTCTTTCCAAGATGCTGAGTATCTATATCTAATAATGGAGTATTTGCCTGGAGGTGATATGATGACCCTTCTTATGAGGAAAGAGACTTTATCAGAGGACGTGGCTCGTTTCTATATTGCTCAGAGTGTACTTGCTATAGAATCTATACATAAGCATAATTACATACACAGGTATCAATCGGCTTGGAACTGTATTGCTCTAGAACAAAAAATGTCTTTGGTTTCATTGCTACCATGTAACCTGTGAGGAAGTTTGTTAAACTTCTTTTAAAGATAGCAGCTAAAATTCCATTAGAGTTGGCAATTGGATGACATCATTTTATCATATTTGCAGGGATATAAAACCAGATAACCTTCTTTTAGATAAAAATGGTCATATGAAGCTCTCAGATTTTGGCCTCTGCAAACCTCTGGACTGTACTGCCCTATCAACTCTTCATGAAAATGAGGCTATGAGTGATGAGAATTTTAGGGAGTCCATGGATATAGATGGATGTTTCCCGGATTCAAACCTGGGGGCCATGGAGGAGTCAGCATGAACAACTCCAGCATTGGCAGCGGAATAGGAGGACGCTGGTATGTACTTATTTTTTTCCTTATGCGAGACATGGGCATTTCCTCTCAGTTTGAAGTGAAAAGCAGGACACTTTTAATAATTTGTTCCAACTTCTAACAATCTGGTTGTTCTTGGAAAATCGGCGTTTCCATGTTTTTTTCCAGTTTTCGTTTCTGTCCTTGGTAACGTAGTGTAACTAGATTCAACAGTGGATATCTATTATGCGTCATATCTTTTATGATTTTCCATGCACTTATTTGCAGAAAATTTCAACCAACTTTTCTACACCTCTCGGGATGAGAGTGAATATTATTCACTTATTTCTTCCTTTGGTGAATATGCATTATAATTTAAAGAATGATCATTGATTTTGAGTTCTACAAAGTCTTGGAATAGGGGGATGAGGTTATGGGTCTCGGGTACGGGGGACCAAGGGCCCAAGTTTGGGTATGGCGATGCAAATATATTTTACTTGAAAATTATCTATGTTCCACCAAGTTTCCGGGACGGGGACGGCAGGGGACGGGGGACGTGTTTCCGGGACGGATTTTTTTGGAGGCCTTTTTTAGGGGATGACTATTAAAAAATAAGGGAAAATATAAAAATATAGGAAATTTCAAATATTCATATGATAACATTGATAAAGCATTCATCACACATATTATAGAACCTTAATACATAAAATTGGAGCTGAATTGAGATTTCACATAAGATTCAAGTTTCAATTACATTAATAATTACAATGAAATGCCCAAGGGCTGCAAATTTCAAGTACTCACTACAATATATCTGAAACATTGAAAAAGTATATAGTACACAACCCCTGCACAAAAGCAATTCAAATGCAATCATATGCATCATCGAGTGTACAATTAGCAAATGCATTGTCATACTTTTGAGCAGGCATATTGGAGCGGTCATGGAGAAATGAGTAAATAACCCACTGTTTTTTTCAGCAAAACATATTACTTTATCCTCTGTTCATACACCTTTGCTGCACAACACAACATTGAATTGAATAACACGCTCTTTTTCACCAAAACATTTTACTCTATGTTTTGTAGTCTCACACACCTTTCACAACATTGAGTCAAAAACAATCTTTTTGGAAAACATATTAGTATTACTCTATGCTCTGTTCGTACACCCTGTGTTGCACAACACAACATTGAACTGATACCACAATGTTTTTCACCAAAACATATTACTCTACGTTATGTATTCATACACATAGTTCAAAGAATTGGGTAAATACCCGTGTTTTTCATGAAAACATATTACCTAAGTAGCCGATCGTTTTAGATACAGTGCACGTGCAGTGAGTATCTAATACTCGATACGGCATTAAAATTTTTGGCCTCGGATATGGCATTGGATACGACCGTACAATATATATATATATATATATATATTATAAAATATATAAATTCGAGCTTGCTAAATAGGAATTAACCACATATTATGCATATGAAAAACAAAACTTCCTAAATAACCACAACAAACTATTCATACATTCATAATTTCAATTGTCCCTACCATATCTAGTTGAGGTGTTTATTACATTTATGATTTATCTCATGCATGCTATTTTTATCCATGTTTATGATGACTTGTACTTGGTACCTTCTGTAGAATAATGGTGATGTGAAAACTGTAATTTCTGCTGTAATGATATATTAAATTTAAACTATACCTTATGTAGAATAATGGTGCTGTGAAAACTGTAATTTCTGCTGTAATGATATATTAAATTTAAACTATACCTTATGTAGAATAATGGTGCTCAAAACTGTAATTTCCTGTAATGATATATTAAATTTAAACTAGAAAAAAACATAGTTTTGGGCCAGAAACGGCTAGGATACGGCAGATACGGTTAGGCGGAGTCGGGATACGGCCGGGCGGAGTTAGGATACGGCCGGGTACATCTACAAAAGTACCCGGCCTTACCTAGACCTGCCTGGCCGTATCCTGGGCATTTCCAAGCAAGTATCTTGGCCATACTCGTACTTGCACGTTTCGATGCAGTACCAAGTGCCCTAGGGTACTTGTAGACGCTTCATAGCATATTACTCAATGCTCGCTTATACACCCTCCAAACTTGCACAACAAACAATTCGACATAATACCACAATTTGTTTATCACCAAAACATATTATTGTATGTTCTTTATTCATAGACACGTTTCTTTGCATGAACAATGCAAAACTATTAAATGAATTCACTGTAGAATATTGCTCTCTTGCCTTCTTCTCATTGTTTTGTTTTCTTCTCTCTGTTGTTTTCTTTCTTTGTCTTCTTTTTTGTTTTAGTTGTAAGAGAGGTTATTTTAGGTATAGGTTACTTAGGAATGTGTATGGGGAGACCCACATTCCTTTTTTCAAAATTTATTGTGTTTTTACAAAAAAATTAACTTTACCTTTGTTGGGACGTAGGGGACGCCCATAAGTCCTCGGTACGGTCAGAGGACTTCAGAAGTCCCCCTGGCCGTACTAGGGACGCCTAGGCGTCCCCTCCTCCATTTTTGACTTCCGGGGGACGTCCCTGATTTTTTTAACAGATTGGGACGGGCTTAAAAAAGACCAGGACGCGCCCCCGTGGAAAATAGAAAATTAATTATAATAAATGTATAATAAATAACAAATGAAACTTCAAAATACTAAACAAATGCAGTATTGAACAATGAAAATGCAAAATATCAATATATTGATATCTATATCATAATTTATATTCAAAATGATGATTAACTTCAAATTTCAAATACAATCTACCAATGGCCCAATGCATCTAATCATCCCCAAAGTTTGTGCCAAACTCATCATCACTCCGAATCGCTAGACTCCTCTTTGGTAAAGCTCCTCCAAACCAATACCAACCAACCATGTTTGTGCCACATCATCATCAACTTGTGTTGGCTCCTCTGGTTCTACATCCCATCGGGTTGTTGGACTCCTTGTATGTAAATTGTTGTGGTCAATAAGATGCAAGGCACTATGTATAACTACAAGCTTTGGCCTCTTAGAAGCAAAAGAACTAGAAATATGGGACAACAAATGAATGGCTAGTGTGGTTGTCAAAGAAGTAGGCCCATGCATAGTCCACCACAAAATTGGGTCCTCCCGTGCCATTGTCTCCCTATCCAGTTTGGCCTCTTTTGGATATCTCCTAAGAGTGGCAAATTTTGACCACTTGGTATGAATGATGCCGACATCTGTAGAATTGTACATCTTCTGAATAACTTTCGTGAAACTTGCTTTCACCTCAACATCTTGTAACTCTGCCAAGCCTCCTGTTTGTATCACTCGGGTTTAGTGCATAAGCCACCATGTGCAAGGGAGTCTGAGCTTCTCCCATCTTTTGTGTATGGTTGGCTGAATATGTGCATTGTATACTTGCAATGTGGTGTCTTTCTTTTGTACAACAACCTTCATTTGGTCAAGCATACTTGTCGATGCATTGAGACACCTCTCAAAGGCTAGGTGCATTAGCGTCCCCATATTTAATCACTTTGAACACGGAGTAATGATGGAGATAATGTATTTTGCATCAGCCCAAAAATGTGATGCAAAATTGGGCCATGAATTCCACTCTTTTGTTATGATCATTACTTGCAATGCCTCTTGCAACTCAATCCTCCTCCTCAAGAAAATGAAGTATGATGCATATCTAGTCTCCACGCGTTTCAAAAATTCGTTCTTGGAGAAAGTCTTGAATAATGGATGTGCGGTGTGGTGGTTGTAGATAAACATCTGCACATCTTTAGCATCATTAACAACCTCTTTGATCTAACCTTTTTTCTCATGTCCTTGAGTGCATTGTTCTTGGCATGCAAACGACAATGAGTCTATCAAATATGTTTCAGAGGCCGCCTCAATCAGCTTCCTCGTAACTCTGCATATATGGGTTCAGATTCACACTACTGCACCACATTCTCCGGTCCAACCTCCTCAATAACATCGCTAAGGATTTGGAATTGAAAATCGGTATTCTTGTAGTGATTTGAATAAGAATACCTTATTCATGGCATGCACACGACAACGAGTCTATCAAATATGTTTGTAGGCCGCCTCAATCAATTTGCACGTTAGTCTCCGCATATATGGTGCTGCGTCTGCATTACTACTTGCACCACATTCTCCGGTCCAACCTCCTCAATAGCATCTCTAAGGATTTGGAATTGAAAATCGGTATTCTTTTAGTGCTTTGAACAATCTATAGCCTTTAGGAAGTAAGGGCCATCTCTACATGTGATCATGATGTTGATGAGTGGATGATGCCTAATGTCCGTCCACCTATCCATGCCTATGTTGCATCCACTAGTGACCCAAGTAGTCTTCATTTTCTCCATTAGAATATTAATCTTGGAATAGTTCTTATCCAATATTATTGTCCTCGATTTTCTCTCTGGTGGCACATATGATGGTTCTACTCTTATTATCTTTGCCACAACGTCCTTATAATAAGGAGAGCGAGCCACATGGAATGGAATGCCATTGGCAAAGAACAATTTTCCAATGGCATCATCTGCCTCATCCTTATATTGCACATTGAATAACTCTACCACCGTGTTTGCAACATCACTAATAGTTATTCTTTGTTTCCCCTTAGGCTCTACTGCCCTTGAACTAGATGGCCTAACACGAAGTTATGCTTCTTGCAAAGTTCTAAATCTATGAGTAGGAACCTTTGATGGCATAGTATTAGCTACAAGTGTTTCATCACCACAACCCCACAATTTATTTATGTTTGCCCTTTGATTGAGTGACAATTTGCCACATACATCCACACCTTTGCCTCGGATGTGAAGTAGGTGCACATTCACTCTTATAAGGCTGCCTCAAAATTCAAGTTGACAAAAATCACTCTTATACAATCTAGTACTCCCTATTGTCCTAGGGTTTGCTTGAGGTTGTAGATTGGTTGCAAATTGTTTTAAAAGGGCTTCTCTATCGAAGGGAACCTTAGCAAAAGGTTCCAATAACTTGGAAGGGCAACTAAAATGAGCAATTGCACTCGAGTGGAACTACTATCAACCCCCACCCCAGCCTGCATCTATACTCTAAGTCTCAGATCAAGTTAAACCCCCATAAGCTCTTGCTGACCGTCTTTGTCACTCATGCTGTGAGAACTCATAGTGACACTATAAGAAATGAAATTTATAAATTCTATAAATTAATTTATGCAAGGGCTCAACAATCCACAAAAATATTTTTGTTTTCTTACTTTAGTTTGCATGAAGTGCAGAAACAAAGGAACAAAAATAGGAATCCAAATCTTAAATCTTCAACCTTTGTCAAACATTGATTTTAAATTTTTGATCAGCTGTTTAGGGTTCTCTAACTATTGTTTAACAACCCTAAAACAATAGAAAACAACATTTTTAAATTTATAAACACATACAATTCCATGAACAATTTAGTAATTTATTTAACTATTTTTAATAAAATACAATAGTGCAAATCCAAAAAATTTAAAATTGAACAATGAAAATAGCAAAATGCCAAATGATGAAGGGCTATGGCTTATCTTGAAGGCTTGAGAGCTTCGACTTGATGAATGTGTTGAAACTTGAATAGTTGATCCATGAAGACTTGGCACTTGCTCTTCAAAATTGACTTTCCCTCTTCCTAATGCTCTCAACCACACACTCTTGCAGCTGTACCTGCTCTCACTCTTGCACTTGCTGCCTTGCAAAATGTTTTTGTGATTTGGAGTGAGGGTGTGAGGTTCATTTATAGTTTTTTGGAGTGCTTAAAGTGTTGGTGGGCCCATAAACTATTAGGGTTAGGGTTGGGGGCACAAACATCAAAAAAATGTGTTTTTAATTAAAAAATCCCGCTATGCTTTTAGCTGCCGGGGATGCCTAGAGATTTTGGGGATGATCGAGGGACTAGGCAAAGGTCCCCAAATCGTCCTTCGATGGTCGGGGATGTTTCATATATTGGGGGACATCCTTGAGTTACTATGTTCTTATGAACTTGGTGAAAATTTAGTTCGAACCATACTTTTTGGTCTGACTGAACTTACCGAACAAGTTTGGTCGAACATTATTTTTCTTTTGCAATTAAAAAATTAAAGTGTTTAAATTAAAAGAACTTCAACACAAAACAAAAACGAAACAAGAAACACTAATAACTAATCACAAAAAGGAAGCTCCATAGATAATATATTTATTTATTTTTATGTGTAATTGGTTTTTCTTTTCAAATATCATCATATATGTATAGTATTTATTATATATACGTATATATATTTTATATTTGTAAATTTTCTAAACCGAATGAAACCGAACCTTTTGAAAATTCGAACTTCCAAACTTCTTTCCCCTTTTGAACTACCGAACTTTTGAACATGGTAACTATGCTTGGGATGCTCCTTGGAAGGTGGTGGTGGTGGGGACGTCCCCTAGACATCCCCAAGTCCGGGGACGCTCTGTCCCCGGAAATGTCAGTTTTAGGGAGGGGATGCGTCCCTGTGGAAAATTGATGTCAAGTGTATTTTGATCAAATTTGTTTTTAACCCTATCATTCATGGACACAATACCTTTATCATAAGCACTTGGAGATGCGTGTTATAGGGGCGATGATGCCATTTGAAATCAGGGTATGGAAGTAATGAGTAAGGGTATGGCTATATATAAAAAAATATAGTCACCACGAGATGTAGGCACGGGGACAGGAAAGAGGTCCTTGTCCCTGAACTGGAGTTTCTAGGTGACTTGACTTTTGTAGTTGATACTTGATATTATATTTTTCTGTATATGAAACTTTGTTTGTTAAACTCTATCACAGCATGTGTCCATCCAAATGCAGTTTTAGGTGGTTGTTTTGCCACAATATGGGGGCTTTAAAAATAAATGAGAAACATTGACCCTTTTAACATGAAGGTTGAAACCAGTTCCTACAAAATGCCACAAAATGACAGGCAAGATGCCAGTTGTGTCTAAGCCAAACATGATCATTAATGATGAGATATCTGCTTGATCAAATTATGATATTTGCAAAGGGAAGCTTATACGGCAGATTCATGTTTAGATATCCTCAATGTCAAGATATAGCAACATTTTATACCATAAAGATGATGCTGGATACCATAAAATTATCAATCTAGTGGAGGAAAGTAGCATTTAGCTTTCATGCTGGGGTGCTGAGCATAATGTCTCATGCCAGTGGTAGTCTCTTATTGATTTCTTGATAAAATCAACTAGATTGAAATACTTGATACGACATCCTCCTTTAGACTTTTTCCCTCTATTGTGGAAGTGGAACGTTGCTCATCTGGTGATGAGCAAATGGTGGAGGATGACAAGAGGCTGAAACAAGTGAACACAATCTCACCTTCTTTGTAGGATGAATGTCAACAATTTGGGAATTGGGGTGAATATAAAAGTGATAAGGAAATACTAATGTTACACGGGGACACATCCCTAGATTTTGGTGACGTCTCAGATGTCCCGAATGTTTCGGGACTTGGGGACTTAGAGGGGATGTCCCCTATTTTTTAAAAATCTTTCAAAAGTTTTCTGATGTTTTTTACTTTTAAAATTCTGCTATTTTAGCCAAAAACACCAAATTATGATCTTGAAAGTACCTAAAATACTTTAAACACAGTTTAAATCTCTAAATTTCATTTAGTATATTATTTTAATGGCCGTCTCCCTGCCCTTCCCAAAATTTGGGATTTTTTTGCCATTCCGGGAACCCCGTCCCTCTGCCCCTCCGTCCCGCCGTCCCTGAGACTTAGGTAACTATGGGAAATACAGTGATAGATTGTTGTTTTAGTAGTTTTGATTGTAATGAATCTTACATTGCATGTTACATCTCCAATATAAGATGGTTTGTGAGAACCCTGCAAGAATGATGTATATTACCAATTTGTTTGGCATGCATATTCTCTCTATTTTATAGTTTCATATGTTTCTGTACATTTTTGGTGATTGTGTGCTATTTTAAAGACCATTAGGTGAAGTCGATGTGCGAATGTCTTTAGTTAGTAAAGCAGCAGTGATAACCTATAAACTGATTTCAAATGCAAGATATTTGTTGGTGTTGAACTGAAGTTTAACCTAAAGAAAAGTATCGAGTTTGATGAAACATTGCTTGAAAGCTAGCAGATTCATTTAGATGTCCATGATCAGATCCTCACATGCATTGTCACTCCACGTAATGCGTGTTTGACGTCCATGCAAAGTTTTGAGTTTGGTGAAATAGATAAGAACTTGGGACTTGAAATAAAAATGAACTTGGACTTCAAAGTTGGCTTGTCATCGGTTGTAATCGTAGAATGTGCAAAGTGTAATATGCGACATAAAAATGATAACTTGATTGTGGATTTGTAGCAGCAGCACCGAATTTGAGTGGCAGGTTACTGGTATTGACATAATTCATTTTATGAAATTAAATACTGAATATCTGTGGTTTCTTAAATGTTAAAATTTGTTTTCATTTTCAACAATGTAATTTATCGGTATATATTCCCTACTTTCAGTTCATTCCTTGTTTGGCAGAACATTGTGTTTTGGCATCATTTATTGGTTTGGGTACATAGTAACATAAGAAAATGCATATGATATCTATGGGAAGGAGAAGCTTTAGGACTTGCAGGTGTGTTATTGTAAAGATTCTAGAACATTGCAACATCAAAGGTAAAGCAAGATAGGCCAAGCACATGATAGGGAGATGAGCTGGATACAATCTTATGAGCCAAGTTCTACTTGGAAGCACGAGGAAACAAGCGAGAAGCTTGTGAAGAATCTGTAATCAATTTTAAGCTAATATAAGAAATCAATTTTCTTAGTACTTGCTAGACATAACGTGGGCTTCCAATCACTCAGCTAAATACCATTTCGTAGAATCTTAATAGTCATTATCAATAAAATGTCAAGTAATGTCTCCACTTGACGAATGGTTTGCAAGCTATTTGAAAACTTCTGTTCATTTCAAATCCTTTACAAGCATGGAGGCTAAATTGCTGATAGAGCCTTTAAGTGGCAAGCAGAGTGTTAGGGAATTATGTGATTGTTTGAGACTATTGGACTATGGAAATCTTTTCTTCTGGACGAGGATATAGATAAATAAAAGGCATCACCATCTTAATGTAAATGATGACAAGTGAATTGATATTATCGTTGGAGAGTTGCTACAAGGCACCAAGAGAATGTGAGTGATTGTGCATAAGAGTTTGGAAAGGATTTAAAATGTGGTAATACCTTTATGGGTGCAGAAGAAACCTCAAGATTTAGTGGTAACAAATAAGGCAGAACAGTGGACAAAATGTTGTAAATTGTACCGACCAGTTCTATTAGTTCACAATTAATGAGATGATATTAAAGGAGAACCACATTATTTTCTTGAGGTTCATTAGACGGTGTTCACCATCCATTCGATAAGAAACCTCAAGATTTACTGGTAACAAATAAGGCAAACAATGGACAAAATGTTGTAATTTTTACTGACCAGTTCTGTCAGTTCACAATTAAATTTGATGATACTAAAGGAGAAACACAGTATTTTATTGTGGTTCATTAGGTTTAACATTTGTTCGATAAAAATTGGAAGTTTTTGATATATCTATGTTTTAAGAAGAATAGAATGAGGCTATGATAGTAGAAGCGAGTTCATCATAAGTAATGCATGCCAAAGGCAGCACGGTGTGAGAACCATCCTTTCTGGAAAGTAAAGAATAAATGAAAGATGTTTCCTATCTAATTTCATATCATCATTAAAGATGCAATTGTGAAACCAAGATCTTACTCAGTGAAATTGTGGGAAGATTGGCATAAATGTGACAATTATTGATTTTTGCTTCTAGCCAAGAATCCTTAGGAGCCTCTTTAAAGGTGAGTCGTGACTTGGGAGGTTGTCTGAAGCTATGTTAGAGTGGACGGGTCTCATTCATGGCATGTGGAAACTAAGATTTAAAAAAATAAACAACAAGTAAGGATTACTCTGAGATTGGTCCTCTCTTAAAGCCACCAGATTAAGGGGATCTTGCATGTGTTTCTACATCTTGACAATAGGTAAAAGTTGAAGAGTTGAAACATATTTGTAATTAAGTGATTGATCTAAATTGCCATATAAGGTTTAACTCTATTTTGTAGGTTATGCTTAATAAATAAGGAGCATCTATTGCCTATTGGTCGTCAAACATTTTGAGTGCACTCTGGATTCTATAATCTTCTATAAAAGATGCATACTATTGTACATTTACTTGGGAAATGCATTGTTGTCAACGAAGCAGTCAAGTTGTTTCATTACTTGAAAATTCTCTCAAAGAGTTTCCTGCACTCTAGTAGTTATTATTCCTGCTGAAGGCAGGTATGTATTTAGCTTCCATGGATGCAATAATTTCAAGTTTTTAACCAATCATATGTTAGTATTTCTGTGTCCCGATAATCTCAAAGTTTGACATTTGAAGAAAATGAAATTTCCTTTTCAAAGTTTGAAATTAGAAGAAAATGGAATTTCCTTGAGAGGGTTATTCTAGAATATTCCATTTATCATGTCAAAATTTTATAATATAAACACACAAAGAAACTAATATCATAGCAATTAATTAGTCCCATACGAATATCTTTATCTTAATTATTATTATATGTTGGATCCATCATATCAATCAACATATTTATCTTTATTATATGTTGGGTCCATTAGATCAATAAATATCTTTATTTTTATTATATCTTTGGATCTATCACATCAATTAACTTCTTTATTTTTATCATAATATTTTATTTACCACATCAAAAATTTTATAATATAAAAACACAAATAAATTAATATCATAATAATTAACTAGCCTTGTACCAATAATTCATAAACTTACAAATACAACAATACCATAACAATTAACTAATTCCTTACCGATAATTAATAAACACACAAATACATTAATGCTTTAGTAATTAATTAGTCTTGTGCCAATATCAAGTGTTTATGGACTAAACGAAATAATGAATTGCATTTATTTTCTAAAGATGCTTTAAACAACCATGGGGTATTTTTGCTTAGGGAAGCATATGATGTTATATTTATCTATGTGCACAAATAAACACATAATGTTGTTTCTATTTACAAAATGTTAGGTGGGTATGATAACAAATCGACCACTTTTTTTGGAGTCACAAATTTATTGGTTAGTAAAAATAATGGGAATCACAAGGTGGAGCATATCTTATCTTATGGCCACCATATCACTAGCATGTACTCAATGAGTTTTATTATTTATGTGATAAATCACATCCCTTATTCGCTTGCTTTGCACCCTTAATGCAATTGCTAGTATAAATCTATCGACAACAATAAATATTATAATTCTTCATATTCAAAAAGAATATATTTAAAAAAATTCAAATTTCCTATGAGAATATAAGACTTATTTATAAGGTGCCTAACTATAAGTTGGTTATGCGGTTGTAACTACATCAACCGTTTTGTAACTATTTCATTTATGATAAATAGACGGACACACAATCTCAAATGTGTGAAATCCACCTCTTTATTTCTTCCTTGTATACGTCTTCTAACGGTGGTATCAGAGCGAGAGAAAGTGAGGAAAGAGAGTGGGTAGAAAATCCGCTCCCATTAGGACACGAAATCTGAAGCATAAGGAGAAAAACGAACACATTTTCGTTTTTTCTAGGGCATCTCGAAGGCACAGTCGAGGCTGAATCGAAGTGAAGGAAATCGACAGTACAATTGCGTTTTTTCAAAGAAGTGTCACATTTTAAAGAGGAAATTGACAACACAGTCGCGGAAGGATCACGTTTTTAGAGGGCACTATACAGTTGCCATTAATATACAGACTGCAAATCGCAATTTCAGGAAGTTGTGAAAGGTACATAACGAAAATACCACACTCAGAGGAGAATTTCAAAGGGTTTCAAATCGTTTTATCCTGACAAAAATACAGTTGCAGTCACGAAAATAAAAATACAGTCCCAACAACACAGTTCGTGAATCAATACGAAGACTCCATTTTCTGCCATTCAATCTGTAGTTCAGACGCTCGAGAAGGGAAAAATACAGTAGGGCAAGGGCATAAACCCAGAAGAATATAAAATCAAAGGAAAGATAATCATTTTCGAATCAGAATTCAAAAATCACGAACTAGGGCACGTGTTCAGTTTAGACAGTTTGCAGAAAAAGGACACTCTTGGAAATTGGTATTTTATTTATTTTTATTCATTTCCAAAATACGCAGTTATATTTATTCTATTTTATTACAATGGAAATGCCCATAGAAAAATATTCTGGTCTAAATTTTCATACATGGAGAGTAAAAATACAAATGCAACTTATGAATAAAAATTTGTGGGGCATTGTAAACGGGAAAGAGAAAGCACCTACCGATGCATCAAAATTGTTAGAGTGGCAAAGCAGAGATGATAGGGCGAAAGTTATTATTGGCCTTGTTCTCTCCGACTCTGAACTTCATCACGTAGACCTAGACAAATCATCGAAGGAAATTTGGGATACTCTAAATAAATTATTTTGAGCGAAAGGAGTCAATGCCAAATTTTCCTAAAACTTCAGTTATATAGGTTCAAAATGGATGGAGTCTCTATGTCAAGTCACATCAATAATCTGAGGTCCCTGATTAGACAACTAGCAGAAGTTAAAGCTGCGATTGAGGATGAGGATGCCAAAGCTATCCTATTAAATAGTCTATCTTCAAAATCCAACAATGTAGTTTTTACCCTCAGTCAAATTCAATTTCAATCTCTCTGGATGATATTAGCGAAGAAAAACGAATACAAAAGATGCAAAGGAAAATATTGTAGAAGATCAGATAAAGATAAGTCGGAGATTGAATGTCATTATTGTAAGAAAAGAGGTCACACAACATGGGATTGTCGTGTTCGAGCCAATGATGTGCTCAAGGGTAAAGTCATATCAAATACAACCAATATAGCCATGGTTGAAGACCCACCGGATGCAGAAGGTAGTGAGGACAATGATGAATACGCAATATAAAGATGCTCTAAACTTTGAAGGCAAGTAAGGATATAGGGTAGATGAAGCTTGGTATGGATGGTTGCTCAGATAGTTCGGGAGACTGTGGATCTTGGGAATTATACCCTCATGAGGGTCATGAGACAACTTGATGGAGCTTGTGGATGGCTCAAGTATGGATGGTTGTCCAATAATTCGGGAGATCTGTAATTCGGGAGTTTGGGGAGGTGGAATCCGGGAACTTGGGAATTCAGCTCGGGAGCTACACCTTTATGAAGGTCACGAAGCAGCTTGATGGAGCCCTACCTTATCATAGCATTGCTTTCAAAGTGAAAGTGTTTGAAGATTGTGTAGTTCTATTTTTTGTTCTAGTCTTGTTAGATTGTTTGTTTTTTTGCTTTATGTAGAATAAGTCTTAAGAGGGGGTATGAGAATATAAGACTTATTTATAAGGTGCCTAACTACAAGTTGGTTGTAACCAGTTGTAACTACATCAACCGTTTTGTAACTATTTCATTTATAATAAATAGACGGACACACAATCTCAAATGTGTGCAATCCGCCTTCTCTTTATTTCTTCCTTGTATACGTCTTCTAACATTTCCTACGGCGTAGCTTACACTTCTTGGGAAATTGCTAGTATAGCTTCCATTGAATACAATTAAACATGTTTTATTTCAACTACAATATCTTGAGCAGGAATAAGCCACTACATGGTACTTCTTCTAAATGTCGTAAATTTTATCTTTCTAAGCATATTAAACTATGTCTTGAATATAAAGTCTGGTTACATTTCAAGTTGGCCATACAAGTACCTATGTTGGACAGTAACAAATAACTTGTTACATGCAAAGATCATTAAAACTTATTAGTAATAATAAGCAATGACAAAAGCAAGCATAGGAGAATTTATAAAGGTGTAGGAAAAGTGTAAATTCACAAAACGTGGATAAACATCTAGTAGGTTGCCTGATAATGCAGTAAATCTAGACTTTCCACCTTTTTTAAAAGAAACTATTTTATTCAAGAGTAGAAGAGTAAGTTACATTGTCTGTTTTCCATTACTTAGCCTGAGAGGTGGAGTGCTGAACTCTAGCATTACATTGACATCTAAGCATTAAAGTCATCACTATCCACATATACATATACTTCAAACTATTACAGATTCCAAACATTGACATTATCTAAAGAAAGAAGAGCGTAGAGAGCATCCCTGGTCTGTAGTGACCCTCAATGTGGAGGAAGACCATAACAAACTATATCTGATTTGTCCAGCGCCCAATTTGCCAAAGCATTAGGCACCTTATTTTGATCCCTTGGGATATGCATGAAGCCAGTTTGCTGAAAGTGTTGTTGAATATGTTTGACTTTATCCAACACTCTACCCAATCTCCAATCCTTAATCAAAAACTGAGAATCAGACTCCAGAATGGTATTCTATCAGCCTATCTTGAGTGATTCTTTGAGTCCTCTGAACATAACTCATCTCTCCGCCATGTTATTGGAGAGGATCCCTAAATTTTCCGCAAATAGGAAAGCATGAAAACCATTATGGGACCTCCCACTCCTCCCATACCAGCTTTTCCAGGATTGCCTCTAGAGGCCCCATTTGTGTTAATTTTTCCTACCCCAAAAGGAGGAGACCATTGCCCTTTATCATCCCACTTAGCTCTTTAAGCTTCCCACCTTATAATGATATGCACTGAATCTTTAATGCCCAATCATCTGAAATGTTTGAAGTTGAACTATCAATGTTGGATTAGGAAGAAAGTGAAGTTGTGATATGTTCTTTTGAAGATTGGTTTGGAGAAATCCTAAAAATTATTGAGAGCATCCTATTCAATAGTTTAATGGAACAGCATGCAGCTGCAACAATATTATTTGATTTAAATCAACATTCCATTAGGGTAACATCCACACACTGTCAAGTTGTATATTTATAAATTTTGTACTTAATTATATGTATATATACAACTAAGCGTCCGTTATAAACTTGAATACTGTAGACTGTTATGTTACTATTGTCATCAACATATTACTTATTACATGTTTTGGTAGCCATCGTTATGTTGTTAATAATTGTATTGTCAGCTCTAGGTAGTATTGTGATGACTCTTTAGTTATTTTCTTTTGTTGATGGTTGTGTTTGACTAACAAACATTGAGTCTTGTCATACAAATAAAATGATCTAAGTCGGGGTAAGGGCATTGAGTATCAGGTCCTCCATGTACTAAACACCTTAGATTGTTCACTACCTAAGAATTAAAGCTGTGATTACTTTCATATTATTCAATGCTGCATTGTGTTATGTATTTACTGTTTTGTAATTGGTGTTGCTTTGGTACTGCAGTTTCATAATAACCATTTTGGCACCGCTGCCTTTGTGCAAATGGGTGAGGGAAATGTCAGGTATAAGCGAATGTCGGTCGACAATAACCATTGACGATAAAGCACTGCATTATCTTATAACATCTCTGTACCAAACATAACCAAAGTACGATGACAACATATCTTACGACAGTATGAAAAGAAACTGACAACGTAGAACTAATTAATACCATCAACCCTGAATAAAGGCTGGAGAAGAAGACAATATGGTCAAGGAGGAGACCAAAAAATTAGATGTTCTACTTGATTGATGGAACAAGAATGAAGACTATCTGCGAAGGTAGCCAATTTTAAACATACATTAAGAGAAGTACGTAGCAAAAATGGAAGTTGAAGTGGAAGGCAAGGCCAAATCGTAAGTAGAAGTTAGAGTTGGGGCTGAAACCAAGAAAGGGTTCACCCGGAACCACTTGGACCCCATGCAACTCATGAGTAAGGAGTGGGTAGAGATTACCATTGTCCCTTTTTGAGATAGGAAGTGTGGACCTTGCAGATGAGGTTGGGCTGGAGGGTTCTGCAAAATGAAATGAAATGAAAGATTTTAATGACGTCCACGAGACTAAAGAGTCTATGAGACCAAAAGAAACTGAAACATTAAGCTGATTTCAGACTCTTTGCAATATCAACTCTCCTACTGTGAATCTTGAGCACAAAACCAATGATCTTTTGAAGTTTTTTTCTTCAAATAACTCATTTAAGTTGTCCACTTTTAATTCGTTTTCATATTGGATACAAATATCATCATATGTTGAACACTCCATAATGAAATGCCATTCCATTTCAACAACCCCTTTGCTGCAGAAAAGACAAGTTCTCCTTTCCCAATCCTCTTTGGGAATAGTCCATCTACCGGTTTCACAATGAAGATGATGTGATCCGGTCCTCAATTGAGCCACTAGAATCCTTGCCTTACCTTTGATAACTGCCCCTAGGTAAGCTTTTTCATCATGCTCCCAAGTGGGGTTAAATTCTTTGATATATTGTGCTTTCTTACGACCAATCTGTTATGTCCACATGGCAGTCCTAAACTTCTCCATCACATAATTTTTATTTCCTTGTTGTTAGGACACTCTTGAAAATTGATGCCCCATTTGTTCATCCATTTGTTGTTCTGTTTCATCCAAGTTTTCTTTCTGTGCTTTAGATTTTCCTTTGTAACCATTTTGGGCCAGGGAAGCCCGAATGAAGAGTTGGAGTGAGTGATATAGAAAGTGGACCTGATGGTGAGTAAGATGGTCTATGGATTGCTGGCGAAGGGAGGGTTGAGAATGGGGATGTGTTCGAAAATGCTAAGAGAGTGGAGGAATGTCGAACATAGATCTTCCTAAGAAGGATTGTAGTCAAAGAGACACTTCAGAAGCACCAGGTGTTCACAGCCATGGGCATCCCATCAACTCCAGAAAAATCATAGTTACCATGTTTGAAAAGTTTGGTTTTTTTGTGGGGAAATAAAGTTCAAAATTTCAGGATTTTGAAATGTTCGGTTTGGAAAAATGGTAAAATATAAAAATATAAAAGACTTAAATTTATACATATTTCTTAACTTATGAATGTGCAAAGACTCTACGCTAAATAAATAAACATCTGTATTTCACGTTAACTAATAAAACTGGCACCCACAATAGACACATTTTATTAATATATTTCCAGAAAAGATGAATTTTATTCTAAAAAAACAAATAATCCTGGGCTAAGTTTAGACTTCAGTTCATACTATCATAATATATGGATTATGGTTAAAGCTTCACACCTAAGTTTAAATATCTTCAAATTAAACATTACGACTCCCATGCATGCCATGATTTGTTTAAAAAAATATGCACATGTCTTTCATATGCTAGTGAAGATTTAATAATTTTTACAAACAATATAAACGGGTGTCATGGCAACTCACTTGCAAATGGAGGCTGCAAATGATAGCATAAATATTAGACAGGGTTAATCAAAACCCTCACTATAGGAATGCAAAGAGAATGACAGGAGTCTAGAGCTGCTACACATTAAATTACAGGTTCCTTGTACGTTGTACAGATAATCATATATGTTTTGAAGAAAAATATGAGATGGACATCCACAATTTGAAGAATAACATTTTGTCAAATGATAAAAATGGATGCAGCTTCTCTTAATTTGAACGGTTCCTTAGATCTGAAACCATGTACAGATTAAAAATCTCCCATTTTAATATTGTAGAATCAGGGTCCTCTCATAATTTTGAATGCAATGAATACCAAGGCTGCAAGGAATATCATATCTGAAGACTGAAATCACGGCTGCCATTGAACAAAAGGAAATAAAATGGCTTCAGATGGAAAATGGGGAGGTATCTTTCCCTTTCTTTTTGTTTTCCATGCATTTAGGGTTTAGATTTTTCATTATTTATTTTATAAAATGTTTATAATAAAAAAATTAAAAATAAAAAGTTAGGTCCAGACCGGATTGAACATGTTTGGTTGTGTCAAAATGTTCGGTGCAGATCAATTTTTCCCAAAAACGCACGAACACGATAATTTTGAGAAAAATAGTTGTCAAGAGTTCATAGGTGACGGATTTGAAGATTTGACATGACATCAGTAGGACATGCATCACAATCTAGATCTGCTAATGGGAAGATAAATGAACATCATTGATTGTGGTGCTTTCCATCCACGCTTCGTGGAGTGGCTATAGATTTGGTCACGAGGTTTCAACCACCGATAGGGAGAGACATAGGAGAAATTGAAGAAATCATTCAAGAATGTAATTTAGCTCCTCATAATGTTTGAGGCTATAACGAGAAGACTCAAAGAATTGTCAGGAAAACTTGAAAAAGAACTTGCTGACGGCTTGAAAAAGCTATTGTTCTTTCAAGGGTTGGGCATCCTTATGGCAGGGGAACATGAAGGTGGTCCTACCCTTGCCATACAAAGATACATACAACAAAGCTATGAACATTGAAAGTGAGAATAAGAACATCCTTGCACTCAAGAAGCAACAAAGAAAATTACCTTGGCTCCGATGACGACGATGAACATGGATCAGTCTGCAAGCCTTGAGAAAAGACATGCTTTGGATAATGAAGGAACTGAGAGGAGACTCTAAGAATGGAGGCAACGATCGTTGGTGTATTGATTGCAAGGTAGGAGGTTGCACCGCATGTAAGTTGATTGGAACAAGGGCAACAAGCCTTTGAGGAATTTTATCCTCTATCACATGTTGTGTTGTGGAGTCTCCATCCAAAGTCTCATTCCTCTCGTGCCTTTAAGTTGAATTTGGTAGGGTCAACAACCCTATACAAGCTACCTTGCCTAATGCTTAGGAAACTATCCTATTATGTGTCACATTAGGAGAATATTTCTGCCTAGAGAAGTTTATAGCAATATTAGAATATTGTGTTAATTGAGGAATAGACGAGATTTCTATGCATCTTTAAACATACATACGACACTCCTTATTAAGTGTTTTTGGGCATTATTTAGGACTATATGAATATCTCCTATCCCCTCTACCGCAAGCGACTTTCCATGTACTAATGAAACCGAATAAAAATATTTATATTTGTAATAAATTGTACATACTAGTCCCTACGACATGAAAATAGGTCCGGATGCGCCATAATCAATGAACTAGAACTAGCAATAATGGCACTGCGGTTCGAGCATGATGCCTAAAGGGCACACTCTTCCTTAGAATCTCTTTCTTTAATTGCTGCAACATTTTCTTGACCTTTTGCCTTTTTGTTGTGGGAAGAAATAAAATACCATCATTTCGACAATCCTTTTCACAAGGCCAATGTTTTGCCTCTTATGACATTTCACTGGTATCTCGGAAGATGATTCACTAGGAATATGTTTCCACTACCCCCTCGATTTTAGCAACAAATGCACTCTTTGTTTGTCCAAAAGTAGACTCACTTGTGCGAGTCTATTTGCGATCCTTTCGAATAAATAGGAACTCACCTAATCAAAAGTTAGGGTTTGGTTTTTAGCTATCAAGTTTAAAATCTCTACAAATGTTTCATAGGAAGGCGATAAACTATTCAAAACAAGTGCAACCAGATCATCATCACCCACCTTATACTCTATGGCATCAAGTTGGTCTTGAAGATCTTTCATTTGAAGATGTTTTGGCAGAGGACCCATGTTCATGCATCTTTGGAGAAAACAAGATTTTCAAATACAAGTCCCAACTTTTCTCCGAAGTCTTATACATGCCATAGTGTGATATCACTTATAGCTTTAATCTAATTTAGATATTATAATGTTGTATTAAGATAATTCCGAACAATAAATACATAAATCATAGTCCTAAATTATGTAAGGATAGTGAGATCACCCAACATAATAAAATATGATAGCGAAAGTATAACTAGGGTTAGCGTTATAGAAAGTGTTTACCCAACTTTACACTTAGATTGTATAATAGGGATTGAAACTAGATGAGAAAGTTGTGTAGAGTGTCATTAACTATGTCCTGGGAAATTTGGGGATTTGAAATTAAGCGCAAGATAGGTTCATCCGGTAGAAATAGGTTCTTCAAAGCGCATCGTCAAGGGATTGACAAATGTGCCCTTTTGGGTCCTGAATTTGCAATTTGACGGCCTCCTTCGCCTATGTCTTTGGACTTGTTTCGTGTATTTGGATCTTTGTGATGATGCTTTTGTACACTGTCTGTCTTTTCATCTTTTTCCTTAAAAAGGGGTTAGTACGATTTGAGTTGAATTGACCTCACCACAACCCCACATATGCGGTGAGCGTTGCACTATGTATCGATACTCCAAAGAGGGATCAAGCCACACAATTTCATAAATCTTATGATGATGTGGAGGTTAGAAAAAGTAAACAAGACGGAGTTGTTGATTTGGCCCTCAACACTAGGTAATTGTCACCTAGCTGATGATTGTAAGGCATAGATGTGTGATCTAGGGTAGTAATAGAGATGTATTTAAATTTGAGTAGCTTTGTTGTGGTGTGCTCTAAGGGAGAGATGCTTCAATGAATGTGCCCAATGACCATCCTAGAGTGTTCCTTTGATATGAGATCCCTAGATGCCCTTAATAGGTAAGGGTGCATGTGTTTATATAGATGATTGATTCAAATGATTTCCCACTCAACCGACCCTAGTCCAACCAAGGTAACTATTTCATTTAAAAAGATGGCGATTCCAAGTACAAGGGACAAGTTTGTCACCATGGGACAAATTCGTCGACCGAACTTGGCATGGGCGCATGAACTCATCCAGCTTAAGGTAGAATTAAATTTGAGACAAGAGATGGTTTGTGGAGGTTTAAGATATATTTCATATAATGTGCATTGATTCTTGAAGTGCTAAGTTGAATAATAAGTTATGACATGCCGGACTCGAGTTTAGGATAAAGCAAAAAGCTTTTAGTCAATAAATATGTTAAGGGGATAGTGTCGGGATAAATGTCAAAGTTAAATTGCCAAGTGCGACATGACCGAATTTTGGGTACTATAATTGCCTCCCTTTTAATCTAGTATTGGAAGCACTAGATTAAAAGCAAAAGGAACAAGTGAATTGAAACTTCACATTGCAATAATAAAGTATGATGTGTGAAACTAAAGAGTGTGTCCCCATGCCAATCTAATGTTAAATATGCAACCACATGGAAAAGACGTTTATTTAATGCTCAATAGAGATATACAACTTGTATATGGAAAACTGAAATATTTAAAATGACGTAAAGTATAGAAAGACTGCATTTGATTGCCCTCGGTGTGTTATATGGGAAACATATGATTATCGTGTGAGAACTAGCATTATGCTGCTTTCACGATTCCAACTCGCATTATGATGCTTTCACGATTCCAACTCACATTACGCTGCTTTCATGATTAAAACTCGCATTAGGTGTGACTAAAATCCTTAGGACGAGCTTGTGCATAACTCATGTATATGTCATTTAAATACGTGTCATAAATGTATCTAAATTTGTAATGACTCCAAGTCCTCGCAAGTCTAATATAAACCTATATCTATAGTGATGAACTTGTATGTATCAATTCCATGCAAATTTGATAAATACCATAAGTGAACTTGTAATCTATAACAATGAACTTGTTTCAAGTCTTAGTAAAATCTGAGATGACCATGTATTTTTTTGAATATTTGTATTTGGTGGTGTAACATACTCACCCTATCTACCTTGTGGCAATTGGCCATGATTTGTGTGAGCTTTTGGAAGAGCACACAATATGCCCCCTTTGAGATGAGGGATGTTGCCATGTATCACTCAACTCAAAATAGATGTACGGACTCTTCGAAACGTGTCAACCTGCCAACCTGCCAGCTTGGTCGCTACCTGCTCACTCAATGTTGACTTCACATACCAACAATATTTCACTTGAAGTCAGATTTCTTCCTTGAGAATTACTCCTCTTGAAAAATCGATGCCACTTGCTGCTAATCAATTAATAAGCAAGCCAAGAGAAGTTCTGCACGAAATGAACTTCTCTCTTCCAATGGGTTTAAATCAACATATCTATGTATGCCTTTTAGATTTGTTTATTTCTTATTGCTTTCATTGTGATTGTTTCTCTCTACACTGGTTATTTTTCTAACAGTTGGTATCAGAGAAAGGTTAGTTTAAAAAGGGGTTTGTTCTTGTGAGAAGTGAAGAATGACAAGAGGCACAATTACCAAATACGAGGTCCAAAAATTGATGGTTCTAATTTCGCTTTGTGGAAGCTAAAGGTTCAAGCCTTGTTGGTGAAGGATGGATGCGCCCTAGCTCTCAAAGGGGCCGTGTCAAAACCTGCAGCCATGAATTAGGTGGATTGGGACGAGAAGGATGCCCTAGCCAGGGCCACAATTCAGTTATCACTGGCAAATTCAGTTTTGTTTAATGTTTCAAAGGAGACAATGGCACAAGGCTTGTGGAATAAGCTCAAAAAGTTGTACAAGACCAAGTCTTTGGCAAACAAGATTCTCTTACGACAACAATATAATTTGAGGATGCAGGACAATTCATTAGTTGCGGATCATCTCAATGATTTCAACACACTGATTAGCAAGTTGGCTTTAGTGGAGGTGAAAATTGATGAAGAAGACAAGGTGGCCATTCTACTATGCTCTTTGCTTGAATCTTGGGATCAACTAGTCATGGCGCTTAGTAACTCAACACCACAGGGGAAATTAGTTTTTGAAGATGTGGTGGCCGCAGCGATTTTAGAAGAATCAAGGCAGAAGACATCTCAAGGGACTTCTTCCAATGAAGCCCTAATAGCAAGGGGCAAATTTGCAAAAAAAGGGAAAGCTGAGTGTGGACGAACTAGGTCGAAATCCAAGGGGCGGAAAAGAGTTAAGTGTTGGAACTGTGGAAAAATTAGACATGTCAAAAAGGATTGTCGATTGAAGGCAAACAAGGAGACTTCCAATCCGCAACCATCCGAGGCAAATATGGCAAAAGTTGAAGCACCGTTGGAAGATGGAGAGGTATTGTCTACTAATATGAGAGGTCAGTTACATGATATTTGGCTTATTGATTCAAGAGCCTCTTTTCACATGACTCCTCACAGGGATTGGTTTTCTTCTTATCGGTCATGTGATGGAGGTGTGGTATATATGGGAAATGATAATCCGTGCAAGGCTATTGGAGAAGGAGAGGTCAAAATCAGAATGTTTGATGGGGCAATGAGGATTGTTCAACATGTAAGACATGTACCAGGCTTGAAGAAGAACCTTTTGTCGCTTGGAGTATTTGATAAACATGGTTACCGGTTTAGTGGAGAGAAGGGTTGTCTCAAGGTAACAAAGGGAGCACTAGTAGTGCTAAAGGGAGAAAAGGTGGGCAATCTCTATAGATTGGTCGGAGAAACTTGTATTGGAGAGGTTGCAGTGGCGTCAGATGTGGAATTGGGGTCAATGACAACTTGGCATCAACAGCTAGGCCATATGAGCGAGCATGGTCTCAAGGTACTACTAGATAGAAACCTTCTCCCAAGTGCAAAATCTTTAGATCTGAATTTTTGTGAGCATTGTTTGTATGGTAAACAACATAGGCTGCGTTTTTCCAAAAGCACTACCAGAAGTAAAGAACTCCTTGATTTAATTCATTCAGATACTTGGCAAGCACTTGTTGCATCTATTGGGGGTTCGTCATATTTTGTTTCATTTATAGATGATTGTTCCCGTAAGGTGTGGATTTATCTTTTAAAGAAGAAATCAAAAGTTTTTTCTTGTTTCAAGAAGTTTAAAGCTCTAGTAGAAAACCAAAAGAGTAAAACAATAAAATGTCTTAGAACTAACAACAAAGGGAATTTTGTTCAAAGGAGTTTAATGGATTTTGTAGTGAGCATGGCATAGCAAGACAATTGACGGTTCCTAGAACACCACAACAAAATGGTGTTGCTGAAAGGATGAACCGTACAATCATGGAGTGAGCTAGATGTATGCTGAGCACTGCTGGTTTGGAGCAGAAATTTTGGGGTGAGGCTGTTAATACAACCTGTTTTTGATCAATAGGTCACCTACTACAACTCTAGATCTTAAAATTCCTGAAGAAGTGTGGACAGGGAAACTTGTTGATTATTCCTTTCTTCGTGTTTTTGGTTTTGATGCTTATGTTCACATTCCTAAAGAAAAGAGGAATAAGTTGGACGTAATGTCCATAAAATGTATTTTTCTTGGCTATGCAGATGGTACAAAGGGGTACAAGTTGTGGGATGCTGCTGCCCGCAAGCTAGTGATTAGCCGAGATGTCAAATTTAATGAAATATCAGTGCAAAGAAGTAAAGAACAACAAAGTTCAGAATCTGTTCCAGTAGAGGTGGAAACATATGATGCTGATATGGAGGTGCAGAATGAAAATCAGCCACTTCATGAAAATCAGCAAGATAACAATCAAGATCAGGTATATGATGAGGATGAACAACAACCAGATGAGCCACAGGGTGACACATCACACTTTGTGAGGAGATCCACTAGAGTGACCAGACCACCGGAAAGGTACTCTCCTAGTTGTAATTCAGCTTATGCATTAGTTACTGATGTTGGTGAGCCTAGCTCATATCAGGAGGCTTGCAAAGCTGAAGATGCAAGCAAATGGAGAGCTGCCATGGAGGAAGAGATGGAAGCTCTACATAAAAATAAGACGTGGGAGCTTGTGCCATTGCCTAAGGGGCGAAAAGCTATAGGGAACAAGTGGGTCTTCAAACTGAAAAAGGACATAAATGATAACGTGGAGCGGTATAAAGCTCGGTTGGTGCAAAAATCTGGTATTGATTTTGATGATTTTTTTCACTGTTGTACGACTTAGTACAATTAGAGTTGTTTTGGCTCTTGTTGCTAGTCTTGATTTAGAGTTAGAACAGTTAGATGTTAAAACAACCTTCTTGCACGGTGATCTTGTTTTAAGAAAAGAGACAGAGAATCTTGTTTGCAAGTTGAACAAATTGTTGTATGGTTTGAAATAGGCGCCAAGGTGTTGGTACAAACAATTTGATTCCTTCATGATGAGCTTGGGTTTTAGTAGATGTGAGGCTGATCATTGTGCCTACTTTCAAAGGTATGAAGATGGCAGTTTCATTATTTTGCTTTTGTATGTTGATGATATGTTGGTAGCAAGTCCCAACATGCACAGAATCATCAAATTGAAAGCTCAGCTTGCTAGGGAGTTTGAAGTGAAGGACTTAGGAGGTGCAAATCAGATTCTTGGGATGAGGATACATAGAGAAAGAATAGGAAGCTCGGCTGTCACAAAAGACTTATGTGGAAAAGGTTTTGCAGTGCTTCAATATGCAGAATGCCTAGCCAATTAGTACCCCATTTCTTGTTCATATTAAATTGTCTTCAAAGCAAAGTGCCCTAACACCAAAGCAGAAAAGACTCAGATGTCCCGTGTACCATACTCATTAGCAGTAGGAAGTCTTATGTTCGCCATGGTGTGCACCAGACCAGACATTGCACAAGTAGTGGGAGTAGTCGATTACATGGTGAATCTGGATATGATCATTGGACAATTGTGAAGTGGATTCTTAGATATTTGAGAGGCACTTTTGATGTTGTTATTTGCTTCATGGGAGTAGTCTTCAGGTAAATGGTTTTGTGGATGCTGATTTTGGTGGTGACAGAGATAGGAGAAAGTCTACTATAGGTTTTGTTTTCTCCTTAGCAAGAAGTGCAATTAGTTGGGTCTCTAAGCTTCAGTCAGTGGTAGCTTTGTCCACTACTGAAGCTGAATATATGGCAGCTACACAGGCTTGTAAGGAGGGTATTTGGCTTCATAGGCTTTTGGGTGAGTTGCAGGTCAAGCAGGATAAAATGGTGTTGCATTGTGACAGCCAGAGTGCTTTGCACTTAGCACGGAACCCAACATACCATGCCAGAACGAAGCATATAGATGTGCAATATCACTTTGTACGTGATGTGGTGGAAGGACAAATCTCTTTAGCCAAGATACACACAAATATAAACCCAACAGATATGTTGACGAAACCCATTGGAAGAGAGAAGTTCATTTGGTGCAGAACTTCTCTTGGCTTGCTTATTAATTGATTGACAACATGTAGAATTCGTAGGGAAGAAATTTGACTTCAAGTGGGAGATTGTTGGTATGTGAAGTCAGCATTGAGTGAGTAGGTAACGACTAAGTTGGCGGTGACACATTTTTGGGGAGTTTGTACAATATGGTATGCGATTTGTATTACATGTGGTATTGTACCACGAGTTCTTTTTAAAAGGAATTGATGAATAATAAAGTTGTATGATTGTAATCATTAGAGCTAGTGCGTGGTGACTGCCATTGATGTAACAACGAATTTATTTGTAAGTATTAAAATACCGAGAGACCTTTGCCTATGGTTTTTTTCTTGTTATACTAGGTTTTCCATGTAATATCTCGTGTATGTGTTTTAGATGTGCTTATTTCTTATTGCTTTCACCGTGATTGTTTCTCTCTACACTGGTTATTTTTCTAATAGTTACCTGTAAAAGTATATATTCAAAGCATCTAGAATGTGAACCATATAGAATATATGAACTAAACATGGTGATATAAACAATGTGCATCAGATATGATCATTAGAGAACAAGTAGTAGATGTCATCCCATGGGCAAGAAAATAGTAAAGTATGTCAACTAATTGATAGAGATCAATTTCTAAAAGCGTAACAATGAATGTCATAGCAATATGTTAGTAGACATGTGACTCCACCGGTGGAGCCATTTGGGCATGGGACATGAGATAACAACACATGACATGTGAGCCTGCCATAAGATAGACAATTGACAAGACATTGTGATGACAACTTGAACAATGTTAGTAGCAATTAGTTGTGTGTTCTAGGCAAGTATGCATCAAACAACAGTGTGTGCCAAGTACTATGTGCGTTAAACAAATATGTGTCAAACATGTATCCCACAATGTGTCTCAAGTAATATGTCATAAACAATGTGTTTGAAACAATAGATGTATCAAAAAAATTAATCTAGGAAGCAATACGGGTGACAAGCAACAAGTATAACTAGATAAACATTGAGTAGGTAACCATAGAGCAAACAAGGCTTAAAAGCAAACAATGCATAGAGCAAACAAGGCATAGAGAAAACAATGCATAACGCAAACAAGGCATAAAGCATCAAGGCATAGAGAAAATAAGACACATAGAAAACAAGCTATAGAGCAACAATGCATAGAGAAAACAAGCATAGAGTAAACACTACATAGAGAAAAGAAGGCAACAAAGTAAACATTGCTTAGAGCAAATAAGACATAGTGCAAGCAAAGCATGGAGAAAGCAATGTATCAAACGAGTGTGCAAAGATAATAATGCAGTATACAATGTGTAATAAACAATGTACATAGAGCAAGTAATATTTTACACAATCTAAAAGAGCCAAAAATAGGAGCCTAGGGAAAATAGTAGTCACACAAGCATAGCGATATGCAATAAACAAGTAGTATAGTGATCAACAACAAATAAGCACAGAGCACGTCAATTCAATATATAAAAGTAAACATTGCAATCATCAAATGAAGATCAGTATAACACGTCATAAGTTATAAGACGACACAAGATAAGCAATAGAAGCTCTATATCACCAATGGACTAGTATGTAAATATATGATCTAGATAAACTCAGTATATAAGATGCTGCATGTGTAGGTATGCCCCCAATGTGGTGGGTACCCCCAAGGGTATAGCCGCACATTGTGAGAAGATATGACTGAAATAATCTCTATATGTAAGATGCCCCCAATGTAGGCATACCCCAATGTGGTGGGTTGCTCCTAGAGTAAAGGGCGTAAGGAAGCTGCAAAGTATGTGTATGGATGTCCATGGATGATTATGAGTATTTGCATCTGTCTTATGTGCATCGTAAGTAGCAAGCGCGTAAGGATGTAGGATGTGTAAAGTGCTAAATTCAAATGAAGACAATGTCTAAGTCTATGTAATGAATAAGCCGTCACATGCAGGTTTTGGTTTTGTATTTTTCCATATTATTGTTTTTGTATTTTTGTGATGAGAGCTTGAAAAACATTTGCCGACTTGTATCGTAGTAAGGGCCTTTGGCCATAGTTTGTAACTATAGAAGAAAGGGGATGGGGTCCTGGGTAATAATTGATCCCTCAACAATTGCATCGAACTCCTTGAAATGTGTTCCATCGTTGGGTTATGTCCTCGTCATGGACTATAGAGTATGTGTCGGAGAAGAACTCACGTCGGGTTCACCAAAATGCAATATCAATTTCTAGGGTTAATCTAATTTAGATATTACAATGTTGTATTAAGATAATTCAGAACAGTAAATATAGAAATCACAATCCTAAATTATGTAAGGATAATCAGATTGCTCAACAGTCTAAAATAGGATAGTGAAAGTACAACTAGGGTTAGGGTTTTAGAAAGTATTCACCCCACTTTGGATTCAGACTGCATGGCAGTGGATTGAAACTGAATGGGAAGACTATGTAGAGTATCGTCTGACATCAACCTATCTGGAAAATATGGGGATTCTAAAATTGAGCGACTAGGTTTTGGTTTGCTTCTTTGTGCATTTGTCTTATCTGTTTGCAAGAGTTGGGTCTACCTGGCTGTGCCCTTTTAAGAATTGTCAAGTCACCTGACTGCTTTTATCTGTCATTGCAATATGTTGGCCCACTATTTTATCATGCCTCAAATTTTATAACATTTTGTTATCTTGCATGTTGTTTGTCCATTTATTTATGCTATTTTCACGTGCTGCTCAATCCATCTTATGTTGCATAGTTTGTCTGCTCATCAGTGGACACAATTTGTTTATTTATTTATAGGCAATATAATAAATATTTTCTCATTCACTTAAAGAGAAAAAAGGATGTCTTTATCCTCCATCTTGAAGTCCATTGTGGATTGCTTACATCACTTTGTTAGAAATGCGTGATGTAGGCTTTTAAATTTCAATTAGGCAATGTCCGTAGAATATGCTTCTGCTCTTATGCACATATGCTATCAATTGTTCAACAATGTTGATGAAAATTTAGGTAGTCTTATCCTTGTAGACTTGAGTTGTTTGATTTACTTGAACTTAATTGACTCATCATCTTTTATAGAGACCGAAATGCTTATAGAACACTGTTAAATATTAGATTGTTTTAATATAGCACATGGAATCTGGACTACCATAAAGCTCAAAAAATTCAAAAATATGGTTGCCAGCAAAATTCTTGATGCTTGCATTTATAATATACATTTGAACAAAACAATTCTAAGGAAGTAGTGAAACATAAGAGTCTAAACAAAATTTCTCCCATTGAAACCAGAGTAAAAACATCAATGCTTCTAAGATTTTTACAAAATATGAAAAATAATAACTAATTCTATGAATTTTCAGGCTTTGCAGCTTTGACTGATTTGGAAATATAATTTTCTAAAAAGGCCACAGCATGCAACCAAGATTAGCTTAACTCATTACCCCATATTTGTTTCACTGCATAGGTTCATTGCTATCTGGAAAAGACTAATTTTTTGTGAATCAGGCATATTTCTACTTTAGTTCTCATTCGAATTTTTGATAAGAAATTAGATTCTTTCCCAAAGGTCTAAAGCCACTTTCCATCATATATGGAGATGTTGCTGTATAATTACTTAATAATACAGAGAGAAAAAATGATTTTATTTATTTATGATGCATCCCTTTTAAATACACACACACGCGTGGGAGCGCACACGCGCACACACACACACACACACAAACACTCAGACATATTGGTCATTGACTTATCGATGCCTATATGCTTGTTATTTGAATAAAACAAGAGTACTAAGAATGAATGGCCATAGACAGGTTGTAGAACACTGAAAATACTGAGGATGAATGTCCACTAAACTTTGTTTTTGCAGGCCTGAGTTTAATTCCTTTAGCATATATGATTTTTATTAGCAAATGTGTTAAATGCAAGAAATATTGTTAAGGGAATGTCATACCATACACCAATCCTTGGATGTAACCACGTGATAAGTTGGTTTGCTTTAGCCTTTCTTACATGTTATAATCAAAGAAGATAATAACAGTAGAACCGTAGCATAACTACCATGATTCCAGAATCCACTTGCATGTTATATAGGATCTCTATCAGCTAGTTGTTCAGTATTTCCAATTAGTTTTTCTAAATCAGTGTTTTTGTTCTTTAATTTAGTTATTCGTTGATCCTAGGGTGTGCTTACCTTGGGACTTTCTATTGTAATTGGATGTATTCTCGAGTCCCACTGGCCTACTTTTGGTAATTCGTGGACATAAATATAATATTTTTATTTCTTTGTTTCTAAGGGGATTCCTTTTGTAAATTGTGAGGGTCCACAATTTTTAGATTGATAAACGCTTTTGAACGGAACTATGAACCAGACTAATTCAACCAAGATATAGCATTAAGCTCAACAATTAGCGAACCAGATCCACCACACATGAACACACTTTTAGCGCAGTTCTTCTCGAACCAGAATCTACCTCTGTTAAATCAGCCTGCCAGCTGCGCCACCTTGGACATTACCACCCTGAACGGGGATCGTGCCTTAGTGGGATTTGAACTTGGGTGGAGCCGGATACAACCATCCGTCTTAACCACTTGACTCAAACCCCATCGGCTGTGAGGGTCCACATTATTTCATCTTCAATACTTGTGTTTGAGTTTCATCCTTTTGATACATTTTGCATTTATTTGTAGTTTCATGATTATAACACCTGAGCACATGTTACCTTATTGTATCAAGAGTTTTAAAATAGATTTATACTTAATTCATTGTCTAATAATGACAGTAATGAGGTTTAATAATAAATGTAATGAGGTTACCTTTCTTTTCAGGCATATTCTACAGTTGGTACACCAGATTATATCGCCCCTGAAGTTTTGTTAAAGAAAGGCTATGCAATGGAATGTGATTGGTAAGACAGATTTTTGTAATATCTCAGGCATTTGTGTGCTTTTGGTAAATTTATCTGGAAGCGACTGTTTCCTTTTTTCTGAATTTTATTTTCATGCTGTTGTCACTTCCGTTTTTCTTTTCACCAGCATTTAAATAACTATAATTAATCTTGAAATGTATACTCTTTTGAGAATTGGTGTTTGAGTGGCATTGTATGAACAACAAGAATCGGTGTATATAAATTACTTTGATTAATATTGAAATGTATACTCTTTTGAGAATTGGTGTTTGAGCAACATACATGAACAACAAGAAACAAACATGTTTCTCTTGTGTTTAGTGCTTTTTCAACGCGTCTTTACAATCTCTACAAGGTTATGGGAATTAAAGAGTTCTTTTGCAACTTTTATTCAGGTTTATTATATATGAGTGATTTAGACTTTCAATGTAAATTTTGATTGGACAAAAGATTTAAATTTCCGACATAATATAAAAAATGGTTGGCCAGAGGATAACTAGTACTGTGAAACTATCTATGCCTGTATGTGACACATTGGCGATTTGCAAAGAGATGAGAAGTATATGACAGCTACTCATAAAAACACAGCATTGTGCTTTTTCCCACAATCCTAATTATTTATTTGATATTTTACAAAATTTATGTATATTTATTTCTTACCAAATGTGGACTGCAATTTCAACTATATCTACTCGATATAAAATAGGAAACCATGCACATAACATAAGAGAACAAGTAGCATAACGTGACGAAGAATGGCTGGATGACCAGCGAACCGCTTCCTACATTTAGGGGGATGTGAGGAAAGCAGTTGTATAAATCATTTCTAAACCAGTCTGTTTCATTCTTTAAGGATATCAATTTTTTTGGGTCAATGGCACATTGGTTTCCAGCTTGGTTTGGTGTTTTTGGAGTATCCTGTGCAGGCATTCAACTCCTGAACAGACTCATTCAGCTGTATTACCTTGGTCTGTGAAATCTTGCATATTGATTTCCTTTAAAACCCACGAATAAAGGCATGGAACTCTTAATGGAATTCTAATCGATTATGTAAGCAAATATGAGGTAATGCTTGGTGTGAATTCAATGGGAAGTTTAATTATTTAAGAAGAAGAAGATTAAATTATCTTCTTCTTCTTAAATACTGAGTGTTTTTCTGTTAAATATTTAATCTTTAAATTATCTTTTTCCTGGACTTGTTAGCCAACATTTTTTTGCTGGGTAAACTTTGAAACACTATGCATAGTTACCATATTCGTCCGAACATGGTCGAAATTCGGTGCGCAGTGAATTTTTGGGTAAAACCAAACTTATTTGGTTAATTCGTTTTGACTTTTGACGTAAATATTTTTGCTTTGAAAAATAAATAAATATCTACCGTAAACCGAAACCCTAAAGCAAAAACATTAAAAACTAAAAGCTAAAGTGGCAAAATATGTGTGAAACGTGAAAGCCCTCCTCGCAGCCACTGGAAAACACATCGCAGCCACTGGAAAATGTGGAAGGCACTGGAACATGCAGCAGCCATACAAATACCTGTGAACAGCCTGTTCAGTGTTGGTAAGTAGCGAGCTGCAAAACTATAGACATTTTAAAATTTTTATCTTAGGTATTTGAGAAATCGTATCCATCTAAAACTAAAATGCAATACGTGTATTAAAAAATCTTAGTATTTACTATTTAGAGTTAGTAACTTAGGTTTGCATAAATTTTATTATTTAATTTTAGGTTTTACTATTTGGTAATTGTTTAGAATTTTATATTAATTTATTAAATATTTTATTTTTAGCTTTGATTTCATGATTAATTTTTTCACAAATTGTCAAATACATATGACTCGAGTTTACTAAATAAAATTACAAATTATTTTGTTTTTATTTTAAGATCAATTAGTGATTTCTATTTAGTTTTTTATTAATTTAATTTAAAGTTTATAATTAAAAAAAAGTTTTTAAGTATTTATTATATTTCATATAATAGGTTTACATAATTTAAGTTGTGTTTTATATATTAAGTTTTATTTTATTTTAAAAATCAATATTAAACATTATTATTTATTTATTTGTTAGTATGTAAAAATATTAATTAAATTGTAATATTTATTTATTAATTAAACCATTTTATTTATTTATTGTTTAAACCGTAATTGTTATTTATTAATTTGTTAGTAAGTAAAAAATGCTAAAACTTGTTAAACCGTAATATTTTTGAATTTTGCAGGTTCAGAGGGTAGTTGGAAGGTAAAGGAAAGACAAGTTGGTCAAGATGTCTAGCAGCAATCGTTCCTTGGAGATGAAATACATCGTCCAAAGAGATGATAATAAACTACATATGAGATGCACCTTGTGCAATGGGAATATTACAGGTAGTGTAACTAGAGTTCAAGTACCATTACTTGGGAGGATCCAAAGATGTCAAGCAATGTCCAATAGCAAATGTGAATTCAGAGGAAGTGAATACAAAGATTTCATACATCGAGTTCAAGCTAAATTTAATGTGAGTCGTGTTGGATCATTAGCTTCAGAAGCAAAGAAGGCTAAAATCCAACACTCTATCTCACAAATGGGCTCCTTCAACAGTTCAAATTGCTCTCCATCACCATTTTCACAAGGAAGTGGAAGTGCAAGCAGAGTGGAAAAGTCACAAGGTTCATTGAAGTCCATGTGGAGGCCACAACACAAACATGAGGTAGACAGGTTGGCAGCTAGATTGTTTTATGCAGAGGCCATCCCTTTCAATGTAATTCGTTCCCCACATTTCAAGTCTTTCATAGATGCAACAATTGAGTTTGGGAAGGGTTACACATTGCCTTGTTATGAAAGACTAAGAACTAGTCTTCTTGAAGAGGAGGTGTCATCCATATCCAGTGAGCTAGATGAAATGAAAAAAAGTTGGAAAAGAACAAGTTGCACAATAGTAAGTGATGGATGGTCAGATTCAAGGCGAAGGCCGCTCCTAAATCTTTTGGCAATATCTCCTCAAGGTGCAATGTTTATAAAATCAATTGATACAAGTAATGAGCAAAAAACTTCTCTTTTCATTTCCAAATGCATTGAATCAACCATTTTGGAGATAGGAGAAGATAATGTTGTTCAAGTTATTACGGATAATGCAACCAATTGCAAAGGAGCAGGAGAGATACTCATGGATAGATTTCCTCATATCTTTTGGACACCTTGTGCAGCCCATGTGTTGGATCTTTTGCTTGAAGATCTATCAAAAATAGAATGGGTAAGTAATATTGTGATTGAAGGAAAACAAATCTCTAAGTTTATCCTCAATCACCGGTTGACATTGAACTTGTATCGTTCTTTTGCAAAACGTGAGCTTCTTTCCCTGCCGAAACAAGATTTGCCACCAACTTCATTACTTTGCAAAGGGAGGTAGAGGAGAGGACAACATTAAGAAAAGTGGTGGTTACTGATGAATGGGCAGAGTCGAAGCTTTCCAAGGAAACCCATTCAAAAGAAATTGAAAAAATTATCTTAGGGGACACATTTTGGGAGGGTGCTAAGAAGGTTGTAAATGTGTTTGAGCCACTTGTTCGAATTTTGAGAATGGTTGATGGTAATCAGCCATGCATGGGTTTTGTATATGAGGGCATGGATAGAGCAAAGGAAGAAATCCAAAAGATACTAGCAGATGATGTTGAAGAAGTCAAGCGTATTTGGGAAATCGTGGACAAACGATGGTTCATGCTACACCGTCCTCTACATGCAACAACTTGTTATTTAGATCCTAAATTAGTAGAGGTAGATCATGATGCAGATGAGGAGATAAAGAGAGGTATACTTGCAACCATAGACAGGTTGGTACATGATGAGGATGGGAAGGAAAAAGCAAGAGAACAACTTACTATTTTCAAGAACCAACTCAAAATGTTTGGTGAAAAAGAAGCAAGGGCAAGTAGGATGAAGTGGGAACCATCTAAATGGTGGCAGACTTATGGGTCTTCTACTCCAGATTTGCAGAAGCTTGCCGTGCGAATTTTCAGCCAATGTTCTAGTGCTTCTGCTTGTGAAAGAAATTGGAGTACACATGATTTAATCCACACAAACAAGAGGAATCGATTAGGGGCTCAAAAACTCTCTGATCTTGTTTTTGTGCATAGCAATTTACGATTGCTTACTCACTCTCTTGCAAATGAAGATGACAACTCTCGCTTGGGAGAAGCATGTTTTGGAGATGAAGAAAATGTTGTTGATGATAACCCTACTACTGCAGTATTAGATGAAGATGCTAGTGATACTTTTGATGTAGAAGCAGGATTTGATGTTGCAAATGTTTAAAATTGCATTTTAATTTTTGGTTAATGCTCAAAACTTTGAAGTTTGAGCAATGGATAATTCTCATCGCTATATATTATATCAATATGTATGAACTATGAATTTTCATTGTTTGAGTCATAAATATAACTTGTAAGTCTTAAGTTTAACATGGATTTTGCTATACATTTATATGTTTTAAGACTTTAGTATACTTGTATGTTTATTTATTTGTATGTGTGATTGATTTTTTTGAAGCAAGTATGGATAATTATTCAGTTTTATATTTTTTGAAAATTTATATTTTTTTGAACCATACCGAACCGAACCGAATTTTTGCAAAATTCCGAACTTCCGAACTTTTTTCCATGTCCGAACAACCCGAACTTTTCGAACATGGTAACTATGACACTGTGTACTCGAGGCACTTTCGTAAACTGACAAACACGTGAAAACTTTTTCCCGGGAGCTTCGTTGAAGGGGTTTCTATTTTGATGACACTATGTACTCGAGGCACTTTCGTAACTCCGACAAACATGTGAAAACTTTTTGCCAGGAGCTTCATTGAAGGGGTTTCTATTTTGTCAAAAGTCCTTGGCTAGTTGCATAATCGGGAGGGTAGTAAGGTGGTGTAATCGCAGTTAGGGGTCCCTTATATGGGATGCCTTAGACCACGCATCCCTCAAAACTACAAAGCCCCCATGAAATTCAATGTAATTCTTATGCATAAATGCACAATACACACAATTAAACACAAATTCGAAACTCAACAATCTTTATTAAACTTGGAAAGCATTACATGGCAACGCAATAACAATCTCATCGGCGAGATGCTCAACAAGTTTGTAGATCCTAAGATCTCTACTCTGCGAACATAGTCTTTGCAAGTGCGGTGTTAGAACACTAATCACATAGAACTGACTAGTCTAGGCTATAGTACCAATTGTGCAGGAGTCATCCCTAACACAAGTAATTATATACCGTAAGATCGACCTACTTAAAATGTTTCCTCGAATCTACAAGTGAATGTTATCATATTTTCCATGCCAATTATGGCTAAAAATAGCAATTGGCTAAAAGTAGAAGATTGACTAAAAATAGCGTTTGGCTAAAAATAGTCGGTGCTAAAAATGTAAGTGCTAAAAACAGAAGTTCCAGTTCTATTTTTAGGAGTTGGAAGGGAGTGCATGGAGGAATTAAAAATAAAAGAAAGAGAAAGCTGCTGTTCTAAAAATAGTTGGTGCCAAAAATGGAAGGCTTTCTATTGATTAGTCAACTGCTGGTTTTAGATGGTGGCGCCAAGTATAGAAGGATAAAATTAATTAAAAACAGCAGTCAGTTCCTATATGTGGCGCCAAAGAGGAGAGGTTTTTATTAAAATCTAATGCATGCAGCAGACAGTCAAATATGTGGCGCCAAAAGGGAGAGAGATATGGGGAAAATAATGAATTAAATCATGCATGCTGCTGTGGCGCCAAAAGGGGTTGAGGAAAATAAATAAAACTAAATAAAAATAGCTCAGACAAGCTATTTTAAAAGGAAGCAGTTCAATAAGACTGATTTTTTTGTAAGAATCATAGGAGACACACCGTGGGCTGTTTTGGCTCTGGCAATTCTAGCCTTGTACTTGCACCTCTAAATTAAAAACTCCATTTTTGCCCTCTCATATCGCTGTTTTCTGATTTTCATTGTGTTTGATAGGATATTGTATTGCCTTAGTGTGGAATTTACTCCCTCTACCGCTGTCCTTTTATCCTAAACCCTTGAATTTATTATGCAAAATAGTTTAAAGTTGTGTAGGTGTGTGGATCTTTGATTTCTTTATGTGCAGAGTTACATGCATGTGTTAAATTATTGGTGTATCACCCTTATTTCCCATTTTCCGCATTCCTTCTCCCTTTTCCTTGTCAAAGTTTTCATTTTTTAGGTGATTCACAAGGGAACCAGCCCTCTCTGGAGGTTCACCTCAAACATAGGTTACCCACAACCTTGAGGTGCTCCAATTTTGTCAACAGGAGAGAGAGAGAGTACACATACCATTCTCTATCTGGGTGCAACTTTTGGGTGACAATAGTGACTGCATGACACTACCATTCATCCCAATCCTCTATACAAAATAGGGCCCAAACACAACTCGATGCAAATTAGTTAGCTCAATAGTTATAAATACTAGATTAGGTAAATCTATGTCGGCACATATCATAATGTCATATTTGAAACTCTGCAAGTTATGCACCATGTTTGCACCATCACGCACAAGATTTACTTTGAATTGCTTCCACTAAATCTTTGTGTGCTATTTCAATATAGCTCCAACCTCCTGGAATTCCAAGGCGAGATGCCACTATCTAATTGAACAAATGTTGCTAATGCAAGCACTTAAAAGCTTGGTGTGTAATCGCTCACGAAACACGTGACTTTGTTGCCCACTATATTGAATTCACCTTCTTCTTGTGCCAAGTGATGAAACCTTGTGCTATCAATCCGACGCTCTAGATTTTTAGAACTTAGTCATGAACTCTAGAAGATACCACAATCCTTGATGAAGTCCTTTGAAAATGCCACAATGACTCTAGCTTGACAATACCCCACATGTATCAAGTGATAATGTGGAACACTACTTCCACTACAATGCAATAGAACTTATGCACAAAATTCAACACAGACCCTTATTACCTTACCATGCACGAAGGTGGTAATGAAACATTACAATAAACACTTGTGCAATATACGACTCATGCAACCCATATAACAAGACTCATGTGAAAACAACACTTGTGCATAACTACAACAAAAACTGTGCAAATAAGACTTGCACCTTTGGTCTACGCTACAATGTTTTTGGGTGATTCAAGATTGCAAATTAATTTAGAGCTCTTGCATCATACACCCTAGGTATAAAAAAGTCATAAGCTCCTGTTTATGGCTTTGCTGATAGTATTCCATGTTTTGCAGCTTCGATTGCGCTGATCCTAGTCACATCCTTGATGCCTCGACCCTTCCATCTAACCAAATATTCCTTGTACTCCTTGTCTTGTGTCAAATTGCTTATCCCAGTTGTCAAGTACCTTTTCCACTTGTTCACATTGTTTCCCTAACATCTGCATTCTCCAATCAATTTTTGACTATGGTTTCTGATTTTGGACTTCATCCACCTTGCGCCTTAAGATATGGATATAGGTTTGCCACGTTGAATATAGGTGAAATATCAACTCCCTCCGGTAACTTCATCTCTTATGCATTCTTTGCAAACTTTTGTAATACTCTACATAGTCTAATCTTCTTTATCTCCAACTTATTACAAGTTCCTTTTGGATCTGTTCTTCAATCAAACACCTCAACAAATTCCTCAAACTCTTGTTGACAACCTCTCTCTGTCCATTTGTCGTGGATGATATGCGGAACTGAATTGCAACCTTGTGTTCTATTTCTTCCACAATATTCTCTAGAAATGAACTACAAATTTAACATCCTTGTTTGATATCGAGTTTTGACTACTCTTAGGTGTTGAGAATATCAGAATACAAATGTTGCAAAGTCTGAATCCATTGCTCTTCTTGAGAGCTAAAGTTTTGCTAACCAGAAGAAATGTTTATTAGACATATGTTCACGTAAACTCATTTTACACTTGTGGTTTCGGTCCACTACAGTGTAAAAATTCACCAAACTCAATTCGATATATTGCCAAAAGATGTGGTGTCCCAAGGACACAACACTGAAGAAGCATGGTGGAGTGACACTATAAACTTGTATGAGTGCACAAAGCCTACTCGAACACCGACATGTTGACACTGGGTTTCACCAAATTAGTTGTGCTTTAGAAGGAGAACCAACTCCAATATAATACCGAAGAAGAGAATCAACTTGCCTGAAAAATGCCGAAGTTCCCGATGAATTATACCTCTCATGAAGATGGCCTTGATGGCAATGGGAGAGTCATGCTACTGAAGTAGAGAAAAGTGCCCAAAAATGAAGCACAATCTCATGAAGAAAAACTTGATGGCTCTTTAAACTCAAAGTGACTACAAAAGGTCCCATACTGATAAACTGTTCACCAAGCGACAAATAAAAACTCCAGATGTTGTCAATCTCTAAAGGACACCATTTGAAATAAGAGAGCTACTCTCTGACTACCAAAAATAGAGCTCAATCAACAAGGGAGCTGAAAAGGTAGGAGCATTGAGTGGACCAAGAAGATAAAAAGTGGAGGAGCCATGTCCGTAGTGCCTTCTAAATGAATGCTTACTCATTTGCCACAAGTGATCTGGAATCCATCCCAAATGAAGATGGATGGTTGAGGATGTTTGCGAATGATTCCGTGCAAAGTTGAGGACTGATGTATGTGAGGAAAATCTAAATGTGTGCTAGGTTGATCATGTTTGACATGATCAATGTTCTTAGGGCATTCATGCCTAAGTGAAGGTGTAACAAAACCCATGTGTAGTTCATCATCCTCGGGAAGAGTGGAGCGAACAAAAAGAGGAGCGCTGTCATTAAGTGATCCTATATAATCTTTATTGCATGCTTTATAGAGTGGAGCAAACAAAAATAGGAGCTTTGTCATTAAGTGACCCCATACAATCTTTATTGGCTGCTTTATAATTAATGTCGTGGTGTGAAGTCCGGTTGATAGGTTGGATGGGAGCAACAATGCCTTGAAGATGTCTACCAACACCTTCGCGAAGATAACCCAAGGAGTGAAGTGTGCGAGAACTAAAAGTAGTAGTGCGCTTCTCAAAAGAGCCGTAGATATGTTGGAGCAGAAATGAGATTATTTGAAAGTGCAATAACGGGAGGAACATGAACAATGCCGCTCGGGATCGGTAGGTCATAGTCTAGAAGCGCATCAAGTGAATGCGTGCGAGAATCGGGAGTAAGAGCTGCATGTATTGTATTGGAATGTGCAAATCAGTAGGAGCATCGAAAGCGAGGAACAGTTCGGATGGACTTGGAGCAGTGTTTTGAGCACCACTTGGTTATGATGCTGCAAATTAGCAAGTTTTCACTGTAGAGAGTGTATTGGATCATCCTTTCCATGGATGAGGAAGCACAAAAAATCATTTTGCTTTAATAATTTCTTGTTTTCTTCCTATAGATTTAGCCAAGAATCCATGGCAGAATGTAAAAATAAGATTTTTTTTTATTTGTGAGGCATTTGATTGCTGTCGGACCGAACCTCACCCTCCAATCTTCAACACTAGTAAGAAAATGTGTCGACAAAATAAGGTGTACCCTAGATATATTGAACAATGGCCCAAGGAGCAATGATTTGGGGGTGACATACCCCAGTGGGGTTTGGGGGCAACGCCTCAGGTGCACTCCTTGCTGCGATATAGTGTGGGGTCGAGTGGTAGTGCCCTCGACTCCAAACACAATTGGAAGGGCCGTGGCTGAAAAATCATTGTTTGTGAACTAAAAATGGCTCCCTTTTTAACACAGTTTCTCCTTTTTTAACAACAATTTTCCTTTCGTAAAGAGAATTGCTCCCCTTTAGGCACCCCCGTTTTAATAATTTCTCTCTTCAAAAAATTTCACCCCACACTTAAAATGTTTCTCCGTTTTATTAAAAAAAGCTTCTCCCAAAATAGTTTTTAACAAATTACATATGGTTGGTGGGTTAGGGAATTCGATCTCTAGATTTCTCAAGACACAAGCACATTACATGAAGTAATTTTACCGGTGAGATTGAGTTACAACATATTTGTTAATGACAAAATTGAGTTTTGAGGTTTAAACAATTCACAATTCTTAAAAATAATAAACAAAGAACTCTACATTTTAGGGTTGTTGAGTTGCTTTGGTCGGTTTCCGGTGGTTGAGTTTCTTTGGTTGGTTTACAAGTTACGAGGAGAGACACTTGTGAGTTGAGTCTTGTTTGTAGTTCTGATAGAGGATTTAGCTCGGTGTTGTGGGGCCATAAGATAGAGTCATAAAATACACATAATCGTGAGGGAGATCCGACTATTTGGAGGCACCTTGTGTGGAGTTCCGTTCGGGAGAAATGTGTCATCCAAGCCATATGGGCTATATGATATGCGAAGACCGTGTGCTACATGAATAAAGGATGGATTGGTTTTGAGAGCCTATTGAGCTAGATAGATGCTCGGGAGTTTATAGACCCGAGCTTTTGTGAGTTTGAAATTCTTAACCATCTCTTTGTGACTATAACGAAGTTATAGTATGTATTAGTCGTCAAAGGGAGAGGGTGAAGGAGTATGCAAACTCGCCGCCCAAGCCTTTAGAGAGGATGAGATCGGGACGACGTAGTAGAGATCCAAAGATCGGGGTTATAGGGCTTGAAATGGCTTGTTTGGTGGGTTCACAAGGAGCACCGAGCACCGAGTCATTTGACACATTCGATAGACAAGATCAAATCGCCATAGACCAAAGCCACAACTCGTCACACTTGAGAAGGAGCTCGGATTAAGTCGAGCTAGAAAGGTTACACGTTGAGCTAATAAAAAAACCTAACCACACCACCGAGTTGACAAATCGGTTCAAGCAAAGGAAGATCCAAACCACATTGAGGAAAATAGGTTGGAGGCGACGTCTAGTCTTTGAAGGAGTCTTTGTTGACTCTCACATGCCAAGCGAGAGGGTGCGAGGGTCCTTCAATCCTGAATTTGAGTTGTGTTGAATATGAGTAAAGAGTCCGAGCCAAGGAGGTACGCTATTTGAGATAGCTTGCATCAAAGCCTGATCCGGAGTCTACAAAGTGAAGGAGAAGCTCAGAAATAATGAATAGAGAGCTTTAGTGAGTACTCAAGAGGCGAGCTGGAGGGATAATTGTTGAGCTTGCCAAGCCAAGATAGGAAGGAGCTTAGTAGATAGAAAGCTTTACAACCCCTCTTTAGACTTTTTCAAAGAGGGCCCCTTTTTATTGTATTTTTTCAAATTTTTGCAACTTATGTTTTTTCTTAAATTTCTTCCAGATTTTGCAACTCAGCAATGCACATTATGCAATTCTTTTGTGTAATTTTTGCAACATGAATATAGAAGATTTGTAATGCAATGGTTTTTTTCTTTACTGTAACTGTGAACTATTTCTGCAAATATGGGTTGAGTAATGACTGCCAGATCCAACTTTGATACCATATCGGAGTATTTACTACTCTTACAACATGATCTCCAACAACATGCCATTACCACAACTTACACAAAGACAATAACATCAGCAATTTGGAAGTCTCTCATTCATATTCACATATCCGTGTGTGTTACTTTATAATAGGGAGAGCCTTATTATATAGGATTACAAATTGTTATTCTCAACAACCATACAATTATAAGAGCTATTATTAGGGAATAGGACTAGTCCCTATAATCATGCTCGAACAAACCTACGTGAGCCAAATAGCAACTTAACTCCCCAATTCAAGCTTAACCCCTTTGTGAGTGTGAACATGACTCAAATTGAGCTGGTTCGGGAATGACCAAAACCACTAGCTAGTGTGAACACACACACTCTCTGATACAATTACAGTGGATTTTCCATACACTCTGATAATCTTCTTGAAAAACTAGTTAGTAATACTTGTCATGTCACTAGTTTGCCTACATGTTATGAAATGTGTCATCTTTGAAAATCTCTCAACTACTACAAATATTGAATCATTCCCTTTCTACGTTATTAGGTAATCCCGAAACAAAGTCCATACTGAGATTTTCCCACTGTCTCTCTGGGATAGGTAACGACTGATACAAACTTGCATTTGAACTTTTCCCCTTAGCCAATTGACAACTTTCCCTCCTACACATATCTAATGTACATGTGAACTCATCCACGGCCAGAAATATCTTTTCGACAATTGTGCATAAGTTGTCATAGCCAAAATGTCTTGCTAATCTGCCACTTTAGTTTTCCTTTACCAAGTTTTCATGTATTGAACCTCTTGGTATACACAAGTGCTTTCCTTTGAACAACAATCCTTCTTTAATATGAAAGTCCAACCATTGTGTTTTGTCTCCACTCAATAGTTCTACATATACTTTCCATGCCTTCTTGAAATCCTCATCTTCAATGTATTGTGTCTTCATTGGATCAAAGCCTAAAACTTCAACCTTTAACTCATTCAAAAGTAAAATCCTCCCACGCAAAACATCAACAACTCTGTTAGACTTGTTGCTTCTATGCTTTAACACAAATGATTAACTTTGCGAAAATTCTACCGACTTCATGTGTCTCTGGTTTAGATTACTCTGACTATTGATGATTTGTAATGCCTGATCTATATACACAACAAACTCCTTGGGTAGTAAATAATTCCTCCAGTTTTTCAAAGCTTGAACTATCGCATAGAACTCTTGATTATATACATAATACTTACGCTTTGCATCATTGAGTTTCACACTGAAAAATGTTGTAGGTCTTCCTTCTTGACTCAACACAACTCCTATTGTGGTTCCATTTGCATCAAAATCCACTTGAAAAACTTTATTGAAATTTGTTAACGCCAACACTCACCATTTAGTTACTTCACATTTCAACTCTTGAAACTACTCGCTTCTGCTATCCACACAAATTCCTTTTTATTCTTACACAAAACATTTGGAATTGCTGTGCACGATCCATTGAAGTTTCTTTTAAACTTTTCGTAAAAACTTGCTAGACCATGAAAACTTTGTGCCTCAAAAGTGCTTCTAGATGACGGCCAATTTACAATTGTGCTCGCCTTTCGTGGTCCATTTTCAAATCTTCTTAAGAAATCACAAATCCCAAATATACTAACTCCGTTTCCATGAAACTGTACATTTTAAGATTAAGAAGCAACTTCTCATCTCTCAGCTTCATCAACACCTTGTGCAAATGTTGCAAGTGCTCTTCTCTTGTCCTACTGAAAATCAAGATATCATCTAAGTAAACAATCACAAACTTACCCAGATATGGTTTCAAAACTTCATTCATCAAACACATGAAAGTACTTGGTGCATTCGTCAAACCAAATGACATGACCAACCATTCATACAATCCTTCTTGAGTTTTGAATGTTGTTTTCCATTCATCTCCTCCGCTTATGCAGATCTGATGACAAGCACTCTTTAGATCAATCTTAGAGAAATACTTTATGCCACTCAAACAATCCATTAGATCACCCATCCGTAGTAAGGGAAACCTGTAATTGATTGTGATTTTTTTTATTGCTCGACTGTTTATGCACATTCTCCATTATTCTTTGGTGCCAATATTACTAATACTGCACATGGCCTCAATGATTCCTTGATCTACCCTTTGTCCAACAAGTCTTGAACTTGCTTTTGCACCTTCACATTTTCATGTGATGTCAACCTATATGCTGCTTTGTTCGGTAGACTCGATCCTAAGATCAAATCCATCTGATGACTAGTTCTCCTCATTGGTGGTAAACCTTTGGGCAGATCATTAGAAGCAATCTCCCTAAACTGACCAAGTAGATCATCAATCTCGTGCAAAAGTGCTACTTGCTTATTTTCAGTCTTTGTACACAGCTTTTGTGCGGGCTTAGTTGCAAGTGCAAAATAATCACAATCTTTCACTTCATTCAGGAATTGCGTGCCCGACATCAACATCAACATCAACTTTGAATTTGCTTACTTTGCTTCACACCTGTCCTTTAGTAGATTTAAAATATGCTTCTCTCCATCTTTTGCAAACAATGTATATGTGTTTGCATGTCCATCATTGCACAACTTAGGATGAAACTGCCAAGGTCTCCTAAGCCAAATATGGAAAGCGTCTATATTCATGATATCACACATAACCTCGTTTGGTATTCACCAATTTGAAAATTCACCAAACATTGTTCGTTAACCTATATTGATGACCTTCAACAACCATGAAACCTTAAAGGGATTCTTATGTGCTATCCTTTCCAATTTTAGTTTGTCCACCATTTTCTACTAAAACAATGTTGTTAGTACTACCATTGGCAATGATCAACTTGCAACACTTACCTCCTGATTTGCAAATTAACTGAACAAATTCTTGCACTGCATTGGATTACTCTCTTCTCTCGCAAGCTTCAATAAATACCCTTTTCATTATGAGTGCTTCTCCCCTTGCATGCTCATTAGTGTGATGTGCTGATGCAATATTCTTTTCATCTGCTTGTGCTATACGCACACCCTAATTTTTACCATGAGAACACTCAAATGCTCAATGCCCCACTTCTCCACATTTGAAATGTGTCGGTGAATCTACACCCACAATCTTGACCATAAGATCCTCCACTTCTAGATTTTCCTCGGCCTTGTTGTGCACTATCATCATGTTGTGACGTGCTTGATTCTCCCTATTTTGTAAATGATCTTCTTTTGCTACCACGTCCTCGAACTTGTGTGAACTTACTTTTTCCACGCTGCTTGCATGCCAACTTCTCCTTTGAGTTTAGTATGCATTGATATGATTCTTCACAAGAGTGTATCGTTATCATCCCATATTCATTCTGAATTGCCATGTGCAATCCATTTGTATAACATGAAATTCACCTTCAATATGTCCAACTCTAATAGTTAGCTTATAAAACTTCTCTGTGTAATTGCTTACACTCATATCTCTCGGTCATAAATTTTGTAACTTCTTGAATAGATTCATATGATAGTCTTGTGGAAAGAACATGGCTATCAATTTTACCATAAATCTATTCTTTGTTTTGGTCCTTTATTTTCTATTGTGCAATCTCTTGGCTCGTAAATGTTCCCACCAAAGAGATGCGTGACCTTTCTATAATGCACCAATGAATTTGACTTGCCTTGGATCCTCCAAGTTCTCATATTCAAAATACTTCTCCATTTCAATGATTCAGTTAGTAAACTCTTCAGGATTCAACTTGCAGAGGAATTGGGAATATCCAACTTTGGTTTGCTTGTCATTCTTGGGATAACCTTTTATAATCTGCCTTCATGTTTTTAAACCTCAGAATATTCATAGAGTTTTGGTGCTTCTTCAACAACATCAACATTGCTTGTGTCATCTACAACACCACTACCTCATCGTTGCATCGCTTCCATAGCTTTAAGACAAGCTTGCATGTCTCTCATGAAAACTACCAGATATGCAAGTTTGGGTGCTCTTCCACGATTACCTCTTCCTTGTAGTGCATTGTTATTTCCTCGCTTTGCCATTTCTTTAGAAAAGAGTTCCCTTGTGCCAATTTCTGTCACACCTTTAGGCTTTTATCAAACTTATTCACCGGAAGACATCTGCAAAGTATCAACTGATAATGATCTTGTACACCTCTCCAACTTGCTACTGAAGATGCCTTCACTTGTCTTCCACTCACACTCACACTCACAAATGTGAAAAGTAAAATAACAATAAGATCTTTAGCTTGAAGGGCTACTGACTTTTCTCCAATACCAAATGATGCAATTGCTGTTAAGGGCTCCTATTATGAGATACGTTAGACCATGGAGCCCTCTCGTAATGCCCCCTTTTCCCAATCGAAGACCTTTGGCCCATTTTGTCAACCCGACGGCCAAAGGAAAATATAAGGGTGACTTAAGTTATAATAAATTATTATAAAGTGCTATAAAAAATAAAATAAAATAATTAAAGCACTTATATTAATTTATTTAACTTAATAAAAATAAATTGTAATCCCTATGGAAAATATGATTTGCCTTAAGGGGCAAAAGTCATTGTAAAGGGATTTATTATATTTTATTCCTCCTAGAAAGGATAATGGCGACTTGGGCCAAAGGGGAGTAATGAAGCCTAGGAAAGATAAAAACATAATTAATTTATGTATTCCCCCTAGAGAAATGCGACTTGTACTAGGAGGGAAATGTTGTTAGGAAAAACATTTAATATGGGAAAATATTAAATATTTGCACAGGGAAAATCATGTGAGTTTTTTGGTTGGTTTGGAGGTTGGTTGTTGGCCTCTTCCATAACGGAGATTTTTATATGATATTTTCTCTTGCGTAGAGCTTCAGCTTTTGCATTAAAAATTCTAAGGACGAAACCCCTTATGAATTCTACCTCTTGTGGATGAAAACCCTAAGAGTTTGAGAGGGTTTTTCACTCAGAAATTCCCATTGATTGTAATCAGATTTTCAGAATTATTTTCAGTCATTTCCAGCAGTGTATTTTGAGGGTATTTTGGAAAATAAATTGCAGCAGTTCTTATATTGGATCGACCCAATTTGGACTGATTTGGCATGTTCTTTGAGGTATTTAAATCTGATTTCTATTGTCAAATCATCTATAGATTTTTGTGAAGTGAAGCAAAACAATTTTATAATTCTTAGAGGGTTCTCACAGTGATTTTCAAGCAATTTTATAATCAGATTTCAGATTTGATTTCTGATCATTTGTGGCTTCTAAGAATTCTGATTTTAATATATTTGGGCTTTATAAAATATGGCAATCAATTTGTGAAAAGAATATAATTTTTTGAGAGTGATTTGCATTGGTTTCTCATCCAAACCCTAGTCGCATTTCCTCTATTTAAATCAGATTTGCCCTAGCTTTATTGTCATAGCTATCGAAAAGTATGTGTTTATATTTGTGAGGGGAGAAAAATTCATTTTTGGCAAAAAGATCTATTGGGGATCTTACACCCTCATAACACTCAACAAAATCCTTATATGCATAAATGCACAAAATTAAACACAACTTTGAAACTTTGAAACTTAACAATCTATATTTAACTCAGAAAGCATTGCAGGGCAACACAATAACAATCTCATAGGCAAGATGCTCAACAAACTTTGGATCCTAAGATCTTTTCTCGTTATCTCGCAGTCTTTGCAAGTACAACATTACAACACTAATCACATTGAATTGACTAGTCTAGGCTATAGTATCAATTGCGGGGGAGGCATCCCTAACACAAGATTAGTGGCATGCTTATATACTGCAAGACCCACCTACTTACAATGTTTCCTCGGATCTACAAGTGATCCATATGACACTATTGTTCGTCCCAATCCTCCGTGTGAGATAGGGCCCAAACACAACTCAATGTAAATTGAGTCGGCTCAATGGTTACAATTACTAGATTAGGTAAAATCCATGTTGGCTCATATCATAATTTCATAATCTCTGCAAGTTATGGGCCATGTTCCCGTGATCACACATAAGATTGTGCTGTGAACTGCTTCTACTAAATACGTGTGCTCCATCTCAATATAGCATCAATGCCTCTGATATTTCAAGGGTAGACACGTGCTATCGAATAGAATGAATGCTGCTAGTGGGAGCTCTTTGAAAAGCTGGCTGTGTAGCTGCACATGAAACACGTGACTCTACTGCGCATTGTACTGAAGTCACCTTCCTCTGTGTTAGGTGATGAAACCTTGTGCTATTGATCCGATGCTCCTTTAGAGCTGCAGAACTCAGTTATGAACTCTAGAAGATACTGCGATCCTTGATGAAGTCATCTGAGAATGCTGCAAGTTGCCTGCAACCACTATAGCTTGACAATATCCATGCGTATCAACTAATAACATGGAACATTATTGACACTACTGTGCATTAAAACTTATGTTGAGACTACAACATAGACAATTATTACCTTAGCGCGCACACAGCTGGCAATGAAACATTAGAATAGACACTTGTATGGCATACAACTCGCACAACCCATACAACAGGACTCCTAAGCAAACAAGACTTGCACAAAATTACAAAAAGACCTGCACAAACAAGACTTGCGTGGAACTAGACTATAATGTTTTTGTGTGATGTGAGATTGCAAACTAATTCGTATGCTCCTGTATCCCAGGGAAGTGATCATCATGCAAATTGCTTGCGTCTTTACACTAGACTAGACCTGCTGGATAACTTGCTAGCCAACTTTATGTTTAGGAGGTAATTTCCTTTCTGCAAGAAACCTTTAAATCCCATGGTTATACTTAGGTTCAATTTGTTTATGAGTCAAAACTATTTTGGTTTGTTTCTTATCCAAAGCCTCACTATAGACAACAAACATCTTGACCATCTGCCTTCTGCATGACTAGCTTCCTCTTGGAAGCCCTTCTAAATGCAACTGATACATTCTATATAGAAGATCCTTAAGTTCTGAATCAGAGGTCCGTTGTTATAGATTTCTTCTTGAATGTCAGTTAACAGAGTTCAGCACCTTGTTGTGTCAGCATGCACATATCAGATAATGGTGCAGGAGAGGAATATATTACAGTTTCTTTTTCAGCCAATAAATGAAGTTCATAAATTATGCATTAAGTCAAAGAAATCATTTTGCCTAGAACAAAACATAAAGATTGTATTGACATAAGTATGTCTCTCTTTCTATATTATAACTTTTTTAGTTAAAGGACATTGAAGTGGGAATTGAGCCTCGCAGGTGGTCACTTGGAGCTATAATGTACGAGATGCTTGTCGGTTACCCCCATTTTACTCAGATGATCCAATGACAACATGTAAGAAGGTAATAATCATACTTTTACTCGTTTTGACATGGTCATTGTGCTTCCATATGTCTGAATGCTGATTGCTTTTTTTTGCGGCGATACCTTGCAAGAATCCAGGCTGTTGCAGGGATATGCATTTTATAAATATCCTCTGTATCCATTGACATTCTCCATCATTTTTCTAGAAATCTAAGCACAGATCTGGAGCTAATATGAGTTGGGAAATGGATGACAAAATACATTAAACTGTTTTGAGAACTAGAAGTCTCCATCGCTACAAAATGAGGGACAGTTTTAGACTTACATGCCCTATTTGGATCAGATTTTTATTAAAATTTGACTTTTGCTGGCTTATAGAATATCTGTTATGTCGTTAGTTGTTCTACGTGGATATATGGATGACATTCTTGAATCTGAATAAAGGAATAAATTTTCATTTTCATTCTAGGGATTTTATTCCTATATTATAAACAATTCATTTCCTATATTATAAACAATTCATCTGTTTTATTGTTGTAGTCTGTTAACCATAATAGCAGTTCTAACGCATGTAAATATTTCATGTCTAAAAGAGTGCTCGACACATGTTTACTTTGACTTTGGAAAGGAAATTTAGACATAATAAATTTTATTAATAAGTTTTGAATGTTACCGGTTTGGAACTTTAGAGTGGTCTGTAGTCTAGAATGTATTGCATCACTCTAGAGTCTGGCATTGATCACATTACTACTATAGGACTAGACTAGTCACATTGCTATCTGTAAGACTAGATTTACTATCTGTAGGACTAGACTATGTCGTCATCTCTAAATCAATTGCATTTTTCCAAGGTGATAAAATCTGTATGTAAGAAACCAGATGCCAAAATGTTTTGTTTTTAATTAACATAAGAGATTTTAGAATCATTTTCACTGGGGACAAGTCCCTTTTCTGATGTCTCGACTGTTAATTTTGAGCACTTTGCAATATATTGTTGTCTCTCCATGTTTAGATACTGTAGATGCCATTTTCTATCTTCTTGTCCATTTGTTAATTTTCCCTATTCTTTGTTAATAGTTCATTGTATTTTCTCTTTGTTAAAGGATGACAAAGAAGTTCCATATCTATGGTTTTCAGATTGTTCATTGGAGACATTACTTGAAATTCCCTGAGGAGGCTAGGCTGTCAGCAGAGGCGAAGGATCTTATTTGTAGGTTGCTCTGTGACGTTGAACACAGGCTTGGTTCCAGGGGTGCCCATGAGATAAAGGCAAGTTTCTGCAACTACGCTGCAGGTTGTTTAATTGCTCTTTACTGGAAAACTTTGATCAAATCTTCCTTTGAAAATGTTTAAATGTTCAGTTTTTCCTCTTATCCAGGCACACCCATGGTTCAACAGGATTATATGGGACAATCTATATGATGTCGAGGCAGCATATAAACCTGAAGTCAATGGAGAACTTGACACACAGAACTTTGAAAAGTTTGATGAAGTATGTCCTTAATTGTTTTTCCAGTCAAACCGTGCATAATTTCTATTATCATTTTGTTCATTTTTATGATTAAAGCTTAAAGGTAATTGAGTGTTGTTGTACAGACCAGATAGAAATTGGAGCTACTATCTTTTTGACTTGAATCTTAAATCAAGAAGGATAGTAACTCCATTTTTCCGAAATCGGCTAAAGAAGGATATTTTCAAAACAGTTCTTAAATATGGTACAAAATCGGAAGTTTGAATAATAGAACATGTAATGGTGCAACCTGCAAATTATATAATATAAGCAAACTATACGTCCTAAAGATAAGATCAGCTTTTTGATTTTTTTAAAGATTAGGAATTATTGCCATGTTACCAGAATTGGGGGTCAAGGGAATTTGAGATAGTGCTAGTTATGTCATTATTGTGAACTTGTATCAATACATAAATCATGAATGATGAATCTATCAACTACTTGTACAGATATTAGAGCTACTTGAAAAACACTGAAAGATATTAATATCAAGGCCCTTATCTTGGATTTTTAGCATACCACAATTATTAATAGCTTTATTACCTTCTTCACAAATTTCCCACCGAATGATGAGAAATGGTGTCAATCAAAGTACACTAATGTGCAAGGATTGAAAACAATATTTCTGGGAAAAAAAGGGCTCCATACTCTACCTTGTGACCAAGATATTGCAATTTTTCAATTGACTTCTCCAAGTAAGAAGGAAAAATATCTTAGTGATGGTCAAATGAATGTCAAATTTAAGGCTGCAATTAAAATTGAACATACTCATAGACATTACGGCACATCTCCTAATCACTGGTTTTCACTGTCAAGTATGGTGAAGGCATCTTTAACAGGATAATTATGGATATTGTATCCTTCTATTTTCTCCAAAACTGTTCAGACAAAGAACAAATTATGAAGTTCTCAAATTTTGCATCATCAGTAGATTGTAGCCTTTTAACCTCTGTTGCTGAATGGAAACTACCATCTCTCTTAATGATGCTGCGACGTGATAAAGGCATGTGCAAATTTTGCTTTTACATACTGAAGAACTTAGAGTAGCATGTTTCCTATCTACTGTCATGGATAGGGAATGCTCAATATTGGGACTCTGAATCAGTTTTTGCTTGTTTGGCGAACCCATTGAATGCTGTTAGTGGCTTTCAGCAGGTGTTTTACACAGTAAGCATTAATAGGAGTCCAAAACCTTTTCAGGTACACTGTTGGTAAAATTATCTGTTATAATTTGCCCTGCTGTTTTACTTCGCACCTCCTCAATGTTTCTTTTGAAGGGGCCCCACAAATATGCACAATCCTTTACCTTCCTTACCTCGTACATTCCATAACATTGGAATGGGGCCCATTTCATTGTTGGTGGGGTTGTTACATGTTGCTACAAAAGTCTCAGTTGAGTCGTAAAGAAAAATAGTTTCTCTTACAATCGACGCCATGACACATTCAGAATCCAGATACAAGCTCTGCAAAGAGATATGTGACACAATTACACATTCAGTTAGAAATACAAGCATTGCAAAGCTATTTAGGAAGTTTTTTTCTCACCTCTAAGATATGATGATATATTATATCATTACTGTGTACCTATTTACTTGAGCATGTGGTTATTAGAATAGTTCTCAATGACCAGAAATGGGATGAGGTCCTATTTAAGGAAAAAATGGACCAGAAATAAGACGGACAGAAAATAACATTTGGAATGAAAATTACTCCTTGGTGTCACCAAAATGGCCTGCCATTTCGATGAAATTTCTCAAGGATGTGTCTTGTTCCTCCAGAAACATGTTTCTTGGCCCGAGAAATGGCTACATGGATTCCCTGTCCAACAATGATACTAAAAAAGCTAATAATAAAACGTATAAAACAAAATTAAACATTGTGAAAAACCTCAAACTATAAAATGAACATTAATCCATTTATTGTTCATTTATAGAACTGTCTGTTTTGAGCATTCTAAGATTTTGAAGCTGCATTTGTGTTGTGGAAACTTTGTGTCTGAAGTTTGAGGTACTTGAAAAACACACTCTCTATTTTTGGTTATTTATTTACTGCAAATGAAGCAGTTGAAAATCCAAGAAAAAATATACTTTTGAATCTATTTTCACATTAGGCGATTTCTCTTTGTAGACTTAATGATGAATGATCTAATTTCATACACCTAGCTAAAAATTAAGCTGACTAGAACACCACGTTCAAATTATGACTTTTATAACTAGTTGCTGTATGAAGCATGATTTCCAAACTAACATGGGTTGATTTTCTTGCTTATAAACTGTTATAGACTACACTACATAAAACACATCTTCATTTAAGTTCTTTTTTTTAGTTGATAATTATTTGGATACTACAATATTTTAATTGATTTGTATTTCTTTCTTGTACAATAGATTGAACCTGCATCTCAGACAAGATCGGGTTCAGGACCACGGCGAAAGGTTTGCGTGCTAAAACCAAAAAGGCTTTGTAGTGCTTCTTTTTAGCTGGATTGCCTTGTTTTTTTATTGAATTTTTGTTTTGTTGTAACCTTTGAAGATTTTCATTCGTTTTATCAGCATTAACTTGCACAACTATTGGAACAAAGTGTTATTTTTATGAAACATTATACAACGAGTCATTGAGAATTGATATCACGTACAATGTAATTATCAGCACATCAAATGTTAACAGTTTGGCTTAAGAAGAGTGTGGAAGGCACTTGGGCATGACAAAAATACATGTATACTTGTCATTTCCTATCATTTGGGTTGAATTCTTACAGAATACTAAAAATTATCATGTATCTGTACGATTTGTAATTTTATAGGTTAATATAGTGAATCTTAATTTGACCTGACCAAGGGTGATAAATCTGTAAACATAACCTCAACCGACCTTTGAATTGTAGCCAAATCAATCAAAAGCTGAGATTGCGGGTTTGGAATGTAATAGCTACTCCTATACCTAAGTAGGATAGATTTTTTGTTTGTTTGTTTTGAATTCACTATCCTATTAACAAGAGGGTTCTAAAGTGCAAAATGACTTTAATCAATAACTTAAATTTTTTTCTTTGTTACTAAATGATCTTAATTGCATTTCATATTAACCAGCCATACGTCTAAATATTCATTTCATATTTACAGTTTGGTCCGAAGAGTGTGGAAGGCACTTGTGCATGACAAAAATACATGTATATTTGTCATTTCCCTACTATTTGGGTTGAATTCTTATAGAATACTAAAATTAATGACGTATCTGTATGATTTGTAATTTTCTAGGTTATATAGTGAATCTTAATTTGAGCTCACCAAGAGTAATAAAATTGCAAACATAACATTATCTGACCTTCTAATTGTAACCAAATCAATCAAAAGCTCAGATTGCAGGTTTGGATTTTAATAGCTACTCCTATACCTAAGTAAGATCGATTTTTTTGTTTCTTTCGAACTCACTATCCTTTTAACAAGAGGGTTCTAAAGTGCAAAATGACTTTAATCAGTAACTTTTTAAATTTTCTTTGGTTCTCAATGATCTTAATTGCATTTCATATTAACCAGCCATATGCCTAATCTCAGGAAATATGTTTAAACAAGTTTATCTTTGCTAAGGGTGTCATATTACACATGAAGGTAATAGGTGTCCTCAACAATTCATGTCATTAAAGATTTCAGTGAGGTGGTGATGCCTTAAGTGGGGGTGCTGGATGCCAGCAACCCCACTCAATGCATCACCCATCATAGTCCTAAGAGCAACCCCATCTCTTAATTGAGTTGGTAAAACCATAGTAGGAAAACTCGCCAAAAACTCGCCGAGTTTTGAAAAACTCACCAAAAACAAGCAAAACGAGTAAACCGCTGAAAGACTCGCCAAAATAGGCAAAAAAAAACTCGCCGAGCATAGTTGGAATACTCGCCAAAACTCGCCGAGTTATAGTTGGAAAACTCGCCGAGCATAGTTGGAAAACTCGCCAAAGACAACATTTCTTTCCTTTTTTGGATTTTTGGTGAAGAAAACACAAGGATAGAATAAAATTTGCCATTTTTGGAAAGGGTTCGGGAAGATGTAGCAGCAAAAACTTGCATGTGCCATAACTTTCATTCTGTGGCTCCGTTTCAGGTGCCGTTTTCTCTAGAAGTGCATATTTTCTCGAGCTCTACGCATTGATGGCAATATTTTCTTATTTTCATAAAATCCATTTTTGCACCTTTTTGGACCAAGCAACTTCTTGCAATCTTCTGAAAGAATCATGAGCTTTGATCGCCTATAGATAGATTAATAATTAAAAATACTAGATAGCTTTCCAAAACTCGGCGAGTACTCACCAAAACTCGACGAGTATTCTCCCGTGCTTGGACTAATTGTCCCACCTGCTAGCTTGGTCGTAACCTGCTTATTCAAATGTTGACTTCACATATCAACAAATGCATAGGTTTTTTTTTTTGCTATTTTAAGAGCTTTTTTTGTTTAATGATAATCACACGAAGAAGTGCAACAAATTGACTCAAAAAAGGTTCAAAGACTTGGTTTTTGTGCAATACAATCTCTGGCTTCGCACAAAAAAAGTTGAGGCCACATCAGAGGAGCTCATTGATTTGGATGAGATAGATCCATACAGTGAGTGGACTGGGCAAGAAGAGGAAAACCCTGCGTTCACAGTCGGACGAGATTGCTTCTTTTAAGAGGGAGGCTATGGAGGGAGAAGCACTAGCAGGACTCCGAGGAGATATTGGATAGGATGGAATCTTTGGAGGTGATCTCCAACATGCAACAAAGGAGCCACTAGCACCACCATCTAGTTCCAGGATCGAGCCAGATTCACAACCTTCTAGGAGGAGCGTGGAGACGCAGCCGAGTGTGGGGACTAGTAGAGGCACTAGACCCTCTCCCCAATATTTCTCTAGATTGGGGAAGAGGAAAATGTAATTCATTGTATATTGTAACTTGCATAGATATGAAATTTGGGATGATATTTTTCAATGTCAATCATCATAAATTCATATTACTTATTAGGCGGTAGTTGTATTCGCATGATGATGCGATTTTGTATTGTATTTGTATTCAAATCTAGTAGAAAACACTTCTCCAACATTTTATGGGCTCATTTGATACATTTTGTAGCTACGTGTTGCTTAAAATTTATGTTTTTTAAAGAAATTTGAGTATTTTTATGTTGTCGAGTATTCCCGAGTATTGGCCGAATATTGGCGAGTTTTTTTTTTTTTTTGGGGGTCTGGCGAGTATTTGGATTTGGCGAGTTTTCCTACTATGGGTAAAACATCTTTGACATGTCTTTATATAGGTCAAGTTACACTCTCAACTTGCAATCCCCTAGACAAAGAGGTGCTCCCTCAAAAGAATGCTTAGCTACGTGTTTGCTGGGAAACTACACCTAAGAAGGAACTTGCCTTTTGCCTCTCACCACAACCCATCAAAACTACACACATCTCTAATCGTATGCTTCTCATGGACCATTATGAATGCCTTAGCAAGGATATGATTAAGTAAAGAGATAAGTTTAATTGTTGAGCAAAAAGTTTGGTACTAAAGCGACCCGTGATGTATCCAAAAAAATTAAATCTTGTAATTACAAGATTCACTTAGTATATTAATGTGCTCTAATAGTACCGTGTTACCATGGAGATTAATTTTCCAGCATAAGTCATTTTCTTATTTATGATGTGTACCACGTAGGTTATGGATCAGCAAGGTAAATGATTGGAAAGTTGTCAAATTTCATCACTTGAGTCATTAAGCAACAAGTTTCTGGTTTTTATTAGTCCCTTAACTAAGAATTGATGTTCTACAAACAATAGGGTTCCCATTTATTACGACAAAGAAGTACAAAATTGATCACATTTGTGGTTATCATCTCCATGGATGTTTAGAAGTAAGATTAGAGGCAATTTGAAAGCCATCTTATACAATTATGCTTTTTATATTATTCATAATGAAATGGTACAGGTCAGATCGCAGATGTGTTCATAGCCTCATAATTAACAAATCACATACATCCTTGGTTTCAGATCAAAATTTATAAGAATCAACATCAAGAGTGTCCTTTCATGTTACTTCATGCATAAGATGATGATGAACAAAGTGGAGAAACGGTAATTTTAAAGAAAGTGAAATGTCCCACTTCCTAAGATAATCATGTCGAAGACCCTTAGCCCATTTTGTCTCCCCAACGGCTAAGGAATAAACTAAAGGGGGCTTAAGTTATAATAATTTATTATAAAGTGCAAATACAAAAAAAGAAAATATTATAAAGCACTTATAAAAAAGTATTATGAACTTAATAATAAAATAAAAATAGAAAGGGAAAAGCATTTGGCAATGTTTTATTTATTCAAGGGAAAATGCGACCTCCCTAGGAGATAAAAACAAGTGGGGAAAGCATTAAATAAGGAGGAAAAATCTGATTGGGTGTTGAGGGAGGTTAGTTGGCCCATCTTCTCTATATAAGCAAGTCGACTTGCTTGAGGAGGGCATCACTTGTTTATCTTCTAAATTCAGATTTGTATGTTGAACATTTTGCTTGCATCTTCACTCTTGAGGACGAAAACCCTCCAAGAGATCTAGAGAAGGATGAAAACCCTTTTCTCTAGTTGAGAGGATTCTCTACCCCGGAGTTTCCATTGAGGATCATTGGTTGCAGTATATTTTCAGTATTTTCCAGTGGTTAGAAGGCAATAAAGTACAGATTTTTGTCAAGGGTTTGAAGAGAAAAATTGCTATTACATTCTATGCTCTTTTCCAGGTGGAGTGACCACTTTAGGAGTTGCTATATGGTGTTTTGTGGCTTCTTTTAGGGCTGTTCCAGCTGCTGCTATTACTTCTGATTTTTAGAAATCAGATTATCTAATTTTCAGTATTTTTGGTGTGGAGAAAGGACCACTTTCAGCTGTGTCAGAGGCAAGTTTTCTGCAGAACTTTTTATAAATTATTTCAGCCTCTTTTGGTGTCGCAAATTTGGATTTTTCTTCGTGTTTTGGCTTTGCAAATTCAGTAGATCAGTTTGTGATCAAATTATCATGAGTTATCTTCTAATTTTTATGAGTTTCGTCTTCTACCTTAGTTGCATTTTATGGGATAAAATTCAGGTCTGCAGTAATAAATTTTGAATATCTTTTATAATCTGTATTTTGGGGTTTGGATTTGCCTAAAATCCAATTGGGGAAAAAGTGTCATTTGGGGACTTTGCAGTGGTATCAAAGTAGGTAATTCTCCCAGCCTGTGAGGAAAAGAAACATAAATCAGCTCTGACTGCAAGCAGGTAAAAAAGTCCTCTAGTATATCAAAGGAGTACTCCAAAGAAAGTGATAATGGAAGATTATGATCAAAGGGCTTCTCCCAATGATGAGCTTAGCTATATGCATGAAGTCATAACTAGAAGTCAGAGAGAGCTACAACATTCTATGAGGGAGAATCAAAGAGAAATGCGTGAAGCATTTACTAGCTCCATTAGAGATTTGGCCAAGATTCTACAAGGGAACAATGCATCTATCAACCAAGGAGCAACCAACAATGGAGAAGGAAGCTCTACAGGACCGGTTAGGACTTCTTCCAAGCCTACACTTCGAATTTCAGACCCTGAGTTTCTCCAATGAGAGGAACTAGCTGAAAGGGAAACACATAATGATGTTGATGATGTGGAAGCATGGGGTGATGAATATGCAAATATGACTTACGGGGTGAAAGAGAGATGCTATCCTTTCGAGACTATTGCCAAGTGAAGAATAACAAGGGTTCAAGAAGAAATCGAAGAGTTCACCAAGAGTCACCAAGGAGAGACATTCAACAAAGGTTGGGTAAGGTAACTCTTCCTTCATATGATGGTTCAGATAAGTGTTTTGCTAGAGCTTGGTTACAAAAATTAGATACATATCTTTCTTTGAATCCTATGTATGAAGAAGAGGCACTTAAGTTTGCAACCTTGCATTTGGAGGGAGTTGCACATGAGTGGTGGTACCATGGAATCATCACCCAAGGGCATGGCTCTATCACCACCCTTGAAGAATTCAGCCTATGTTTGACAAAAAGATTTGACAAGATGGATCTAGATTTGCATTTCAGGGAGCTGGCCCAACTCAAACAAGAAGGAACTCTAGATAAGTATATTTATGATTTTCAAAGAATTGCAAGTAATGGTGTACGATATTAGTGAAAGAAGGCTTGTTTTATTGTTTGTTGAAGGGTTAGGAGAACCATTAAAAGGCCTTGTTAAAGCCTTTAATCCTCCATCTCTTCAAGGTGCCATTAAGAAGTCATTGGACTTAGAGAGTTCAGTCCCAAAGGGGAGAAATCTGCAGTTTGGGCAGCAACGAACAACGCCTTTGGGGCAGCAAAAGAGTACATTGAGCAGCCAATAACAACTCAAATTGATAAGCAAGGGGCAACAAATAGTGGGCAACAAGGAAAGACACAAGAATGGGAAAGAAACATGTCCGAAATTGAAGCAAGGAATGAGTTAAGGATGAAATTATGTTTTGATTGTAAGGACCATGGACACCCAACCATCGTTGCAAAGGTAAGGGATCTATCCACTACATTGAGGTAGTTTCAGATAATGATGAGGATGAAGATAATGCTGATCCAAAAGACCAAGCAAAGGAAGGTGAGGTGGTTGTCATAGGTGCTACATTAGCTACATTGATGGTGTTGCCTAGTTTCTATGCTTTCCACGTTAGAGGTGATCTTCATGGGCAAAAGATCACCATATTGATTGATAGTGGAGCAACACATAACTTCATTGATGAAGATTTGGTTGCCAAATTGGGATTGCAAGAAGAAGACTTCCAAGGATTCAATGTGATTGTGGCTGATGGACATTCAATCACATGCACCAAGAAGATTCCACAACTCCAATTCACCATGGGAGGTCATGAGGTAAGTGATGAATTTTATGTTGGTATTGATGGTTTGGATTTAGTGCTTGGTGTACAATGGCTTCAATCTTTGGGTGAATTCATCCAAAATTATCAAACCATGGAGTTGAAGTTCAAAGTGCAAGACAAGGAAATTGTTTTGCAAGGTATGAGGAAGGGAGTTCCTCAAAGAGTGGTAGCCAAGAGCATGGTAGGATCATTCCAAGAAGGGAAGATTGCACAACATGAGGAGGGAAGAGAAAAGAGTATGTTATCGCAGCAGTTGTCTCATGAGGTAATTCAGCCCATTGTTGACTATGAAGACATCACAAGGTATGGGACAAATGAGATAATGTCATATATATTGCATATTCAGATTTGTTTTGAGAAAAATGATGAACTAGAAGATGAAATCTGCAATCTGAATTATGTGATACCTTGGATGCAACCTTGTATATATGAGCATCTTGTGAGTGATAAATGGTGGCAAGTTTTAGCCCACTTGATAGGTACAAGGGGCTAGGCTTTGGATCACTTCAAAATGTTTTGTCTATTGTGCATGACACTTAGACAAAAGAGTTTAGAATTGCTTGAGGGCAAGCAATTTTGTGGAGGGTTGAAATGTCCCACTTCTTAAGATAATCATGTCGAAGGCTTTAAAATTGTCTCCCAACGGCTAAGGAATAAACTAAAGGGGGCTTAAGTTATAATAATTTATTATAAAGTGCAAATACAAAAAAGAAAATATTATAAAGCACTTATAATAAAGTATTATGAACTTAATAATAAAATAAAAAAAAAAAGGAAAAACATTTGGCAATGTTTTATTTATTCAAGGGAAAATGCGACCTCCCTAGGAGATAAAAACAAGTGGGGAAAACATTAAATAAGGAGGAAAAATTTGATTGGGTGTTGAGGGAGGTTAGTTGGCCCATCTTCTCTATATAAACAAGTCAACTTGCTTGAGGAGGGCATCACTTGTTTATCTTCTAAATTCAGATTTGTATGTTGAGCATTTTGCTTGCATCTTCACTCTTGAGGACAAAAACCCTCCAAGAGATCTAGAGAAGGACGAAAACCCTTCCTCTAGTTGAGAGGATTCTCCACCCTGGAGTTTCCATTGAGGATCATTGGTTGCAGTATATTTTCAGTATTTTCCAGCGGTTAGAAGGCAATAAAGTATAGATTTTTGTCAAGGGTTTGAAGAGAAAAATTGCTATTACATTCTATGCCCTTTTCTAGGTGGAGTGACCACTTTAGGAGTTGCTATATGGTGTTTTGTGGCTTCTTTTAGGGCTGTTCCAGCTGCTGCTATTACTTCTGAATTTTAGAAATCAGATTATCTAATTTTCAATATTTTTGGTGTGGAGAAAGGACCACTTTCAGTTGTGTCAAAGGCAAGTCTCTGCAGAACTTTTTATAAATTATTTCAGCCTCTTTTGGTGTCTCAAATCTAGATTTTTCTTCGCGTTTTGGCTTTGCAAATTCAGTAGATCATTTTGTGATCAAATTGTCACGAGTTATCTTCTAATTTTTATGAGTTTCATCTCCTACCCTAGTCGCATTTTATAGGATAAAATTCAGATCTGCAGTAATAAATTTTGAATATATTTTATAATCTGCATTTTGGGGTTTGGATTTGCCTAAAATCCAATTGGGGAAAATAGTGTCCTTTTGGGGACAGTGCAGAAAGAACAAAATGATCAAGATCCTCTCAAGTAAGTCTCATAATTGTCCTCAAGGTGAAGTATTAGAGTTTCAGAAATGGGCACTGATTACAATGGTTAGATAGTACAAGATTACAGGTCTTAAAGTCAGATAAGAAACATCATAAGGATCTATCCAAAAAGTGTGTAACAAGCTATCCAAAAAGTGTGGTACAAGTTTGTGTAAGTGCTTGATTAATCCAAGTATAAGTCATGAGACTGTTTCAAATATACATCATGATAGATGCTGCAAAACAAATATTTGAATCCTAAAAATTTATTAGAACAAGGTCTTCATCTTGTAGAGCTCATAAAAAGAGAGAGATGAGACAACATCATGGAGGTGCTTTTCCTCCAATCATAGAGCCATGGGCTCCCCCATCTTCTCGAATCACGGAAGTAGCACTTCCAAGTATAAGTCATTACACTATTTCAAATTTACATCATGATAGATGTTGGAAAACAAATATCCGAATGCCTAAAATGTCTTAGGACAAGACCTTCATCTTGTAGAGCTTATAGAAAGAGAGAGAGAAGAGAGAGCATCATGGAGATGCTTTTTCGCCAACCATAGAGTCACGAGTCCTCCCCTCATCTTTTGAATCCTAGAAGCAACACTTCCTCTCATGAGGGCATTAGAGGAAGGAGCCAACATGAAAGAGTGTGGAGTGAAACATAATATTTATCACTATGCATGCGAAAAACAAGCACACAACTCAGGTAGTCAACACAATGAACAACAATGGAGTTTAGGTGTTAACAATTATGTTAGGTCTTTGGGATATTGTTGGTAATGATTTTAGGCTCGTTGTCGAGTTTCTTAATTAGGGTTCGATTAAGCTGGTCCCAAAGTGTTCAACCAGGGATTCCATAGGTGGGTGGCACCCCATCACTTTTCTGAGTGTTGCTTACAAGATCCTTGCAAAGGCGGTGGTGCTTCATGTGAGAAGTTTTGCTAGTAGGATTGTCCGCAAAGAGCAAATGGGCTTTGTCAAAGGACATTTTATTCTACATATAGTTTTATCTTCCTGAGAAGATATGGATTGGGCAAGAGGGACAAGGCCATTGATTCTTTTTTTGAAGATTGACTTTGACAAAGCTTATGACAAGTTTGATTGGTCCTTCATTACTAAAATGCAAACTTGTCTTGGTTTCGGCTCGAGATTTGTGAAGATGATGAACACTCTTTTCTCTTGTGCAGCCTCTTTTGTGTTTGTTGATAATGTCCTTTCCCCATGCATTGTTCTTCATTGATTCATTAGACATGGCTGCCCCCTAGCTTCCTTATCTCTATGTACTGACGATCGATGTGTTGGGGTATTTGCTGGAAGCTGCCCACTTTCAGAACATGATAAGAAGTGTTTCCTTGCACGATGGTTTTGAGATGCTCAACAATCATTTTGAAGATGATTCACTTCTTTCTGCTTCTAGTGACTCGAGACTTGGTTCAGTAAGATCCATAGTTTGCTTGGCTACGTTTTGTGAAGCTTCTGGGGCTATAGTTAGCTATCACAAAACTGATTTTTGGCTGGTTAGTCGGGATGATCCACCTAATTGGATTCCTACCGAGTGGTCTTTTGTTTATCTAGGGGTTATAGTGAGATATCTTGGTATTCCCTTTGGAATCGATCTCTCTCCGTCTACCTTGTGGGAGTGGTTCTTTGACATCTTCAGAGTAAACTTTTTTACGGAAGGATAAATATCTTGCATTTGCAAGAAAATTGAGAGCGTTGAGTAAAATTCTGCAGTCTTTCCATATCTATTATATTTTCTTTGGCTCACCTCTAAGTCACAATTTCTTTGTCTTGAGTGGATTTTGAGATCTTATTTGTGGTTGAACTATGGTGAAATTTGGGGCCTTCCTATTGTTTCGTGGTCCGTTTGTACCATTCCCAAAGAGGAGGGTGGTTTGGGGCTGATTGATGTGGCTAGGGAGGGGTGCATTCTTGCTGCCAAGTGGGTGATCCAACGTAAAAGGGATCCTCTCCTTGGCAAATTCTAATGAGTCACAAATTAGTCACTACCGACATTTCGGTAAGGTCGAGGCTCTTTTTGGTTATGTGATATTAGTGTTCCTCAATTTTTTAGATTGCATGTTCTTTTGTTCTCAAGAATATTTGGGTTGCTAGGGGAAGTTGCTAGTTAATCACTGGAGGATGGCGGGTTGTCGGGTTGGGTGGGACTTGACTAAAAGACCTATATGGGCGGAAGTGTTAGAGTAGGTATTTACCTTAGCTCATGTTCACTTAGGTACTTTATTTACCTTTATTGTATTTATCCTCACCCACTTATGTGTGTGGATATTTCTTTTATCTTATTTAGATATTAGGAGATATTATCTAGTTAAGTATAGTTCTTTCCTTGATCTATGGTATTGACTAGATCCTTGATGTCTAGTTCTCTCCTAAATCTATGGTCTTGACTAGTTCTTTGATTACTAGTTATTTCCTTAATTTATGGCTTGATCTACGACCTTGGTGGTTCTTAGATTGTTATTCCTTGTCTATTTAAGCAAGGCCCATTCTAAATGTATTGCATTGAGTTCCATAATAATATATGATATTATTTCTCATTTGTTTGCAAAGGTTTTATGTAAAGTTATTTCGCGAATTACTTTCATCTTATTGATCGTGGTGTTTGATTAGCATGTGTTCTTGGCTTGGTACGATCCGGTTATCGTTCTTTCGGGAAGGTACAAGATATTTAAATCGCCGATATCCCTTGATTTCAGGCCCGCGGGTTAAACACGAAGGGGATTTTCTTATGGAGAAACTTGTGGGATGCCAACTTTCACCGTTGGAAAGATTGATGTTCTTTAGCTCATGAGTTTGCCCTATCTTCGCCGATCGGTCCTCTATTAGGGAGATTGAAAACCTCATTCCTCGGTGGGATCAATTTAAGATGAATATTGATATGAGTGGACCCATTTGGTGTAATTGGAGGTGGAGCTATGGTCACCCCTTATGTCAATTTGATACTCGGTAGCTTTACTCCACTTTGCATGGTCCATTTGGTGTAATTGGAAGTGGAGCTATGGTCACCCCTTATCTCATTTGATACTCGACAACTTTACTCCACTTTGCATTGGAGATGTGCACTCGTTCTTGTTCTTAATGCTAGATGGATAAGCTGCTGATTTTGAAGCTTTGTGGATTCGTAGATTGTATGGAGTATGGTCGTTGAAGGTGTCCTACAAGCTTCGATTTTTTGCTTGGTTAATGATCTATCAAGAGGTTCCTTCGAAGGCTTGTGTGTCCAAGAGTGACCTTTACGATGTCTGCGTCCCTCTGCTGCAAACCGGAAATGGATAAGCACCTCCTTGGGACTGTTCCTTTGTGAAATCTCGCCGGAAGTTTGTTGATTCGAGATAACAACGATACTTCGTGGGAGTCTTCACCTGGTGGGTGGCAATGTTTGGCAAATCCAATACTATTGTAAGAGGTCCTTTTAGGAATATTTGGCATTGCTTTATCGAGTTTTAGCCTAGCTTATCCTCTATAAACTTAGATGCAAGTATGTTTTCACAAACAAGGTACGTTCTTTGTTTGATTTTTTTCACTCTTGGAAAGGAGAGGTTTGTATGCGATGTTTGGCCAAAGGTTTTACGTTGATCAAGGACTCGACCTCATTCGCAATCCTTGTTGCTTTAAGGAAGAGATTGTAATCTTCATTGTATATAACACTATACAATTTTCTCTTCCTTTGTAGAGCTCTTTGGTTGTAATTTTTAAAAAATGTTAATATATTATTATGATGCACCTAATCTAAATAAAAAAATTATGCGAGGTTGTTTGACCAAAGACCATGAAACATTTATAAAAGAAGAAAAACCTTAAGGGTTTCTTAGAATTTGACTCTCCACCTTCAAATTGTTCCAATTTATTTTAAAATCAGTTTATGGAAAATGACCTATGAAATCTATGGAATGAGTTCATGATGAGAGTCCCAAAAGTTTAACTCGTAAATGGTAAACCTTAATGAGGAGGAGACTCATACTAGAAGAGCTACGCCAAACCATAATTAAATTCATACAAGGTCAAAAATATGGTCACAAGAACTCCACTAATCTCAAATTCAGAAAGGCATAAGCTGCCAAAATTTATTGGTGATGGAGTGAAGACCCTGTGCGGCATCAGTAAATCGACAACGGCAAACAAATGGCTATTGATTAGCTTACATGTGCACAACCAAGTGAAAAGAATTCTTGGGACAAATTTTGTAAGGCTTTTGGAAAAGAGTTCAAGCTTAAAGACCACAATGACATTATCATAGAGATCTACAACACCCAAGAAAGGAAACATGAGAATGGATGAGTCTACAAGAGAAGACTTGAGGAGTAGTAGGGATAATTTTGTGAAGGAACCTATTGAGAATGTGAAATGGTGGTTCTTTGAGAGACTCTTTGTTGCAGAGTAAGATGAAAGTGGTTTCATCTTCGTCTTAGAAAGATGTATATAATAGAGCGATGAATATTGGAAGTGAAAATAAGACATCTTCATTCTTGAGGAGTGAAGATGTTAATTCACAAATCAACGATGCAATGAACTTGGATTTGTACAACCTTGAAAAGAGACATGCTTCAAATGATAAAAGAGCTAAATGGAGATATCGAGAACAAAGACATGGATCTGGTGTGTGTGAATACAAGGTAGGTCACACGAAGGTGAATTTCCCAAAGAAAATGCATTAAGAGATTTGTCTATTTATAGGGCATTTAGATAAGGATTTCTCGTCCAATTCGAGGAACAAAGAACACTCAAGTACTCTTCACCCAAGATGAGCAATCGACAACACCCACCACCCTTCCATATCCAAATAACAACTAACGTCCGAATAATAGTGGTGGTGGTAGTCAAATTTAGTACTACTCGAAGGATGACCAATTGTAATGGAAATGTGTAACGAATCAAATCAATATTGGGCTTCTCTTAGATGGTGTGGGTTGAGAGATCACGTTGTTGGCAATTGTTTGTAGAAAGCAAATGTTAAGATGATTGATGTAATGAGGATGAAGAGGTAATGGAAATCACTCGAGCACAAGTGAAGAACGCTACATACCAAGAACAAAGAAGCAAAGGCTTGTTGAGGTTAGGGTAAAAGTTTAGATGGCCATAGTTGAAGAACAAAGACGATCCTATGATCGGATAACTACAATGATAACCATTTGACTTGAGTCGACAAAGCAATTCCAAGAGAATTCTTGAAAATTGCTATACCTCTAAAGGTAGCTGACTTATCGCAATGTATTCGAACTCAAGCATGTAATAACCACCATTGTACCCAACTATGGTCTTGACATATAACATACATGGTACACCTAATGTTAGAGGTAAGGTAGATAATGAGGACATGAAGCAAAAAATGAACCCATAGTTGATCCCCCATTCCTAGTAGATCAAGCAATCAATTCCATGTTCTTGACAATGAATCGACTCTATTGATAGTAGTACATATGGAGATACTCGGAGAAATTCAACGAACAACGTTGTGTATAGTGGTCCAAGTGTGAATGTTCTTCGGAATATACTTGGAGAAGTCTTGGGAAGCCAACTATTTGGTCTCTAATAGTCCAATTGGTGGGAACATATCATTACGAGATGAGGATATTGGATATATCAAGGAGAAAAGATTATTTATTGGAACAAAACCCTTTTGTATTGAATTTTGTAGTCATTTTATAGTTCAAGGCCTGCGATGCATTACTTAGTCGAGGCTGGTTGATAGAATCCAAAGTCAACAATAACTAGGAGAAAAATATACTCCCATTGAAAATAAAGGTGAAAAATATGTGATAGATCGAAGAGCCAACCATTGAGGAACTAGCTTCGTTAGACTCGTATTCGAATAAGAGTGCTTGAATTTTAGGAACGAAGGGAGTATGGAGCTGAACGATGAAGGGATCTTGGAATTATAGTCGCAGAGTGCTCAGAAGATGAAACAAACTCCCAAAATGTTTTGTTTCATTGGTAGACGAAAGACTATGAAGTGTTCTAACTTGAGTGCAATAGACCTGTAAATTATGGAGATAAAAGTGGAAGTAGGTTAGAAAGAAATAAATAAAAACAAAAGTTGGTGATGCCAAGCCCTTCCAAATTGTCAACATTGAATAGAATTTTAAGGCTGCAAAGCTCAATGATAAGTTGGTCCGCCAGTTTGAAAATGTAGAAGAAATGAAGTGCAAAAAGCCGACTATAGTAAGCGCGAACAAGAATAAACATACGATAAAAGGTGAAATATGACCACCTAAAGTATGGTTAGATATGATATGTATTGCCTATGTTGCCAGGATATGGGTATGGGTACGGGTTCGATACGTAGATACGTCAATTTTAAAAAACCCTTGGGTATGATACGTCTTGGATACGTCCGTACATATATATTAAAATTATATATATATATATATATATATATATATATATATATATATATATATATATTTATATACATATACTCATTTTACTCATTTTTTAGTCCATAAGAAATACAAAAATTGAAAATTATAGTAGGATCAATGTTCAAAACATTCAATATACTTAAGACTTTCATGTGGCTGCCATACATATGATATACGAATATCATGTCAACATGAACACAAACAAAACTTGAAAAATATACTAGGATCAATGTTCAAATTTTCAAAACATGCAATATACTTAAGATTTTACATTTCATTGATCATGTGGCTGCCATACATATGATATAGGAATATCATGTCAACATGAATACAAACAAATCTAGAATATATCATCTAGATTTTCCTCAAAATCAAATTCTTGCATGCCACTTGCGCTAGCTCCACTCTCCACTCCTTGCGAACTCCCTTGAATGTCATCTTCGCCATCAAATATTGAAAGTTGGGCAAGAGTGGCTGCGGAGGCATCCAAGTTTGTGGTCTCTGGAAGAAGATCCCAAAGTTTGTGAGGACCTCTAACATAGTCCTCAAACTTGTGTGACAAGAGGCGCAAATTGGAATGCACATATACCAAATCCTTAGCTTTTTAGATGCCAACTTGTTTTGTTTAGTTGAGTGGATAAAGGTATAAGTACTCCAATTCCGCTCTGTGGAAGAATTACTAGCCACCTATTACAAAAAAGTTCGTTAGAAAATTCAAATTAGTAACATACTAAGAATGTGCGAAAAATAATCCTACTAACTTAATAAAATTTAAAATTTTCAATGATTATAAATTTATAAATGTTATACCTGTGAAAGAATTTTGATAGCAATAGGTCATAAGTACTTGGCATCATGGCCATGTACACACCACCATGTGGTTGGGCTCAAGGTGCTCTTGTCGAAAAGAGCCTCAATCGCTCCCATGTTGCCTTCTGAAGCTACAAACATGCCCATTTCATTTCGGACCAGACTGGCTATAGATGGATCAGGAAAAAGTCTTCGAATGCTCCCCTGGTTCCATTTGCAACTTTAGAGTCAGAGAATGGTGGTTGCCTATTAGGTAGCCCAAGTATTTCAGAGCTATAATACTTTGGGTTCAGTGCATAAGCAAGGAGATGTAATGGGGTGGTCATTTTATTCCACCTCTTCATGACCACATTCTTGACCTCATTGTAGATCTCTTCTGGATCTTGCTCTTTTGTTTGTATGACCTCTCTCATACGTTCAAGCATAGAATCTATTCCATCATATATCTCTCCCATGCATGTTGCATCGAGTATCCCATGTAAAACTGAGCAAGTACTCAACCTTGGCCCACCACTCATCATCAAGGACCAATGATTTTACCTTTGCAACTTTCTCGTATTTGACTACCTCCACACTATCCAAACATTGTTGATCACCATTGCTTAAAGCCTCTTTCACCTTCACAAGTCGTCTCAAAATGAGCGTGTGAGAGGCAAATCTTGTTTCGCAACCTTCAACAACTCCAACCTTGAGAATCTCCGAATATGGCTTGTGACATATGATGGTTTGTGATAAACATCTGAATGTCATTTGCCTCTGTGTAAATTTGCTCAATCCACGGGATTTTCCCAATCTTTTGGAGCATCAAATTAAGGGAGTGGACAACACAAGGGGTCCAAAAAATGTGCTCATATCTACCCTCTATAATCAATCCTGTTGCTTTACAATTTTTAGCATTGTCCGTGATGACTTGGACAACATTCTGGGGGCCCACCGACTCAATTGCCTCTATCAAAATGTCGGCAATAAATTGTGCATCTTTGACTTGCCCTTCACAATCAATGGCTTTTAGGAACATTGCCCCTTTAGGGCATACTACAACATTTATGAGGGGTCTATTTCTAGCATCTTTCCATCCATCTGAAATGAAGGAAAGCCCGAATCCTGCCATAACTCTGATTGATTGCATTGTCAACGAGGTGTGAATGTGTTCCACTTCCTTTCCCAAGAGTGTGGTTCAAACCTTTTCATAACTTGGGGATTTGTACCCTTGTGGAGCTTCATTGACAACCTTCACCATCTGATGCCAATATGGAGACCTCAATACATTAAAGGGCAGCCCACATGCATAAATGCATCGAGCAACCACCTCATCAACAATATCCCTCTTGTCATTATTAAATGCTCTTTCCACCTTTTTCGTGAGGTCTCTTGACTCTCTTCATCAAAAGGGGTATCAAGTGGTTGACTTTGAGTTTGGATGAAAGGATGAGTAGTAGATTTAGGTGTGGGTGGTCGTAATGAAGGCCTTCTTTGCAATGGAATTGTTTTAGATCTATTTCTTTCACATTGTCTATCAGCCTCCTCTTGCTCTCTCAAGTACTCTGCCATTTTCTCTTTTGATATTTTAGGGCACTTCTTTATCCCCACACCTCCAACCCCAGTCAAATGGATTTTCAGTCGGCTATATGAGGATTTGTATTGAGCATGACAACCATGACATATCCAAATCTGACCCCCACCACCAACAAGGTATTCTACCACTGTCACATGTCTCCAAAGAGGGGAATTAGGATCATGTTTCACAAGAACTAATGTGTTTTCAAAAGCTTCGGGCCTTGCACTCCAACTGAAGCAGAACTTGATGCCATCCTAATCTTTTTGATCACCAAGATCACCATAACGGCGCGAGGTGAGAGCATACACAGAGTTAGGATGTTAAAAAGTTAAAAACATTTTGCCTTTACATAAATTTCATCCGACTATAGGAACTTTTAAAGTGTATTTTAGACACCGAGTAAACCCAAACATAGCCCCGTCCACCTGGCAGCAGTTGTATTGGTGTGACATACTTTTAAAGTGGTGAGCACTGATCATATTTGATGGTTATCCCTTGGCCCATAGAACTAGAACTTACAACCATTCTAGCAAATTCCTATAGCTACATGTTTAACGGTTTAAAAAAAAACATATTGCAAATGGAACAAAATATAAATGTTGAAAGCTAGAGGTTGAAAGAACGTATAAAACAATAACAAAAAATTGAAAACAACTTACAAGTTACAAAATAGAAACTAAAAAACTTCAAAAACACAAAACTTACCTGAATAACCTCTCCTCTTTGTTGCAAACTTGCAAACTCCTTAAGCTACTTGACACTTATAGTGGTTTAGGGTCAGCCTAAGGAATTGAACATCTGAAACTGAGAGCAAATGTGTAATGAGAGATAACTGTGGAACCTGAGGTAAATGTGTTGTTGATGTTGTTTAAAAAGAGTTTGGGGGATGTCTTTTAAGTTTAGGGTTTTTATTTTTGATTTTTAAAAGTCGTTTTGACCAAAAATGTACTTTTTCTGCTGTTTTTCGTTCAAGTTCATCTGAAATTTGTCTTGGGTGCGCAAAATCGTACGCATGTATGTCATTTGATGTACTCTGCTACTGTTCCGCTTACCAGGGCTGTATCCTCACTGTATTTCGGCATGTATCTGTTTTGGAACCGAATCCTTCGAGGGTGCACCTGGTTTCCTAGAGAGAATAATCTTTTTATCTGAAAGATCTGGCTTATTTGTTGTTGAGTATATCAAACTGTCAACAGCTTGTCAAGTCAGCAAGATCTGCGCCTTCATATTTGGGAAGTTGGAGTCCCTATTTTTGAGGTGTAATTCAAAGCTTACAAAATGAAATCTCAAAAATTTCAACAGTGCAGACAGATACTTAGGCTGCAAAATGAAATCTTGTGTTCCTGTCATCATACTTCATTGACGCTAAGACAACAATGAAGAAGACCCAAGTCTGTCATTTCAAAACTGTTTTTTAGCTACTTTTATACTTTTTTTTAATGTTTATCATCACCCTGAGTGATATGAGAATGCCAACATACATGATGAGTATTGCAAGGCAATTACCTAGCAGTTTCACACACAAAGTATCATTTTATTTACTATGACCAAATTCAGCCTTCCAAAGATAGTCATCTATATATGCATACCAAGCCTGTTGCGTCTGTTTCAATCCATAAAGGGTCTCAATCATCTGACGTACTTTGTTTTCTTGGCGGTTAATTGGTGAATGTGTACTTCTGCTAGTTTCCATTCCAAATATTACTCTTCACATTTATCTATTGCAATTTCAAACCATCGTGCATTGCTAATGCTATAGCCATACGAGTGGTGTATCACTTTGCTGTTGGTGCAAAAGTCTCTTCATAGCTCATTCCTTTTTGCTATGCATATCCCTTCGCTACCAATCGTTCCTTTTAATTATCTATAGAACCATCCTTGATGTATTTAACCTGATAAACATATTTATATCTGACTGGGTTACATTTAACAGAACCAAACAAAGTACATGGTCCATTCTTCAGAATTCTCATATTCAACATACATAGCTTTTCACAAATCTTCCTGATCGGGAGCCTCTGCAAAAGTAGTAGGCTTGGCATTCACGCTTTTCGTTAATGCGAACTTTGTATGGTCCATTCTTCACAATTCCCATATTCAACATACATAGCTTTTCTCAAATCTTCCCGATTGGGAGCCTGTGCAAAAGTAGTAGGCTTGGTATTCACACTTTTGTTAATGCAAAATTTGTATGGTGTCAATATCTATCTGTATTTATTCTGTTCACTAGCCTTTACGTCTTTCATTAGTTTTCCTGTGAGGTACTTTCTTAGTTTCTGTTTGGCTTGTTTTTACCTGTGTGGATTCTCTAACCTGTAACTTCTTAGTGGATATCTTGAAACACCCCGATTTGTAAACCCCTATGAATTTTCTAATTCAACTTGACTTAAATTATTCTTTCTACTTTGAATTTTTCTATGTTGCCTTTAAATTTTAAACATCATATGACCTGTTGAATACTCAAACACCCTTGCCCCTTCCCTCCTGCCTCCTGCTCCTCACTGTCTCCCCTAGTTGAATTCTGCGATGACATATGTTGAATCTTGTGATGAAGTATTGTTAGATGAATCTTTCCTACTCCAAACAATGACATATTAATGTTCTCTGTATTCCTTTTCATACTTTTCTAACTGTAATTTTTCCTTTATCAAGATTATTTTTAACACGCAAAAGAAGTTGATGTATATTCAATTATTTCCATTTTATGTAGCAGTCTTAGCTTCTTTTAGTATCCCTGATTGGATGTTTGTAGACAAGTTGAAAAGTAGTAGAGCGACACGAAGAAGGAATGAGTGTAACTCCGCAGGTTTCTTACGCATCACGAGGAGATTTTAGAAATTGATCAAAAATATTTTTAGCGCATTATTCCTGCAGGGAGAATAAGATTAGAAAAGACCATTCAAATGATTAAAACTTGTAATATTCCAAAATGTTTCTCGAGGTTCTTAGTGCATAAAGATTTTTCTGGGAAGTTTGCATGTTTCATTCTTTTCAAGAATTTGTGAAGTAAATGAGCTGATTATCTGTCTATCTTTTGAATAGATGCTGACAGCAAAGGATTTAAATTTTGTCGGTTATACTTACAAGAATTTTGATGCTGTCAAGGGATTTCATCCTCTTGTTGGTAAGGATTTTGTCCTTTACATATTATTTTTGGATCATCAGGTGGATTTTTGTTTGTTGATATCAGCATTTTAATTTTGTATTTCAATCTTTTAAATTTGATGATTTCAGTCAGCATTTCAGTTTAATTTGGGGAAGGAGTTAAACACATTTTCTTTGTTTAGTGGTTAATTCGCTGAGGCTCCACATTGGGTATTGAATCAAAATAGCCTAACTGCCCACATTATTGTTTCTATTTGTTCTATTTGAGCATCAACTATTAATAAACATAATCATCAGTGTTTGTTTGCTCCCTGCTGCAAACGTGTTTTGAACCACACGCAATTATATATTCGGTAGATCTTTTATGTTGTTTCTGCATGCTTTGACTTTTGACAGCAACTGTCATAATATACGTTGACTATTGTCTATATATTGACACTTTTATATGCATATGAATAGTCTGTTCATGAAGTAGTTTGTTCTGAGATAAGGAACTCCTTGATTTAAAATATGCATTTTGGATCAATGGGAGACATGTTGACTGGTGGATGTTGGGTAAATAATTCTTGAAGAGAAGCGAGGGCTTCTTAGGAAAGAAAAAACCATTGTTCCAAGGGAATGTGTCACCCCCACCTCCCCCAAAAACAACAGGCGTCTGGGATGTTCTGGGGATGGTGGGATGGGGAAATGACCCCATCTGCCACACTTCCTTTATTGTGGGCATCATGGGGGTTGTCTTTGGGATATTACTGAAAATCAGGGGACATTTCTAGGATGCCCCCATATTTTTTGAACTTGTCGGGATTTCACGTCGTTCGCAGGGTGGTATGGGGACGTTGGACGTCTTTTTCATATTTATTGTTTTTGTTTAAAAAGACAAAACAAGGTATGTAGCCGGTAAGTGTATGGGAACCTGGTACATCAATTCTTTTTGGGGGCTTGAGTACGGCTTTGGGTACAGCTGTACAAAAATAAGAAAATTAACTCGTATAATATTCATAAGAGTAAACAAAATAAGCTAAATAACCACAAAACATAATGATATTTCAATGCCAAATGTCATGATAAATTCTATTTTTTGTTCCTACATAGGTTAAATGTATTTGACAATACATATGACACCATTTTGAGGTTTGTGCATGACCTTAGTCCTTTAGACTTTGTTGGCAAAATAATTTGTTCCCGAGGGCAAATTGTGGGATTTCACCAACGCTCTAGGACTAGGTCCCTCTGCTTGAATGGGGCAGCTCCATTTATTGAAAGCAAGGAAACAAATATAAACTAAACTAATTTAGGGGGTGGCCCGTAGACCGGGATCACACAGAATACTTCCCTAAACCTATGGCAATTGCTTGTATGGAATACAAGGGAGGAAAATTGCTTAGAGAGAGATAGGAAAGGGAAATAAGAGGGGATTTTAACCAACAAATAGCATAGCTGAGTTTATTGCATTAAAATCAGAGTATTTCACTTGCATCAATAAGAAGAAACCATTCACATAGAAATAGGAACAATCAACAAGAAACACAGTTTTATTGCATCATGTTGCACAATTTACAATGCTCTTGGAGTATAAGTTGAGATGGAGACAAAATTTCAATAGACAAGAGAATAGAGGAAATGAAGGCACTTGTTCCTAGAAAGACAATGGGAGCTAGTAAACAAGAATTAACCATCCCCTTACAATGAGGAGATCATCTCCTTTTATAGCTTTACAATTCAACTCTTCCTCTACCCCCACATGACTTTTCATGTTCCTATTCAACTTGTGACTTTTCATTATCCTAGGAAAGAACAAATTAAGTACCCCTCTTATAATTTGAGGAAGTACTTTTACATCTTGCAAATATTTCAATGAATAGGACAAAACATCATGATCATATACAATGAGGAATTAGGAGGAAAGAAGAGGAGAAAGAATGAGAGAGGAGAAAAGAGAAGAAATGCTCCAAAGCATGGATGAAGATGCCTCCGCCTTTGATGAAGATCCGCTCCGAAGAAGTTGAAAGATGACAACTTGACCCCGATGACCCTCCACAATGATGCATTGATGAAGAGCTTTGATGAAGGCCATTTTGAACACTTTGCCTCTTTTGAAAACTCTTGAAATGGTGAATCTCTGCAACATTGCTTGAACACACCGAGAAGAGGAGTGATGAGCACTTGAGAAGTATACCACTGAGAACATTGGAGGATGACTTCCCTCATTGAGAAAATCCTTCTGATCCTTGAGACACTGCCACATTTGTGTGATCAATCATTCACATGGGAGAAATTGGTGCATTTTGCTCATACGAGCATGATCCTGATTTTGTCACTACAGAGAGCACTGATGATGAATGAGACATGAGACCAAATCCTTCTGAGTCCGGAGTAAGGAAAGAAGAATGAAACCAAAACCAATTCCATCCACCAATTGATCATGCATTCCATGAGAAATGAATTGAAATGGCCTTCAAGACAAAATTGACATATTTCTCATTTTGACACTTTATGCTCACCACATCGGGACATGCAAGAATTTTCTTGAAATTTGAGTGGAAGACCTTTGTGAGTTCCAAAACCATTAGAGAATGTGTGAAGGACTGAAATGTGACCACTTTTAGCTCATTTCACCCATTTACTATTTTTAGAATATTCATCATTATTGCCCCATTTTAGCCAATTTTTGTAGTTTTGTCAATCTTGTCAATTTTGAGTGTCTCAATCATGGGGAATGAAATGAGGAGTATGAATGCACATTTTTCTCAGACTTACTATTTTTAGTAGGTGTTCCCATGAAGGCTTACTAAAAATAGAAAGTGGTCTTCCCGTGTTGGATTCAAACGAAACCACTTGCAAAAGTTTTTTTTTCATTTTAAGTCTTTGCTCCAATTTTCGGGGATTTCAATCACTGGAGTTGTGTAAATTTGATAAATGAGTATTTTTGGCTGCAAATTTCGACGGGCTGTAGAAAATAGTAGAGTGCACTAATGGAGGCATGAAAACACTCCCTTAAAGGTGTTTTTGTAAGGAACCTTCAGTTCAAATCTCATGGAGATCAAAGCGAGGGTTTGTGAGATATGAGCAAAAAGTGGTTTTGGCATAGGGTTTCATGGTGAAATCTGAGCATGACTAGGTTACAATAGCAATGGATGGAGGAGAGCTTTTAAAAATGGGCTCCAAAATGACTAAGTGTTGTTTAAATATTTGAAAGTTAACCTGGTTAAGGAAACTCACCCTGGACTCACTTTACACTTTCTTCCTAACTTGGGTTGAGGGTGAGTTAAGACTTACTAAATGGGTCGGGAGCCTCTCATGTCCCTTACCACATTTAGTAAGGGGACATGAGGTGCAAAGGTGCAACAACATGGAGAAAATGCGCCATGGGGGTAGCCATCATGAGGAGGGGGACAAACTTGATGAGTTGGGTGAGTTGAAAACATGACCTAGGAAGCTAGTTGTGAGTGGTGAGTGACAAGAGAGGGTAGCTTCCAAGGTGGCACACTTTTTTGCACCTGATGCACTTTTGCACCAAGTGCAAAGTGCGACAGGTGTGTAAAATGGTGCCAAGGGGGAGCTTCGTCATGAGAGGGGGTGTTTGGAAGGTGTGAATGCATACCACTTACCTAACACATGAAGATGCCACTTAAGTGACAAAAACCCATCTTTCCCTTGGGGGCGCACTTTTTTACACCTCATGCACTTTTGCACCATGTGCAAAGGTGCAATAGGGCCTTCCTGGGTGTGGTGTGTCATGGAGAGGGGGCCATTTTGACTTGTGAGTTGAAAACACTCACCTAACCACCCAAAAGGCCATTTAAGTGACGAAACCTTCTAACTTGCTCTCCTCACCTTGGTGGCGCATATTTTTTGCACCTTTGCACCAAGTGCAAATGTGCAAAAGTGCATCCAAGGTGCAAAAATGCGCCATAGATACATTTGGAAACCCCGCCTTCACCAATAATTGCCAAAAATAGACACCGGAGAGTGATTCTTTTCCTCGAGAGTTACCTAGGCAAACCTTATATCATTTTGACTCTAAAAGGTCTGTTGAGATCATTCCCACAAGTTTTAGGAGCCAATTCTATCTGCAATTTGAAATTTACCCCATTTTTTATTCTCCTCAACCCTGTGCATCGGTGAAAGACACTGCCACCAAAAAGTATGATAATGAAAATGACAACCAACACATTGTGAGTGAAGAGGGCATTGCATAGGTCACATTGGGATTTGAATCAGACCTCAACTCTCCATATAACTCCTGGAATGCTCATTTGAATCCCCACCAGATTAGGAGTCTTCATCCGCACTTTGTTGAGCCAATATCTCAAAATTCGAATAATAGAATCTCCCAAAACCTTTTTGCAATGTGAAGTAGGCCTTCTTAGCTTTCCGATGAGTATTTGGTCACTTCACAAAATATCCCGAGGCTCTGCAACATTCAAAACAAGCCCACTAGCTTTTTACTACTTTCATTTCCTTGCACCATGCTATAAGTAGCCCAAAGTGTTGCATACTTTGTTTCTAAACCCGATTTTCCTTGCAGAACTTCCCTAAACTGCCTCGATGATCTCTTAGCTCTGTCACACACTTTGTTTGGATGCATTATCTCTTCTTTGTTAATTCTTGGGGTGCTTACCAAATGCAAAAACCTTGAAAAATAGGCCTTTTTGGGCCTCAGGAGCAGTCCTTCAAAGTGGATCAAAATGAATCCATGAATTGCTTCCCACAAACTTACCTGCACATGAAACACACTTTAAAAATATAGTTAGCACATCCCTCTTGGCCATGATGGGGTTTACATAGTCAGAAATTGGCCGGAGGGCAGGTTTACATTACCTAGTTCAAGGATTTTTGAGTGTGGTGCTAGTTGTCATGGCATTTTTTTCAATTTTCATGCTAGACATTTAGCATGACAACAAACTTGAATGCCAATTCACAACAAAAATCAAGTCTTCTTTGGACAAGTTGCGTACACAACATGAATTAAGTTCCCAAGCATGGGTCATTGATGCTTGCGAAAAAAAAATCTTATTATTTCTGGTCCTTCACAAATGGGGCATAAATGCACCCAATTTTTGTTTCCATGGTACGAACTTACATGGCATTCGAGGATGATGATGATTAGTTTTGAATACATTGCTAGAGCTGCCATATATCACCTATCACTCATGCCCCTTTCACCCATCTTAAAATGATACTTTTCACTTTCTTTTGTGTATAATGGTTATAACGGCCACTTATTATAACCACTAAATATAACTCCTAACAATTATGTTATGACACTCAAATTAAATGTAACTTTATATGCAATTTTTTCATGTTATTCACTAAGATTTGTATAGTTTATTTTGTCACCTTTAAATACAACTTTTTCATGTTATTTCCTAACATTTGTAACTTATCCAGAAAACCGTTTGTGTTTTGCAAAATCACTAGTTGATGACATTGTTGTACATGCTACACAATAGATAAATAGTGCAGATAAAACAAAGATACAATGCTAAAGCTTCCATTTGTTCTCTTTTCAACTTGAAAAGTCAATTGTATTTGCAAGACAAAACTGAATTATTGGAAAGCAAAAATCATTAGACACTCTCACAAATATCGAAGAGTCAGGACATCCGGACTTTCTATAAGCAAAATAAAATATTATGTTTTAGAAAGAACTTGTAAAGAACAATTTTAAATGTCGTATTTGATTTTTTTGACACAAAAACTCTTTTTGGGCCTACACGTCCTAGGTATGCGGGATAGTCTCTGGTACGCCCACATACATACCGAGTACTATCCCATGCACTTGAGATGCTCCCCACGTACTGTAACCTAAGTCACCGCATTCAAATTCATGTTCGAATTCTCCAATGATAAAATTCGTTGCTTTAAAAATCAACAATAAAATTCGTTGCTTTAAAAATCAACAATAAAATTCGTGATTAAATTCGACTAAAAAAATCTGAATAATTTCACATTTTATATAAATAAACATTGTCAAAATAACTTTACAACAATAAACAATCTAAAATTAAATAAACACACACACACACATATATAATAAATCGTTAACTATTAATAATTTAAAATATTTTATTTTATATATATTTATTTATTGAACTATGTACTTTATAACCATATTAAAAAACCTAGATAATAATATCCTAAAAAATATTTAGAATTACAAAAATATTAATAAAAAAATAACTTTATATAAACTAAATAATATAAAAATAAAATAAATAAAAATTAATTAAATAAAATAAATCTAAATGAACTAAACTAAATAATAATAAACTACAAATATAATAAAATAACCTAAATCTAAAACTATAAACCTAAATAAAAAATTAGTCAAACTTATCACGAAACTCGGTAAGAGTATAGTTACCTAAGACTTTGGGGACTTGGGGGAGAGTTTTTGGGACGACAAAAAAATTTCTTTTGAGACAAAGAGGGGGATGACTATTAAAATAATATATAAAATTATAAATATTAAAAATATACTAGATAAATTTTAAATTTTTTATGAATAACAATTCATATTTATATATCAGTCCACCATGTGCATACAATCCACATTCAGACGTCCATATTAAAAACTCGCAGCATACATATAGCTATACTAATGTTATATGTTCATATAACTTTTAATATTAATATGTATGCTATTAGTTTTCATAGCATGTTGATACTGATCAATGTGCATTTGTGCTTGAAAATTTCTATATTCATATATCACTCTTGTTTCTTAATATGTCTTTGTAATATAATCCAATTGGGTTATGCTTAACGAGTAAACATTTATAAAGAGAAAACAATAAATAAATTAATTTTAATTTTTTTAAAAAATTATTAAAATGAATAAAACCAGAAGTCCTCGAAATGTTTGGGGACTTCTAGCCAAATCCTGCCGTCCCGAACGCCCCCACGCGTCCCGGACGTTTCTTCTTCTCGCCAAACGTCTCGGGGACATTTCCTTTGATCTTTGCATAGTTGGAAACATGGGGGAAATGTTCCGTCCCACCGTCCCCAAGACGTCCGAGACTCCTGGATTTTAGGGGGACGTGTCCCCGCGTAACTATGGGTAAAAGTCAATATAAATAATAATAGACTAAAAAATAATAAAATAACCTCGATCTCGAAACTATAAACCTAAACAATATATTAGTCGAGCTTATTGGACGCGCTTACCAAGCTTTTCTAACTCTCACGACGTTGCTTCTTGATTCATGGAGTTGCTTCTATATTCGGGATTTCTTGTTTCAATTGATGGCTGCAAGATCTCCTCAAGATCTCACTGTTCACGACATCAACATGGAATTGACAGCAATAGACTAATCTAATACTAAATGTTGAACATTATAGGTAGGCATGTGAATCCCAAATAATGACAAGGGAATTCCTTTGAGAAAAGAATTCCTCAAGCCGATCGACATTCATTTTTCATCCTAATTTGTTTTGTTGGATAAGATGCTTGAGTTGTAGGAGCCCTGTAACTTATAATCCTGAAAAAAGTGGATTTGGTGATGAGAGTCCAAGAAAGAGCAAGGGAAGAGGGTGAAGGAACTGGTGACGAGAGACACATTTGGGATGATGTGAAATACTTCACATCGATTTAGACTAAAAATATAATAAAATAACCTCAATCTAAAACTATAAACCTAAACAATATATTAGTCGAGCTTATTGGACGCTTCTATTAAGCTTTTCTGATTCTCATGACGCTGCTTCTTCAGTTCATGGAGCTGCTTCTATATTCATGAGTATTGTTTCAATTGATGGCTTCAAGATCTCCTCAAGATCTCACTGTTCACGACATCAACAGGGAATTGACAACAATAGACTAATCTAATACTGAATGCTGAACATTATAGGTAGGTTGCGAATCTCGAATAATGACAGGAATTCCTTTGAGAAAGGAATTCCTCAAGCCAATCGACATTAATTTTGCATCCTAATTTGTTTTGTTGGATAAGATGCTTGAGTTGTAGGAGCCCCCTGTAACTTATAATCATGACAAAAAAGTGGATTTGGTGATGAGAGTCCAAGAAAGAGTAAGGGAAGAGGGTGAAGGAATTGGTGACGAGAGACACAATTTGGGACGATGTGAAATCCTTCACATTGATTATATCTCTACTTTTTAACATCATCAAACATAGCCCCAATCTTGGTGAGATATATGAGTCTCATTGACAACATGCTTGGCCAAATGAAGACAACTATTCGGGGTGAGCATCCCAAACCTAGAGTTATACCATGAGCATATTCAAACCATCATTTAATATATGTAGGAGAAGCTGAATACGCTACTTCAATGGGCACATATGTGGAGATGGCTGGTAGAATAATCCCTTGGGAAGATGAGGAGGTGAAGTAGGGCTTTATGAAGGCCTTGAAAAAAATGTATTATGTAGGGAGGTTTCACATGTCGAATGGAGTTGCTCAAGTTTTCTAAACTTGATGGCTACAAGTCCTCATCAAGGATGGACAAGCTAACTTTGGCATAGGAGAAGCTAGTGAGTTGGTGGCGAATGTATGGGCATCCAGGATTGTTGCAAACACGTGCAATTTGCCTCCTTTCCCATGTTTCTAGTTCCTCTACTACTTGAATTGGTCAACATATGGCTGGATCCACTCTCTTAAGAGGAATAAACTTGCCTCTAAAAAAGCGGAGAAGCTTGTAGCCGAGTGTCTCGTGTCTCATGGATTGCAAGACAACCGAGTACACGTAGACCCTAACAATATAGTGGGATGTAGATCCCTAGTAGCAGAGGTAGGTATAAGAGGAACATAATGTGCAACATGGATTGATTGGGATCCCCGTGGAGGATGAGGACGATAGATCCAACGAAGAGTTCATGGATGTTATTTCAAATGTTGAATCTGATTTTGAGTTGTAATCATTGTTGTGATATTGCTGGTGTATTTCGGATTAATGAGATTAGATATTGTTACTTGATTAATTCGTAATGGTTTTATTTCAGCTTATTTATGTCTCTTCTAGTTATTTTTTTAGTTTATTTGTATATTTTAAATATTTATATATTCGATCATCCACATAATGTCGAATTTTCTTGCCATCCTAAAAACTCCATCTTGTCATCAACAATTATGGAAATAATAGAGTTCATCCTATAGTTAGGATCATGTTTATAGTTTTGACACGTTTAAATGATTGATGTGTGGAAATATTTTACGAGTTGTTGCTCAAAGCAATGCCTTGAATGTCAATGGTTTGTGAAAAGTAAAATTATAGTCCTCTTTGCACATTGTGATACAAGAACATCTAAGTTCGCAAGAAATCTTGCATTGGTAAAAAATAATTTGGTAGTAATAAATAGTTTTGTGCAACACTTTGGGTGTGAAACCCTTAAATGGCCGATGAAGTTTTGATTTTACATTTACTTTTGTAGCTGCGAAGAATTGTACATCCTTTGTTTAAAGAGTTTGTGTGCTTTAGAGATGCATCTTAAGATAGTGAAGTCTTGAGGCTACCCACAAGTTTACCAATGCATTAGGTGGTGAAGTTGTGCTTAGCTATGCAAATGATGAGATTAGGCATGACCTACAATCTTGTGCAACCTTTGTGTTCTTGCGAAGCTCTATGACTCTGTGTGAGATTGTGATCTTATGCGCATTGTCCTTGATTGATGAAACCCTACGAAATCGTGCGATTCTTTTGTGTTTATGATGTTGCACACGCTCCCAAGAAATTGAGATTGGAGGCAAAAATATGTCATTTATCTCAAGACACATGTTGTAACCAAGGAGCTAACTTTGTCAAATTCTACGAATCATGATGAGATCAAAATTAACCAGGAGCTAGCTTTGGTAGACTCCATGAATTGTGATGAGAAACAAATGAACTAAGGAGCTATTAATATTATAAAAGATGGAGTTTTGTAAATCTTTGAATGTTCTAAAGAGAAGGATAAGTTTGGAAGTGGCCTCTTGCATTGGAAATTTGTGGATTAGAAGATCTTTCCCCATGATTGGATTGGTCTCAATGTAGAATTTGATCCTTTAGGAGATGTGAGGATGGAATAATGCCTCAAATTCACCACCTTTGACACTTCCACTTTTGGGCTTGATTTTGTCTTGATAATTTTTCTAGTATTGGGGCAGTCATGTTCAGGCCAATGAAGATATTGCACAAATGTGTTCTAGTATGGAAGACATAAGGTTAATGTCAACTTGGGGAGTGAAGAATTTTTTTAGATAATTAACATGGGTGATGACTAAAACTTGGTTTTTTTATTGAATCCGAAATTGTAGGGATGAGCTGCACATAATTCTTAGGCTTAGCTGCCAAGGACTGAAGGGTTTTCTATTCCGCCAAATTCGCATGGAGAATGATCTCGGCCTTATCTCTTATTTATTGGTCTCTCCTGGGATTGGAACTTTGGTGGATGGCTAGGCAACACCTTTTACACCATCACAAACACCGTTCGACCACAACCCATTCGATACTAAAACGTAGTTTTGAATGCTTGTTCCTTGATTGATTTTGTACTACAAGAATGCTTTTGCATGTGCTTGCGAAGATTTGGTGTGGGTGCCACACAAGTTTCCATTGGCACTAGGTGCTCAACTAGTGCAACTTATACCATATATTATGAACCACAACTATGCTGAATGGGTGCAAGAGGAGATCGATGTAAGAATCATATTATGAATTAAAAATATATTTTTTTATGTATTAACTCAGGATACTTAACTGATAGCTTGTTAGTAACTGAGGATTTTTTTGCAGGACTTGTTGGCATATGAATCTCCTTGAATATATGTGCTAAGAAGTACATACATGATTTGGGTGGGCTGACTTATAGCATGTCGTGAGAGACCATTGTGGTATTTCCTTCTACTACCTTACACAACCTTATACCACCTCATCACGTTCACATCATCTTCAACTACCCTTTAGATTCGTTCCCCCTGTTAACCCTCTTCTTTCCTTTTCCTTCATTTGGTAATGTTCGATGGCAAGAAATAACAGGTTAGGTCTCTTCTAAATCCTCCTTTGGCTCATCAACACCCTGTACTGCTACTTTTTCATGTTCTTCATTGGTATCTTCAATGTAGAACAATTTCTTGTTAGCACATTTATGTTTCTGACTATTGCTGTTATAGTTAAAACTTAAACCCTTTTGCTCACTTCTCTTCAATTTATTGTGGAGTCAACTTGGTAAGTTGAGGGAATGAGTGTGTTGATGAGTGCTTTTTCTTTCCTCCTTGTGCGCGAAGGTAATGGACTTAGATACATAACTCGGTTACACGTGTGTACATCTAGCTGGATGTAATTCTTGAGCTCCCCAAAAATGTGAGTCAAGTCTTTATCCACGATTTTCTCCAATCACAAGGATAGGTTCTGTGATTGCCGATGATTGCCGAGTATAATACCTAAGAGATCTTGTTTGTCGCAGTTTTGCTGATTGGATGAAGTAGTTCACTGTTGTGATTTGCATCAGCAATATCGTTAGTAAAAACTGATTAGTTGACAGTAAAATCCCTCTTCTTTGAGCACACATCCATCAATACCAAATGAATTGCTTAGATCCCAAATAGAGGGATGCCATATACAACCTTCTGTCCTTAAGGGGTTTGATGTAAATCAAAGAAATTCTCCATTTGGTTGATCTAGGTGATCGTATCCTTTCCACTTAACTAATGCAATTCCCCTTTCAACAATATGTTCCAAAACCCCAAATGAGAGCAAGTTGAGAATGAGGGTTGTGCTGTTTTTGGGCTTGGATTGGGATGCCTATGGTTGGGATGAGCACTATTGAAGTGTGGCTGGTTTTGAAAGTCTTGTTGCTATATCACTGTCAGATCAAATCTTTCCCAAGCTTCTCCAATTGATTGTTGATGCTACCCAAATCTCCTTTGATGTTGTCTATATCTTTTGTGTAGGGTATTTCTAATTGCATGTTGTACATCTCGGTAGAGAGATGGCTCATAATGCCACCTTCGTAGAAAACCCCATTTTGAAGATTCATCGATTCTTATTTTTGACTCCATCTCCGCTTTGTTAGGAAATTTTCCTGGAGTAATGGAACCTTTGTTGTGGCATCTAGTGTGGGGTCTTGTCATGCACTAATGGGTTAAGGTTTTATGGTTTATGGTTTTTGGATTCAAGGTCTAAGATTTAAGGTTCCCTATTGGGTGCAAAATAGGGCAACTAATGACATATAATGTTGTGATCGTTTTTGCTCGAGATGAATATAATGAATGCTATATGCGAAAGGGGCAAAAACCTGAAAATTAGGGTTAACGGTGTTATATTGTTGCGATTGTGTCGCCAAGACGAATCTAACGTCAATTATAGTGTGTAAGAGTGCGGAAATATTCATATTTTTGTTTGTTTTTTATTGTCTAAAAATCCTAAAGCAATACTAAAAAGACAAAAACATAACTTCTTTCTCGATCATAGGTATTGTTGTTTAGACCCAACCAATCAAACACTTAAATTAGATGTTGCACAAGAAACTTGCTGATATTGAAGCTCTGATATCACTTGTAATGAAATGACTTGGATAGGTAAGCAAAATTACAACAATATAAGTATTCGTAGCACAACAACAAGGGATATTCATAGTAACAAGAGAAAATCCACACAATTTGATCGAGAGCAGAATAGAGCGTTGAAAATATATGACTTAGCCACTTCGAGGGGCAACCTACAAAACCTTGCAATAAGAACCAAATAAACAATATGATCATCACATACTAACCACCACCTCCTATGTGTATACTGTACTTAGGCTATAAGGTTATGATTATCATGACTTAAGTATAAGGTTATGATTATCATGACTTAAGTAAACGGTTGTGTTAAGCACAAGTCGGCCACACATATCCCATTACACATTATAGGTTAAGGGTGTAGCATTGTTGCACAACTCTGAAGACTAAACTGCACACTCTACTTGATAAGCATGGAGTGCATAAGTTTCAAAGGCTTAGCCAAAATTTTGAGGTTTAACATCGACACTGTTTGGCACAACTCCACCTTACACAAAACAACGCATCAACATGGTCCATGTAGCACCTACAAACATACCACACAACTGAGCCCTTTTCGCAGAACCTCCAAGTTGCACATTGGTCACGTGGACACTTTACGCCATGTTGTGCCATGCCACGTGACACTTCCATGGATCATACTATACTAGAGAATTTGCTAGCATACTGTGCATCTGGCAGTTAAGCCACACAACCATTCGAAGGTGAAGAGTCACACATGGAAGCCCAAGTTGTTTAACTTCCATAATAGTCCTTTATGCTTTCATGATTTTGTAATATATGTATACACATCTATAGCATTAAATAGCATGGAGATAGCTATAAAGATAAGCAACCATACATCTCCCTCGATAGTATGCCATGTACAAAACACACAAATTAATACAATTTCTGTTTTGGCTCTTTAATTTCTCTATCATGTTCAACTCAACATTACTACTTCGGCATATACACATACAACACATCTAGATCCTCATCTAGAGCATAGAAAAGGATCCCATTGAGAGCTGGATCAATGGTATCAGAGCGATTCTTCTTGTATGGCCCATTGAACAAGGCTAGAGTTTGAAGCTCCACATCAAACCATGAGTTCCCTCATATTATTTCCTGTGCTGATTCAACAAAGTTTAGATGGCGAGAAGATAACAAAGTACGAGTTCAAGTCCATGCGATGATCAAGCAAGAAATTACAAAGGCTCTTAAAGAACAAAATATATTTATTTTCAATCAGTTCGCTGTTACATCGTCTCATTCACCATGCAAATTATTTTTGGTCGACTCCTCCCTAGGTTTCAAGTACATGTAGGAGTTCCTTTGTTTGGGGAAAAATAATGCAGACATAGTAGATAACATATTAGACTTATTAGACTCATATTTTTATATGAATGGTTTTCTGACGAAGAGAAAATCAAGGTTGGAATCCTTAAAGTCTCTTCACCCATCAAGTAGTAGTGGCAAGCCCATAGTCTGTGAGAGAAAGACTAGAGGGTAGAAAGCTACGAGTCAACTTGGGAAACATTCTTGCAAGCCTTTCAGGATGGATACTAACATGAAGATGCCTATGATGACCACTATATATAGTGGCAACAACTATGGCAAGGACATGACCAATCCGCCCAATGCTTCATTGATGCCTTCCATGACTTGTATGATGAACTTGGATTGTTCGAGTCAAAGGAGATAAAGTTTTGAGCACAACGACATTCAACCATTCATTTATAGCAAACTAATGCCGGCTAAGCTCAAGACAATGGGAGAAGCCTAATGTTATAAGGCAACCCTAAAGGAAGAGTCCACAATGAAAGCAAGCAAGATGCATCATCTTGGACAAGTACTGTCTATCTAAACAAGTAGATGGTGTGAAAAATACAAAACTTGCAGCTATTCCAACATAGAGTTCCATGTGCATAAGAACTTGTTTGTGAACGCAGGAGCAAAGTATCCCAAAAAGCAGCCATTCCGAGAGGTGGAGGCCTCAAATCCTGAAGCTACTTGCCTTAATGCAATAACCGCAGTGACAACCCAAGATGTTGAAGTTGAATGCCTATTCTATTCACAGATTGGGATGGTGGGGCAAGGGCAGCCACTAGATTTTTTGTTCGATGGCAATAGCATGAAGAATATCATCTTTGAAACAGCCATCAAGTGATTGAATATGCCAACCATGCCTCGTCCACATCCCTACATTTGGGATGGACCAGTTCCAACAACATCAAAGTTATACATATCCCTCGTTAATGCAGTGTCTTAAATGCTATCCATTCTCTCTTAGAGGAGCTATTTTGTGAAGGAACACCAATTGATGCTTTTGATCTATTCCTTGGGCATGCAAACATGCATAGCCACCATGGAGTGTACACAACCAACCTTAGAGTATCACCATAATAGTGCGCAGTATGAGAATCTGTATTCTTGAAGAGATTCCATGCTCTAAACATGTTGTACCAGCTGGTGAGAAGATTGCAACATAATCTATCATCTCTAGTAGCACAACCTCAACTGGAAGAAACAAATCAGGTCATGGAAACCATGTACACTCGAGCCTTTTCTATGCTGGTATACAGAATTGTCATTGCAGGCCAAAATGATCGCAAAGGAAAGTGGTTCACAAAGATGCAGCTCGATTGCAAGTTTCTGCTCTTGTTTCCTAGAGTTAATGCAATTGGGATGATTGATTCTTAGGAAACAATGGCGAATGATCTGCATGAAGCCATGCCACCACATGCTCTTACCTTGAGTACCTTAGTCACTTGCACCACTCTACGCAACACCAAGAAACATGTTGTACAACCTTCACACAACTCCTAACTTGTTGTGGATCTTGTGTAGCACAATGATCCATGCCACAGTTCCTAAGACTACACCACTCTCTCTCCCGGATAGGCACAAGGAATGTAAGTTTTAAGGGCTTAGTCAAAATTTTAAGATTGAACATAAATGTCGTTTGGCACAAGTCCATGTTCTGCACAACGACGTGGCAACATGTTTTGTGCAACCTACATTGCACTGTGATGCCATGTCATGCACACAACCTCCGTGTAACCTCAACTATTCGTGTAACACCTATAGACATCTTGTGTAGCTCAACCCTTGTGCAAAACCTCCAAGTTACACATTGGTCACGTGAATCTCCGTGCATTGTTTGCCATGCCAAGTGGCACTTCCATAGCTTGCGTTATGCTAGAGAATTTGTCAAAATAATTTGCACTTGACAATCAAACAAAGTGTAATAGTAGGAAGGTGAAGAGACACATAAAAGCCCAAGTAGTTCAACTTCCATAACGGTTCTTTATGTCTTCATGAATTTGTAATACACACACATATATGTAGCATTAGATAGCAAAGAGATAGGTAGAAGATAAGAAACCATACATCTCCTCGAGAGTATGTAGTGTATAGAACACACAAATTAGTATAATTTTTGTTCGATTTCTATTAAATTCTCTATCCCATTTCACTCAACATTATTGCTTCGTATATGCACACAACACATCTAGATCCACCAAGAGCATTGGCCCTTGGACCTCTTGGGATTAAGATCAATTCGCATATGGGATCGAGATCAATGATGTCGATTTCTCTTTTGAGCAACGTGGTATCATTTTTGGTGTGATTTTGGCGAGTTGCATTGTTTTGAGAAATCTTTATGGGATGATTTTGATTTTAGAGTTGATTTTTGTGTCTTTTTGGAGAGTAGGTCTCTTTTCTAGGGTATTGCCCAAGCCTCATTCGCAACCAACCCCAAGTGCTGCTATCAAACCAATGGAACCATGTTTGTATGTAAAAGGTTTCATGGTTGAAGATTTTTGAGCAACCATTATTGGAATAACATTTGTTGCCATGACAACAACATTTTTGTTGAGTACAATGCTAGTCCACCTCCAAGGAATTATGGGTGTTAGCAAGGATGGTTACAAGACTAGTATCGAGCGGTGGGGTGGAGTGCAATAGATTTAGGCAAAAGAAATAATTCATTTAGTATTGTGATTAAAGAAAATATTTTGTTATGTATGACCTTGGGATACTTGAGAGTAATAAAGTATTTTGGCTTGCGTATCACGCCAAGTAAATGTCTTTGCAAGGTTATTATTTAATCTTCAAGGTTAGTCATATGTCAAAGCAATGTGTTTAGTATTTGTGGTTGTCAAACAAGACTTACATATGTTGATTGAACGTCTATTTGAGGAGCTAGCTTAGCTTTGTTCTTCGGTTGTCAATGTTTTTTTATACATTTGGAGAATATATTATACATGCTTAATTAAACATATAGATAAAGTGATAAATTCTCTACATATATTTTTGTTATTATAGAGTAAAAATGGTGGACATGGGAATTGTTGGCAAGATTTTATTTCGCTTTTGTTTCTTCGATCTCATCACGGGCGCGCCGGCGTTCGACATAAAATTTGCAACATTGGAGAGATCACCTATTGATAGGGTGATCTAACCTCTGTGTTTGAGAGGGGCAGCTCCTCAGTATGATTGGTTGCGCAGGGTTTTTGATAGTTTTAACCTAGAAAGCACCCAAAAGGAGAAAGAAAGGAAAGAGAGAATGGAATGAAAGAGGAAGGAAAGGTAGTAAAATGAATAGAGAGAGGGCATATGCAGTGGACAAACAAATACAAATCTCATGCCTACATGCTTTGGAAAGTACACCATGAAATAAAATAAGATTGAATGTTCATACTTCACATGAAAAGTAAGGAAAGAAAAATTATGTCATGTCCCTTTTTGGAGGCTAAATTGAAGGCCTTAACCCATTCTTTCCTCGTGGGTCTAAGGAGAAAAGCAAGGGGAAATTTGGAATTCTATTTTATTATTGCTTAGATAGTGTTTTCATTTATTATCATTTATCCTATTGGAAGCACCATGCTCCAATAGTGAATCTTAAGTAGTTTAGTAATAAAGGTATTTTGGGCATGTAGGCTCCAAATACCCTTTATAATATTTAAAAGCACCTACTTAAGGGGTTGGCCATGATGTAATGATTGTTTAAAGCACTCCTTATGGCTATTTAAGGAGGTCGCTTGGGCATTAAGGATTCATGTTTTGGAGATTATTCTTGTTTTGGTGAAAGTTGGCTGGTTTAGCTCTTTTTACTCTCTCTCTCAAGGATGAAACCCCTTGGGTTGAGGATCTCTTCCAAGGACGAAAACCCTTGGTTGGGAACTTGTGAAGGACGAAAACCCTTCATGAGGTTTTTGGTGTGCAAGCTGGTTTGAAAGGAAATAAAGTATTTTTCTCCTGCATGTATTGTCTCTTTGTTGAAGTTATATTTTATTTCAAGTGGAACGACCTATATTGAGGTGGTGTTTTGGTATGTGTGGTGACATTTTGGCAAATATGAAATTATCATCTTATTCTCTATATTTTATTAAGCCAATATCTCGAGTTTGGTGATTTTTGGTGATGTTCTACTATTTTTAGCAAGCTTGGGAATGTTCGCTGGTTAGGGTTCCATAATTAATTAATTTCATATGCAAATCTGATTTCTAACAGCTGCAATTAATTGATAAGGGTTTTCTATTAATTTTGGCACAAGTTTGGAAGTATTTTTGCAAGGTTTAACCCTATTTCGAAGGGCTGTTCTTTCCTAGGAAGTTCACTGCCTAGGAAGGGTTTGAGTTCAGTTTTTGTAGGGTTATTACAGCAGTGTCTTAAATCTGATTTGAGAGCTTTTGCCATTTCCCGAGTTCCCACAAAAAGGGACATTACAGTGGTATTAGAGCTCTTTCCTCCCAACTTGTGAAGTATGGCAGATTACAACGGTATTCAGTATTCTAATAGTTGTAAAGAAATTTTTGCTGTTAATAATATTCCCTTGAATTCTAATAGTTGCATGTTGAAAAATGCTAAGGGAACTTGGGAGCATGAGCGGAAGGATGAAGGGAAGCTTGGGGAACAAAAAGATGAAGTGAATAGCTCAAGCCATTCTCAAATGACAATGGAAGATGAAGTCGTTGAGAAAGAAGGTTTGGTGGTCAAGAGATCTAAGGCCATGGCACTTACACCCGTTGTAATTCTGAAGGATCAACATTATGAGGTAATCAATGATCATTGTTTAATTAATATTGATGATATTTTAGCATGTGATGAATTCAAGACTAAGGAGCAAGTAGGGGAAGCAAAAGGAATGGTTAGAACCCATTTCTTAAATGGACATGATAACAGTCAGCTTGCTGGTCTGTTTATGACAGCAGTCAAAAGGAGATCAGTTGATGGGATACTCAGCCTTAACAAGAAGCCCGGGGTTACCCAAGACAAGTACCGACAAATGTGGAAGGGAAAGATCTCATCTGGCGATGAAACCATGCCAAGGAAGAGTGCTGATTTGAACTTAGAAATTCTGAGTCATAAGAGATGCATAGGTAGCCCACGAGATGAGGGCATCTCACTTTTTGCCAATATATCATTTCAGATTTGTTACCATGGACAGCTGGTTAGGAAGAGTACTCATGTCTCATGTGTGTTGTATCCTCCTATGTCACCGCTGATTGGATATCATCATGCACATCATACTTCACGGGGTGATGAGGTAAGAAGTACTTTTTGTAATAAAAAGCATATAGATACTTGGGATCAATTCCAAAGGTGTTTCCACACATGGCATATAGGTGATATGTTGAAATTTACATGGGGAAGAATACCTGATTTCAAAATCAGTATGGAGGGCAATGATGGTGATTCTAATTTTCAGTTTCATATGTGGTTAACCCATGGTCCCATAATAATGGAAGAACTAGAAAGAATGGAATGGATGGGCAACATTCTTACTATAAAATGTGGCACACATCACCCATTCCGGGTGAGGGGTCTTCTTCATGACCAAAGGGTCACCATGCTTATAGAGAATGACAATACGCATTTGTTGGCAAGAAGGATGGGGCCAAACAAGGCTGGTTTCAAAGGCTTCACGGTCACCATAACTTATGGAACATATCCTCTTTGCACAAGAAAGATACCACAACTCGCTATTCCCATGAGAAGGTATGGATTTTGTATTGACTTCTTTGTTTTAAGTTCAGCTGAGGCACATATTGTTTTTGGGGTCAAGAGCTCCAAACTTTAGGGGAATTAACCCTCAAAATCCACAAGAAGGGATTGAAGTTCCACTCACAAAATGAAGAAGTCAGAATTTATGAAATCAGAAATGGAAATGGTAGGCATGTTAAGCAAGGAAAATCTGATTTTATTTCATTACCAGCAGTAGAGAAGGGACTGATTCTAGCTAAGAATACAAGGAGGAATGTTGCAAACAACATCATGAGGAGGATAAAGAATGAAGAGAAAATGAAACATAGTCATTGGAGCAATCACATCCATACATGTGCAAAGAAAGATTGTACACTTCTCACATATTTTAGAATGGATATAACAGCTGATTGCATATTCTCAGTTCTTCTAGAGCAATTTTCAGTTTCTACCACCTTCCAATCATGTGTGGACCTCATATTCGGTAAGTACTTAAAGGAATTTGTGCTTGTTTCCTTTGATGATATTGGGATATAGCAAAACATGGGTGAAGCATCTACAACACCTTAACATGATGATGGGAGTTTTAGGACAGCAGTCCTTGCAAAGAAATTCAAATGTGGATTTGGTTTGAGCAAAATTTTGTACCAAGGATATATCATAGAGTCTCGAGGGGTACATGTGGAGCAACAAAGGATACATGCCATACTTGGTTGGCCTCCTCCCGTCTCCATTTCACAACTCAGAAGGTTCCTTGGGTCTAAGAAGGGCTTTTCTCATCTTGCTGCCCTCTTAACTGATTTAACTAAGAAGGGGCACTCAGCTGGTCACTTCTAGCTCAAGAAACATTTGATAAACTCAAGAAGGTGATGTACTCATGCCAAGTACTTGCTGTACCTGATTCTTCTTTTCCATTTATGATGGATTTCATGCATACGGTGAAGGAAGACTGTTCTAATGCAAAATCAGCGTCCTATTGCATTAGAATTTAGAAAACAGAGAACTCAAGAAACATGAGCTGAATCTTCACATTTATGATGATGGCCATTATGCATGCCTTGGTCAAATTTAGGTCATATCTTGTTGGCGGGCCAACAAAATACAAGCTTTTGATTTTGACATTGTTGGTGAGAAAATTTGTTGGTTGGGCAAATTATTTGTCTACACCAATGTTCACGGGGCTACACCCCTCTGCATTGAATGGTACAACTCCCATTATTGAATGTAACTAATCTAATCCTAATCTAAATGTTGTTGGTTGGCCAGATAGGCCGGGGATCACACAGGGATACTCCACTGAACTTGTGGCAAAATGCTTGTATGGGGTACACGGAGGAAATTACGAGTTAGGGAGAAGGAGGGAAATTAGAAGGGGAGTTATTTTCGTGAGTAGGACAATTGCAGAGTTCACACACAGTAACCAGAGTAGTTCAACATTCAATATAGAAGAATAACAACATTGTTACAGACATCAAGACAAGATGAGACCGCGAATACAAAGTTTCAAAAATCTCCTTATCAAGAAAAACAACAAACTCTTTTCTCATTTATTAACATTCACAAAGTTGTATGATAAGAGAGAAATAGAGGAAATACAAGGACAAGAAAATGAATAAATGCAGCCTTTATTCCATGTGTAGTGATGAATACAAAGCAATCAAACTACAACAATTCACAATGCTACAGAGTTGAAATTCTCAAAATTTGGATTCTTTGGAATGGAGAAGCCATCCCAATTTATAACCATTTGAATTGACCCTCACCTCCATCACATGACTCTGTGTTCCATATTCCACTTGTGACTTTTCATTTTTCATTTAAGTGTTTCTCTTATAATTTTGAGAAAATACTCTTACATTTTTGAAAATATGTCACTTAAGTGAAAAGGACAAAAACAATGATGAAGCCCAACAAAGAATTAGACAGGAGAGAGAAAGAAGAGGGAGAAAGATAGGAAAGAGAGAGATGCTCTAAAGTGTGGATGAGGAACACTCCGCCTCTGATGTAGATCAACCCCGTTGGTGAATCGATGAGATGCTCCAATGCAACGATGAATTGTGAACCACTGAACCATGAAGAAAATATTCCCAAACAATCTGTGAAAAGTTTCCACTCCTTTGAATACCTTTAAATTTGTTGCCCTTGTTGACAATGATTATCGATTTCCTCTTTGCATAATACATGGAAACCCTGAACTTGAGTGTTTAGAAACACTGTTGAAAGGTTCTCCTGATGATCGTGGGCATTACTTATGGGGATCCTCTCTGAAGAAGGTGAAGATGGAAACCAACGCCTCTGTAATGACCTTCGCAACACCGCTCGTCTTATTTGAAAATTTCGATGAAGCTCATCACGAACAATTTTCCAATGATGATCACAAACTCTCCTTTGTACATGATGCACATATACTTTGGACCGTCGAATGAGTGTTTAAAAACACTGTTTGAGATTTCAAGAAGTGAATTCAAGATGCCCCACAGACAATGCTCGTGATGATATCAGATAAACACTGCGTGCTTTTGACAAAGATTGCTCATGGAATGATGTACTTGCTCATAGACACCGAGCAAGTAAGTGATGAGCACTGTTGAGTACACCGTTGACGACGGTGAAGAATGTTCCTTTTGTAAACATGAAACCACCATTCCAAACCATGGAACACCGCCATTTCTTTGAGATTGATTACATATGTGGAATGAGAAGCTGAAACAACCTATGAACTTGAATTTCATGGTCCCTGGAGGACTTACCATATTTGGAACAAGGGGTTACTATTTTAGTAAGTGGAAATTTACCCTCTTCGCGGTCCCACCAATGAGATTAGATTTCCAGTTACCCTTGTGTACACCGCTCCCAGCCTTAGATCGCTCTTTTGTGATGACTCACTAATAATGGCAAGTGTTCGTATAGCAAACTTACTATTTTTTTAGTAAGTAGCATTTTTTACCATTTTCGGCCATCGACCAACCATTCGATCTTCTAGACATCCTTGGTGCACACTGTCTTTGCAGAATCGCTTTTGATGATAACTTATCGAAAATAACAAGTGTCCATGAAGGAAGGCTTACCATTTTTGGAAAGTGGGTTTTGGGCCTCGGTTTGCGATGAAACAAACTTTTTCGATATGGGTTTTTGCTCTATAGTGCACCTCTAGAATTTCACGTCAAACTGGTTGCTAGATTGAGAGATTTTAAAATTATAAATTTTTGCCGCAAGAAACTTGGGGTTTCTTCGCTGTAAAAAATTTGGCCCATGCATGCGAGAGATTTCTTTGGGAGATTCAAGGCACCTAGGAAACTAGTTGTTTGCAGAAAATGACACGTTGATTCGTTTTGACGGTTTGTGAGATATGATTGAATCTCCTTCACAGACTTAGGGCTTTTTCAGGCAAAAATCTTCATTTTCGATCGTTTAAAAACCAGATTTCTTCATGTTTTTACTCTTTTAGATCGTGAAAATGATGTTAGAGGATGAAAATGGCGGACTCAGATTCAATGAAAATTTTGGTAGCATTCGGCAACATACAGAGGGTGTGGGGGATGAAAAATGCAAAAATGGCTAAGTCCTTTGGTATTTATAGCTTGGAATGTGAAGGGAAAGGGTGGGGCGCAATTTTTTGCACCTCATGTCCCTTTGGAAAGGTGCAATAGGGACATAAAATGCACCTTGCCCTCATTATGATAAGTGGCGAGTGATTATTCGTTGAGGAAAGTGGAGAAGGGGGCTAGAATGGAGCACTTGGGGGCCGGAAAATGGTCACATGGGGGTCCAGAAGGAAAGCCAAGGGTGGGGTGCATTTTTTAGCACCTCATGTCCCTTTGTTTTGGTGCAATAGGGACATAAAAATGTGCCTTGCTCTGGTTTGACAAGTGGCGCACATGCAAGGTTAGGTGGAGGAGCAGTCAAAGCAGTCAAAGGGGCTTAAGAGGCGGTTTCAGGTCATATGAGTGACTAGAAGGCTAAATGGGGGTGGGCGCAATTTTTTTGCACCTCATGTCCCTTTGATAAGGTGCAAAGGGGACATGAAAATGCGCCTTAACTTGGTGATGCCACGTGTCCCTTTAGAAAATTGCCTAAGTACCAAAGAGTGTACCTTGAGAGCCGACTTGTGAAGGTCATAACTTGAGCTCCCGGATGAGTTTTCGGGCGCTTCTTTATATGATTTTGCATGCAAAAGACCTTTTGAGAAGAATGGTGAGGGTCCCAAGGCTTGATTCTGACTGCAACACCTCCAAATTGCTTTTTTTTCTCGGGATTGCTTATTGTGCATGGAAAGAATGAGATGGCTTGAAAAATGCATGGTGCTTGAAGATGATCTGATTTTTTCCACCATGTGGGGGACTGAAAGAGCTTTCCAATGATATCTTGGTTGGACCATAACACATTCGGAGCTCCAGAATCACTCCTGAAAGTCATGTGATTTTTCGGCGCAAGCAAGCTCCTTGGGCCTCGAAAACCAAATTTCAAAGTGACCTAGTTCCTAAAGCTTCGATTCTTTCCATTTTCCCTGAATCGGTAGCCGACAATGATCTCGGACTCTTAAATACACCTCTATGATGAATATAAGTCTCCCGTGCCGCTCGATGATGGTGCACCCAACTTAGAAAGGTTGATGAAAGCCCCTTCTAAGCATGCTTGAAAATTGCCTTGAGAGATACTGTTCCAAAAGTTCCTGAATGATTTTGCTTGTTCCTAAATCACCTAGGGGAGGATTGATGACATTCAAAGATGAACAATTGGAGGACAAGATTGGACTAAACATCGAGGGGTAGGTTGATCTAGGGGTGTCTGGAAAGGTATGACATGAAAATTTTGACACTAGGGTATGGCTATCTTGTTTTTGAGTGAATTTTGCCCATGCAAAAACACAAGACAATAGATATTGAATATGTCAAAGGGAAAAATAATGTAGCAACAGATGCCTTGTCGGAAAACCAACTCTTCACAGGAATCAAGAAGGAACACAAGAAGTATCCCCATAAGGAGTCAAGGATTTGGAGCAACAAAGTTCATCATTGCCTGAGGACAAACAATCTTGGGAAGGGGGGACTGTCATGTCCCTTTTTGGAGGCTAAATTCTGAAGGCCTTAACCCATTCTTTCCCCGTGGGTCTAAGGAGAAAAGCAAGGGAAATCTGAATTCTATTTTATTATTGCTTAGATAGTGTTTTCATTTATTATCATTTATCCTATTGGAAGCACCATGCTCCAATAGTGAATCTTAAGTAGTTTAGTAATAAAGGTATTTTGGGCATGTAGGCTCCAAATACCCTTTATAATATTTAAAAACACTACTTAAGGGGTCGGCCATGATGTAATGATTGTTTAAAGCACTCCTTATGGCTATTTAAGGAGGTCGCTTGGGCATTAATGATTCATGTTTTGGAGATTATTCTTATTTTGGTGAAAGTTGGCTAGTGTAGCCCTTTTACTCTCTCTCTCAAGGACGAAACCCCTTGGGTTGAGGATCTCTTCCAAGGACGAAAACCCTTGGTTGGGAAACTTGTGAAGGACGAAAACCCTTCATGAGGTTTTTGGTGTGCAAGCTGGTTTGAAAGGAAATAAAGTATCTTTCTCTTGCATGTGTTGTCTCTTTGGTGCAAATTATATTTTATTTCAAGTGGAGCGACCTATATTGAAGTGGTGTTTTGGTATGTGTGGTGACATTTTGGCAAATCTGAAATTATCATCTTATTCTCTATATTTTATTAAGCCAATATCTTGAGTTTGGTGATTTTTGGTGATGTTCTACTATTTTTAGCAAGCTTGGGAATGTTCGCTGGTTAGGGTTTTGTAATTAATTAATTTCACATGCAAATTTGATTTCTAACAGCTGCAATTGATTGATAAGGGTTTTCTATTAATTTTGGCACAAGTTTGGAAGTATTTTTGCAAGGTTTAACTCCATTTTGAAGGGCTGTTCTCACCTAGGAAGGTCGCTGCCCTAGGAAGGGTTTGAGTTCAGTTTTTGCAGGGTTATAACAGCAGTGTCTTAAATCTGATTTGAGAGATTTTTGCCATTTCCTGAGTTCCCCAAAAATGGACATTACGGATTACATTTGACATAAGAACAAACATAACCACCAAGAATCTCAAGACAGTTCCATAAGCATCCTTGTATTTCTTATTGAAAAGGAACACAAAGTTTCCTTCTTGTCTTCTCTTCAACAAAGTCTTTACAATGGACAATCTCCTAGAGATTCTTAGACTCAAAGTTCTCTTGAACCTCCATAAGAAGCATCTAGATACAAAGTTCTATTTACTCCAATGCCTTAAGACCATAGGACACAAAGTTCCTCCAATCTCCAAGACCCTTTACAAATGACCTCTAACTCCCTTTTATAACCCAAAAGTTGGTTAAAAAGTAGTTAGGGTTTTATTACATCACATTAGGGCACAATTAAGTCACTTTAATTAATATATATTTATTTTAATAAAGTAAAATCACTTTATTAAAATAAATAAAATCACTGATGGATGATATCTAAGTTGTCATCTTCCATCACACAATCTTTTCCTTTTCATTCTTCAGTCTTCCATTAGATCATACTCGCTAGATTTTTTCTCCTTCCCATCTTGTGCATTCCCGTGATGAACAAATCTGGGCTGGGTTTCTTGTTCAGAGTTTTCTTCGTTGCTCTCGTCCTGTTCCACATCAAGAGACCTTGCAAAATCATCATTACTTGAAGAAGGGGGCGACGATTCTGCTGCCACACTCAAACTCTTCTCTACACTGTATATTGTGTTTTCTGCAGAATTTCTAGCATCAATTAGTTTCTTCTTTTCCTGATCTTTCTGTGAATGCAACTCAGCCTCTTTTCACGCGCATCATCCATTTCTCGCTGTTCTTCCTCTCCTCAATCATAGACATATCAGGAAAAGGCTACCATATCCTTTTCAAATCGAAGATGCACAAAAATATACATTTCATGTCTATTGGAGCTTTGTTCGAGCATACGGTCCACTAATTTATTCGTAAAAGAAGCAATGGACTTGGAAATCTTAACATTTCAAAGTCAGCGAGACATTTGAGGCATTGAACTCTAAGTGGAACCTCAGAAGACGATCGATTTGCAAATGGAGCAATACGTATGACTGCATTCTCGACTAATTTTGTAAGGACCTTTTCCAGATAGTAACTGACAGGAGACCAAGCCTTACCCTTATGTTAACAATACTTCTCATACTGTAGTTGAACCTCTCCAGACAAAGAATCGGCTTGTCTTGCATTCTCACTGCTGTCACACTTCTTTATATTGAATAACATGCTTTTAAGCTCCATGTTGACTGTTTATTGTGGTTTTATCTTGCATGTCTTGGTATCCACGTCCCACATGTGCCCTCAAGCTCCCTCTATGCGGGTTTACGTTTTAATTTCTTGGTGGGTGGTTGAGATCGTTTGCTTCCACATATTCTAGGTATTATCCACGCAATCTTTGGCTCCTTCACGGATATATCAATTGTTGCTTTCTTATCCTGCAAGCTTTTCCTGCACCTCAGATAGAGTTCTCTCCACATTCTTATAACGTTCATCAAATGCCCTTGAATCCCTTCTTTTATCAGCTAGAGCTTCACGTTTAGAGATATCACGTTGTAAGAGATTACGCTGCCAACACAAATGCTTAATTTCACGATCAGTGTTGGCTTTCTCTGCCTCTAGCTTGCTTTTATCTCGAAGAATGTTTCGAAACTTTGCTTCATTGGCTTTCAACCTTAGTTTCGTTTTTTCAAAACCCTTTCTCAATTTTTCTCTCTTTGGTTTCTGCAGACGAAGCTGAGTTGGCAATCGTCTTTCGCAGACTTGGTACTTCGGTCAGCAGTTGTTTTTTCTCAGTAGTATACGTTTTGCTTCTTGCATTTGTTATGCACTTTCTAGTGCAGTATTGAGTTTTTCCAGCTTCTTATGTCCATTGCTAATCTGCTTTGACATCACTGCCTTTTCTGTTTCCAGGTCATCAATCTTCTTCCCCAGGTTCCATTCCTCCTCCAAACAATCTTTGTACTCGCTAGATTTTTCTCCTCCTTCCCGTCTTGTGCATTCTCGTGTTGAACAAATCCAGGCTGGGTTTCTTCTTCAGAGTTTTCTTCGGTGCTTTCTTGAAGTTTCACATCAAGAGACCTCGCAAAATCATCATTACTTGAAGAAGGGGATGGCGATTCCGCTGCCACACTCAAACTCTTCTCTACAATGTATATTGTGTTGTCTGCAGAATTTCTAGCATCAGTTAGTTTCTTCTTTCCCTGGTCTTTCTGTGAATGCAACTCAACCTCTCTTTCATTCGCATTTTCCATTTCTTGCTTTTCTTCCTCTCGTCTATCATAGACACATCAGGAAAATGCTGCCATATCCTTTTCAAATCAAAGATGCACAGAAATGTACTTTTCATGTCTATTGGAGCTGTGTTCGATCATACGATCCACTAATTTATTCGTAAAACAAGTAATGGACTTGGAAATCTTAATGTTTCCAAGTCAGCGAGACATTTGAGGCATTGAACTCCAAGCAGAACTTCAGAAGACAATCGATTTGCAATTGGAGCAATACTTATGACTCCATTCTCGACTAATTTTGTAAGAACCTTTTCCAGATAGTAACTGACAGGAGACCAAGCTTTAACCCTTAAGTTAACAATACTGCTCATACTGTTTTTGAACCTCCATTCTCACTGCTGTCATGTTTCTTTATAATGAATAACGTGCTTTTAAGCTTCACGCTGACTGTTTATTGTGGTTTTATCTTGCATGGCTCGGTATCCACGTCCCACATGAGCTCTCAAGCTCCCTCTATGCGGGTTTATGTTCTAGTTTCTTGGTGGGCGATTGAGATAGTTAAATTAATACTCGCCAATTAAATTAATGATTATAATTTAATTATTTATAATTAATTAATTAGTGATATACAAGACGAGGAATGACAATGGTGACTATAGGAATGCAATAGTGTGATGTTATGACGTTTGATGACTAGGTTGTTGGAGAGTATGGCGAACAATGGCATTGGGGCAATTGACTGCTGTAACATGTTATCGTGAAAAGCTGTAAATTTTTAAAATTTTTGACCATTAAAAATTTCGGGACAACTCGGGTTATCTTCAAAGTGAGTACTAGTGAATGGTTTTCCCATTGTAATCAATCTGAAGAACTTATATGAAAAAATTCACTCTTTTTTAGATAAGATAAAAAGAGTTTGGTTTTAAAAGGGGACCAAAAAAACCCCATACAAAAAATAGCCACTTTCAAACAAAAAACCAACAGCGAGCCATGGAGGCTAAGTCAAAAAGACTTGATGACAGTCCACCACAAAAAGGCCAAACTCCTATAAAGTTTGCATATTAAATAGTACATTTTTTTGACAAAACAGCCACAAAGGCAAAACCAACAGAAACAAAGGGAAAAAGACAACAAAAGGTCCGCGATTAGTTCTTTGAGGCCTTGCTGCGAGCTCTGGTACTTGGCCCGCCATCCTTCCTACCAACCACTTTTATGATCACATGCTTTGGTCTTTTTCCTCTTTTTCCTCTGTCTGAGTGTTCACGGGCTCCTTTATGCTAACCTGATCCTTGTCTTTAACCTGGGTGTTCACCGCCTCCATGTCAGAGCCCTCGTCCGTCTCAGAATCATCACTTTTAGAACTACTAAGCATGAGCTTCATGTTGGGCTTAGTATCCACCGGCCACTTGATCTTGTAAAATAGAGATCCTCTGTTCTTGCATAACAAAATCCGCTTGAATACCCCCAATCCTCTTATGTTGGACATCAATCTTGTGTTGACACTCCTTCAATTCCTGAATGAGATTCTTGTTAATAGTAAGGATAGTATCAACAGTCGATTCTGCATGAAGTAGTCTAGCTTCCCAGTCCACAAAATCCTGATCCCTTTTACTAGAACTCTCACCCACATTCTGACCACCCTTTTAAGATTTCACAGAGCATCTGCAACCCCTTAGTAGGGTCAATCCCTTTCCTTTTCCTCATACGATTGAGGGCCGAAGCCAGGGTTTCATGATCCGACTCGGGTTCACTAATTTGCGTAGGATGGGCGGGCTTCTTTGGACAAACAAAAGAATCAAGCCTTGATGAAGAGGGATGTCAATTTTCTTGTTTTTGAAGTCCTCAATAGTGGAGAGCAGAGACCTATAGAGGAAGAAGGCCAAGCTCATGGTCTGGTTTCTGCGGAAGAAATTAAGAATTGAGAGATGGTGGGAAAAAATCTTTCGAAATTTCCCTCTAAGGTCAAGTATTTCATGACCACAAGACAAACATCAGCCCATCGTTCAAGGAGGTAGGTACGGGCGATACCATCATCATAAGCCACAATGTTCTCTCCAGCTTCAAAAAAGTAGCAATTTCATGTTTTTTCATGGGTTTTATCCTTAAAGATTTTAATCCCCTCCATTTTTAGATGCTATCTCAGCTATGGCTTCCTCGAAACCCCAATTTGAACCCCCTCTCAAAGTAAAGCCCCCATCAATCCAAGCGTTGCCAAAATCCATAGAGAGAGGGTCATTACCTTTTAGATGACGAATGTACTGGTGAAGCCCCCTTTGTGCAGCAGTTTCCACAAGGCATTGTCATTTTTAGGTGAAGGAAAGTAGTAGGTTCGGTGCGGACCTGTTGCCTCCCATGGCTCTTTCAAACTTTCCAACTTCGAACACGCAGTAGCAGACGCCAATCTCAAAAAACTTAAGAAAATGCCAAATGAAGTGAATCGTAACCATTTTCAAAAAGAGAAAGGTTTTTCAAAATCCCAAGCGTGAGGCTTGGTCATCATCATTAGGCCGCCTCCTAATTCGTGTCATCATTAATCAGATTATTAATGGGTCCCCAGGGAATACGTGTCCCTCGCCACGTCATCAAGTCTGCCATGTCATTACCTTGGTTTGCCAGGGCATCCGTGGGTTTATTGCCAGCTCTGTAGATGTGTTGAAAGTCCACTTTATCCAATGATGTTAAGATACCGCGAGCTTCCTTGATCATGTTTCTGAGCTTCCACCCACACTTACTCTGATCCTTAAGAGCGTTAATCACACACAGGGAGTCACCTTCTATGATGATGGATTTTAATCCCAAATCTTTGCACATCATGACCCCCCAGCATAGCCTTAGCTTCAGCATAGTTATTGGTATGATTACCAATGGGGCCCACGTAGGCACCGATGCAAATGCCCTTGTGGTCGCAAATCAGCCCCCTCCTCCAACAATGTTGTTCGTCATTTTTGCCAAGCCATCAAAGTTGAGCTTGAAGCTACCATCGGGGGGCTTTGACCATTTGACCTTTTGGCTAACCCTCTTCTTCTCAGGACTGTTAGGGATGAAATCCATGCACCTTAGGATATCTTTTTCCCAATCCGGATAATTTTTAGCTTGTTTGGGCTTTAAAATCCGAGCATTGTCTTTAAGGGATTGTCTCACCTTTTCAATCACCTTCTCAAGTGGAAGCCTTGTTCTTGAAAGTCCTGTTATTTCGTTCTAGCCATAAACCCCATAACGTGTGAGGGAGAGCAAGTTTCCAAATTTCCTTAACCAGATCATTTTGAAAATTGAAACACCATTGAATAGGAGGGACCACATCCCCAGGAAGGATCATATTCACCTAAAAAGGACCAAAAACAACAAAGAAAACTTGAAAAGAAAAAGGACATTCGAGGAAGAGGTGTTGAATAGACTCTTCATTACATTTGCAGAAGCCACATCTGTTGATTATGATCATTCCTCTTTTTCTAAGCCTGTCCACAGTAAGAATCTTACCTTTAACAACTTCCCAAAAGAAAATATTGATTTTGGGGATAAGATTCTTATTCCAGACCTTCCTCCAAAGAGTATTAGGTTCAATGTGTTCAAAATTTAACAAATAACTAGACTTAACACCATACTCCCCCGTATCCATGGTTCTCCAGATCAACTCATCCTGAGCTCTATCATGGGAATATGGTAATCCTTAAGCCTCTTATTTAAATCTTGAAAGGGATGAATATCCCCTAAGAAGTGAGGGGGAGGGAGGAGGGATATCCACTTTCTCTCTTCATCCCAATAATTATAGACCAATTCTCCTTGTTCTTGAGTGAAAAAAGGCCAAAGCTCACTCCATGGTTCAACCGATTTTAGGGCACCATCCACAATCCATGGGTCCTCCCAAAATTTTATCTTAGACCCATCTCCAAGATTCCACTTACTTCCCTTTATCAACAACTTTCTGGTTTGGCAGAGGTTATTCAGAATATAGAACCTCTAGGAAGCTCCATATCAGAGAAGAGAGCCGAGTACCGCCAAAGGGCCGCAAATATTTCACTTTCAAGATGTTGACCCAGTGCCCTCCTCTCTGTGCAATCTCCACCCAACCTTAGCTATAAGTGCTTGATTCATGAGTTGAATGTTTTTAATCCCAAACCACCCCTGTCCTTTGGTTGAGTGACTTTATCCCAAGCAACTAAAGGGATTCTATTCTTTTCCTCTGATCCAGTCCATAAAAACCGTTTTTGTATGCTCTCAATAGCTTTCTTGACTCTAACTGGTAGAGTGAAGATGGACATAATAAAAACAACAATGCCCTGTAAGCAACTTTGAAGAAGCTGAATTTTTCCAGCCTGTGAGAGAAGTGTACCTTTCTAAGAGGCTAGTTTTTTATGAAATATTTCTATTAGTTTATTCCATCCTTCTTCCTCAAACCTTTTCCCAAAGGGGCATTCCCAAGTAAGTATCAGGGAGAGTCTTGATGTTGCACTCCAGAATGTTGGCTAGTTTGTTCTGTTGCTCCTCCCCCACATTAATGAAGAAACATGAGCTCTTTCTAAAGTTAATCCTCTGCCCCATAGCTTTTTCATAATGTTTAGTGATGCCTTTGATAGCCCTGACTTCCTGAACAACAGCTTGACCCATAAGAACTGTATCATCAACAAACTGCTGCCATCGAAGTTTGCTTTAGAAGCCTGAATTTTGTTATTATGGAAGACAAGTTTTTGATTCATTTCACTAGTTCCATTATAGAAGTGGTATTAGGGCATGAAATGTATTCTTTCTCGTATGCTTTTGATGCCTACAACTAGATGAACATTATAGATGAAGATAAACTAAGGATCATCTTTGTGGTCGACAACAAAATTTGGGCATGCAAGAAAATGCGTTTCAGATTGATCAATGCACCTACAATGTTCAAATGGATATCTTACACATATTCAAGAAGTTGACAACGAGGAATTTCAAGGTTTTCCTCAATGATTGGTTCGTTTACAAGTAGTCACATACCAGATCTTTGGGAAAATTCATGCTGTCATGTAATGAATATGTTGTCTCTTAACGCCAAGTAATGCTCCATGGTCATGCATGGCAATGTGTTGGGTTATGTTGTTAGTTGAGTTGGATACAAGACAAATTGAGTTTAGATTCTAGTGGTGGTGAAGATGGACGTGCGTAGAGTCGTTAATGTTATTAGATCCTTTGTTGGTCATGCCCAAAGCTACTAGTGATTTATAATTTTTTTATTGAAGTATCACACCCATTAGATGCGAGCATGATGGAGTTTTATTTAAATGGACGAAGAAACATTACTAAGCATTCAATGCACTGAAAGTGTGGTTGATTATTGCTCCTAGCTTTGCCTTTTATGACTAGAATTAAGAAATTTGCATACATGTTGATACCTAAAGTTTCACAATTATATAAGAAGTCATGGGTTGGATCACCTAATCTACTTTGCTAGCCGATTATTGTCTAGAATTGAGGTCAATTACAACACGACGCGAGAGGAACTTGGAAACTTTTGCGTAATTTAAAAGTTTATTTTTATACACGGGCCACCAAGTGCTCCTCTATATTCTCAATAAGACAAATATCCACGGATAAGTTAGTTGATGGTTACTACTCTTGTAGGAGTTAACATTCAAGAATGTGGTATGACCAAGAAAGGTCAATGTGATTGTTGACCAAGTTTCAAGAGTCAAAACTGGCATGTCCCTTGTTTAAGTTAATGAAGATTTTCAAAATGCATGCCAATTCCAAACAACAATTTTCCCATTAAGGTATGCGAATATTGAGTTTTTCTTGTCAACCATGTTATTCTTGAAAGAGATGAAACAAATAGACAGAAAGTAATGTTGAAATCTAGGAGTGTTTAGATGAGCAATGGGATGCTGTGCAACATTGAGCCACATCGAGCCATATCATGTGTCGTAGAGATGTGTTATGCATTTATAATTCTTGACGTTCTGTATGGAATCCTAGCCCCAATAGTGGAGGCACATGGGATCTGACCCCAATGCATAGATTGTATTTTTGGCTTCATATGGTGGCCTTTAGTCTATTTAGAGATGGTACGGATTGGGTTTTGGCACGTGATACTTGTCAGCAAACACAAAAACTATTGAAAGACTTTGGGGTCGTTTGTTCGTTGCAACTAGAGGAAATTTTCAAGCAGTGGGACATGGTATGCATTGAACATTTCAAGAAGGTAAGCTCATTCCACCAACATAGATACACTGTGGTTGCATCTAGGTACATGACTAAGTGTGCAAGAGCCAAGGCTTAGTCAAATAAATTAATGAGGAATACTGCTAGATTCATTTATTAACAAATAATGACCTCGTTAAAACCTTGCAATTGATCACGAGCATAGTTACCATGTTTAAAAGTTCTGGTTGTTTGGACGGGAAAAAGTTCAAAAGTTCAAGATTTTAGAAAAGGTCCGGTTCAGCTAAAAAAATTAGGAATTTAAGAACTGTATAAAAATTAATAATTATCCATATTTGCTTAAAAATAATTACACTTAAAAATAAATAAACATACTAGTATATTGAAGTATAAAAGAGATAAATGCATAGCAAAATCCATTAGTATTAAGACTCAAGTTTCATGGTTCATACATATTGATATAAAATATAGCAATGAGAATTATCCATTGTTCAAACTTCAAAGTTTAGAGCATTAACTAAAAATGGGAATAAAATTTTAAACATTTGCAACATCAAATCCTGCTTCTATATCAAAAGTATTAGTAGCATCTTCATCTAATCCTACACTAGTAGGCTCATCATCAACAACAACATTTTTTTCATCTCTAAAACATGCTTCTCCAAGGCGAGAGTTGTCATCTTCATTTGTAAGATATTGAGTAAGCAATTGTAAATTGCTATGCACAAACACAAGATTAGATAGTTTGAACCCCTAGTCGATTTCTCTTGTTTGTTTGGATTAAATCATGTATACTCAGTTTATTTCACACGTAGAAGCACTAGAACATTGTCCAAATATTCGCACGCCAAGCTTATGCACTATGGAGTATAAGATGCATAAGATTGCCACCATTTTGATGGTTCCCACTTCTTCTTGCTTGCCCTTGCTCACTTGTCATAAAATATTTTAAGCTGGTTCTTGAAAATAGTTAGTTGCTCTCTTGCTTTTTCCTTCACATCTTCACTAGGTGCCAACCTATCTATTGTTGTAAGTATACCTCTCTTTATATCTCCTCATCTCGCATCATGGATTACCTCTACTAATTTAGGGTGTAAATAACATGATATTGTATGCAGAGGACAATGTAGCATGAACCATGATTTTTCTTCAATATCCCAAATCGGTTTAATTTCTTCAACATCTTTAGCTCATATCTTTTGGATTCCTTTGCTCTGTCCATGCCCTCATACACAAAACCCTCCAAGGTAATGGTGTCGAACTCAAGTTACACTTGTAATATTGCCATTGCACAAAATGCATCTCATTTTTATCATCTCTCCGGAAAATGTATTTCATCTCGAAGGGATGGCCACTGCTTAGAGATCTTAACTAATGTTTCTTGCCCTTAATTTTCCAACTTCCCTCATAACTTGCATATATTATGGTTTAACATTTATTACATCCTAACAAATTCTTAATTTATAATATTGACTTAAAAATTAAAGTTAAACCTAGTTTCTTAAGTAATTTAATTTAAAATTATATAACATATAAAATACAAGTTAAATTTGTTAATTATAAAATTGAACTATAAAAAACCAAATAGTAAATACAAACTTAACATAAATACAAACTTTTAAATTGTAATAGTTTTGTCATTATATTAAGTTTTTATTTAATTAAAACTTCAATAATTAAATTTAAGCATATTAAAGTTAACCTAAAAACTAAACATAAACTAACTCAAACCTACTATGACATCGCCACAATTGTACATTCAGTATATCACAAATTACATGCAAATTAATAAAAATTAAAAACTCATTGTAAGGTGAGAGTGAAGGGACGAGAGACTTGAAAGTTGTTTGAGACTGTGAAATGAATAACATTCAACATTTGGAATGACAGTCTGCTTAACGTCATTGGTAATGACGCATGTGACAATTATTGCTTGTATTTGGTTTTTTGTCCACTCTTTCGATATGCTATTCCTTTCCTTTCGCTTGTTTACAACCTGCTTGTATTTCGAGGTTTATTGTTGCTGCTTGAAGCTTTTTTTGAATTTTAAAGCTCATGCAACAAAAACACATTTATGGCTTTTCACTTTTCATTGAGAGTTTGTTATTTTGGGCGTTTAAGATTTTGGCTTTAATTTTATCAATGTTTTTTTTTAACTTTTTAAATTAAACAAGCCAATTAAAAAAACCTAACATGCCGAACATATTCGATGCCCTTCAAAAGTTTGTGTCGAACCAAACTTCGTATGAATATTGTAACTATGATAAGATAAGATAAGATAATTATATTAATGTCCAATGAATGACCACAAAACTAGGTCAATGGGACTGCATGACAAAGGCAATGCGAAAGGAGCAAAGCAGGGAGATCCAAGAGGGTCATCCGAACAACAAGAGAAGAGAGGAGAAAGAAGAGGAGGAGAAAAGAAGAAAGGGCCACCATGGCCGAAAGAGTGCAGAAGGATGGAGCTGAAGAAGAAGAGGGGGGAGGAGAAGCCCCAACTCCAATGCAATCACCTAACATCTAAGGCCGACTGAAGTAGGCGGCAATAGACACGTGTTCTCGTAGCTAAAGTTGTGGTGGGTCTAGGATGTCGTGTAATCGAGGGAAGGACGAGCAAGATGAGCCCTTTGTATCCTCCTGGTTGATTGTGGTCTATGGGAGAGGGCCCCTAACCGAGTGCGATCATGAAAACCTCTGGGCTGGGAGGTAGCATCCCGGTCCTGATGGATCTGGTCTGGGAGTCCATATTGGTGTCAAGATGCCGCTTGGTGCCCCTCTCCGTGGGAGCACCATAAAGAAAGATGTGATCTGTCGAGTAGCCACCTGTCTGGGAGGAGATTGAAGGGTCTCATCCCGAAGCTTGAGAGCCTCTGTAGGTAGAGAGCAAGACACCGCTGATCACAATACCTGAAGAAAGCCGCCAAAGACGGATGCTCTCGAGAATAGGCAATGGAATCTCCCTTTGATCTCATAGTAGATGGGGCACCTGAAAATGAAGTGTTCTTCTGTTTTGACCTCCTGGAGAGAACAAAGTTGGCAAATCCTCTTCGAGCGGTCCATCTGGTGATCCTCCACACGAAGTCTATGAGAGGCCACTCTGAACTGGCCTAGGGATATGCGGAGTGCCTGCAACTACTGTTGGGAGATATACGTAGGCTGGAAAATAAGCCCATCGTAGATCTCAAGGAAATGTGCAACATAGAAAGTCATCTCAGGATGTAACGCACCCGGAGGGCTGATCCAAGTGTGTTGGATGTACTGCCTGTAATTGTCGTCTCTGATACTTTTGTGTAGATTTTGCTTATTTGGTAGAAGATGGGCAGGAGCATCCAGGGAGTATCTATATGGTGGGAGGTCAACTGAATCCCGAAAGAACCAAGAAGACGTGAGACTCGACGTATCAGCAATGGGAATGACCATTATGGTCCAGAAAGAGCAATAGCCTCAGAGGAGCGGTAGACAAGGTAGAGCTACCTGTCCATGCCTGCAAAAGAATTTGAAAGTCCCCGGATGCGATGTAAAAGCGAAACGAGGCCAAAAATAGTCTCCAGTCGAAAAGGGCGAGCCCCAAACTCAACCAAGATGATATTATGTGGAATTGTCTCTTTGCACCTGATAATGCGTCTGAGCATGAGGATATGGACTCGCTCAACAGTAGCCCAATCAGAATCAAGCAGGGATGGCCCCCAAAGCTCGGAGCCATAGAGAACCATGTGCCTCACAAGAGAATCAGAGAGAGACATCTTCGACAAGATGTCCTGGAAGTGGCGGCGGAAACACTATCTCTCCAAGATTGCCTAAGAGCCATACCGCTTGTTGACGCGGCGCAACAGAGCGGGCCGAAGACCGAAATGGGGCCCGGTAAATAAAACTCCCCAGGTAAGTGTAGGAGCTAGGGATCTCTATCTCCTCCCCTCTATAGAAGAAATGGAGGTCAGAAGTTTTCAGCCCATTGAAGATCATGACCTTGGTTTTACCAAGGTTAGCTCACATTGTTTGTGGTCGCAAAACAAGGATAAGGCGTCCAGCTGTCTCTAAAGTCCCTCCATGGAAGAGGCAAGGAGAAATACATCGTCTGCGAAGAGGAGAATGTAGATCAACACTTGGTGAAAAAACTGAATTTACAAAACATTTTGGTGCCCCTCAAAAGTTATTATCAAACCAAACTTTGTATGGGTTCGTATGAATATCAGAATCGTGAAAAAAACTGAATGTATTGAACATATTTGGTGCCCTCAAAAATTAGTATCAAACCAAACTTCATGTAAGGTTCAGAATATTGTAAACTATGATCACAAGTGACGGGGAGTTGCGACTTCGTAAATGGCATAATTAGATACATTACAAGCGAGTCTAAGATTTTTTCATTCCTCATTGAGTCTATATTACTTGAGAGCAAATGGTCCATGGACGCGACCAACAAGGTTCTCAAATTAGTGATCTTAAAGTCATGTGGAATTGAAGGTGTGGATTGGGAGGGTATATTGTCACCGTGCTAATGGGCCTATTGGACGACCTATGAATTGATGATATTGCATACTCCCTTTTGGTAGTTGTATATTTTGGAAGTCATTGTAAATATGGAGTTTACTCCAAATTATGTAGATTATTGTGGAGAACAATCTTGGGGATGATGAAAACTTTAAGGAGAAGCTCTTATAGTTGAGTAATTACGGCGAGTAAGTTATTAAATCCTAGTAGAGGATAGAAATTATGTAAAGCCAAGAGGAAACACTCAGTATGCTAAGCATCTACAACACAATCATTTTCAATATATAGGCTAACATGAAATATATTGAAGAAAATTTAAATGTTGTGACTCGACCAATTTAAAACTAATGAAGTGCTAGATAATGATCTGTCCAATTAGAAATATTTACACGACACTCCATGCAAAGTTCTAGTTTATGGTTGGATATTAAAAGCTGCATACAAGTAATGGATCACGATAACAATCAATTATTTTAATTTGGAATTTGTGTCTTTAATGCAAATATTCAAGGATTGTCTATAATGCAAATATGCAAGGATACACAATTAATATATAAAGGGCTTCCCTTGTGCTAAAAGAAGTAGGGATTATGATAAAGTATAGTACAAATAATTTAAAATATCAAATAAAAGCAAAAACTAAAAAAATAAAAAGTGGGAATGCGGAGTAGATAGAAGACCTCAATTACTCATTAAATGTTTTCAAAAGAGGGCATATTTTTTCTTCATTCACCAAGGTCTCTAGATTTCTATTTAGTTTAGTGTGAGTATTGCTAGTGGAGGCATAAACTTGTTTTCTGAAAAAGAAAAGTGTTTTTCCATATAATAGGCACTTGGCAAGGAAAATTGTTTGCAAAGCCCAATATGAGATTTTGTTATCCAAGTTTCAAATTCATGGAAAAATCCATGTCTTTAAAGGAATGCCTTTGTAGGCAACTAATTCACAAAGGCAAGCATTACTCAAATGGGGGTATATGAATGACACCCTTCCAAACAATCCCCTTCATGACAAGCCTCTTCCAAGTGGCTCAAATATCAATGTTGTTAGACCTTTTTCTTGATGACACAAATCCTAATTTTGTCAAATTCCATTTAAGAAGACATCCCCACATTACACATTCAAAGGACGATGTTCGTATGTGTTAGATAATTTTGACACAATGTCTAAGGAAGTTGGTATGACTTCTAAGGCAAGGTAAAAATCACATAAACTAACGTCAACTTAAGGGTGATGTCATTGCGATTGGACGTCAACAATAGAGTATGTTAGAAGGCTAACGTCAATCTACGACATCGGGGGAGTGAGCGTCTATAGTGAGAAGGAACACCAAATAGTGATGTCATGTGGGTGACATTAGGAAGGCATGCCATCGGGAGTGACGCCACTAAAGGCTCAAATGAGAGTGATAAAGAACTTCATAGATCAACATAAGGTGATGTAAGGAGAGGTGACATCAACTTTTGGGGTGATGTTAGGAAGATTTCTTACTTATGCCCCTTTTGACAACTCTCATAGAATTCTGCCAATTGGTATTTTTATGACAATTTGCGTGAGCAAGATTATTCTATGTTCTGTTGAGTTTAGGGTCTTTCAAAATTCCAAGTAATTATTGATATGGGGTTTAGTGAAGCACTACCATAGGGAAACAAACACAACATTCATCTCTTAAGATTTAGAAGAGACCTTTAGATAAGTAGTTGCAATCAACACATTCATGCAAGTGACTTCAAGTTTTGGGAAGCTTAGTAGTCAGCGTAAGTAAAAGACTCCAAGCTATAGAGACCTTGATATGGTATATTGTGCTTGGTAATGAGTGCCGACAATGGTGGGTGGATCACTTGAATGATCATGGCTTGAAAAAACCTTGATATAGGTCGGGTGTAGACAATCTTATGGATGTTTGCATTCATCTTAACAGTTTTTAGAGTTATTTTGTGTAGATCATAAAACACTATAATGAAGGCACCACCGTGATAGTTTCTTTTGAGCCAATTGATTCCGACCGGGTGTTTGGAGTTCCTACGACAACCGAGGTGGTGAAGAAGGATACCATTACTAGGTAGTAGTATTGAAATTGGCGATTAAGGTTTATTGCCTCTTGAACTTGATCTGCAACATATACACTCTATTTGAAGCATGGTAATCAAGGATGGTGATGTATATGGGTGACTTGTCCAAGGGGTAGTGTGTGATTGGACAAAATATTTGATTGATAATATCAAGGGGTATTTTGATGATGGAAAGCAAGGGTTTCTACGTGACTACGTGTTACAAAATTGTTCTTTGCCATGTGCGTCTAGAGCATCGTTACCTAAGACTGGGACAGGTGTCCTGGGACGGCAAAACATTTCTAAATTTTGGGGATGGCGGGGGACGGCGAGGGGATGGCTAATTAAAAATATATAAATATTTAAAATATAAAGATATAGTGACTAAACTATATAAATAAGCTGAAATAAAACCATTTGAGATTTAAATAAGGTGAAACTTGAACTCATAAACATCAAATACATTCCTTAATACCATAATATCAATATGTTAATGTAAGTTACATATGTCATATTTGAATTTGAGACAAGCTGAAATAAATTATAAAACCATTCTAAATTATGATTGATCAAGTGACAATAGTTGATATTCATATCATTAATCTCATATCCAAATACACCAACAATTGTCTATTGTCAATATTACAAAAAAAGAGGACAACTACAAGTATCAACCTAAAAATCAGAATCAACATTTGAAGCAATATCCATGAACTCCTCGTTGGAACTAGCATCCTCGTCCTCAAAGGTAAGCCCAATCAATCCCCATGCACAATATTGTCCTCTTCAACCTACCTTGGCTCCTCGTGATCTACATCCCATTGTAATCTTTGGGTCTGTTTGTACGTAGGTGTCTTGCGATCCATAAGACGCAAATCACCATGTATAGCTACAAACTTCTCCGCTCTCATAGAGGTAAGCCTACTCCTCTTAACAAAGTGGATCCAACCATATGTAGACCAATTCCTCTCGAGAGGCAGAGGAGCTAGAAACACCGGGGAGAGGAGGTGAATGGCAAGTGGTTGCAGCAGATCCTGAAGCCCATACGGATCGCCACCAACTCATTGGCTTCTCCTGTGCCACTGTTACCCTGTCCGCCTTTGCTGATGTTTTGTACCCATCAAGTTCAGTGAAGTTGAGCCACTCCAACCTGATCCGTGAAGCCTCCTATGGATCGTACATTTTTTAAAGGCCTTCATAAGGCCCTTCTTCCCCGATCATCATCCAAAGGGATAACTCTACCTAGCCTCTCCACATACCATTTGGGATTCAGTGCATACACAACCATATGAAGAGGGGTGTTCAACTTCTCCCATCTGTGTTGAATAATGGGTTTTATATGTTCATTATAGAACTCCAAAGTGGGGTCCCTCACCCAAATAATTGCCTTCATTTGCTCAAGCATCTTTGTCAATGCACTCATAGATCTCACCAAGATTGGGGCTGTTAGAATCCCCATATTTGATGATACTAAAAACTGGAGCTATGATTGATATGATGTATTTCATATCAACCCAAAATGTTTCCCTTAACACCACTTCCTTCACTCTTTTCCCTTGTTTTGTCTTGGACTCACACCACCTAGTCCAATCGTGTTATAATCATAATTTGCGGTAGGGGCTCCTATAACTCAGACATCCTCTCTAACAAAATAAAATAGGATGCAAAGCGGGTGTCAATTGGTTTTAGAAATTCCTTCTTTGAAAAATTTCGAAAAAGTGCCAATGATGTGTGGTAATTGCATATGAACTTACGCACGTCCACGGCCTCGATTCACTATATCTGGTTGACCCATTTGAATCTTCCCTATGTCTTTCAAATTGCATTGTTCATGGCATGTACACAACATGGAGTCCAATAAATATGACTATACTTCCACTCTACTAGCTTGCTTTGCTGCTCTCCGCACACATAAGTCGCATCCGTGACAACCTGCACAACAACGTTTGAAGGTCCAACCTCCTCAATGGCATCCTTAAAAATATGATCTCGGAACTCATGATCTTTCCGCTTCCCGAACAATCAATTGCTCTCAAGAAGTATGGTCCATCTTTGCAAGAGATAATGATATTGATGAGAGGACGATTTCTGATATCCGTCCACCCATCCATGATAATGCTACACCCATGTGACCTTCATCTCCTCCATCAACAAATTAACCTTGGAATAGTTTCTATCCAAGATTGTTGTCCTCAATTTTGTGTTTCCAGGAGGCACATAACTTGTACCTGCTTTTGCAACCTTAGCCATAGCCTCCTTGTAATAAGGGGAGCAAGCGGCATTAAACAAAATCCCAACAACATAGAAAATTTCTCCAATAGCATCATCTTCCCTTGCCCTTGAATCAAACATTTCTATAAGTGCATTGGGGGCTGCCCCCACGACCTTTCTCTTCCCTCTGTTTTCCACTTCTGACACTCCAAAACTAGAACCAGCCAAAGTATTACTATGCTTGCCAGTCCTATGAGAGCTCAAAGGAGTATTAGTCGTAGAACCACGAACTTCTAGCACATTGTCCGTGGTATTTCCATTGAAGATTCTCACCATCTCAACTCTCTGCTCTAGTGAAAGGCCCTTACAAATGCCAACCCCCTTCTTGTAAGGTGCAACAAGTGTGCATTGGTCCTAGTGATGCTGCCATGCCAAGTCAGTGCACATATGTTGCACTTCCATACTTTGCTCCCCCCTCCAGACTTGGGGTTCTCAATTATCTGGGCAAATTGTTGCAATGGCTTCTTCTTATCAAATGGTCCAATGGCAAATTTGGACAACATTTGAGAGGGGCAATTGGTAGCACTACCAAGTTGCCATTGCCATTGCCATTACATTTTGTCTCCCTTCTCCACTTTCCCCCATTGTGGCATCACCAACACTTCCACCTATCTCAAGTTCTTGTTCAACCCTCTCCTGCTCTGATTCATACTCATACTCAAAAGAAGAACTCATGGTGATGATTGCTGCAATGAATAAAAAACAACCATAACTATATGATTGATTATGTAATGAATTAATTTAAAAAAAAAAAAGTATAAGCAATGATCATAATTTTAATTTTAATTTATAAACAATGAAAACAACCACAAGTTACAATCAAACCCTATGCAGTTACCAGTATGCAATATGTTTTTTTTTTTAACTTTTAAAATGTAATTAAAAAAAAACGTAACCAATATGCATTTCGTAAAAGCCTACAAACTATAAACATGATTACATTGTGAATGTAGATACAAAAACTTAAAAACAACCCTAAAAAATGCAAATATAATATAAATTTTAAACTGGAATTTAAAAAAAAAACGCACCTAGTTACAACCACATTTTCACTGAAGTTTTGGGCTTCTTTATCGTGGTGAAGGGGCCTCTACTGCAATAATTTGACAATCCTCATAACTTGTAATTTGACAATCCTCATAGAGTTGCATGTGAACAATTTTTTTAATGCTACAGAGCAAATTATAAATAAATTAGTTATATATATGATGTTGCAAAATAAAAATATAATAAATGAGTTATATATTGCATGTTATGGGACCCTAAAAATCTGTAAGTATATAATAACATTTCTAATGTGGAAAATATATTGATAGATATGCCTATATAGTAAATGTTATTCAGCGTCAGTGTAGGGCATGGGTGACATAATAGCTTTTACAAGGGCCAAGAAGAGAGGTCAGCAGTACAAGAGATGCTACATAGAATACTTATTGACCCATGAATGACAGAAAGAAGGAATTGAGACCTGAAATTACAAGTTACTATATCAAATGCGAGTTCTAAAAACTATTCTAACAACTCAAAAAGCAGCAAACAAAAACAATGAAAAATTGTAACTAGAGATGGTGAACCTAAAATACTAGACAAGTCGGAAGAAAGAAATCTATATAAAAATCTTGCCACCCTCATAACTCATTTTATGACATCATTATGACACACTCATTGCATTAAGATGAAATTCTAGCATTTTCTCCTAGAGGAAAATGTTCATGAGCCATCTATTTGGTAAAGGCTCGGCCAAGGTTCCTCATTGGCCATGAATGGATCTCTGTTTCTGTTTCCTGTATTTGTTTTGTTTTGGACCTTGGTGAAATATTTTTCTTGTTTTGGACCTTGGTCAAATATTTTTCTTTATTGACCGTTCCTTTAATTAGCTGCTAAAACATGGATATTATTTGCATATTTTGCTCATTGTTGGTTATAGAAAGGTTGGAATTGTACGTTTAATTTTTAAAATTTATCTTCTTGGTGATGCTTTACCATTCTTCTCTTTTTCATGGTATTTAACCTTTCCATTAGTGAACCTTTTGCATGTGGTAGTAGTACTGCAGTATTTTTGCAAAGGAACTTTATTTGAAACTTATTGACGTTGACTGATCCCTTGAATACGGTGTTTTTGTTGTGTTATTGATAGTGGATTTAAAAAGAAGTTCATCACCAAAGAGGCCACCCATAAATTCTCTTTTTGGTACATATATACTGCTTATTGTAGTTATAATTGAGTAGCATTGATTTTAGTGAAAAGGTATATTCAGATGTACATGATTTCATGTGCTACCCTGATTTAATGTAGTCATATTTGTGCAGAGGCAGGAAATCTAGGCATACCCATTACTGAGACTGGGAATTCAGCACATTTGGGAATTGAAGAATCTGAATCTGAGATTTTATCATCTGCTGAACGCATGTCTCCTTAATCCGTGGGATCATAATATCGAGCATCTCCGAGCTTTTCAACCCTTGTAATTTTTCTTAGGTTATGTCACTGTCATGGACACTTGGTTTTAAATAGGCCTTGAAGATCTTGATTTTCAAAAAGGACAGTCTTGAGCTCTACCCTGAACTTGTAACATTTTGGGCTGTATATTAGAGTTTGTTTGGAGGTTTATGTCTTAAGAACAAATCTATTACAAGGGAAGTTAACAGGAGTTTGTATTAAAGGGTAAGGCAGTTCAAGAATTTTGAAGTAATCTACACTATCTGCCCAGGTTGGCAAAGGCAAATTTTGCCTTCGCTCGTGGCAGTTTCCTACATGGTTATGGATTGTAATAAAGGTGCATATATGTAAGGCAAGGTACGACGAGACTCTCACTCGATCTAATATCTTGGTTAAAAGCCATCCTCGTAGCATTTTAATCTGGCTTTAATATAACGTCTTTTGGCGCAACTATACTGCTGATTGTTAGAAATGCTTAGAGACATTTGTGACGGGCCATTGGGGAAAGAATGGTCCATTAATATTCAATTTTCCCTCGGTAATGCTTACACAGGGCAAGAAAAGGTTACATTTAATTTAAAAAATAAAAATGTTATGACTAACCATTTGCAATCTGGTTATTGTACTAGTTTTCTTAGCTACTCTTTCACAAAAACTTTTGCTAATAGATTTAGAACGAGTTATCTTTCAAACAATTACTCATGGGCCATTATTCTGGATGCCAGAAACATTTCTAGATTTCTGTCTTTCATCAAAAGAAACAATTAATCATGGGCCATTACTCTGGAAAAGGAGGATCATTATCCTAGTCAGGTACTAACCTCAATTAGTGAAATGAAACCCTTATGGTGGGAATTTGGGAAGTACTATTTGTTCTTGCAATTTGTATCATCTGTATAGGAATCTATAAGAAGATGCAACATTTTATCCAAAGGGTGCATATTTTTGTTGAGATTCTCATTACCATGATAAAAATGCTTTTATCACTATTTTAGCAGTTCAAAATGCAAAACAAATTTAGGTGATAGTTATTGAAAGTGACACTACACTTTATGGTTGGAAAGTGTCAGCAGTACTGTTTCAGAGAATGCTCGACTTAGAAATTGAATGCTTGGAAAATAGACACAATATGTACTGTCATGCTTTAAATATATAGTAAACAGATACTTAACAAACTGTAACGGGTTTTAAGTGTGTGTTTCTTGCTAGAGATGACAAAGTTAAGAGTTGGAACTTGTTTGTGGAATTAATTATTAATTGAAATCCATTTGTAGAAGCCATCTACTACATTTTGAAATGCTTGGACTAATAGCTATTACGTTTAATGTTCTTGGAGGTGGTTTGTTGTTATTGAGTGTGATTTTGGCACTAGTTATACTATTTGGGTCTTATTGGTAGAAAATATCTGAGGAGGATAGGAAAAAGGTCTGTCATTCAGTAGAAAGATTTTTGAGGTTCAAGTTGTTATGTTGCGAGTTACCAGTTATATGCTCTACAAGTATATCCATGCACTATAAATGGTGTCATATTCTTAGCTTATATAGTTATTATTTGGTTTTGTGTTTCAATGATGTACCAATTAACTTGAGTATCCAATAGATTATCTGACTATTGCTTACTATAGCTTCATCAATTCAATCTATGTATCGATACATCATGCCTTATACATGAGTATGGTGTTCGGAGAGGGGGATGTTTGCTGGGTTTTCAACTTAAGTCATTGTGGTAATGCGTGATGAATAGTTCAACTTGGTTTAATGTCAACAAAAGACTCGGGAAAACAAAATCTAATAGATCTCCTACCTAAATCAAAGTGAACTATTGAGGCTTCACTTGTCCTTCCAACTTCCAAGCGATAGTAACCTTTTTAGCAGGAGTTCTAAGAATACAAAAGATGAAAATTACATTACAAAAACTGCAAGGCAGAGCTTATGAAAGAAGATTGTCTAGAAATAATAAATACTGGTTTGGGTTACAACTGTTAAGGCTTGTCTTATCCTACTACTTCCAAGCTATGGAAACATATACTAGGATATTCAAGGGACCAGCGAATGAAGGATTTGGATAGTTGTTTCTTCAAGAATTCCTTTCTAGATGGGTACCTTTTGGACAAGTATGTTTTTGTGTGAGGCTTCAAGTTATTTAATAATTCATCGTAATTTATCATTAGGGAATTAGAGTTTGGCCTTTGGTATAGACTTATATAAGGCTGAGGACTTGTAAATAGCGGAGAGGATGTGCTACGTATCGAACACGAGTCCATGATTGAATATATAAACAAATAAAGATATACTTATCTTACTATCCCATTCCCATTTATGCTTTTATTATGTCATTGATAAGCCTCTCATCATTTAATTTGTAGACAATCTGCCTTGTTCAAGTTTCATGTATCCATTGTAATTTTTCAAACAATTCCCTTATCAAGTGCTTTGTAGTGTTCAACTTTTGGTACTACTTTTGTTTGCGTGAAGCAAAATGTGTTTAGTACTCATTAAGTGCTCATCTATGGCCGACTTGTTCAAGATGTTGTATATGATGTCTACCTTGTGCACTTTTACATCTTGGTTGGATTGTGTTATATATTTGTTTAATGTAAACACATCCACACGAACATAAAATTTCATAAACTCGTTTGGGAGAAAACAAAAGGTTTTAAGGGACCTTAACAAATCTTACAGAGGTTTGCAACAATGAATTTTAAATGTAAAAAAATATTTTTAACTTCATTGAGCAATGGCTATATGATTTGTACTATATACGTAAAGAATATGGACTCTAGACAAATTTGAACTAGCTTAATTGTTTCCTTATTGATCAAATATGAGCCATAATGGCTTCATTATTGGTGGTTTTGTAAATATTGAAACATCATCAAAATTGATCTTGGTTTTAGCCTTGAAATTATTAACCTTCCAATATAGCTCATGTCTTTTACATAGGATGAGGTATGGCCAACCAAAGGTTAGAGTTTGAGCCTTAGGAACATTGTAAATTTTGGAATGACTAGATACTCGAAATATGTATGTAAGTTTTTAAACTGATTATCACATCCAATAAAGTCGCATTAATATCCTTTTTGATCTTGTTCATTATCATGTTGATGAGAAAGTAATTGTGTTAATAACTTGGGAAAGTACACAAAGTCAAGATTTTGATGTCATTATCTTCTTTGCTAATAAAGAATCTTGATTACTACTCATTGGGAACTTCAATTTATATTTGTCAATGGCTTGAAATCTATTTTTTGTTGGTTTTTGTATTGTAAGGATAGCTGAAAAATGTCGTCTTATGGTATCTCCCAAGTTAGGAATATTCTCCAATGAAACGTCGTTGCTTCAATAACCTCTTTGTAAAGTGTTTGTCTTTGAGCCACACCAAAATCTTGACCTTTTCCTAATGCCCCGTTGATGCGCATAAGTGTCCGCCTCAAATGCTTTGGTCGTCTTCTATGCACAACATGAGATGTTCTACAAGTGTGGAATTGATCTTTGTGGAACATTTGAAGAATGTTGACTCCTACTCTAATTTATAAAATAAAAGTTTACAATAAAGGGAAAAGAGAAATGAAAGCTAGAAAGGTAATGCTCTAGAGTAGATTGGATTGATTGCACCATTTAAATATGGAAGGTAGTGAGGACATGCACTGCTTTGTAAGACAACAAAATAAAAGAGGTGAGATCTAATTTATATGGGATTAGAGAAGCAAGAAGAAAGTAGAATAATTGGTGTTCACAACCACTTTTATCAATTGGAAGGGAATTGGCACACATATTTTTCTTAAAACACTCAATAGAATTCTTATATAAGAAAGTAGCTAGGCCTTGGATATCGCATTTAAAAAACAAGGGCTTAAACGAAATTTGTGGAGTCAACCACCTTGCCTAAATGAACTTAATACATATTTATAAAGAAGAGCATGTGAGGTCCCCGAGACTTGGGAGACTCTGCACTTGTCCAAAATGGTACAAGGGGATGAAAGAAACCATGTTAGAGAAGGCATATGCCAAACATGAGTACCTTATGAATCTATAGGCATGCCACCTAGGGTTATAATATTTCTACTCTAGATGTGGATAGAATGCCAACTATACATGTGTTCATTTTCCTATTAGCCTTTGCTTGGAAAGTTGTAAGATTTTGATAATCTTAGCATGTATTTGAAAAAATATTGTGTAGTTTGAGACAAACATGGAATATAAGGGCCATCTATTTGTAATATGCGAGATGGTCTTCAATACTATGTTGGTGGAGCATAGTATGCCATCTAATTGAGTCGATTGATTAACATCTTGGGAGATGGAAACACTCTCACCTACAAAGCACAAAAGTAGAGATGATCTTTGACGTGCACACTTCCTTTTATATCATTTCTATCAAGCTTTTGTAGCTATGACCATGTTGGCTAGATTTTCGCATAGCACAAAACCTAGGCGGTCATGAGATAAATCTCCCTCATTTAACCTAAGGTGAGGCTCCGTGTTAGATTTGTCAATAAAAATGTATTATTATCTATCGGGTTTTACTTTAACCACTTGGGTCATGAACCATAACTAAGAAGTTCTCATAGTGCAAGTAAGCCATTGTTCAAGAAAGAAAGTATTTTATAGAAAAAGGAAGTAAAGGAAATACAAAGAAGAAATGGGAAAGATGTGCATCCTAATTAGTAGATAGCAGAGTGATTGTATGCACATAGAAGAAACTTAATAGATATGAACACACAAAATTATAAAACAAAAGACAGCTTCTAAATCCATATTTAAAATAACACAGTTTATTAAGAGATAAGATTAAAAACAAGAAACAAAGTACACCGTGACACAAAGTTCTCCGTAAACCTGCTCCTTTGTATTCCTTTGCTCCAAGTTGCTCTCGGGGTCCAACACAAAGTCTAGAACACAAGATTGTTGCTTACCAATTCTCATGATTAACCCAAATGTTCTTCTCTTACTTATAAAATGTAGGAGGAAAATACAAATGGGAAGTCTAATCGAATTGAAACATAAACAACAAGTAAAGATGACATTTGATAATCATCCTCCACTAACTTCTCCGTAAGTGACACATCTATCACTTAACTAATAGAATGGTTCCACATGACTTTAAGTAATGGTTCAAAACCAAGAACTTAAAGTTTTACAATTTCATCCGTGAACATAGTAGAAGAAGAAAGAATAGAAGAAGTCATGCGGATGTAATGTTTGTCTTCTTCTTGTTCGATATCGGATATACTTGTCGAACATGTAATTCAACATCCTTCCATTCGTTTTAGCCACGCTTATTTTTCTGTTTCGAATCGCAACAACCTTCATTCAACACATTGATGTACGCTTCCACATCTTCCAAGCTCGCCCAAACCTCGCAATGTCTACCTACTGCCACGGGCGCCATCAATCTACCGATAGAATTCATCATGTAAGGCTTGATAGCTTTATCAATTCTCTTTTGTACCATAAGAAGAGAACCTTCCAGGGAATTAGGCACGTTAGTTGAGACGATCCGCACGTATGAAGTAACATTCCCATCCACTCTCTCCTTAGTGAAAGAAATGATCTTGTCTGGTAAGTCTGATGTCCTACTCTCAAGTTCCTGCATCATCTTCAGCAAAACTCTATAGATTTCCAAACGGAAAGATACTGCAAACTCTAGTTGCTTCCCCTTCTCGACTGATCCGTCTAGTGCATAACTGCTCCACAATCAATACATCTCCCGACTGACTTGTTGATCTCGGCCAAAATACTCAGGTTACTCTCTGCAACTGTATTCATGCCTTCTATGTTCGCCATCGGTTGTTTTAACCGATTTACTGCATCATCCATAACCTTTAGGCGGGCTGACACTTCTCCAAGTTATACAGAAGCTTGACGAATAATCAAATCCTTTCATTCGTCAATAGCTTTTACTTGATTGCTTGCATCCTCCATTTCCTGCATAAGATGATCACTCATCTCGCTATGAAATGGAAATTTGAATGGAATGTTTAGCAACCTTGGCTATGATCTCACATAATTGAGATACTTGCTTTTGCAGCTCTTCTTTCTCCGCCTTTTCACTATCAAGCCTAAGGAATAAAGCATCCATCAATGTCTGCGTGTCCTACTTCAATCCTTCAGTGGTGGCTTGACCGAGGGGTACTTTGGTTACTGTCACATCCTCTGTCGTGAGCTCCTCCTCTATCTTTCCTTCTGCTGAATTGATATCTCAGCAAACTTCTCTCCCGAATCCTCGATGATCAACCTAGAAGTTGCTTTAACAACTTTAGGCCTTCTATATCTTCCACCCAAATTCTGGAGTAGCTGCAAGTCGTGCTCCTCTAAGTTCATCTCTATTCTCGCTTTTGGAACCAATTACGAAGCGAACCATTCCGAGAAGTTACTTCTCGGAGAATGATGAGTCACTGAGTGAACTACCATCTCCCGCACTGCATCCTCTCCATCAGAAAGTGCCACAGTGTTATGGCTGCCATCTTTTGAATCATCTAAGGACAAAGCCCTTTCGAATTCCGCCATATGCGGCTTAACGTATCCCGTGCGGTGCGATAGTTGGTGAAGTCTTGGGTCACTTTGGAGAAACCAGAGCTAAAGTCATGGTCATAGAAGTGATCCTCTCTTTTGATTGAGATCTTCTATGCACTTTCAACTTCTCGGCTTTCCTACTGCTTTCTCCTCCGTGCTTCCGCTCGAGGGAATCTGCTGCGTCGAAGTTGCTCGTGACTTAATTCATCAATGCTTCATCAAGGCAATATCCCTTCGTCAGCAACCAGTTTGAAGTATTCACCAACACAGCTCCCGACCTTTCTTCAATTGTGTTGCAACCTCCTACGTTATTCTACAGTATGGCTTTATCTCCTCCCATTTGATGGTAAGTGTCAAGTACCACATTCCCATCATCTTTAAGATCCGCAGTATCCGCGCTAGTCCAAAGTCAAACACTTGCTTTGGCTTGATACCTCTTGAAATCTCTTTTTCTAACCTCGTACTCACTTTTGCACTTCATCCAAATCTTCTAATGAAGGCACATGTGCGTACTTCTGGGAGATCGTCTTCTGGCTACTCCAAATGGATCAAGTTCACCATGCGCAGGAAGAACTCTTGCTCATACTCGGATAACATTTCGCCTCCATCCCCGAGCTCTATGAATGCTAATGCATTGTAATATCCCGTTGATTGGGAAGAAGCCCATAGACTTGTGTCCGCTTTGATCAAGGTCGTGTAACTCCACAAGTTGCCTCGCTCGGCTCCATGGCGATCAATCTATCATTCGATACCGGGCATTTTTATTGGTTCTCCAAAAAGCCCGTAACCCGAGGTATGTGAAATCTCGCAAATTAAATGAATAGATCTGTCAATCTTGGACACAACGTCCCACGCTTCCTCGCTACCCTCTTGGCCTTCAAGTCTTTGTCTAGTCTCATGCAAATGAAATCATAGAAGAATTCATCGTTGACCACTTTGAAATCTTTATCGCACGTAGGTACAAAAGAAGTCGTGGGTAGTACTCGAAAATGGGGTCTTTAGAAAGAACACCACATCTATCCAAACTTGGAAAAGACACCTTGTGAAGCTACAACATACACCAAGTAGGAAGTCATTTTGAAGTGAAAGTACGCTTCTAACGCCCGAAGTTGCTCACCAATGTTGTTGCTAATAATTTCGAATTAATTGATTATGGAATCAACCTTGTTGACTTCAATGGTCCCGATGAAAGCATACATCCATGTACAAAAAGTGTAAGCATTCACGCCGCCATTCATCCCGTATAGCAATTTGACAACATTATCTACCTCCCTGCACCAAATTGGACCGCGTAAGAGTTCTCGGGAACTTTGAAGGAGATCTAGGCTTTTTCATGTATCGATTTATTCATTATGCTCACGCAATCAACTCTATACTTCTCCCACTGTGCCGGCATCCCGAAGACTAATGGAAGTCACCACCTTTCGCATGGAATCTGCAAACAATAATTGATGAACTCTGCGCCCAAACGAATTATTGTTTTTCCCGTAGCATCACGCACCGATATGGATGAAGGATGGTAAGATCTAGCGCACTCCATCACAAACTCGCAATCGCGCGTGCATGGAAAGGTCAGAAGCTAAGATAATTCCACCGCTTTTAACCGCACGCATGAGTGGAGTTTTTCCCGCTCTGGATCTATCAATCAAATTGGCAAGAGGTTCCGACCTAGATCTATGTCCCCTATGTCTCGCAAGTTATGAAGCTATGCATGACTCCATCGTGCTTTCTTTTTCATCTCTCTTCGCCATGGCTTTGTCTATCTTTGTCTCGAATAATTCTTTTTCTTCTTACTTGGCCGATTTCTTTAAAATTGGTGCAGATCCGGACAATTCTTCGATTCAGAGGATATATGTAATGTATCGACATTGATAAAAGTTCCTTTTCTTTTCAAAGCACCGTAATGAATTCCTACAATTTATTCAGACAAAAATGGTCACGGAGCATGAATAGTGAATTTTAATTGTAAAAATTTGCACTTTTTAAGTCACGCCCAAAAATTGGTGTTTAATTTACACATAAAGAGAGCATGAATCCTTTCAACAACAACCGAGCACTGTAACACCTATGCAAACAATTACGTAGACAAAGATCCACCTCCTTCAAAGCATGCGCTAAATGGAATCTTTTAGCCTTATTACCACCTTGCCTCGAGCAAAATCCTTCTTCAAATGGGGGTGCACTTTTCCTCTTGGCTGCAATTCTTTACCTGTGAATTAAATAATTCACCCATATGGCTGCCCATGCTTATATAACCCTCACAATTCTATAATTAATAATTGCCCTAACAATTAAAGGCAATTAATTAATTAAAAATCATGCTTTTCTCTTTAAAAATGGTATGTTTAAGGACAACCATCCAATAAATTAAATTAATCCAATTTAATCCTTCACACTTCACTTCACTTAAGCTTCACAGTGTGCCTTGACTATAGCCACTGAAAATAGAAATTAATTTAATGATTTAATGCCTTAAAAATCATTAAATATGTCCCAAATGGGGCGCACTTTTTGAAAGAAAGGGGGCAGCCTTTAAATGAATTAAATTTAATCCATTTAGTCCATTTAAATCTATTTCTTTTATTCCCCTTTTGACTTGTTGACTTCTTCCAAGCTTGGGCGCACTTTTTAGAAGGATAAATTAATTAAAATAATCACTTAAAGGCTGCCATCATCTCACCAAAGGGGGCACACTTTTTTGCACAATATAATTCTATTTTTAAGAATTTTTCATAATGGGATTCTTTACCCTGCAAGGCAGGCACTAAAATCCCATGATCCACTTAAGTGATTTGACTTTGACAATGGGATTATTTATCCTGCAAGGCAGACACTAAAATCCCATGATTTCACTTAAGTCACTTTCCTTTTATTTTATCATGGGAATTTTTACCCTGCAAGGCAGGTAATAAATCTCGCGCATGCCTGCGGCCTCTAACTTTCCCATCGCAACTTAAGTGAATTTTATAACACGGAAAAAGTACCTGCCAGCAAAGTATAAAATTCCCACCTTGCTGCTCGCTTGTATTTTTCCATTCCAGTGTAAATCCTTTGTTTTCCAAAAATGCGCCCAACCTCGCAGGGGCTTTTCTATGCACGACTTCACTTTTTCCCAGTGATCCAGACCTCTGATGGCGAATTCCTCCGGGTATAACGTGCGTATATGTTCTCCAGCTACTCCAGGCCAAAAATCGGGCTTACCCGGCAAATGAATTGTTCTAGAGAAATTTCACAGAAAACGTAATGGGACAACACAAAAACACAAAAATTGCCAAAAGTTACAAATAAAGCCCAAAACTTATTCCAAGTTAAAACCCTTCTGGTACATAAGAGTAATGACATATTCGATCATAACAGAGTTAAAACGGAGCGCAAATAGTCTCATACGGGGCTCAAAATAATTAAATACAAATTTCTCACAGATAAATCCCGACGACAAAATATAACAATTTTGGGCATCTGGGTATTTGGCGAAAAAGACTAATATGGCTCTTTGGGAATATCTTGACACAATACAAGAACTTTTAGGCAATAAAAACACAAAACGACCCATTATTTTAAAATTATGAATTTTTTTCGGATAGGGTAGTCACAGATTTCAAGATGAAACTGAGTGACACTGCACCACTATCAAGACCTGCAACTCTTAAGTACTTGCTTTATCTTATACATGCCTAAGATGGTATACTTCTTTGCTTCAATTGTCTTTATCTTATACATGCCTAGATGTTCTTGGGTCATGTGGAGATGGCCTCTTTAGTCTAAAGAGAATAATTAACATATGGGCTCACTTCCCACCTTATTCATATATGAAAATTGTAGAAATCATGCTCAATTTTTTTACTCATTCTAGCAAAACCTCCAAAGCTTTATTGCAATCGAGGTTTTTTTTTTGAACCTATGAGGAATGAATTTAGAAATGATATCTTATCATTGCTATTTTCCGAAAAGGAGCGATGGCTATCCAAGTTTTTCATAAATACTTTGGCAAATGGTAGGGCTAGCACTACTCTTATATACCGCACACTAATTTGTACAATGTTTTCTCTTAATGGGATTATCATCTTTCCTTAGACAACTACACAATTTTGACCATGATAAAGGACCAACTCACATAGTAAGGGAAAGTCGATGAATGATGTGAAGAGCTATTTGGGAAGTGTATGCCCTAACTCCAAATCTATGTGCACTTATGGAAATGAATTTGGCATGGGTTTTCTGTCTCAAATTGTTACGAGTTTTAATTTTTGTATCTTAGTGTCAAAGACATTATCTACATGGTCATCTCTCGTAACATTAGAAGATAAAGCTTGAGACCGGGACATTTGATGACTTGTGTAGATGCCATATTTGGTTGTGTTTAAGCTATAACTTCACTTAAAATGAAAAGAGGAGAAGATGCTATGCCAAATTCTTGGGTATTTGTAATCTCTAGTTGATACGTTGTAGTTGTTGAAGGTTCCTCTCTCCCACTACAATACCTTTTCATTATCTAATAATAGATTATCTTCTTGTTAGGTCTCTAATACAATTTTCTCAAATCTTCTTTGTGGCACCAACCTCGAAGCACACTATTCTTAGCTTGCAAAAGCCTTATACTCTTAGAAATGATCTAATTTTGATGAAGTATTATGAAGCAAGAGGGTTTAAATTTACAAATTACTATAGCCACTTCTGAAATTTCATATACTTCAAATAATTAATGTCATTTCTTATTTCATCTCATATTTTAATGAGTTTCGAGGAAAAAAATCACTATAGAAGTTGATTATTTCCTGCCTTTCCCAAGTGTCTTCTTAATGTTGGGAAACACAAGAATAAATAATACCACATATTTATATATCCACCAAAATAAATTGTTGAGGATTATAGTTTATGATTGAACAACAAGTTATGATAGATTACATCACATAATGAATTAGATATTAGATTTAGTGCATGAACATGAAAGTAAATGAACATAAGACACAAGATTTAAGTGGGAAAACCTTTCGGTAAAAAACCCACTGAAAAATCACTTATCTTTATTAAGAATATGTATTTCACCTAACACTCTCACTATTTCCATGACTACACATAATTACATTCACTCATCACTTGCATATAGCTTCAGCATGATAATTAACTCTTCTTGGTTGATGACCAATCATCGATATTCATATGTGTGTGTCCAATCTCAAAGATATCATCTTGATTTATATTAAGGCGTGTGGTCTAGATCCACTCTTATATTTTAAATTTAAATCTGTGTGCTAACACGATATGAGGATCTCGCCATATTATAAGCCATAGTTCTTAGTCTTTGGCGGGTTTTCTAATTAAGCAGTTTCCCACTTAATATTACAACCCCAACACTCCCCTTAATGTTAAGTAGGGAAACATGCAAAATTGCCTTTTTATACAAAAGGAATTACAATCCATAAATCATCATATGAAGATTTAGGCTAACATGCAAATATATAAAGCTTGTTCCAAATAACACATGCCAAGTCACCTTTTTGTACAAAAGGAATTACAATCCATAAATCATCTAAGTGATTTAGGCTAGCATGCAATAAAATATTTGTTTTGTAGGTTTTATAACTTTGTGGTACACTATTTCAAGGTGTTTGTGGGTTTCGCAACTCCACGGTACATTACAACAATATCTTGAGACTTAAACAAGCCGCGAACCAATGCAAGTGTTATGTGGGTTATAGAAAAGTCACGATACTTTCGCTTTAGTGTTTCACAAACTTCAAGAATAATCAAGATAAAGATACTATATATGGAGTATTACATAATATTATGGAGTCTTTTATAAAACAAGAATCTCTCATATCTAATGCTTCATTGGGTATTACAAGTAAACTTCACATAAAATGATAATTTACTTAAAAATGGAAATAGTCTAGGAAATTATAATTCACAATCGTGCCATTAAGAGGTGGTATTACAACAAACATACAAAACATGCTCATTCCTCCTTATTCCCCCTTAAGGGAAACTATGAAAGGCCAAAGCTCATCTATTTCAGAGGTGGAGATCAAATTCATCCACATAATCATTAGATTTTGAGGTGAAGAACATATTCACCATTTGAATTGCATACTGACTTGATATTCTCCATTCTTTAATATTAATCTCGATTGTTTGCAAGAGCAATGCAACATTGGTTGTCACTAAGAAGTAGAATGCTTCCTTTGACACACATATGAAGTTCATTAACAAATCATTTCAACTACATAGCTTCTTTTGTTGCTTCCGTAGTACTTCATATTGATTGCTCCTTACTATTCGAGCAATCGCACCGCATTCAAATTGAGACAAGCATATCAAGAAGTAGATATTCAATCTACAATATCAACAACATGACTAGAATCACAAAAAACAAAATAATTTACATTATTACTAACATAATAATAGAAAACATTATTGATTATACTTCAAAATCCTTTTTTAAACTTTTCAATGGGCCTCATAAGGATCTTGCTTGAATCTTACGAATAACTCCTAGTTCATATGATATTAGTTATAGTTAAATAACTTAATCACATGCAGGTTTATAATAAATGATTATAATTTCTTTGAAGTAAGTTAGCGATATACAACAAAAGAGACACAACAATATATTTGTAATCTTGATATATAACCATGCTTAAAAGAATGGTTTAGAAAATATTGTCATAAAGCAATGAGTTGGTCAACAATAATTGCTTGGTTTTTGTTCTTATTATTCTTTCTATTGTTCTTACTTTGAGCATTTTTATAACAATCAAATTTTTTATGACCAAATTTACCACAAAAGGTACAAGTACCATCAAACTTAACCTTGAAATTCTTATTCTTCTTTACATATTTTTAGAATTAGTTTTGAACTTAGATTTAGAGTTTGATTGTTGGTTAGTATTATTGTTATTCTGATTAACATATTTATGATTTTGTGAGAACAATTCCTGAGAGGCATTCTCTTTTGATTCAAAGTTCTCAATTACTCTTTCTTCCTATACTACACGAGAAGCTAGAGTATCCAAACTAGGTAAATCAGATTCATTTTGATATTTAGAATTCAAGATATATTTCTCATGTGAATATTAATCAATAATAAAGTATAACTTATCTTGAAATGATTTACAATTACATTCCTGTCTTCTAACTGAGCCTTAATGTTCTTAATTTTAGCTAGATAATTAACTATCTTTCATCTCCTTTCATTGAAGTTGTAAATAGTTCCATGATTAGCTTAATGATCTTAGAAAGGTGATTACCTTCATGCATAGTTTGCAATTGATTCCATGCATCAACTAGAGACTCTACATGTCTTATGTGCAATAAGAATTCATCAAGTGATACTTTACATCAACATTGACATGACCTCCGAGATTTTGAGAGAAGACATACACACTTCCGTGGTTAGCTTGTCTCCCAATGGGTCTCTTTTCAACACCACTAACTAAATCCCAAAGCTTTCTAGCCATAAAGATGGATTTAATCCTAACTCTCCAAATACTATAGTTAGTACCATTCAACAATTGATATTTATCCATGGAAAAATTAGAAGAACTAGCCATATTTTAAAAACTTAGTAAATTAGTGAAAGATTAGTGTTATGCAGATTTTCTTAGTTGCAAATATCCGCAATTAGAAGAAAATAAACTTCAGCGGACTTGAAACAATTAGGAAATGATTGCAACTTAATAAACACACTCAAACAAGGTATGAGAACCAAGAAGGGAGGTCAAAACACAAAGAACAAGCCATGAGAGGTCGCAAGTTAAGAAAAAAAGATAATTATTTTTTCAAATTTCAACAAACATGGAACAAGGAAAACAATGTTTCGTGAAATTATAAAAATATATTTCGCAAGTCTAAGAAGACCTTCAAACAAGGTATGCACATTCAGTAGAGAGGCCACAAAACATAAATGACATGCCACGAGGATCTGTGAGAAAACAACAAAGAAGATAAGAAAAGTTCCAAGTTAAGAAGTTGTGGAATAAAGGAATGCTCACAGGTGGCAAGAAAAACAATTACCTAAGAACTTAAAGAATTTTACAAAGCGATGAAAATCCTTAAGAAGAATATGGAATGACTAAGGACAAGTCGTGAAACATAAAAACTTGCCACAAAGAGTAGTAAAGGAAAACACACAAGAAGTTATAGCTTATCCAAGTTCGAGAATTTGTGGAACAAAGAAATAATGTTCCGTGGGTTTTTGACCTTTTAGTGTTCCACGAAATAATAAGGTAAAATCCACGAAACAAGGATAGTGGAAAAAGGCCGTGAGACAAAGGAATAAGTCTGTGAGACAAAAAATCAGTAGAACAAATGACAAAGGTTTGTGGGATAAAGAAAGTCCACTAAACAAAGAAAAAAGCCATGGGGCTAGGAAAGTCCATGGAACAAAGCAAAGAGCCGTAATGCAAGAGAAAGTGCCGTGAAACAAAGAAAAACATGCATCACTTAAACCAAAATAAGTAATCAGTGCAAAAACCTTAGAAATTCTGCTAAATACTAAGGAAGCTGCAAAAACTATGAAAATCGGTGCAACACGTGAATAAGTCGTGAAGGAATTAAATAAGCCATGATACACTTAAAAATACCGCGAAGCTAAGGAAAATACCATGAAGCAAGAAAGCAACAAGGTTCTTGAAAAAACAAAGGAAGGCTACAAGTGATTTAAAACAATGATCGACCATGCAGAGTTAATAACAACCTATGTTTTGATAATCCACACTAGTTTAAAACATCCAAGCACTTCCTAGTTATCTTAATTCACATTCAGTTGGGGTTTTTGCACCTTATAGGACTTAAAGAACTACGCAACACCGGTTTGGTTAGGGTGTCACGGATCTTGAAATTTTCTAAATAATTCAGATCTACAAAATTCTTTACACTTACAAATCACAAACAACCATATCTATCTTACACAAGCATAAACACCATCTTTGATACCATGTTAGGAAACACAGGATAGATAATACCAAAAATTTATATATCCACCAAAATAAATTTCCAAGGATTATAGTTTATGATTGAACAACAAGTTATGATAGATTACATCACATAATGAATTAGATATTAACATGAAAGTAAATGAGCACAAGACATAATATTTAAGTGGAAAAACCTTTCAATAAAAAACCATTGAAAAATCACTTATCTTTATTAAGAATATGTATTTCACCCAACACTCCCACTATTTCCTTGACTACACACAATTACATTCACTCATCAGCTCACATCTAGCTCGCATGATAGTTCACTCTTCTTGGTCGATGATCAGTCACCGATATTCATCTTGTGTGTTCAATCTCAAAGAGATCACCTTGATTTATATCAAGGCGGGTGGTCCGGATCCACTCTTATATTTTAAATTTAAACATGTGCCGACCCAATATGGGAATCCACCACATTATAAGCCAAAGTTCTTAGTCTTTGGCGGATTTTATAATTAAACAATTTCTTGCTTAATATTACAACCCCAACACTTAAAATTTGGATCTCTATAGTAAGTGGATCCATACATTGTTACTAGCCTAAATGACCTTGAGCCTTTCCATCTTAGCTAATCTCAAAACATCTTCCATATTTGATCTAAAACATATTGGAAATTTTTTTTTTTTTCTAGTATGACATCATCTTGGAAACTAAAAATATATCCTACCATTAGACGAAGAGATGACAAGATGAGAAGAGACACTTTATAGATTTAAAAATTGTCGAAGATCATGGCTCTTTCTAGACTATTTAAATCCTTTGAATTTCACATGTATCACATGTTGTTTGAATTCAAAACATTGGGCTATTCTTATAAGTATTCGTAACACCATGAGGCATAGACAATTATTTCCATATATCAATGAGATGAAACTATGTACAAACAAGGGAACATGAAGAAAAAAATCATAACAACATAAGGAATATGGAAGTATTTACATATTTATAAGAGGCCTAACTAACTCATGGGTAATGCTTAAGATACATCCCATTAACCGAGATATACAACTGCTCACGATCTAATATTGTAAGTTTCAAGGCATTGCTCTCTTTATAACTTGAAATTTGATAAGATACACTCAACATGGTGTCAAATTTGACACGTTTTCCTCGATTGATACCTTTCTTCATCTCATTTTAAAACTAAATCACCTTCCTTAAAGATTTTATGTGTTTCTTTCTTATCAAACATTCTTATGACAATCGAATGACTGTTAAGAAAAATTTCTTGAGCTCTTTCTCTTGTTTCCTCAATCGTAACCAATTCAAATATCCTTATAGTCATTGCATCATTGTGTTATAGCTCCATCTCGATAAACAAAATTATGGGCTAAAATATTAACTAAAAGAGGTAATTTAGATTCTTTTCCATTAACTAGCATAAAGAGGAATTACCTATGGCTTGCTTTGGGGTGGTTATGTATGCCCATAAATCTCCTTTACATTCTCGTGTGTCATCACCTTTGGTTTTCCTTGAATTTTGTTGGACTCACCTAGCCCATTTCTTCGAGAATAATAATTTGAAGAAGTTTTAAATTATAAACCATATTTGAGAGCAAATTTGGTCTATCTTTGTTTGAAAAAATGCCTTAGCATTATTAGTGGAGTAATTTGTGGCTATAAAGATCTATTTTAGTCCTTTTTGGATGGTGAGTTGATCACACCTATTAAGTCCAAGTATCACTTAGAAAATAAATGATATGCAAAAATAGGTTGCGAATGGTATGGGTGGTTTCATTTTCCTTGTGTGTATATATAAATATATTATTTTTAGTTTATATGGCCTAATAGGCCTCCCATGCCCCCAAAGGATTTATTGTGCATATAATGGAGTGGATAAATCCCAAGAGATAAGATACAATGGAAAACGAGCCATTTGGGAAAGGGGTCGTTTGCCACAATGACACGACCCATTTTAAATGGGTCGCGGTCAATTGGATGGACCACCTTATTCAAAGAGAGGGAGTGGGGGTAGGGTCATCTATTATGCCACTCACCGTAGATATTCAAATTTGGTAATTCTACTCTTTAACACTGTTAGTCTTGAATTTTCTTTCTTTCTCAAACAAGTACACTTTACCCACTCTCATCCAGTACATCTCTAGGTCTCTTTTCTAGCTTGTTTGATCTTACACACTCATTTTTCAACAATTTATGAGAATTGAATTCATGAAATCCATTTAGAAACTCCAATTGTCATCTTCCAAACTTCACACTTCAAATTATCTCGCCTAGGTCAAAAACATACAGTAGGGACATGAATGTCTATATGTCAAGGTCCCGACCGCAATATATGGTTTTTACCTTGCTCACTTTGGTCCCAAAATTTTCATTGCACATTATTATTTGGGTCACTTACTCCTCCCTAGTTAGTGTTTGAACTTAAATTGCATTGAAGCATATATAAGCAAGTGAAACTCACCTCATTTAGAACCTAACACTCTTATGGACTCCTATTACAAAATTTGGCACATAATGCATCTAGAGATCCCTACATTCTGAAAATACCTCTACACATTCATTAGGGAAACACCATCTATAAGTTTGAAGCTTCCCACTAGGTCTAGGGACTACATCCAAAGATTTTCAAGCACTCAAAGTCACTCACTCAAGTAGATTTACAAGAAAGAAACTCAAGTCAAACATTGTCAAAGAAAGGATGTCAAATCTGATTGCACTACAACTAGATATCACATGTTAGGTAGAGAACAATGTGTGGTTTGAGGCCTCTTCAGAGTAGTGCCGATATCTATGGTACATGGGGGTTCCCACAACCTAACTAATGTTTATTTTTCAGGTATTCTCATCTATGGTTAGGGTTTGAAATATTGATCGAATATTCAGATACCCTCATAATGTACCCGAAAATGATCGATAAAGAGAAAAACCTGTAATGTGATACAGTTTGTATAACCATACAAATAGTCAAGACCATATATCGTTCCCAACCATATGTATGGTCATCTACAAGGAGATTATCAAGTCACAATGCATACCCTATTTATGATATTCAATGATTACTATGTATTTGTGATTTTTTATTACATTTACATTACAAGTATTAATATTATAATTCAATGATTAATGTTGGAATTTAATTAGTTATAATAATCCCCTGTAGTTCTATTTCATTCCTTGTTTGATTATAGTGTAAAACCCTAATCAAACATAAAAAGGTGAAACTATTATGTGAAACCGACTCTTGAATCGAACATTGAGTCTCAAACCCCGCTTTCTTTAAGGTTAATTTCTACATTTTATCTTCATATCCAAACCTAAATTTTATCTATTATATTCCCTAAACCTGATTTACACAAATTTCGGTAGGGTTACATGCATGGTTCTACCCTTTGGGTCACTTTCTATGGCTCTTAGTTACCAAATACCCCGTTGTTTCATATCTCGAGCGTAACGATTCTATTTTAAAATTCCTTTGAGTTTATTTTGTATTATTAAATATTTAACAAAAATATCTTTTTAAACCTAATTTTAGCATAATTTTTATAAATTTAAAAGTGCTATTGTTAGTAATTAGGGCATAATAAAAATACACACTTTTGGAAAAATCCCTTGCATATTTTTTTATTTCACATAGTTGAATTCAAAATACCTCCATTTTTGTCAAATTCAAATTCTATTTTGAGATATGGTTGTTTATCATTTACGATGACCACTTTTTGCATAAACATCACTTTTTAGTCTTATGCCCATGGTCTCTTAATTTTCAGACCTTTATATGTTTATCCTTATCCTTTTCTATCTAGTTGGGGTTTCTCTCTCATTTTTTCTTCCATCATGGCCCATTCCACCATTTTTCAAGTCTCCTTGTATCATTTAATTCAACGACACCCAACATGTAGAGATACTCTCACAAAACTAGTGCACAAAATAAAGCTCCTTGATAATACGACACCTTCCCATGTGAATTTAATTTTAGTTCATATTTCAGCTCCTTCCATTAGCAATGATGACACATTTCATAAGGATATATTAGAGTCTATTCAATCTTTACACCATGATTTTCAAGATAAATTTCAAGCTATGAATGTCAAGATCACATCTCTCAAGTGTGAGATAACACATCTAAAGATTCTTCTAATGCCTGTATCCATCATATCTCTAAAAATCACAATCAATATAGTTATAAGACCATTAAGAAGCCATGTTATACACACATCATGCATAATACATGTGCCCATACAAGTGAAGTCAAAGTCATACAAAAATTACACCTTTTTGGTTTGAAAATTATGCTCGATAATGTGATATTCTATATGAGCTACTCAATAATTGGTTAATAAATTTGTTACCTACTCATAACTACCCTCATTATTAGCTTAAAAACTTAAAGACCAACCCTTATGCAATTATCATGAAATAAATGGACATTGTGACAATGATTGATATACTTTACAAAGCAAAATCCAACAACTTGAGCGTAGGACCTTTATTTCATTTGCAACATAACATTCTACTACACATTCATATCAAGTTTGTAAATCTAGAAGGGTTCCTAAATTTTCTCCATCTATGTCTAGTGAACATAATGCAATATCCAATGATGTAAATTCTCCAATAATACAAGATCCACATATTAATTAAGATAATAAGAATGAAATACCTCTTTTTGGAAGTTCCAATCATTGACATAAATCATTTATCATTTAGCCACCCATTAGTGTGTTCACAACAACATACAACATTCATTCAAATAACCATGAGAAAGATAAACAACACCATGACACAAGATATAAGTGGGAAACCCTCAAGGGAAGAAAACCCATTGAAAAATTTGCTGATATTACACACAACAAAGACTCAAGTGAATATTACATATCACAAGATATTTATTTAGTGAGGCACCAACCCCACAAGGAGCACCAACCCCTAAACCCTTGTTGATATGAATCACAACAAGAGACTTTGCATGAATATGACTCATCACACAAGATTTTGATGAAAAGATCACTGTAATATGCTGCAACAACTCAGCTGATGGTGATCACAAGATTCAGCTCCAAATACCTTCAAACCCTTTCTTAAATCCTAGGTATTTAATCTCTCACAATCTATTACTTTCTTCACTTTCGTCACCCACTCCATCTCATGTTCCAACCAACTCAATTTTTCGGCAAATACAGTTCTGTCCTAGATAGCCAAAAATATTCTTGTCCACAAACTGACCTAGAAACCATAAAAAAATCATCATCATAAGAAAAAACTTATATCACTAGAAATATCTCTGAATTATCTTTCTAAAACAACTTGAATCACCTCCTAAATCCTCATGTATCTCCTAATGTCCATTTTACTGAAGACTACTTTTAATTGCCCCAAAACTACCCTTTGAATAGTCAACCTAAATGAAACATAATTGACCATAAAAACATCACCATGACCTTAAAAATATTTGGAAATCAATAAAAACTAACATACATCACACAATGACCATTTAGTTTGCAATTCCTTTGGACAATCTTGTCCCAAATTAAACTTCTTCAAAAATTGATCTATTTGAGTAGGGTCCACTCATCACCATAACCTCTACCATACATTTATGGAAATAATAATGAGTCCTCTACATGTTACAATCATAATCAATGCACTAGGAAGAAAAAATGGCCACTTAGGAAGCAAATTTCTCAAACCACTTTCAAGCCAGGGTTTCAAACTCATAACAAGCTATTTACCTTCTTAACATTCATTCATAAAAATGTGATGATGAAATGACATCATTATTTTTATGAAACCTTATAAACTAAATTTAGAAACATCCCTAAAATCCACAAGGTCACATGTAAAACACATACTCTAGGGTGAGCATCGAAGTTTGAATTCGAGATGGAAATGCACTTCTTTTATACCTTGTTTCACCAAAAACATCATATATTGCAAAATTATCATCATGAAAACCTAAATTTTTTCCCAAAGCATAAGGAAACACCCTTATAACATGTCCAATCATTATAATGTCATAGGAACCTCTCAATATTTCCATCAAATGAGATTTACATAGCTAGCCCTTAGGGTTTTGTCTTTATCGCAAAGGCTAGGGTCAACTGAAAGAACCTAAAAACACATAATGAAAGTACTAAAACTGGTCCAAACATAACTCGATACACCATGATACAACTGAATACATACATCCACGAGCTCATATAGCTCCATATCTCAATCTTATACATCCTAACATTCGTACCTTCTCCAAATGAGCACGAAACATAGTCACCTACCCGTATCTTCACCTTGAAACTCAAATGAGTACCCAAGCACTCTCCATACATAGCAGAACGAAGAAGCTCCAAACTTCATGCTCCATCACTCACCTAGGCTAATTAGGTTACCTAAATGGGCTTCATAAGAACAAGAAATCCTCACCTGAAGTACCTTATATCATCATGAACACCTTTGAACCATCATGTCACCAATCCACAACATCATATGACCCTAGTCCATCATCCTCTATTTCATTAATGTGGTTTTGCATCAATGACAACACCTATAGTGCCACATGCCAACAATCTCCCCTTTGTCATTGATGGAAAAATACTTGAACTTCTCCCCTTTTTACATTAATGACAAAGGAACACTGTAGAAACACGTTCTTCACCTTCCTTAGCTTCATAGAATCATATTTTGGTTGGAAACATCAACCAAAGATCTCAAACAATCTCAAGTACTTTGAAATTTCACTCAAAACCTGATTTTTTATCAGTTTTCAAGAATGAAGCCACCTTGCCTCCCTGGGAATAACATATACATCATCTAATATTTCTAATAAACTTGAATAAAACATCATATTTACCTTGTATTGAGTGAGACATCATCATCCACCTTCTAGGCATGTACAACTAGTCATTTCACCTTATATTTTTATTTTTTCCTTCATTAGGACAGTAGCAGAGACCAATATATGAAGAATACATCTTAAGAACATTCCAAAAATGTCATACATGAATGCACCATACCTTCATTCACGAGCTTGCAAATCTTAACAAGGCACAAATCCATCTTGTCACTTATAATTCTTGTCTTCAAGCTATCTCAAGGACTCATATCCCTAAACAAGCATCTCAATGCATTTAAGACCAACTTTGATGAACTATCAAACACCATTCAACCTATGGATCAAAATTCCATCACTCCCCTTGGACTCAAGACCACCATCTCTAGTAAACAAACACAAATTTGAGCAACTAACCTTGCTATCTTGTCAAGAGACCACCTCAGTCACTTAGGCCCTACCCTAAAGCTCTTTCATAGTCACTGACAGTCATATTAGATGAAATAATGCAATCAAGGACCAAAGTCAACTAACCAAAGAAGAAAACACCCATATCATACCTTTTTACCTTGGAAACATCAAGCCATCTTCAAGAAACTTACATTCATGCCCCCGACTTTAGTAGGTACATATACACCTTATCCACATGTGACAACATCTTTTCAAGTCTTTGTATATTGAAACAAACAAAACATCAACTTAACCTTCAAATTTGACAAGAGACATACAATTCTAGTGCATGAATACACTAAGATGACCTTAAAGGATAGAATCAAGGGCTCCACTTTTCATGAAGACAAATTACACACTTGAGCAACATATACACTTGCGAAGCATCTTTTCTTGTCACTATGGCACTATGACAAACCAACTAAGACCTTGATTTACCACACTTGACTCAAAAGACCATCTTATTAGATTATCCTCTATCCAATACCTTGATCAAAATTAAGAATAAATGAAAAACCTTGTATCCCTTCAAATGCACTACCACCATACCTCATTGAGCACCTACAGGCATGTAGGGTATAATTTTTTTGGAAAAACAAATGGTCACACACTGCCATAACACATCACTAGACGCTCATTTGAAATTTTGGATGAAATTCACCATCTATACCTTATATACCATATTGAAAGCAACTTAACAAGCCATGACAAGGTTAGACATACACTCTTCACATGTGGAAGCTTCTTTTCAAACACTGTAGTACTATGCACACTGTATCAAGAAACCTTCTTCATAGACCAAGCCACATACATGCCTTAATAGATTATTCTTACATAACACAAGAAAAAATATTTGAGTATATTACTCAATTAAAAGAGACCCACCTCACGAAAAATCATGAGAAAAACATTATACTCGCCCTTACATACACTATAATCTTGAGGTAGACATTTTTCACAAGATCCAAATAAGAGTAACAAATGGGATTAGTTGTAGTTTGAAACATACTCCTTGTGTTTTTCAAGACCATTTCAATTCTTCACAAATCTGAATCCATCCATTTTGTGATTCGGACCACTCAAAGGAGATACAAGCCATCATTACATACCTTTAGGATCACAAGTTTGACATGTGGCACAACTTTACCATGTAATTTTGATATCCTTCCACTATAACTCATTATTAAAAAGAAAAAAACTTCACACTTGTTTGGGGAACCATATAAAATACATTTAACTCATGCCCAATCAATTTTGGTGATTCAAAGATCTCGAGATGATTACCTACAAAGCTTATATTTGAAAAATCAAACTCAAATACATAAGTTTATATATATCAAGTGTACATAAATACAACCTCTTGCTCCCTTTCATCGTATCCCATAACTTTGAACTCATTTATAGGATTCACATTGTTATTCATGATCCATAAGCTTAGACAAATAATGAACTCACTATATCTCTTTCACAACATCAAATGCACAAGTCATAGACTATTAGCCCTTAAAATACCGAGAAATACATCTCGATTTTAAAGCACTCACCTTTAGAAAAGAACCATGCTAGATTTAGAAACCTATTTGGCCATATTACTTGCTCCAAAATCCTTGAAGACTCTTCCCAAAGAGAACATACCTAGTTTGTAAGATATCCATCCCAATTAGGTCTCCTGACACTAACACTATCAACCTGGAATTCTAACAATGATTCCCAAGGAACTAAGAACATTAGGGTCTAATACCACTTGCAACATGATGTTCCTACTATCTAGAAGTTCTTCAAAAAAATTTAGCCTTGGAATCCACCATTTGATAATCCAAAACCATATTTCTCTACATATTGCTCACATGAGCACCTTTGTGAAAACCAGTCTAGGTAGTGAAATATCTAAAATGCACAAAATTTGTTTTTATTAACTAAAACTTGAAGGAAACCATCAGAAGAACACCTTCTAACTTCTTGAGCACCGATTTCCTTGATTTGGAGTCATGAAAAAAATACTTGCATCACCTGTAATCACCTTTGTATTTCCTTATTGCCTTTTAAGAACACTACATAGATCTTCACCTTCTTATTGATTGATCAAGTCAACATAATTGATGATATAAGGACATCTTAAAACACATTCTTAGAACCATTTACATCCTTAGATACTCATAACACATGACCCGGTGACACTCAAACCAATGGACATGTCCAATCCTTTCATTATGACCATACCATCCTTTTGAGGAGAATGAATACACAAAGACCCTCGATTGCCTTTAACAAATTCTCGTGACACCTTCATAGCTTCATACTCATATAGGACACTAGTTTACACATGAATTATTATTTAACATATTATGAAACTTCATTAGATCCAGACTTGTTACCATGGGACACCGCATAAACCGTGAGCACTTGTCAATCAGTATTTTAGTTATCAAATCAGACCAAAATAAGACCTTATGAATGATTGGAAAGACACACCAATCCCTTTGTGAGGCGAAAATTATGATTTATTAAATTACCTTGAGTCATCTCGGCACATACACTTCTACTTAGACAATGCATATGCATACTTCATGAGCTCGAGACACACACATGGACCACAAAAACATAGATTTTGACATTTATAACATGAGAAACAATATTTGAATTTATGAAGCATGTTTAAAACTTTAAAAAGCATACCTTGAATTCATGAAGGAGATACAAGTTGACTCAAACAAATCCCCCTCAATCTAATGCTTCATTTTAATCATTATACCTCTAAGAAGCATAGTAGAGGTATATGATCAACATGAAGACCTAAAATAAGGTCTTGAAGAGGTCCACAATCCTCTTAGACACTGCAAAATTCCTTATTCTTTTTTTCTTCTGATTTGAACACTGTGTTATACCTTTCATTCCATCATTACCATCTCTTGATGAGACACCAAGGTCTCTTCTAGGTTTGCACACTCTTCCTTGACTATTATCATGCATTTTTGGCCTTTGAAAGGCACCACCTTGTATTCTGGGACCTTGAGCTCTCTGATTTTGTCTTGGGTAGCCATGGAAATAAAAAATTTCCACATGACAAACCTCATTACACTTTTAACATACCACCGAGTTCTTCTTCTTGCAACTTTCATCTTGATTAGGTGAATCATACAAGAAAAATATAGCGACATGACCTTGTTCATTGTAATTGTAGCACACCAAACTCTTAGAAAACACACTTCTATTGTCCCTCCATGGATAATCATCTCTAGAGGAATTTTAAACTCTTCTGACCTATGACCAAAGCCATTACAAGTAAAACAATGAACATTGAAATATATTTCATACCTTGAGACATTAGGCTACCTAATAGGCCTTGGTTTCAAATTGTACTTGATGAATGTCACATTCTTTTATTCTTTGATGATAGGTTCTCCTTCCTCCTTTCTTGGAATCATTCCTTATTTGTTTAACTAATCTCCTTTATATTCCTCTTTGAAACCCAAACCAAACTCTATCACCTCATGCTCTTTGTTTTCCAAGTAGACCATCTAGGTCTTTTACAATTTTCTCAAACTTATGAAAGGGCATAGTCGTCTTGCTGATCTCTAGTAGCTTAGCCCTTAGGAAATCTATATCTTCTTTAATTTTTGAAAACATACTTTCTTTATCTTGAAAAATTAAGACAAGATACTTTACCTTTTATTCTAATAATATGATTGACTCATTTTGCTTGCTTGATTCAGATTTGTACTTCTCTTCTAGCTTGTGCATATGATTTTCATACTCTTAAAACCTAAAGACTCGTTTCTTGTTATCTTTCTCACCATGTTTTAGTTCTCTTTGAATTCCCTCAATATCATATTTGACATGCTCATCATCTTCGTCAGAATAGGATGAAATAACTCTGATATAAAGTCTTCCAACAAGGAAGATCCATCACTAGAAGAAATATTTGCCTTTTTAGTATGAACAATGCCCCATTTAAAATATATTAATAATCAGATTCAAACTCAAAATTTAAGAAACCAATGTTAGCATCAGAAAAGTAATCATATTCATTTGTATAAAAATTCTTTTTTTTCCTTATTTTTATAGTCAAACTTCTTAAGGATTTTCTTTCTCTTATCATACTTGTTATATTTGTTGTCATGATCACTATCATACTCATGTTCACCATGGTCTTTTTATTGTTCTTATGAAAAATTTCCTACCTTACCACATTTGAAACATTTATAAGGAAGATTACCTTTGTATTTTCTAGAGCCAACCTTCAATATTCTAGCCATCATTGCAAAGATTTCTTCATCATCAATTTCAGGAGCATCATCAACCTCCTTGGTCTTCTTACTCTTAGTTTTCATTTCAGATCTGAAAGCAACCTCTTTCTTAGTTAGTTTAGAGTTAATAATCCTCATTTCATAAGCAATCAAAGTCCCATGTAACTTATCCATATTCCTAGTTGAGTCAAATCCTTTGATTCTTCCATAGAAGAAAATTTTGAATCATATCTAGGAGTTAGAGATCTCAAAACCTTCTGAACAACTACCTATTATTTCAAATATTCTCCTGTCCCTTTCATGATATTGAAAACCTTTTCCAATCTAAGTATATTTGTAGCAATGGACTCTTCATTATTCATCTTAAGAGACTCAAAATGATTTCTAAAAGTTTAAATCTTAGAAATTCTTACCTTTGAGTCACCTTCATACAAGACTTGTAATTTATCCCATGCTTCCTTTGTTGATTTGCAATACATTAATTTACCCAACTAAAATTCTCCAAGACCATATATGATATAATTTAAGTCCTTGAATTATTTTCATATGCCTTCTTGTCTACATCACTAGTGAGTGGAGTAGCAGGAGCAATATAACAATCTTCCACAATTTTCCAAACATCAAACCCTTGATACATAATAAAGGTCTTCATCTTAAGACTCCAAAAATCATAGTTTGATCCATCAAACAATGGTACACTGAACCACTCACCATTTTTGTGCTTCAAGGATCTCATTTCAAAGGGTAAAACTTCTATAAAAGGACCTTATATGATACTAATTGTTGGAAGCACAATGGAATGAGAGGGGGGTGAATCTATCCTTAAAATTTAATTACAATTTCAGATCACTCACATAAATTATTTATCATTTATCCATCCATTAGTGTGTGCAAAACAACATACAACATTCATTCAAATAACCATGAGCAAGAGAAACAACACCATGACACAAGATATAAGTGGGAAACCATCAAGGGGAAGAAAAACTAGTGAAATTTTTTCTACTATTACACAAAAAAATAATCAAATGAATATTGCACATCAAAAGAGATTTCTTTAGTGAGGAACTGACCCCACAAGGGGCACCAACCCTAAACCCTTGTTGATATGTTTCACAACAAGAGACTTGCATGAATATGAATATTAAAAAAATATTTTGATGAAAAGATCACCGATATTATTCTACAACAACTAAGATGTTGGTGATCACAAGATTCATCTCCACCACCTTCAAACCCTTGCTCAAATCATAGGTCTTCAATCTCTCACAATCTAGTACTTCACTTCTCAAGCTTAAAAATATTTAAAACATTCTTGCCATCAATCTTAAACCTTGTACAAACTTGATCTGATCTCAATTCATGCTCATACACCTGAAAATATCTCACACCTAGGTCGAATTCTTCAACACACACCTCTAGCTCACAAAAACACCAAAACAATGCTTTTATAAGATCCTTCTTAATTCAAATTAAATTTTTTTTTCCCTCCTTTTTCATGAACAATACGTAAAAATAAACATTCCATATACTTTTCATAAGAACCACAAGTGACCCATATGGGTCGGCCTAGAAAAAAACCTTCTTCCATGCACCAAAAATCTCCTAATCCAAAAATATTTTTAGTAAAGATTTAAAATTCATCACACATGTTTAAAATAACATTTAAAAATCATACATGGTCTTAATTATCATGAACCAATCAAATTATTTCGTTTAATGGGCCCAATGGCTCATTGCCTTCACCAAACACATGTTTCAACACTGTCTCCACCTTTAGGCATCTAAATAAATCTAAAACATATCAATTATGGAATGTGGAAACTAAATGGAAATGGAATAAATTTTAAAAAATCCTAAAAAGTTAGAGATCATAAAACATCAACTAGTTCAAACTACATCAACTTTTGTCTTCACCAAATCAAGCTACCCAAAAAGTAGTTTTCAAAATCCAATTGGTTTGTACCTTTTATAAAAATTTAAATACCTAAAATGGATTCATTGGATGAAAAATTAATCCCTCTTAACATTATAGGTTATATAAAACATCACCCAATCCATATCATGCTCCAACCAACTCAATCTCTCAGCAAATACAACTTTGTCCTAGATAGCAAAAATATTCTTGTCCACAAACTGACCTAGAAACCATAAAAACTCATCATCATAATAAAAACTTATGTCAATGGAAATTTATATGAATTATATTTTCAAAAAAACTTTAATCACATCCTAAAACCTTATGTATCTTCCACAATATCTATTTTACTGAAGACTACTTTTAACTTCCCCAAAACTGCCCTTTGACCGATCAACCTAAATGAAGCATAATTTACCATAAAAATTCATCAAAATGAATTGAAATATATTTTTTACATCAATAAAAACTTACATAAATCACACAATGGCCATTTAGTTTGTAACTCTTTCGTATAACCTTGTTCCAAACTGAACTTTTTCAGAAATTGACTTGTTTGAGTGGGGTCCACTCATCACCAAAACCTCGACCATAACTTTATGTAAATCATAAGGTGTCCTCTACATGTTATAATCATCATCCATGTACTAGAAATAAAAATTGGCCACTTAAGAAGCAAATCTCTTAAACCACTTTCAAGTTAGGGTTTCAAACTTAAAACAAGTTGTTTACCTTAACATTCATTCATAAAAATGTGACAATGAAATGACCTCATTATTTTTTTTGAAACATTATCAAATAAATTTATAAATATCCCTAAAATAAAAAATGTCCCAATCAAAGCACACAATTTAGGGTGAGCATCATAAGTTCCAATTCGAGCTGGAAATGCACTTCTTCTAGACCCTGTTTCACAAAAACCTCATATCTTGAAAAATTATCATCATAAAAACATGAAATTTTTCTCATAGCACAAGTAAACACCATAATAACATATCTAATCATCATAATGTCATAGTAACCTCTCAATATTTCTATCTTTTGATACTTGCATAGTTATCCCTTAGGGTTTTACATTGTAAAGGCTAGGGTTAACTAAAAGAACCTCAAAAAACATCATGAAAGCAATAAAAATGGTCCAAATATACCGATACGTCATGATACAAATGAATACATACATCCATGAACTCATATAGCTCCACATCTCAATCTCATACCTCCTAACATCCGTACACTGCTCTAAATGAGTACCGAAACATAATCACCTACTTGTATCTACACCCTAAAGCTCATATGAGTGCCAAAACACTCTCCAAACATAATATTAATCATTCTAACATTCTTCTCAAGAAACCAATAAGCTTTAACCTTCATTCTCCATCACCTATGCTAGCTAGGTCACTTGAATGGGCTTGCAAGAATACCAATTCTCATTGAATTACCTTATATCATCATGAACACCTCTCGAACATCATGTAAACATTATATGACCCTAATCCCTCATCCAATTTGTCATTAATGTGGTTTTGCATCAATGAAAACACTTATAACATCACATGACAACACTTGAGTCATTGCACAGATGATTTTATCATTATTGTTTGGCTGGGTTACATTGGTTTCATTTTTCTTGGTTGGATAACAGTTTGTTTCTTTTCCAATGGTGTTGATGTTCCATTGCTTGTTTGATCGCTGTACATTAGTTGTTTATTTGCTGATGCGCTGTTGTTGGTTGTTGGTTTTTCTTTCGCAGATAGTTTTTGCAGTTGGGCATTATTGTTCTATCTAGATTTTGATCTCTTTCTTGTGCTTTAACTTTCAATTTTGGCTTCTGATCCTTGTTGTACAAGGTTATAGTCCCTTTCCAAAACTATTTACCAATAATAAAAAACACTTGAGTCATTGCACACTACATCAAAATGTCTAAATCATGCACAACTACAATCCATGAACAACACACCAATGGATTCTACAAATATCTCTACTCCTTCACAACAACTTGATATAGATTATAATCCACCTATCAATACTAACTACAACAACAATACAAATTATTCCACACCTATTATTAGAATAAAAAAATCTATTACGGATTATCAAAAAACAAGTATCAACATATTACCTAATGATATGTGGATCTCTATAGAACAGCACATACATGATACATTTTGAGTATTATCCTAGTAAGCCTTCTCTTGATATCTCTATTTCCCCACAACAAGCTAGGATACATCCTAAAGCCACATCTCTACCTATAGTTCATGTTGATGATTCTTTCCTTATTCTTGATGATCCTAGGGATTTTCACATTGATCAATCTAAACTTCCTTCTCATATCAAACAACATTTTCCTGTGATCAACATACTCATCATCTAAAGTGGAATTTCTTTGTTATATCTACAATTATAATTCTCTAACCCATGCTTCTAACTAGTACATTCCCCTTATATCATCCACATGAACCACTATCTAACTCCTCCAATACTTGGGGGCATGTATGGAAATTTATTCCTTATTTTCTGAGAATAGGTTCCTTTGTGTGCCCCTTCATACTTTGGTAAGGTCACATTTACAATATGTTTTCTACTCATATTATGTCATACCTCTTCTATCAAAATGTATTTTACACATCCATTGACATCAATACCAACCAATTGTAACTCGTTTAAGACATGGTATGCGAGATAACAAATATTAATTCAAGGTCTTTTGCTTCACACACAATTCTTAGAGCTACTTCACCTCATTTTTTCCTCAGATTTTATTTTGCACACATCACCACTATAGTGTCACTTGTATATGAATAAAAAATGAGGCCTAAACCTCTAATTTATATGATAACTCCTTCACCTCCTTAGGAGGTTCTCATAGGGAAAATTTCCTATTATACACTTTCTTGTACATAGGTATGCCTAGAAAATACAAAATATTGATATAATCACAAAAAGCAAAAACATTGACATATTTTAAAAAATGTAAAACTTGAGACATGTTTATTCAACATACATATTTAGCACTTTAACATTATACCTATTGTTTATCCTTATGGTTTCATAGATAACATCTATCTTGCTTACACACATACATTCACATGGTATATTGAGTATGATACATGGCATAAAGATAGATACATGATTATAGGATATATTGTGATTCCCTACATACTTATTTTGGGGGCATCCCTCCACACAAACCAAGTGTTATTATTTCATTATAGTACCTTTTCACTTCCTCATTATGCTTGATTACATACATAATGTATTTGATATCTTTTGAACTAACAAGACTAACACATGTAACACTAACACATGTGTTACCGAAAGACAACACAAAGTGTTACATGCCGATAACATTGACACATGTGTTACCAGGATGACAAAACAATGTTACCAGCTGGTAACAAAATATAGATGTTGCCAAACGTCAACATATGTGTTACCGATCGACAAAAACTAGTGGCCTATGTGTTTACCATCCAAGAACACGTCCCGGTTGACTTACTCGACATATGTGTTACCACCCATCAAAAAAACATTGGCATATAAGTTACCATCTATTAACAAATTAGTTTTGTTTCCATTTGGCATTTGCGATTATGTTCCCGAATGGTAACATGCCACATCCTTTGTTACCTTTATCGCATGGTAACACTTTTGGTTCTGTTGCCATTTGTCTTTCCCAGTCCATGTGTATTGAACCTCGATCTATAGGGCATGGTCCACCGCCATTTCATTTCCTATATATATACCCATCCCCACTCATTTTGTCCCATTTTCACTTGTAGGTTTCTTTGAGAGATTTTTTCAGAGCTCCAACCTCTAGCCTTCTTGTCCACTTCTAGTATTGTAGCCAACCTCCAAATTTTTGTCCACTTCTAGATTTGTTCTACGATCCTTGCATACCGGTATATACCATTTGCCAACACCTCTTTTTTCAAAGAATCAAAACATCAACGATTCAAGATTAAAGAATAATGACACTTAGACAAAAGTCCATTAAAACAAATTCCTATGTTTATTGAAATAGTTTGTATTCGTAGTTACTACACCTGCTAAAATACCCTCAAATAATCAGTTAATCTGATTGGATTGGTAGCTCAGGGTTCCATGGACTTATTTACATGCCCTAGTATCAGACAAAATACAAATTATAAAATAATTTAATGCAAGAGTACAACATTTTTGATGGAACTTTCACTGTTACGTTACCATCCCACTAATTTTCCATCAGAATAACACTTGACGATATTTATCATCTAACATGCATACCCCATCAAAATGCATTTCCTGTAACAACTAAATATGTTATACCTAATGAGAAAAAGAAAATTTTAGAGTCTCATTACGATATTTCTATTGAGGTTGAGGTTAATAATCCCTCTAAAAGAGGGATTAACACACAATCTATCAAAGACCCCTTTCTCTTGGAAATGGTAGAATTTTTCTAGTCCCGCATCGTGTTATAGGGAAGATACACTAACATTCCTCAATGGGCACTGTACTACCTTCTCTAAACCATTACCCATATTAAATTCTCTTGGTGCAAATTTATTTCATCAAGGATTCATATTGATCTTGCTAGAGACAAATTGAATCCTGCAGTAGTTATTTCTTGTTATTGTTATGTTCTTGCTTTATATTATGAGGGTTTTTACAAACTCAAATAAACATATGTTCCAACTTCTTTACACGAGAATATGGATAAACATGGAATTCCTCTGGACCAACAGTTGGTGAGTATTTTATTTTAAAAGCATCTAATATTGATTCTTTAAAAAAAAAAATCATTTTAAAATAAATTCTTAAATATATAATCAGTAACTCTATTTTGAACAGGTCAAAGAAAGTGAAACAATGGAAAAGCTGTAATACAACAGAGTTCACTCACATAACCTTGCTAGGCCTAAGGGGTTTGGTAAAAAAATATAATTGATGTCACCACGACTAATGACACTTTGGCTATCAAGAAATGCCAACAACATAGACATATAACACCATCAAAACAGATGTGTGGTTCTATGGATTTGTTTAGTCCCACAACAAGGACAAAAGATGCGTTGTCACTATGGAAAATCAAGGTTTTAATTTATACATACTACATAATCATTTTAGTTTTATTAAATTATTTTATAGACTAATGATAATCTGATCTCTATATCTTGACAATGACATATTTCATTATCCTAATGTGTAACCTTGTCGACACATCAATGACTCCGAGACACATGGTGTTTACTCATACTTGGTGTAGACACTACATACATAGTTGAGAAAGAAGAGATTGAGTTTGCACCATTTCATCACCCAGACCCTTCAAGTTCTAGTACTAAGTAACTAATAAATAGTGAATTAAATTTTATTTATATTAGTCTTTCTTTTAGGAATTTATCATTCTTTTTAATTGGTTTTTACTAAATTCAGGTTTTGTAGTGCCACCACCCCCTTCCACCCAAAGTGCCACAGTCTATTGATTATTGAATAAAACATTAACAGTGTAAGAAATATCGATTGATTTCATTCTTATTAATTTTAAGTTCTTACTTTGTTCGCTTGTTTGTCTTCGTTATTTCAAGAATCAACATACTGAATCTGATATTTTAAAGTATTGATGATCGTTTTTTAAATGCAATATGAAATTTAACCCGAGGTCGTGGCCACCCCCACGCTGTGGCTCGGTGCTTAAGGAGTACATCAGTTTTACCTCCCCTTCCACCTCCATCTTATGGTAGGGGAAAGAGGATTATGTTCCCTCACCCGGGAATGAGTAGGGGACACAAAATTTCACAACATTAGAGTTCCTCAAAATTTCAATTGGCTACGTGCAGAGTGTCGAGGAACTTCTATTTTAAATAATATTGATATGGATAAGGAGTATCTCAGTTTCGATAGCCTTTATGACATGGAAGCAATAGGAAAGAATCTTTGAAGATCTCACTCAATCTACACGAAAGGAGGTGCAAGTGTCATTTTCTTGAGCCTCCTTCCTTAGTTGGGTAGGAAAATTTGGATGATGATGCGAAGACCAAATTTTCAAGTAGATATCCTTGTGTTAGAAAATTCTACTGACCCTTTTCATGGAAACTGTTGATCCCGACATTAAGGAGCTGGAGATTTTGGAGATCAGAGTGAAAGCTCAGATAAAATAAATTAATGATAGATATCATAATTTTGAAAATAAAGAAATAATATTTTCATTGTTTAAAAAGGAACAAGTGACGATTAATGCTCTACTTTGTCAAACACAATGCGGTAATGCAAAGTCACCAATAATATTTACAATAGGGATGATTTTTTTACTATAATGCTTAATATATTATTGACTACTTTTAATCTTTGAGGCACAATATTAATACAAGTGGAATAGAGACAAGAAACTTGTCACTATTGCTAATGCAGAGAAAGACTTGGCTGTGGTAAGTTTTGAGTTTTTAATATTATTATATATATAGTTATCATTTATCTGCTTCTAAATACTAATTATTGTATTTTAATTGCAGTCAAAATACTAGACTTTGAAGACAAAGGTGCAGGTGTTAGATGAGCACCTGAAAAAAGTGAGAGAGAGAGAGAGGCGTCCGTGGACGCACTTGGTTTTAAAGAAAAACTTGTTCTGTTAAATAAGCAGAACAATACTTTGCGGAGGATTATAAAGGAGAATGGGTGGATCCTTCTCTCCTTTTAGCAGGAGATGTAGCTCACGAAGATAGAGAAAATTTAGAAAATATTAATGCAGCTACAAAAGAATTAGTAGAGTGGTGTGATAAAAGATAGTTCAAATGTTGTCGATGTTATAGAATCTATTCAAGGAAAAGGGTCCAAATGAACTTGAATTAAAATATTGATGTAAATCATTGTATTTGACAAATGAAATTTGAAAACATTATCTTTATGTGAAATTGTCAATCTTTTTATTTCTCTCATACCTGTTGTCAAATGAAAACTTTAGTCTTTTATCTTTTTTTCAAGATTTTACAGTTGATGAATAATATACATGTATTTTGGAATATGCATTTACATTGTTTGAATTAGTTTCAAACATGTATACACTCAATATTTAAAACTTGGATGTGCATGTTGTTGTCGAATCTTGATAGTTGATTCATCATATAAAGATTATCTCCAATAATCATGATGGGATATAGACTGCTAATGTTTTTTTTTAATCATAATAATCATGATGGGATACATGGATTATAATATCTTTGTGAACATGTGTGCTTGTGGAATTGATAGTGAGAAATCAAATATTGAACATACTTTCTTATTAAGGAACATTCATTTTATTAGATCATCCCATTTCTGATTGCACAACTATCTACCATCTGTTATTTCCAAACATTATAAAAATATAGAAAGGATTTAAAAAATTTCCAAACATTATATGCACAATATATGTAAATGAAATTGAAAAAATATATCGAGTCATAATATATATTTTAGAAAATGAATACTTTCAACTATCTGATAGCTGAAACAACCCTATCCTTAATGGTCCTTTATCAATTATCTTATCTGTAGCAGTTTCTGGTCCAACAGAGTCCAAGTCAATTTCACCAAAATTAGAGACTCCATTATTTGTTATTTGATTAACAGCTCCACACTTTGCAAGATATTTCCATTTAGCTAGTGCTCTTTCATATGGAGATGTGTCCACTATGTATCTTGAAACATAGAGTCTTAAACAAGTTTCTAAATTATTGTCTGATATATTGCAAAGTTTAGATTTCAAAAATGTATGTGCACTGAATACCCTTTCATCTTCAATAGACCCAAGAATCATTTTTGTATGAGTTTATAAAGTTTGAAGTATTCACTTAAATTTTCTCTCGAGAATGCTACCCGATATATCTTTCTCGATAATAGTGTGATAGCTACCATTTATGATGGTTCAACAATAGTCTTATATTGATCATTCATGGTATATGAAAAATGTTGTGACTGTGATATGAGTAATTTTTTGTCTAATATACCATTCAATTCCCCTCCATCAACATATGAAGATTTGTAAAACTACTCCATAAGTGTAGTCATGGATTTCCCAAAGTTTGTAGCTCTTTATTCTTCACCAATCATCGGATTCCAGAAAATGGGATTTACAACTCCCATGGCCTCAAGAAGATCATTATTTTTAAAACGTTCTATGATCTTTGAAGATATTGTTTTAGATATATTCATCATTTTTTTTTACGTGTATTAGAAATTGTAGCATAAAAAAGATTGGTTGTGACTAGTACTTCCTCAATTTTAGAACCTATTACATAAGGATCTCGTATAAGGTGTGCATTGGAATATTTTTCCCATAAACTAAAATAAAAATATGACCACTAGTATTGAACTTTAAATAAGCTGTTGGGATATTTTGTATCTTTCAAAACCTTCCAAACTCTGAAAACCGACTTCTAAAACTATTCTGGGTGGAATATAAGATATCCAAAATCATACATACTTGTCTCCTTAATTTTATAAAATATACAATTTATATGGATCTTTCCTGAGCATGTTTCACCAAGCTGTTTATTTCCTTGAGCATTGGTAAAATACCACATAATTTAATAATTTCTCTAAATATGTCAAGCAATACAACATATTTTTAGCCTTTTCCATTTCTCTTTGATTCTTGAATATATACCCTACGAAGGACCTATATTCCTTAAAAATCCTGCAAGCTGGATCATACAATGATATCCATCTTGTGTCAACATATTATAGCAATTTTTACCATTTGTTATTCAAAAATAAAATCTCTGAAACTCCAAAAATATTTTAGGAATTCTTGACATATATGAATGCAAGTCCCATATAAGCTCCTCCACTTTAGAATTTTTTTCAAAACTACTTACAATCTTGTAAGCGAGAATCATTCTGTGATCCATGCAATGAATAAGTATCATGTAAGGGGCTGCATTTGTTTGCAGATGAGTACAAATTCTAGTTTTGTAACCTTGCATGATAGTTGCACAATCAACACCTACATAAATAAGCTTTGTAGAGATTGAATGATAATCCATACCAGCTATTTCCTTCAAATTTTTAATAACAAGTTTGCAGAGGTTATCAACATTGCAGTTCTCCATCATTTTGTGCATAACTAGTAGATTATTTTCCCTAAAATGGTTATGGTTATGGTTCACTTACATATGCATTACTAATTTTGATTAATACTAGTTCTCTTGTTGAAAATGTTACTACTATTATTATTGTTTCTATTGTTTCTCTTGTTGTGTGCCATGGTCTCCACCATGTGCATCCTCTTTATAGGTACATGTTATTCTTGGTAGCCACCACATCAACCCTCTATGTGTTTTCTATGCAGATTATTAGACTTATCAGTCATGGTTACACATCTATTATTTTGATATGTGTACTCAAACTCTTATCACACATGCCTCAAAAGAGGGGGAATTCATTGAGGCATATTATACACCTTCAAAAAAACATAGAAAAATTATGGGCTCATACATAGGAAAGAACATGAAAAATCACTCAGAAACAACATCAAACACAAAATCAAAAGAAAAGAACCTTATGTTAAAAATGTAAAATATGGTTAGGACCATACAAATGTTCTTGACCCATTTCTATTTTTTTGTGGGGTCAATTACAATAATTTTCTTAGAAGCTTTAGATTCTCACCTACAAGCACATGTTTTTGGCACAATTTAAAAATTAGATTATTCGAGTTCGAGATCGGTTTTAGGGGCACGAAATATTTTATTCCCTCTTCTCCACAAAACTCAATTTCAATTTCATTTTTAAGGATATTCGGGTTATAAATCCCAATTATCAAGATATATTTTATCACATTTTAGTTCTATTTAGTTTTTACTCAGTTGTGTGGCACATGGGGAGAGTATGGGGAAATTCATTCTCTTTTATATTGTGTGTCCTAATTTGTAAAATTGGGCCTAGATCTGTCTATAGTGGTGTGGTATGTGGGGTCATGGAAGGTATCAAAGTGGATAAGTTATTTGTAGGTAGTCCTTCTTTTCATCTTACATTTAAAGGGGAAGATATCAAAGTTTTTGAATGACTTTGATACACGGTCTTCTTCCTTCATGGGGTGCTTCATATCCTCATTCTTCTTATCTCTTTTCAGGATTCATGTGGTGGGCTCGATACACCCAATACTCGACATATCCTTGACATAATTGGGACCAATCACCCCAAGTGTTCAATAAAGTTCAATAATGCAAATCTCCTAGTACATGAAAAGAATGAGAAATTATTCCCTCCACAAAAAAAAACAAGTGTATTGCTTTCATATTTTGTATCTCTTTATTTCACTCTTATAGTTTCAAATTTTATTACATTATATATTTTAATTTTAGTTAAAGCCCAATTATTTATCATGGAAATCGACTACACTTTGTGTTGTAGGTTTCATCATGGAGCATGCCAACACAAATTCAATGAGATGCTAAAATCAAATGTCAAGAGAAGATAAAGTGTGTTTACACACTCTAGTATATTTTCCTTTAAGCATGTAATTTCATTTCATGGTTAAAGGGGGAAATGTAGACACTCAAATTTGGTAATTCTACCCAAAGCACTTCTAGTATTGACATTTTTTTCTTTCTCAAACAAGTACACTTTACCCACTCCAATCCATTACATATCTAGGTATCCTATCTATATTTTGTGATCTTACCCACTCATTTGCCGACAATTTCTTAGAATTGAATGCATGCAATCCATGTAGAAAATCCACTTGCAAGATTCCAAACTTCACACTTTAGATTATCCCCTTGGGTCAAAAAATAGGGGCATGAATGTAGTGTGGTATTCTTCTTCAGTGCTCGAGCCAGTCTCGTAGCGACACTCATATTGAATGAGGTCTTCTTGGAGTCTTAATGATTCATCATAGGCATCCCAAGAGGTGTTGGTAGCTTCTCATATTTGCTGAGTTATTGCGAAGATATCTTCCGAGAAGGTTGAAGGGTGCATGTTGGATCGCAAAGAGCTCAAGATTGTGGAGGAGATTGTATTGTTCCCAGTAGAGTGGATGTTGAATGATAGGAAAATCACCAATGTTAGCTGAAGGGTAATTCCTACCACCTAATGCCATCTGAAAGCAACATTATGGACAAGAGATTAGTAGATAACAAGGAAAAACAAGACATTTTGATCAGATTATACAAAAAATATGAAAAATAAAAATAAACACAAGAATCGCTGGCAATTTAGGTAAATCATTGGTGATCAAGGAAATCACTAGCGATTGCTTTATTAGTTCTAACAGTTTAATAAAACAGAGCTAAGAAACTTGATCAAGTTGTCATTTAAGGAGAATTCAGAACGTTGATGATATGTTGTGAATGGATAAATAGACATTACTTGAAAACAATGTTCAAAGTAATAAAAATGAACATATTACCTTGCACAATGGGTGAATTTAGTGGACGGATGGAAAAATATGACTGAACGGTGATAGTAAACAAAGAATTCAACGAATAGGGAAAACGTGACGTTGATGTCAGTTGATGAAGGATGTCTTGATCTCTACTACATTGATAATGAAGAAAAACGTACCTACCAAAACATCATAATGCCTCCCCAAAAGGGGTCTGAATGCACATATTTTATAGATTGCCAACGATTGGGAAAATTGCCAACGATTTTGGGAAATCCTAACTAAATTAGTTAGGTGGGTGATTTTTCCCAATCCGAACTAGAGATGGCATATTTCAAAGTAGTTAAAGTGGGAGGAGGGTAAATTTGGTTAGGATAAGAGGAGTTAGTCTCTTTAGAAGGTTTAGTTAATTAGGAGTAAGTTAGTGTTTTTAGAAGGTTTTAGTTAATTAGGAGTAAGTGTTTTTAAAAGGTTTAGTTAGTTAGGAGTAAGTTAGTGTGTTTTTAGGAAGGTGGTTTTAGAGGCGGTTAGGTGGTTAATGAGGTGTCGTAGTGAGGTGTCTTAGTTAATGTAGTGAGGTGTAAAGGGGAATTATTAATTAAATTATTTAAATAATTTAGATGTGAGGGGTGTGTGATTAATTAATTAACTAAAGATGATTTAAGAGGGCGTAATGTCATAAATGTGGTGCTTTTGACCGTGAGTTCGTATGAGTCGAGGGATGTAAATTTTGGTGTCTTTAGGATGATTACTATTCGTAACTCCTAATCTATGTACGTTAAACCAAATATGCTTTTGCCTAGTTGAAAGATTCTTGGAAATTACCCGTTTTTTTCTAAATAATATTCTCTAAAAAGGGTCATGCGATAACATGAACGAAGGACATAAAAGATAAAAATAAGGATTTGGAAATATAGCTTGGTTTACTTGATTATCCCAAAATTATTTAGCTATGGTTAGTCATTCATTCGGTGTGTTGAGATGATTAACAATCTGTGGAGGTATAAGAGTAGATAAGAAAAGTAACACATTTAATCCTAAATCTATGTCTCCTTGGTATCCTCCTACAAGGTGGGGCAGACCAGGAATGGTCATGTGAGGGTGCCAACTCATGAGTGAGGATAATGGAAATAAGAAAACTAGCTAAAGAGTGGTCATGGAATATGACATGGTAGTGTGAGCCTATAATGACTATGTTCATGAATTTGTTTTGGTTTCCTAAATTATTTTGAACTCTAACTTTAAATAAACAATGCAATACAAATTAATTTCCAATTTTAATTAACTAGATCTCTTTTTACCATTAATTAATAAAATAAATGTACCTATCTATTCTATATTTAAAATTTTTTAACATGCTTTTTGGAAAAGAAATAATTAAAATCACTAAATTCTGATGTTTTTGGATTATGTAAAAGAAATAGAATATACTTCTATAAACATAAAGAATTAAAACAAATATATGATTACTTCTAATAAACTAAAACATGGAATAACTAGATATGGTTATTCCTCTGTTGCATGTTTCTTAGGAAATACTACTCTAATGTGGAAGTACTCAAAGGTCCTTATTCCAACAAAGAAAAAAATTCCTCTCGATACAAATTCTACCTCAAGTTTTCGGAAAGGGAATGCTTCTTAGAAGCAATTTCCTATTTTCCGTATAACCTTCCCCAACAAAATTCCTTCTAATCTAATAGGAAGAAATAAACAAAAAAATTAAAATGTGGATTTTTCCACTTCTTCCTCCAACCAATTTCTCGTGAAAATCCACAAAGATAAGTCGGGAAAAATTTATCAAGGGAAGAAATATTATACGAGAAATATTTTGAAAATAAATCATTTGCAATGTATGGGAAGGGACAAGATCTTCCTATTTTAACAAATTAAAAAAAATATTTCTTTCACTTCTAACAAACAATGCATGTATTTAAAACTTCAAATAATTAAATACAACTCCAACCTGGTCACTATAATGTTGTGGTAGCTTTTACCAACAATTTGATGCATCCAATGTCTCCCATATTCAATCTCCTTCCAAAATATGAGCTCCACTTGATCTAGATGAGTAGGGGAGTGAATATCAATAGAATATCGAGAAAATATATGGCTAGATTAGTGTAGGAAGATAACTAGAATGTCTATAGTAGGAAAAAAATTAGATAACTAGCTATCTATGAAGACCCTCTCCAAAATATGGTAGCATAACACTTCACAAAATTACAAATTTCCCAACCCATGATATGAATAAAAGTGCCATTTTTATAAGTTTCTAGAGGAGAAGATGTCAAGAACACATGTCGATTAAGAAATGGTGACTCATCTTGAGGAGAAGAAATAAACAAAATATATTTAGAGAGAAGGGAAGAGGAACTCAAGACCAATCTAACAAGCCTAAATTTAGCCAATTTGACCCAAAAATGTGAGAGAAAATCATGCCGAGATCAAAACATGCATTCAAAAATGAGTGTTTTATATTTTTTCGGATGGTGAAAAAACTACCCTATTTCCAAAGGGGTGGTTGCATAACTTCCACTCTGGAAAAAGGGGTGGTTGCGTAACCACCACTAAGATGTAAAAAGAAAGGTTAGAAAGTGATCTTGCGAGTGAAATGAAGTCTACAACTTAGAGCAAAGGGATAAATTGATTCAAAAGAGGAATTCATGGGAAAGGAGGGATCTAGATCTTATTTTTATCTTGGAAGGAGTTTTGTCATCATTGGAGATGTGTCATGCTTTCATGTTGTACCATGTAATTTTTGGGTACATATATATTGCTCCCTTGGAAAAGTGTTTTAGCCATGAATGGGATAAAATATGATTTTCAAGAATGGTGCTTCCCAAAATGGGAGGGTAAGAGAATTACCTTGTCCAATTGTGCATCAATATGAAGCCAACCAATATTTCCCTCCTCCTACGAAAAAATAAGATACGAGAATCAATTGCGGTAATAAACAAAAATGGTGTAATATTTGAAATAAAAGGGACAAGATTACTTACCATCCATGTAGGGGTTAAAATTCTACCTACTCCATCAATGAAGGTGTTACACATTCTCACCCAAAATAAATTTAGTATGCCAAAATATTATGTATATCTCAAATTGTAACATTTATAAATCATTTGTCACATACATCCTTGAGATTTTTGGGGCTCTAGATTTCTATTAAACATTTTATGTACGAGTTCAATGAAAATGATGGGGAATCTAATATAATGGCAAGTAGATCCAAAAGTAGCATCTAAGGATCAAGAACATGTAAGTTATAAGAATTTTGTCTTTTTTCCCTAGATAATGTTTCTCTCAACATGAGCTCTAGGGTGGAGATTTTCAATTATTGTACAATCAAAATGACCATCGGGGGACCTTTTTTTAGAATATGTATTTTATTTTAAGATTTTTTGAGTTTTTTGATTTTATAGGTAAAGGGAACTATTTGGTGGTCGGTGGCGTAACTCTGCAATGGTTGTTCAACCTCCGCTAAAAATAGAGCAATGATTGTACAATTGCCATGATGATTGTGTAACTACTGCAATGATTATGCAAGCTGCCACGCCAATCACATAACTACCTCTATATGTAAAGGGGTGGTTGTGTAACCACTATGGAGATTACACAAATGCCACCTGCTAAGAGAGGAGGTTGTGTAATCATCACGTGTTCTAGATACAAACTAGAAAAGAATGGATATTTTTACATTTTTTCTTATTATTGTGAGTTTTTGTGAATTTATGACTTTCCAGTAGACACATAACGTTATTATTTTTGTGTCCTTGTTGGTTTAGGGGATTATGTTCAATAGAGAATAGCTCGAGATCTGAAGTGTCTTACATGAGTGATCCCTTTATTGACGAGCCAAGATAGGCCTTACGGAGAGAGTAGGGATATGGTGGCTAACACATGCTAGACCGATTACCCTAGCTAATAAGATTTTATGAGATTTATTGACTTATTGGGATCTTTGATAAAAACACTTTATGATCCCATGGTAATCATGAAGAGTGGACAATTGATTTGGAGGATATCTACTTTGGAGATCTTTGGGAATCATAGTTATAGGAAGGAGGCTAGTGCTAAAAGTTTTAGTTCATCAAATGAGGCCCGTCGGTGGGAAACATATTTAGGGGATGGAGGGGAAATCGACATGAGTGCTAAATAGGGTGTGAGGTTGGTATCAGTGGAGACAACCCTTATTTCTATTCTGCGTAAGGCCATTATTAGTAAGTTCCTTGACTACAATGAACATGGTAGTAGAGCCATACCATGACATGTTATGATTGTGGGCGAGGAAGATATTACATTGGTTGCATGTATAACCACTACAAAATTGATCGATCATGGTGGGCATAGGGATAATCATCGAGTGACATGGGTACCTCGGCGAGTTTGGTAGGCCATATATCTATGTTCTTCCTACATTCAAGACTATTTTTAGGGGTACTAGAGAGGCACAAGTCAGCTAAATGTGGAGATTAAGGTGGAAAATAGTAGTTTTAAGGTACTAATTGAGACACCTAGCACCGTACCTAGACATGCTACTAGAGGAGAGACATGGACACCCACAATTTTATAGATTAGCGAGACACCCACATGGAGTAAGGAGGAAGAGGGAGAATCAATATTAGAAAAGAGATCGGACCTTGATTGGTAGGGTAGTGGAGAGAAAGATGAGGCATCTAGAATAGAGGAGGATTTTGTCAAGATAGAGAAGGAGGTTGTAGATCCTGACCTGGGTCGAGGGAGATCCTAGTGACTAAATTTGATTCTCTCTTTCCCCTACTTCCTAAATTAGAGTTTCATGCTTAAATGTTAGTAATTTTTGTTTTGTTTTGTTTTTAATTCATTGGTGTAAGAACATGTTTTATAACTACTACTATTGGATGAAAAGATATTATCGGGAGGACCAACCTAGATATGTTTTCCATCACTTACGGTTTACCTAGAGATTCCTTATTAATAGACCTAGGACTCTCATCCCAATCATAATGTCATACTTGATGTTTTTTTCTAGCGACACACGATGGGAATTTTTTTCGAGATGCATACCGAGATTACGGTGTTGACATGACAAGTTGAGGACTACCATGCTAAGAGGAGGATGATCTAATTGTAGTGGGGCTATTGGAACTGAAATCTCACATGAAAATTATCAGGAGAACTCCCATTAACACTCCCATCATTTGAAACATAGATCAATGTTAAATCTCATATCATGATTTGATTTGATATTGCAAATAATATAGCTCTAAATAATGTGAAAAATTTATAAAGATATCACGAGAAGGATGAAGCATGTAAGACCTAATAGGATCAATATTAAAGCTTGTCTCATGATTGAAGTTGATAATGCAAATAGTATACCTTTAAAGAATGTGAAGAAATTATAGAGATATCATGATTGAAACATCTTCCAATGTATGAAAGTTTAAAATCATTTAAAAAATAAGTAGATCCATAGTACAATCTAAACATAATGATAATGTAAATGACACAGAGGGTGGAAAAACAATAAGGAAAATGTGGAGATGTAATATTTATATATAGAAATGTTTTAGGTGAAGTGAGTTGATGGATTAAATGAACTCCTCACCCTCTAAAGTACACAAGAAGTGGGCGCCATTCTCGAATATTTAGTTACTTGGTAGGGGTCTAGCCACTTCAGTCTAAATTTGTAACCTTCACCAATATTTTTTTATCTATGTGACTATTGAGTCTTAGCACAAGGTCACCCATCTGAATTGGGTGTTCGTAAAATTTATTATTATATTGCCGACACATTTTGTATGGATAAACATGATGATGTTGTTCAACCCTAAGCTGTTCTTATCCAGTTTTCTAAGTTGGTTAATCACACATTTATATACTCATCTTTGTCGAATATTCATTATAAAGACACATGAAGAATAGAGAGTTCTACCTAGGGTTCATTTTAATACCCCTCCAAAAAATTATTATAGAATGGGTGGCAAATTTGATGAAAAGGAAATTCACATGCTAGGTGTGTAGGAAATGAGGGTTCCTGACGACAATGAATGTAGGTGTTTTGAAAGGCATCATTTGTGGAAATCCTTTTCTTGGTCTGTTACTAATAAAAAATTACGTAATCTTACTATATGGAATGTACGTATTTCTACCGAATGAAAAATAAAATAGATGTGTTACCGGTCAGTAAACAATTACTGGTATATGTGTTGTCGACTAGTAACAATTGTGTTACCAGCTGGTAACAAAATACTAACTATTACCAACCGGTAACACTAACACATGTGTGACTAGAAGACAACATAGTGTTACATCTTTAGTAACATTGACACATGTGTTACCGGATGACAAAACAATGTTATTGGCTGGTAACAAAATACAAATGTTCCCAAACATCAACATATGTGTTCTGATTGAAAAAAAAACTAGTGGCGTATGTTTTTAGGCGCCGCAAGAACACGTCCGCTTGACTTACCAACATATGTGTTACCATCCGTCAACAAGAAATTGGCATATAAGTTATCGGTTGGTAACAAAATAGTTTTGTTTTTGTTTGGCATTTGTGATTATGTTCCCAGATTGTAACATGTCACATCCTTTGTTACCTTTCTTTGCATGGTAACACTTTTGGTTCTGTTTCCATCTATCTTTCCCAGTCCATGTGTATTCAACCTCGATCTCAGTAGGCCATGGGCCACCGCCATTTCCTTTCCTATATCTATACCCATCCCCACTCATTTTGTCCCATTTTCACTTGTAGGTTTCTTTGAGATATTTTTGCATAGCTCCGGCCTCTAGTCTTCTTGTCCACTTCAAGATGTGTAGCCAACCTCCAAATTTATCGTCCACTTATAGATTTTTTCTATGATCCTCGTATACAAGTATATGCCATTTTCCAACACCTCTTTTTTAAAAAAAAATCAAAACATCAAGGATTCAAGATTCAAGAATAATGACACCTAGAAAAAAGTCCATTAAAACAAATTCCTATGTTTATTGAAATATTTTGTATTCGTAGTTACTACACCTGCTAAAATAACCTCAAATAATCAGTTAATCCGATTGGATTGGTAGTTCAAGGTTCCATGGACTTATTTACATGCCCTAGTATCAGACAAAACACAAGTTATTAAATAATTTAATGCAAGCGTATAATAGTTTTGATGGAACTTTCATTGTTGCATTACCATCCCACTAATTTTTCATCAGAATAACACTGACAATATTTATCATCTAGCATGCATACCCCATCAAAACGCATTTCCTATAACCCCTAAATACATTATACTTGATGAGAAAAATAAAATTTTAGAGTCTCATTACGATATTTCTATTGATTTTGAGGTTAATAATCCCTCCAAAAGATGGATTAACACACAATCTATCAAAGACCCCTTTCTCCTAGAAATGGTATAAATTTTCTAGTCGCGCATCATGTTACAGGGAAGATACTTGAAATTCCTCAATGGGAATCATACTACCTTCTCAAACCATTAGCCATGTTAGATTCACTTGGTGCACATTTATTTCATCAAGGATACGCACTAACTTTGCAGAGACAAATTGAATCCTTTTGTAGTTATTTCTTGTTCTTGTTATGTTCTTGCTTTATATTATGAGGGTTTTTACGGACTCAAATCAACATCTGTTCCAACTTCTTTACACGAGAAGATGGATAAACATGGAATTCCTATGGACCAAAAGTTGGTGAGTATTTTATTTTAAAAGCATCTAATCTTGATTCTTTTCAAAAATAAAATCATTTTTAAATCAATTCTTAAATATATAATCTGTAACTCTGTTTTGAATAGGTCAAAGAAAGTGAAACAATGGAACACTGTAATGCAGTAGTTTGCTCACATAACCTTGCTAGGCCTGAGGGGTTTGGTAAAAAAAATATAATTGATGTCACCACGATCGATGACACTTTGGCTGTCAATAACAACCAACAACATAGAAAAATAACACCATCCAAATGGATGTGTGGTTCTATGGATTCATTGCGGTCGCACAACAAGGACGAGAAGATGCGTTGCCACTATGGCAAATTAGGGTTTTAATTTATACATACTACATAATCATTTTAGTTTTATTAAATTATTTTACAGACTAATGATAATCTAAATCTCTAATTCTTGACAATGACATATTTCATTATCCTAATGTGAAATCTTGTCGACACATCAATGTCTCCTAGACACATGGTGTTTACTCTTATTGGTGTAGACACTACATACATAGCTAAGAAATAAGAGATTGAGTTTGCACCATTTCGTCACCTAGGCCCTTTAAGTTATAGTACTAAGTAACTAATAAATAGTGAATTAAATTTTATTTATATTAGTCTTTCTTTTAGGAATTTATCATTCTTTTTAATTGGTTTTGCTAAATTCAGGTTTTGTAGTGCTACCACCCCTCTTCCACCCAGTGCCAAAGTCTATTGATTCTTGAATACAACATTAACAGTGTAAGAAATATCGATTTATTTCATTCTTATTAATTTTAAGTTCTTATTGTTCGCTTGTTTGTCTTCGTTATTTCAAGAATCAACATATTGAATCTGATATTGTTAAAGTATTGATGATCGTTTTGTAGATGCAATATGAAATTTAACCCGAGGTCGTGGCCACCCCACTGCTGCTGTGGCTCGGTGCTTAAGGAGTACATCAGTTTGACCTCCCCTTCCACCTCCATCTTATGGTAGGGGAAAGAGGATTGTGTTCCCTGGAATGAGTAGGGGGACACAAAATTTCACAACATTAGAGTTCCTCAAATTTTCAATTGGCTACGTGCAGAGTGTCAGAGGAACTTCTATTTTAAATAATATTGATATGGATAAGGAGTATCTCGGTTTTGATAGCCTTTATGACATGGAAGCAATAGGAAAGAATCTTTGAAGATCTCACTCCGATGCACGTAAAGGAGGTGCAAGTGTCATTTTCTTGAGCCTCCTTCCTTAGTTGGGTAGGAAAATTTGGATGATGATGCGAAGACCAAATTTTCAGTAGACATCCTTGTGTTAGATAATGCTATAGCCCTTGTCATGGAAAATGTTATTCTGACATTAAGGAGCTGAAGATTTTGGAGATCATAGTGAAAGCTCTGATAAAATAAATTAATGATAGATATCATAATTTTGAAAATAAAGAAAGAATTTTTTCATTGATTAAAAAGGAACCGATGATGATTAATGCTTTACTTTGTCAAATACAATCTGGTAATGCAGTCATCAATAATATTTACATTAGGGATGAATTTTTGACTATAATGCTTACTAGATTGGCTAATTTGAATGCTGAGGTGAAATATTAATACAACAAGTGGAATAGAGACAAGAAACTTGTCAATATTGCTAATGCTGAGAGAAAGACTTCGTTGTGGTAAGTTTTGATTTTTTTAAAGATTATTATATATAGTTATCATTTATATGTTTCTAAATACTAATTATTGGGTTTTAATTGCAGTCCAAATACCAGACTTTGAAGATAGAGGTGCGGGTGTTAGATGAGCACATGAAAAATGTGTGTGTGTGTGTGTGTGTGAGAGAGTGAGAGAGAGAGAGAGAGAGAGAGAGAGAGAGAGAGAGAGAGAGAGAGAGAGAGAGAGAGAGAGAGAGAGAGAGAGAGAGAGAGAGAGAGAGAGAGAGAGAGAGAGAGAGAGAGAGAGAGAGAGAGAGAGAGAGAGAGAGAGAGAGAGAGAGAGAGAGAGAGAGAGAGAGAGAGAGAGAGAGAGAGAGAGAGAGAGAGAGAGAGAGAGAGAGAGAGAGAGAGAGAGAGAGAGAGAGAGAGAGAGAGAGAGAGAGAGAGAGAGAGAGAGAGAGAGAGAGAGAGAGAGAGAGAGAGAGAGAGAGAGAGAGAGAGAGAGAGAGAGAGAGAGAGAGAGAGAGAGAGAGAGAGAGAGAGAGAGAGAGAGAGAGAGAGAGAGAGAGAGAGAGAGAGAGAGAGAGAGAGAGAGAGAGAGAGAGAGAGAAGAGAGAGAGAGAGAGAGAGAGAGAGAGAGAGAGAGAGAGAGTGTCCACGACGTAATTGGTTTTAAAGAAAAACTTGTTTTGTTAAACAAGTAGAACAATAATTTGTGGAGGATTATAAAGGAGAATGGATTGGATCCAAAGATTATTTTGAAGAAAAAAACTGATGAGGATCCTTCTCTCCTTTTAGTAGGAGATGTAACTCACAAAGATAGAGAAAATTTAGAAAATATTAATGCAGCTGCAAAAGAATTAGTAGAGTTATGGTGTGATAAAAGATAGTTCAAATGTTGTTGATGTTATAGAATTTGTTCAAGGACAAGGGTCCAAATGAACTTGAATTAAAAATATTGATGTAAATCATTGTATTTGACAAATGAAATTTGAAAACATTATCTTTATGTGAAATTTTCAATCTTTTTATTTCTCTCATGCCTATTGTCGAATGAAAACTTTAGTCTTTTATCTTTTTTCAAGCTTGTACAATTGATGAATAATATACATGGATTCTAGAATCTGGATTTACATTGTTCAATTTAGTTTCAAACATGTATGCACTCAATATTTAAAACTTGGATGTGCATGTTGCTGTCAAATCTTGATAGTTGATTCATCATGTAAAGATTATCTCCAATAATCATGATGGGATATAGTCTACTATATTTTTATTAATCCTAATAATCACGATGGGATATATGGATTATAATATCTTTATGAACATGTGTGCTTGTGGAATTGATAGTGAGAAATCAAATATTGAACATACTTTCCTAGTAAGGAACTTTAATTTTATTACATCATCCAATTTATAGATTGCACAACTATCTACCATATGTTATTTCCAAACATTATAAAAATATAGAAAGGATTTTAAAAAATTCCAAACATTATATGCACAATATATGTAAATGAAATTGAAAAAAAATATCGAGTCACAATATATATTTCAGAAAATGAATACTTTCAACTATCTGGTAGCTGAAACAACCCTATCCTTAATGGTCCTTCATCACTTATTTTATCTGTTGCAGTTTCTAGTCCAACAGAGTCCAAGTCAATTTCACCATAATTAGAGACTCCATTGTTTGTTATCTGATTAACAAATCTACGCTCTACAAGAGATGTACATGTAGCTAGTGCTCTTTCATATGGAGATATGTCCACTCCTTATCTTGAAATATAGAGTCTTAAAAAAGTTTTCAAATTATTGTCAATCTATTACAAAGTTTAGATTTCAAAATGTATGTGCACCGAATACCCTTTCATCTTCAATAGACCCAAGAATCATTTTTTGTATGAGTTTATAAAGTTTGAAGTATTCACTTAAATTTTCTCTCGAATGCTACTACGATATATCTTTCTCGATAATAGTGTGATAGCTACCATTTCGATGGTTGATAGTAGTCTTATATTGATCATTCATGGTATATGAAAAATGTTGTGACTGTGATATGAGTATTTGTTTTTGTCTAATATACCATTCAATTCCCCTCCATCAACATCTGAAGATTTGCAAAACTACTCCATAAGTGTAGTCATGGATTTCCCAAAGTTTGTAGCTCTTTGTTCTTCACCAATCATCGGATTCCAGAAAATGGGATTTACAACTCCCATGGCCTCAAGAAGATCACTATTTTTAAAACGTTCTCTGATCTCTAAAGATAATGTTTTAGATATATTCATCATTTTTTTTGTGTATTAGAAATTGTAGCATAAAAAAGAATGGCTGTGACTGGTACTTACTCAATTTTAGAACCTATTACACAAGGATCTCTATATAAGGTGTCCATTGGAATATTTTCCCCATAAAGTGAAATAAAAATATGACCATTGAGAGTGAAATTTAAATATTTGTTGGGATATTTTGTATCTATCAAAACCTTCCAAATTTACGAAAACTAACTTCGAAACTAGTCTTGGGTGGAATATAAGATATCCAAAATCATACATACTTGTCTCCTTAATTTTATAAAATAAACAATGTATATGGATCTTTCTGAGCATTTTTCACCAATTTGTTTATTTCCTTTAGCATTGGTAAAATATCACATAATTTAATAATTTCTCTAAATATGTCAAGCAATACAACGTATTTTTAGCCTTTTCCATTTCTCTTCGATTCTTGAATATATACACTACTAAGGACCTATATTCCTTAAAATCCTGCAAGTTGGATCATACAATGATATCCATCTTGTGTCAACATATTTAATCAATTTTTACCATTTGTTATTCCAACAGAAAATCTCTAAAACTCCAGAAATATTTTAGGACTTCTTGACATATATGAATGCAAGTCCCATATAAAATCCTCCACTTTAGCAACATTTTCAAAATTACTTACAATCTTGTAAGCCAAATTCATTTGGTGAGCCATACAATGAATATGTATCATGTAAGGGGCTACGCTTGTTTGCATACAAATACAAATTCTAGTTTTGTGACCTTGCATGATAGATGCACCATCAACTCCTACACAAATCATCTTTGCAGAGATTGAATGATCATCCATACCATTATTTCCTTTAAATTTTTAATAACAAGTTTGTAGAGGTTCTCAACATTGCAGTTCTCCATCATTTTGTGCATAATTAGTAGATTATTTTCCCTAAAATGGTTATTGAAACTGAAAGTGTAGACATGCATGCATACCCAAGATGTATTGTCTACTATTGTGACCTCATCAATCAACAATGCGATAAAATTCACATTTTTACCTTCTCTCTCAAATCAGTGATTTCAATTTCTCCCATACACTTTTCCATTTCCCATGCACTGGTATCTAACCAATGTGTTGTTGGAATATTTGGAAACCCATTAGATTGAAACAATATATTATAATCAATGAGATTTGAAATTGGTCTGCCCTTTTTAAAAATGTGAAATATTGTTATGAATTGTATGAGTTTTTCCTAAAGACTTGCATCAACAACTTAATAAAATCATAATTTTTTGAAAATTCAGAGCAACACCAAGATAACAAACTTAAAGATATTCTATTAAAATCTACATTTATTTGAATAAAAATAAGCTATATATATATATATATATATATATATATATATATATATATATATATATATATATATATATATGAAGCTTTTACTCCAAAATAGAGTAACAATATTTTGTTTTTATGTTGAAACCATACGAGATGGTTTCAACCACTCCACATAAATAATAAACAATAAAAAAATCATAGTTGTTTATGTAACAACCCATAAACAACTCTTTTACATTTACAATTTACTTTTACTAACTTACTAACCACTATTTACCCACTAACATATTACATTTCAAATTTTACTAATTTACCATAGGTAAATATAAACACATATGTTATGCACTAACCAAAGAATTCCTAACATTCCACCCCTTAATACAAACATGGGGAAAACAAACATGTGTAGTGCAACTGATGCTTCTATGATCTAGATGGTTTCTAGGACAATACCAACAACACATGGATGATTTTCCAAGTGGTTAACCAAGAACCACACCAAAGATAGTTCTCCTAGTAGATTACTAACAACCACAACTATATATAGTTTTTCTAGTGGATTACTAACGACCAAAACTATAGATGGTTTTACAATGGATCCAACAACCATAATATCATGATGCTACAGTACATTGTTTGGATCTCATCATTGTTGCTCTTTAAGAGATTACATATCAGGATCCATGATAGTGCATATTATTCAACCACAAAAATCGAGACAATGTTTCATTTACCCCCACAATGTGGAGTTTCCATAACATAACAAGGTAAGTGCACAAAGATGGGGGGCCAAAAAGCATACACAAATATGTTTTTGGCCATTTTGACCATGGCGCTCATGTTATGGCTCGGTCATGTTATAACGTGGTAGGAAAAATTTGGGGTCACATTTTAACACAATAACATTATGGCTTGGTAAATCCAAGCCATAACTCGCTTTCAGCGTTATAACGTGAGCATGTTTGACCGATAAAAATATAGTCAAAACTCGAGGCCCATTCACTTAAAAAAATCTTTAGGGGTAAAACGCGAACAAGCAAAAAAAACATGAACATGTTTCTTTGCATTGAATATTTGTGTCACCTTGAATCGAGTGATTGCGCAGCGATCTCAAAAGGTCGAGTTATAGTTTATTTTCCTTATTAATCTAATTTTTTTGAATAGTTTTTGATTTGTTATTTATTTTCATTTTTAGATGTTTCTGTATCTTCTATTCAAACCCCACATTCACCTCCACACCAAGATGAAGAAGAAAACATACCTGAAACACTCCCTTATGGCATGACATCCTCCTAACACCCAACAACAAATTTTGGGGGATATTAAAAAAATAAATCTCAAATTGAGGGTTTGATAGAAACATTAAGAAACCCTAATGCCATAAATGCACATCGTCAAAACCTAGCCACATCTTTAAGATCATTGACATCTAATATTGATGGTGTGGTTGGAAAAATTAACACATGGGAGCGTTTTAAAACAAAATTTCATAATTCTTATGCTGATTTTTGTTGTATGATGCAATGAAGAAAAAAAAAAAAAAAAGACAAATTGTGTGCATTATTTATCGATCATAAAACAAATACACCATCAAGATTAGATTGCAAAAGATTCCCCATCTACTTTGGTGTAATTATGAGGGGATAAAAAATGATTTTTGGGATAGGGGTGGATGGTTTTTGACCAAACACCTTGCAATGATTTTGAGGTGCCATAATATTTCTTAAGGAAACTCTATTGCAAGTTTGTCCTCAATGAAATACCTAACTATTATGACATTCGATATTTTTAGGGTAGAGGAAAGGGCTCTGCAAATATAGAGAGGGGGCACAATGGTTGCATAACATGCCAACTAGAACCATTGCCTACCCACCTATTAGTCATGTTTCAGTCCCTATTGTTGTGAAGGAGACTGTGGAGGTTTAGACCCTTGGTTCTATCAGATCATTTACACAGTCAATGCTTCATCATGGCACTCATCTCTTCTATATTGACAATCCGGTCCTTATAAGAAACAAAAATCATATACCATAGAGTGTCATGCTTGTGGGAGTAGAGGTACTTACGTGGTTCGTGTGGGAGCTTCACATCCTCGTGAGGTAGATCCACGTGAGAATAAGAAGAGTGTCTCGAATCGAGGAGGCTCATCGTGATTTAGTGTTGGATAATATCATCATCACAAATGATATATTGCATGCGGCCTTTGGTATTGACCAAGAGGTAATTTTACTTGAAAAGAGTTGCATATATATATATATATTATACAAAATATTATAATTTAAATTGTTGATCAATTGTGAATGAAAATTACTAAATCTGTTTTTTTTATAAAATTACAAGGTCAAACTATACATCCTGCATCATATTCCACTACTTCACATCTGTTTGGGAACTTCATCCCCTCAGGTATAAATTGGTAATAAATTACTAAATTTATTGTGTTATTTTGTTTTCCATGTATAGAGATGTTATCCTAAAATTACATTTTGATGTTGAACAGGTGAATGTTAGTACGAGCTCACATGTTGGTGAATTCACTAATGTGTGTTTTATAATTATTTTTATTCATCATATATACATGAAGAGAATGTACTATAGTTAACGTATGAATTTACTAATGTGAATTTTATTATTATTTTAGTTGATGATGTCATTACAGTATCTTGATGAGATTCAATGCTCTTTAGATATTGGAGTTACTATGGGCATAGCTTCTGCCACACCTCTTACATAGGTATGTACTAGTAAATTAATTTTCATAATGAAGATATTGTATTAAATAACATCATTTAGTATAACTAAATAACATTCATGCATATTCTAATTTTTGTCATCATGATTACAAATAGGAGGAGTTGACTACACCAGTGCATGCACCTCGTACTGATGTTGTTGATGATCTTGAGAGGTAGAGGATGATTGCTAGTGATCATTAGATTGCAGTAAGTATTTATTTTTAAGTAGTGTCATTTTATATGTCACTAATTGTATACTAATGGGTATGTTGTTTATTTGTATTAACAGATGGATCTACAGGAATCCTTTGAGTGTAGGAGGTCTTAACAGAGTAGGGGACATTCCAATGATGTGCCCGAGTCATCTTCACGACGAGCAAAGAGAACTAGATTATTTGATGATAACCCATATATTAGATATATATAGACTTTATTGTTTTCCTTCGTGGCATATAAACGTAAATTGATATTTTGTCGATGTATATCATTGTATATGCCTACATGACTTTGTTAAGACATTGATTTTGATCAATTTTTGTATGTTATCGAGGATTTTTGAATCAATATAATATATGAGAAAAAAATTTGTTTTAAAACTTGTATAGTGGATGAAACATGCTTTATACATGTATCTAAGTCCATATTAATATGATATCATATGTATGTTATGTTAATATGTATTATTAGTGTTATTTTTTTATGTTTTAAACATGGGAATTAAAATATATGTGTAACTAATTTACAAATTTGCATTGTACTATAATCATTCAATGCCATCAATTATAATAATATAATGTCAATGTCAATGCCATCCACTTTAAAGAAATATAAATATAAATAAAAAAGCTTTTTGTCTCAACAACCTATAAAATATTAGAAGACAACAATAAGCTTATTATGAATTAGAATCCATCTAAAGAAATGTTTCTTTGACTGAATACAAGAAGACCACAAAACATTAAATCTATGAGTCCATATACTAATGGGCTCACAAACATTCCACTTATTGTTAAGGCCCAGGGAAAGGTTTGGGGAGAAGGCAATATTTTCATAGAGTTGTTTAGAAGTAGCCTCTTAGAGAGGGGGCCCTTTGCGCCACCTCATAGTATCCCAAAAATCATTCTCATCCTCTATAATTAGTCCAAGTATAGGGAGCTATGAAATAATTTATGAACATTTAATACATTCTAAACTGAAATTGAGGAAGCTTATATAAATCTTTAAGGTCTGTCCATTCCATCACTTCCCAAATCTATACAAGTCATGAAATATTTTAATTCCTTTCACAAACCAAAGGAGGGTAGAATAACCTCTTGTCAAGAAAGGATCTTGTCATTATATTTCTGATTTGAAGAAATTGATTGGTAGGCTTGACACCTAATGTCAAATGAATAGAAGATTGATGCCCAACCACCAAGTGCTTCACTTGTTCCCATGAATTTCAAAGCTTTGACTAAAGAATAAAGGACCCATGAAGAGCAACAAGATATCACCCAAATAGTAAGTCAACCAAATGAATTCCTTTACATCTCTCTTGACCCTTGAGCCTATTGGCAATATTGAATCTCACACGAACTTTCCAAAGTTCAATTTGAGTCAAAGCCCTCATGTTTTATTTAATTTTTGATTTCAATCCACCGCTTGGTTATTGGATTCATATTATCCAAAATCACCTTTTAATCATCCTTAAGGATGTAGGAAGGAGTCAATTTTGTTCCTTAATAGTTTCTAGGAAAAAAACTCTTTGAAACTTTAAGATATGAAATTTATAGTTTCAAACTTTTCTATTAGTACTGGAGATCACCTAAGTTTTGATCTCATAAATAACATGTACGGAGGCTCATATATATGTCCAAATTTAATTGAATAACTTATTTCCTTGGCCAATTGCGATGATCCCAAATAATTACCTCAAACTTTCTTGATATCCTTTGAATATCCTTTAACGTAGGCCAACACACCAAATACTAACAAGCATTGTTTCTAGAGATTAGTAGGCATCACCATGAAATATATAATACAATCCTCTATTTATCTATCAGTCAACACTTGTAAGGCTCAAATTGAACTATTGAGGTAATTACAAACAATATTACCATAAGAGAGCCGAATGGATATGAAGAAAACCAAGACAATATTTCGTAGAGGGTACCAAAATGGAGGTGTAGGATCATACGAGACCTCTCAAGGTTCCATTGAAACTGAGATATCACTCGTCGAAGTTATAGAATTTTTTTAGTCTTAGGGATCTTAAGGGACTATGCTTGGAGGAAGTATCTTGGAAGTAATGACACCATCCGACACCAAAAATAAGCCTCCACTAGTTTTTACCAATCCACCTAGATATGTTGGTACAATTAGTTTGGTGCCAAGAGCTTATTTGCAAAATATTGCATTGGAAAGCCTTACACTGACTCAAACTATAATATTTTGCATTGTTGCAAATAATAAGACAACAAGAGAACCGAATTGAGATGGAGAAAAATGAGATAGGATTTTGTATAGGGTCCCTAATTAGAGGTGTTGGATTAGACGATACCTCTCAAGGTACCACGGAGATCGAGAAATCACCTAATGAACTTTTAGTCTTTTTTGGTCTAAGGGATCTTAAGGGACTACACCCGGATGAAGTAGCCTGGAATCAATGACATTGTTTGACATGAAAAAATACTCCACAAGCATTTACTTGGCCACCCCAACATGTTTGTGCGGTCAGTTTGGTGCCATGAGCTCCTGTTTACAAAATAATGCATTGGAAAAACTTACATTGACTCAAACTGTAGTATTTCACACAGTTGCAAACAATAGCACAATGAGAGAACCAAATGGAGATGGAGTAAACCATGACATAATTTCATAGAGGGTCAAAATGTGAAGGTGTAGGATTAGAAGAGACCTTTCCAGGTGCCACAAAGACTGAGATATCACCCCTCTAAGTTATATCCTTTTTTGGTCTCACGGATTTTAAGGGACTACGCTCGGACGAAGTAACCCTGAAGCAATGACACTATCTGGAACAAAAAATAATCATCCAAAAGAATCTACTTGGAAACCCAAATGTGTTGGTGCAGTCATTTCAGTGCCATGAGATTCCCTTTGAAAAATATTACGTTGGACAACCTTACACTAATTCAAACTATAATATTTTGTGTTGTTATAAACAGTAGGACCACAAAAAAACCAAATAGAGATAGAGAAAGCTCGAGACAAGATTTCATAGAGGGTCATGACATGGAGATGTAGGATTATAATAGACCTCTTAAGGTGCCATGGAGACCAGAAATCACCCGAAGAACTTTTACCCTTTTTTGGTCTTAGGGATTTTAAGGGACTACACCCATAAAAAGTATCCGGAAGCAATGGCACCATATGAAACCAAAATGAAGCCTCCACAAGTGTTTAAATGGCTACTTAGACATGTTGGTGCAAATTGGTTTGGTGCCACGAACTTTTGTTTGAAAATAATGGATTTGACAACCTTACATTGACTCAAACTAGAATATTTAGTGCTTTTACAAATGATGGGACAATAAGAGGACCGAATGGAGATGGATAAAATAAAGACAAAAATTTGCGGCGGGTCACCAAGCAGAGGTATAAGATCATATGATATATCTCTAGGTGTCATGTAGAGATGAGATATCACCCATTGAAGTAGAATTTTAAAACCTATATAATTTAAAAAAAAGAATAATTAAAGTAGATATTCAAATTAAATTCATGTAGATGTATATCTAATCTTAATTGAACATACCTTTGACTTGAGAAAGTGAGCCACTTGGAAGGCTTAAGGGCAGTTTTGTGTATCTTCATTTGTACAAATTCAATCTAGTGAACCATCTGGGTTTGATCTAATTTTTAGGGTGTCAAGTATTGCTTTATGGTTAGACTCAAGAAATTTCCATAAGACCTTATTGTGTGGTCTATGTCCATATTTAATCAATTGAACATTAGATGCAACAACTAGGTGAGAATAATGAAAAATATTTCTATAATTTTCAAAGTCCTCAAATAACCACACATTGGATTTCTTCATTGGGTATCTTCTTAGACATGTTCCAGTAATAACCATATACCTCGTAGGATATTCTAGGCATTATCAAGTAATGATTGGGGCTATCAATTTCTTTTTCCTCAACACAATGACACAAATAATAAGATGCTCCTTTAATATTTTCTTCTTCAACAACAACATAAACATAACCTACATCACATTGTACACAAAATCGTTAGTTTCAATAATTGATTCATTAATAAGTTACATAACCTGAGAAAAACTATAAATTTTTACGAAATAATATAGATACATAATACTGGTTTCTTTAGATCTCGATATATGGTCAAAGTTAATTGATGTTTCTCTCTCTTTGTGAGTTGTAGAGATCATGGAGGTTGATAGGTGTCAAGTGGATATAATTATCTACAAAACCATTCATCAACCCACTCTTTTGACTACATTTATCCCAAAATGAATATGTGCATGAAGAGTAAAAGCATGCCATTTTCCTTATATAAATAGTCCATGAACGTGCATTTGAACTTCTAAAAGAGTGTGACTCTCTAGATCCCGTTAGTGTATAACAATCTTCCTATTTTGTAAAATTAGCTTCTTCTAAAAACCAAAATAACCTACGAACTATAGAATTACCCTTATTACCTAGACCCATTGTTGAGTTACACCATTACACAATGGATTTTGCATCAATCAACTTGGCACCATCTTTATACTTCAATTCTTCTCTTTCTAGGGCTCTTTTAACACATGCTCCTGCACCATCATATTCTCCTTTTCCATTTCCGACCTTAATGAAGTCCAAATTTTTTTAAAACCACTTATCATATGCATCCTGCTCAACCAATAGAAAACTCATGCATTCTTGAATTGTGATGTATAATTATTTAACCATTTGATGTGTTTATCAAATATGATGTTTCTATTATTCAAATTGCCATAGAAGATCTCAAAACAACCTTGCACGAACTCTAATGAATTTCCATGATCATCACTAATATATAAATGGTACTCCCTCAAAATATTTCTCTCTTCCTCTATATTGTCAAGATCATGAATGAATACTATATGTACAAATATGGAAACCTAAATAGAGTTGTAGTATTGCGATTGCACTTCATTTTGTGGCAGTAGAGTATAGTTCTCTATAAAATCAACAACTGAAACAATGGTACCAAGAGGAAATGTGTCCTTTCATAAATTGAATTTATCATCTAACCATCGAGCTCTATGTGTATGTCGTGCATACTCATACACTAGCTTCTCTCAAAATATAGTGATAAAATTTGATGCACTTATTCATGTACTCACTAATTCACTCCTCTTGGCTTCATTACAATCTTTTGAAGTGTATGTCATTGAGTTGTATTTCCAAAAATAACTAGTTCATTTTCTATTACATGTGTATTATTTGTGTGTATACACATTTACAAATGTTGCAAACCACCACAACTATCACAAGTTCTTTCTAAACATGATTTCCTATACAAAAACTTGTCCTTATTCTCTTATATAAAAACACTTGAGATGAAATGTCTTGCTGATTTAGGTGGAAAATTTATCATACACTCTGTAAAATATCTCTCTGTATGCAAATTAACACATATATGCCAGAAAATATCATAATGCATAGAAAATAAAATATGGATCCTACAACAAAAAGTAGTCCGTAAGTGATTTATTTTAACATAAAAAGGTTTTGACATTTCAAAATACCTTTGAATAATTTTTCATATCCAATTTTTTTTTTTTAAGATGTGATTCACGGTTTCTAGAACCAATTCTTATTTACAAAAATATTTTTCAATAGGTGAAACCCTTGTATTATTTTTCCAAAATTCTGAATTTTTTGATTTTAACTCATCATCTGTCTTTGTCTTTTTATGGCATTCTACCGAGAGAATGCCCATATTCATTGTTACTTGTATCTTCAATTATTTCACGGTGCTCGAGAGATTGATAGTGTTTTCCTATTTATTTTTAGTGCACTACTTGTTTTTCTAATTAAATAATATTTTTTTGTTCCTTTACTTACTATAGTTGATGTAATAACATGTTGAGTAGCATTACTATCTTTGGTACATGAGTTTGATCCTCTTGATTGGTATGCATTCATTAGATTTTTCACTGTTGGTATTAGATGTTCTTAGATCAAGTGTTTTCATTGTAGGTATATAATTAATATTTTTCATCATTTAAACAAATAATTGACATCTACTTGTTTCATTTAAGTCATTAAAATATGTTTTCCATATTTGGTTATCATTTCTTCTACACGTGCATTGAAAAATCTAATTATTCGTTAGATTTAAAATATTTTCATCAATCTCAAGCAAAAGTTTGGGTGTTTTCCGCAAAATTTTAATTGTTGATTTTAATGGAAATATTGTTGATTTCTATTTATCGTTCATCTTCATAATTTGGTAAAGAGTGTGTGTTTTCAATAGGTTGGTCATTTGGTGTAACATCTATGTCATTAATTGAATATTCATTATTTATTGATTCAATTGGTGTTTCAAGATATCTTGCACCATCAATTTCATTTGGAAGAGATGACATACCTTCATTTCCATACATTGATTTCTTTTTTCATGTATTTTTATACTCGATCCTTTGTTTTCTTTTTTATCTTCTTTCTTAGATTTGTAGGATGATATATTACCTTTAGAATCATCTTCAATCTCTGGTAAAAACGTGTTCAATTTATTTTTTTAACGCCCTTTTTTCATCCATTCCTTTGTTTTCCCAATTGCTCGAGCGTTTGATTTCGTGGTCTCCTCCCCATAATTCTCAAATATTGCTATGATCCTCATGTGTGGATTTCACTAACGCCTTGAGGTTTTGGTGTAACAATTCGTTACATTTGGTATCAGAGCGACCACCGGAGTTCGAGTCTCACCGCACGGGTATTATGCCGACATTGCGCAGTGTTCGCAGGGGCTAGTATAGGGCGGGCGGGGTCTGCTATACGGGCATAAATCTACCACGAGGTCTAAGCTACGGAGCGTGGTGGGATGTTATGATCCTCATGTACAGATTTCGCTAACGCCTTGAGGTTTTGGTGTAACGGTTCGATACAAATATCTTTATCACCACAAGAAAAATGACAAAAAAATGAAATTAAGTGTTAGGAATATAAAAATAATAAAAACACACTCATATCTCAAAAAATGCTTAAATAATTCAAAAAAATCTCTATATATGAAAAATAATCACAATTGTTAATAATAATCGAAAAGTGCAGGAATACGTAGGAATATACAGTAATTTTCAGACAACCTGTGACCAGTGGGACCTAATTTGTAGATTCCTTTTGATTTTTTTACATTTAGATTTTAGTTTAGGACATAACACAAGCACGTTATATCATGAGTGCGTTTCATCTTTTATGGGTTTGGGAATCCCAATCCATAGGCTTTGTAGTGAAAAAATCATGCACTTTAGACATTTATTCATCCCAGTTTCATACTACTATTTAAAAGGTTCTTGAGTGAAGAAAATACTAATTAACCCTTGTCCTTTGGCCATCTTGTTTTATTTTATTTTATCATTACTGCCCCTTTTCAACCACATGCTTGGTCTATTTTGGTCATTTCCCATCATTTTAGCCTTGGTGGGGAACCCGTGGGTGCCTTTGTCCTTTTCACACTTTCTTGCCACTTTTTGGGCTCTTTCTAGCCATTTGGCATCTTTATTTTTCTTGTGGTCAACCTTTTTGAGGTTAATTATGAAATTATATCAAGAGAACCCTATAAATATAAAGTTATGAGACCATAATGAGGGACCTAACATCACTTACTACTATCACTCCATCTAGAGTTACATCCATCTATTGCATTGGAGATCACTTGCATCCACATAGCTCCATCATCAAGGCACAAGGCTAGGACATCTACATCACACTTCATAGGGGGAGGGATTCTATTATATTCTATGCACACATTCTATTAAATTTTCTACACATAGTTATTTCTCACTACTTCACAAAGTGCGGTCAAAAGAGCAACCTAGGGCATGTTCACACACACTTGCATAGAACTACATCGGGTCTAAGATGTAGCACATCTCTCAGTTAGTAAGTCCATCATTGTGGAAGTTGAGGTCATTCTGAACCCTTCATATGCATTATAATTTTTTAGGGTTTGATGCTTGTTTTGGATTCTTGCTGGTATTTATTTTATATTTGAATATTGGTGACATTCAACGTAGGACAAAAAAGTTGATTGGATACAACGAGGGTTTGAGACCACTTTCCTTCCCTGTGTAAAACCAGTTTTAGAGATTTTACACTGAGACTAAAATACCTAGATTACAGACCAGAGTGCTGCAGTGCCCTAATCCTCTCTAGGTGCCCCAGTCTAGTTAGATCCTCTAGATCCATCCTTTTTGGGACTTTTACACAATTGTTCCTGCTCCTAATTTTTCCAGTTACCTCTGTGACACTCTCCGATAGGCATTTGTTATCAGCTGAGTTCTTTCCTCACTCTCTTTTTCACATTAGGGTTAGCATTTCCTTTTGTATAGTTATTTATCTTTGCCTACATACTTATTTACTACATTTATTTACTTTATTTACAGTTTTTCATAGCTTAGATTAACTATATATATACTACTTAGTCCATTTTTAGTTAATCATTTTGGTGAACCCAACTCGATCATACACACTTCTAGGTTCTTCCTTCTTACCTTACCAATCTAGGGTTTATTTTCCTTTTCCATGGCTCATTCTCATGAGGAATTTATTGAAGCTCATCTTAAGGCCATCAATGATCACCTTGTTGAGCATCCTCAAGATCTAGATTTACTTTTACATGTTTCTTGTGAGGAAGCTACTAACTTGGTAGAACTCACTGCTTCTGCCGCCATACCTACTTAGTTACTACTCCATCGACTACTTATACTCTTCCTCCCATTTCTACTATTTTCATTTATGTTCCTACTCCTACCAATCATTTTATGCCACCCTTAGTTTCTCATGTATGGAAAGTATCATCTATTGGCAATCAAGACTTAACTTCTCTTTATCACAATCTTCAAGCTCAAATTCATAAGTTGCAACATGCCACTTTGCATGCATCACCATCTTTAGATTCTACTTTGTTATTACATACTCCATTTGCACTTGTCATCTCTACTTATCCACTTCCTCCTAGTTTTTTTAACCCCTAAGCTTCCCATTTTCAATGGGCATGGTGACCCATAAGAACACCTTAGAGCATTTCATGTCACTTGTCTTGACTTCGTTGATGATCATATCCTTTTAGCCAAACTATTTCCTTGTAGTCTCCATGATTATGTGATGTGCATTGGTTCTATGACTTACTTGTTCATTCAATAACCTCCTTTACACATCTAGTTGATGCATTTCTTACTCATTTCTCCATCAACATCAGCTCTAATATTTCTATGCCCACTAGCACAACTTAAACAAGGCTCAAATGAACACCTAGCCAACTATGTTTTAAGGTATAAGAATAATCTAGCTAAGATGAAAAATGTGCTTTCTTGAATCTGAAATTTAGGACTTATTTATTCAAAGTCTATTACCACCTCTATAGGAGAGTGTTCTCTTTGAGAATTCTCCTTCATTTGATCAACTTTGTCATACTCTCAAGCTTTGTGAGGCTAAAATCCTATCCATAGGAAAGCTTAAGTATCAAGAACATACTTCATCTTCCACTGTTTACCTAACAAGACACCATTTAAGCCTTCCACAACTAAACTAAAGTGATACTAAAATCATCATCAACACTATCACTTATACTAGGGAGGTTTGGTCACAACAAACAACACACATTTAGCACCTTTCCCATGGCTCCACATCTTATATTGAAACAACTTCTTGAGAGCAATCTTATTAACCTCCCTCCGCCACTTGAATTAAACCCGTCATGACAAAAGGTAGGAAATACAATGAAAATTCATTTTTTATTTTCATCGCTATGTGGGACATTCTACAAATAGATGCCTAAAAATCCAAACAATCATCCAAGATCTAATTGATAATAATAAACTCAAGTTCCCAGAATCTACTAGCTCTGCCACAACCAACGACAAGGGTAATATCAAGCTCTTTAACACTTGCTCTCAAAATGTGACACAACAACATGTGGAATATTATGCTAATCATGCGTATCATATGGTCACACCTCTAGGATCAAGAGCTCTAGATTTCTTAGTCAATAACACTTGAAGCTTCCCACCAATCATTTTTTTCCACCGCTAATTATCACATTACGTTTACATCTAATCATTTACACATCCATGCATATATTGGCTCAAATTCCATCAATAATACTAAGGTTGATCCCTCATGGTTAGTGCATGTTCTATGTCCCTCCTTAAGGCCATCAATTATCCTACATCACAAATTAAGTATCCCTTCCACAAGCCCTTTGGTGTTGTTTAGTTGCATGTCACAGTTGGTCCTCTTACTATGCTTGTCCCTTTCCTCGTTGGAAATACAGTTGAGGGATGTGACATGCTTCTTGGTCTTAATTGGATTCATCACTCTCAATCTATCATTTCTATGAATCATTTGTGACTCAAGTTCATTTACAATACACAAGTCATTTCTATTGACGGTGTCCCTCCATCTCCTCCATTGTCATCATCTCCTCATACAATCGCTCGTGTGTCATCTACCTCTTCTAACACGTCTCATTCTATGTTTCTCAAAGCACAGTCTAATTCTATTCACCTACTCGAGTATCATCCACACAACCACACCATTCCACTAGTCCTACATATTGGCACAAGTCTATTCCTAGGACAGTAATTGTGTCTGGCATCGATCACCACCTCACTTTATTCCACATAGTTTCTCATCACCTTCGCATTTAGCATCACGTAAATCTCCATCACCGACACATTTTACTACACCACAACCTTCATCCTATATTCATTCATCACATGTGCATAGACTTCATTCACCAACACAACATTTGTATACCATACCACCACTATTAGATCATATTCCTACGATATCATCCTCACACACATAAGGTGGAGGATATTCGTCCTGCACTATCATTGGTTAGTTCACTCATTTATATATGCTTGGGGGCATAACACCTAATTCCCCCATCAGTTTTTCATAACATCTATCATCTTTGCATTTTCAACTAGGAACTTTTTCATCACACATTTTAGCATCGTCATTACCCAATGATGCACTCTTGTGCTTCGATTCACACTTGACTGTTGAGGGATTACTACTACATTGAACCCCACACACTGCACTATAGGCATTACACATTGCATTTCATCACATATTATGTGTCATACACCATCCATTCTACATTTATTCTACAAAATTTTGACATTTATACATCATACATCATACTAGTTACCATTATATCTACACCATTGGCTACACACCTTACATCATATACTACTTATCTTACATACTACATTATTTGTTTATCTACATACCTTACATACCATTTATTTTACACCATGTACTTTCACACATATCCTACATACCATACTAGTCTTCATCCTATATGATCCTATCATAACATCATTCTTACATACTACATTACTAGTCCATCTATGTACATTCCATTTTACACATTCTACACCTATGGCATTCACATTATACATATCGTGTATTCACCTTGTATCTTTCATTTTCATTATACACATAATGTATTCATACATTCTACTCATCACATGGTCATCACATATATTAGATTGTTTTGTATGTGCTACACTCACTACCCTATGATGCACTTTAGTTCCTCAGTCCATACTGATTGCGAGGGTTTATGAATCAAATATACCTTACATTCATCACGCACTTATCATTCAAACTTTCATCATACGAAATTTCCATCTTAGTGACATACACTTTAGGCTAAATCATTACTTATTCTTTCATTTTATAGTGGTATACACCTTAGGTTACATCACCACTCCCTCCTTTCATATTATAGTGATATACACTTAGGGCTAAATCATCACTCATCCATTCATCTTATAGTGATATACGCTTAGGCTAAATCATCACTTATACGTGCATCTAGTTGATGATATATGATTTGACTATAGAGTTCACACACACACATAATTTCTAGGTCACATCTCACCACTACACCTACACATTCATCACAATGCATTAGACACAACATCCTACTTGACCATTTCCCGATGACGCACTCTCGTTTATGATTCATTCTTGATTTGTTGAGGAAAAAAAAACCTCATTGCATACACTTCCATTCAATCAGGGGGCACATGGCTCATATCATTCCATCTTGCATTCCATTCCATCCATCCACAACATATTACATTGTCTTGGGGGCATTTAATCTTGTTTACTAGTGTTTTACATGATCACTTTACTACACATGTTAGATTGATTTCTTATATGTCATTATCTATACCATCCACACATGTGTGTTCATGCCTTTGTATAGTTGTGATCGCAGATATAGATCCTCACATGTAACATGGATGCTCACCTTCTACCCTTCCTACATTGGTCATTGGGGGCATCCACATTCGTTTCTCACAAGTGTTATTATTTCATTTTGTACTTATCACTTTACATTACTTGCTTATTTATGATTTACATATTGGTTATTTCTCTAACATGCTAATGGGTGTTCCATGTGTAGCACTTGTTTTGCAGGATTACATGTTTCCATGGCTACTTCTTGTTTACTTGTTTGTTACATTGTCTGCCATTGTTTGCTTCTTGTATGCAGGCCTTTCCCTATGTTTGGTGTGCACACTTATTTTTGTTTGTGGCCATGATAGCCTTGGATTGTCTTGTGACATCATGAGTGATGTCCCATGTTTGCAACCCACTTTGTGTGGCTTACTTATCTTCTTGCATGTTTACACTACTGTGCTTGGTAGTTTTTACATTGTCTGCATACTTTACACTTATTTTCTACATGCATGTGTTTTTATACTAACACTTGTTTTGGCTAGCCATCCTTGTTTATGCGTGCCTTGGATTCTACTATGAGTATTCCCTTACCCTTGTAGGGAAGAGTTATAGAGTAATACGGTTGGTCCTCTATTAGGGTTGCATTCTCCTATCAATGAAATCACATGCACCCCTAAAGAGGGGTCATCATTTGGGATTTTTCTATATACTAACATAGATATTATACAATGGTTTAGTTTAATTATATATAATGAGTGGGTTTAGACAAGTCTATGAGCCCCATACACAATGAATTTTATAGGACATGGTGTCCTTAGCATTCTAGGAAGCAATTACAAGCTTGGAGGTTATAGTGGGTGTGCCTCTCTACACTACTTTGGCTAGTGGCATTGGATCCGCCAAAAACTAGGATGATACAAGAGATCTCTTCACATACATTCAGGGGAAGCGATTAGATCTAGAAGGACACAACATTTCCTCCCTACACTTCTTCGGCCAGTGGTGGCATGAGATTTGCACAAAAACATCGCAGACAATATATCCTTCTATAGTCTCTTTCTCTACATGGATCAGGTGCATATGTTCCATTTACATTTTCTATTTGCATATTTTACGTATACACGTGTCTTTTACATTTTTTTTTACACTTACATACATACATATTTGAATACTTGATTGTTTTCTCCTTGCAAGTTTGGCCGTATGAGAAACAATCATCAAATGGGAAAAAAAAAACAACAACACTTCGTGACAACACACACATTACTAACCATGCGGTACATTTCACGCCACAACAACTACACACATACACCTTAGGTTCACCGCCATCACTTTTTCGTTGTGCATTTTTTATCTTTAGTTTCCATGCTCCTCCATCTTTTTTTCATTCCACGCTTTGTATATTCCTTCGATGCATTTCTACTACACTCTTCATGGACATCAACTACGCATTTCTATCTACTTTATGTTACCAAGCTTTCCACTCACCAACATAAAGTGGGGTAAAAATGTAGTCACAAAAGCATGCACTTTTGACATTTATTTATCTCGGTTTCATATTGCTATTTAGAAGGTTCTGAGTGAAGAAGGTACTAATTAACCCCTATCTTTTGGCCATCCTATTTTATTTTATTTTGTCATTACCGCCCCTTTTTCAACCACATGCCTAGTCATTTTTGGTCATTTCCCATCATTTTAGCCTCAAAAGGGGGTTCTTGTGGGTGCCTTGGTCTCACTAGGGGCACCCCATTCCTTTTGCACTTTCCCCCCACTTTTTAGGCTCTTTCTAGTTGTTTGATATATTTATTTTTTTGTGGTTGGCCTTTTCTGGGTTAGTTATGAAATTAGATCAAGATAACCCTATAAATATAAAGTTATGAGAACATAATGAGGGACCTAGAATCACTTAATACTATCACTCCATCAAGAGTTGCATCCATCTATTACATTAGAGATCACTTACATCCACATATCTCCATCATCAAGGCACAAGGCTAGGACATATACATCACACTTCATAGGGGGAGGGATTCTATTCTATTCCATGCACACATTCTATTACATTTTCTACACATAGTTATTGCTCGCTACTTCACAAAGTGTGATTGACACAACAACAACCTAGGGAATTTTTACACACACTTGCACATAGAACTACATCGGGCCTGAGATGTAGTGTAATAATCGATTATTAAGTCCACCATTGTGGCAACTAGGGTTAGTCGGACCCCTCATATGCATTATTATTGTTTATGGTTTCATGATTGTTTTAGGGTCATGTAGGTATTTATTTCATCTTGGAATATTGGCAACATATAGTACGGGAAAAAAAAGTTGATGCGACACATAGCGAGGGTTTTGGACCACCTTTCGACCCTGTAAAAACTAGTTTCAAAGCTTCTGCATAGACCAGGTGCCTAGATTGTAGACCAAAGCACCTACAGGTGCCCCAATCCTCCTCCAGTGCTCCAGTCTAGTTAGATCCTCCAGATCCATACTTTTTGGAACTTCATCATAGTTACCTCTGCGATACTCTTTGATGGGCATCTCATGTTATCGTGTGAGTTATTTCCTCACTCTCCTTTGCACATTAGGGTCAGCATTTCATTATACATAGTTGTTTATCTTTTCTTACATACTTCTTTACTATATTTATTTACTTTATTTATAGTTATTCATAGATTAGATTAATTATCTATATACTACTTAGTCCATTTTAGTTAACTGGGCTTGGATTTTCCTTGGATATCCTACCCTATGGCTTGGTGTAGACACCTAAATTCCGTATCTATACCTCGCTCCGCCCGTGTGTGCATGTTTTAGCTTGGTCTTTACGTAGACCCCATTTATTTAATTAAAATTTCCATTTAGTTATCCTATCACCTTTAATGCCCATCCAATTACCATAAATCAATTAAGTCACATTAATTAATTAATTAATCATATAATAGCTTACATGCCCTAACCAACTTTCTATGTAGGATTATTTTATCCCGACACATACATCCCCTTGATTTTATAGTTTTGTTATCTTTCCTATATTTATCCCTTAACATCCCTAACAATCCATTACCCGCTTGCATGCTTTAAAGCACTCTCCTAACTCTTAAGAAATCTAAAATCCTAATCAAAGAACAAAAACATCCCCATTGGGGAAACTTTCCCCATGGTTAATGATGACTGTCCATTACCATTGATCCTATAAAGCTAAGACCTTTCTTTCCATATTCATAAGATGCATGTGAATTTTGGAGCTTCCTTGTGACCTGTGAAATTTCTCTTGTGCTTGAGAATTCCTGCAATAGTTATAGATCTCCTGGACATCATTTCAACATGCTTACATCGCTCACGATTATCCTTTATGAGATTATTATCATCGTTGTGTTGCTTTACTTTATATTTATCATATTATCTTGGTTTTTCTCACATTTAACATTTTGTAGGTTCATATCAGCTTCTGCAACACTTAGAGCTTCTTCAACGACATTCTTTTCTAGCCTATTTTCTCACAAAGTTACCTTTTCCATCCGTTCATCTTACGCCTTATCCAAACTTTTCTATAATCATTGTCAACCCTTCCAGATTGCCATTGAATCATCCTATTATCACTTGTGGTTTCAGCTTCCAGATCCTTCCTCTATGTCCACTTCCATTATGTTCCCTGTCCTAGCCTACCAAGACCATCACCTTGTTCTTACGTGCATTAACTTTACCCAACCTACACCCCGGTCACCATCGATCCATGCTTAAATTTCCAACCAAACCTCATCTATTGCCATTTCCATCCATTTTCTAGAGTTTCTGCCCATGGCTTCCTCCCGTAGGTTCACTCTAAAATAAAAAAACTTATGTAGTCACCAGATTACATCCGGATCTTCATGGGGTTTGCATATTTCTCTTTATGTTTAGATCTACCCTTCAAGGTTGTGCCGACTTGCCTTTACATAGTCTGGGTCACCATTGACCCAGACTAGGTAACATTTAATTTATAGTTATTTCAATCAAATCAAAATTTAGATCAATTTTAGTCATTTTTGATTCAGTAATACTTCGGCTTTCTTTTATCAAATGAGGGTCAAAATCCACCAAGGAAGTTAACGCTTCTTGGAGCCACTTTATCGGGGAACCCCGCATATCCTATCTAATCCATTTTCCATTTAGTGATTCTTATTTGTAGGTCATCAGCTTGTAGAAACAAGGATCCATCATTTATTTTTCACCCATCTATCCATCACATCACATCTGAGGTAACATAAATCCTCCATCATTTCTAAGTTGCTAGTTGCTTTCATTACTAGTTCATTCATTTGATTAGGAATGAATAAACTTTTCCAACATTTATGGCATGCTTGGTGGGACTTCCTTTAGGTTATCCCTTTCATTTTTATCATATTTTTCTACTTCTTTTATCTTCTACCAACATTGTAGCGCAAGGATTCACTTCTTTTTGCTTGCTCACATTGGGTTCGGATGATTGGATAACTCTTTGCTTAAAGTTCAGATTAAAAGGAAAAGATCTATCTAGGTATTCTTATTTTTCCCCTTATTAATTCCTTTTTGCATTATATTTACCTTTCCTATATGTGTGTCCTCATCAAAAGATCACACTTTGATTTGGTTTAAAAAACCTTTCTTTTATGCATCCTACTTGTTCACATAGTTTAAGTAGAGGTTTAACCTATTGCATGTTAGAACAAATGTGGGAATATATAATTAAATAATTATAGATCCACATTAACAATTGAGGATATATATTATAATGTGCATATATTTTAACTAGCTATTTTACAAATGCATATAACAGTTAACATATGAATGAAAACAAATATCAATAGTTGAAAGTAAATGAGACAAGAGACACCAGATTTAAGTGGAGAAACCCATAAGGAAAAACTCCAATGAAAAGTACTATCTTATATTAAAAATTTATTAGTTTAACCCAACACTTCCACTTCAATCCTTGGCCTCAAAATAACAATAACAAACTTCTGTCTAGCTATATAACATCTCACATAAGTAGCTAAGTATCAACCAGTCTATGAAAAACATTAGCAAAAGCTAGATTACCAAACAATCCAATTCCGCGAGGGATCATCCTACTTATATAGGATAGGTGAGTGGTTATACCCCTTCACTCTTTTCAAATCTATGAAAACCAACTAAGATTATTAAAAATAATCTTTACCACAGGGGATGTCTAAGTGGCTATCGCCACTTGAAATTAACACCAAAACACTCCCCCTTAATGTTAAGTGGGGAAAACAAAAAACATACATGCCAATTCAACCTTTTTCTACAAAAGGATTTAGAGATCCTTGAATAAACAATAATGATTCAAGATAGCATGCAAACAAGGGAGATCATTTGATCTTCCCATACAAAAATTCTTAAGAACAAGTGCTTTACTTATGAAGACTTACATCAGATTATGGAGCCTTTTATAAATTAAGGCATACCCACAACTAAATATTCGCTAGGATTTACAAGTAACTTCACATAGAGTGACACATTTACTTATTACAAAGTGGAGGAAGTATTGGAAGTTTACAACAACTATTAAGAGGTGGAATTGTCATGCACACTCCCCCTCAATGGAAACTCTGATAGGCCCAACAAGGCATGAAACTTGCAAAAATTCACAACACACAAAGGCTTGGTGAAGATATCTGCAACTTGATCTTCAGTAGAATAGAACTTGAGATAAATATCACCATTTAGGAATTTTTCTCGAATAAAATGCATATGAAATTCAATATGCTTGGTCCTTTGATGATGAAATGGATTCTTTGCAATAGCAATGTAACTCTGGCTATCACATATAAGAGTAGTGCTCCCTTTGATGCCCATGTGTAACTCATCCAATAGTATTTTTAGCCACATAGCTTCTTTGATATCTTTCATAACACTTCTATACTCCACTTCAGTAGAAGATATAGACATTGTTGGTTGCTTCTTGTTACTCTAATTGATGTCACATGCACCCAACTTGAAAATATATCAGAAGTAGACCTTCTATCTGCAACATCAACAACATGTTAAGAGCCAAAGTAACCAAATAATTGTGCATCATTACAAGAAGAATAAAAAGACCATAATTGATTGTTCCTTTAATATATTTCAAAATTCTCTTTTCCATTTTCCAATGAACCTCATAAGGTTCTTGCATAAATATTGAAACTACTCCTACTGCATAAGAAATATTAGGTCTAGTAATGGTCAAATAAATTAGACTACCAACTAGTTGCCTATATAGAGTAGGATCAAATTTAGCACAAGTTGGTTTAGGGTCTAACTTAACACCAACTTCAATAGGAATGACAACATGATTATAGTCAATTATGTTAAATCTTCTAAGAAAATTCATTACATACTAAGATTGAGATGCAATAATAGACTTATGATCTTGAAATATAATCATGCCAAGAAAATGATTTAATAAACCTAAATCATTCATTTCAAAACATTGTTTTAACGTTTCTTTGATTATAACAATTAGATTTCTATCACTACTAGTAATCAAAAGATCATAAACATAGAGAACAATAATGATAATATGATTGTTATCAAACTTAACAAATAAATCATTATTAGAACAACATTTAGAAAAACCAAGTTCTGAAAGAACCTATTAATTTTGGCATACCAAGCTCTAGGAGCTTTCTTAAGACCATACAAAAACTTTTTAATCTTACAAACATAAAGTTATTTACCAGGTTCTTCAAAACATTTAGGATGACTCATATAGATTTATTCTTTTAAGTCACCATTTAAGAAAACATTTTTAACATCCATTTGGTGAATCTCCCAACCATATTGGGTAGCTAATGCAAGAAGAACTCTCACAATGATCATCTTAGCAACATGAGAAAAGGTCTCAACATAGTCTATACCAGGTTTTGAGTGAAACCATGAACTACTAACCTTTCCTTGAACTTGTCAATTTCTCCCTGAGAGTTATATTTGATTTTTAACAACCACCTAGATCCTACAATACTTATTTTTAGGAGGAAGGACTAGATTCCAAGTTTAATTTTTGATTAAATAATTGTAGTCATCCTTCATAGCTTGAAGCCGTTTATAATCTTGAGGTTATTCTTCAAAGTATTGTGGTTCTACCTCATAGAGGGTCATTAAGGCATGATAACTATGTTAATTTCAAGTTAGGGTTTATAAGATTATCAGGTTGAGAGTTTTGAACCCAGCCCATTTAGGAATATTAGGTTGCAAGACATTTTGAGATGACTCCCCCTTAATCTCCATCATATCTAGATCAGAATGATCAACCTCTTGAAATTTTCTTTCCATGGGAGAAGAATTATTAGGCTCTATCTCTAGAGACACAAAGGAGTGTTCATGAGGATCATCAGAGAAAGTTATTTCTAAGACTTGAACATTTCTATTTTAAACAATGTCACGCTTGAATGGATCATAAAATCTCAATCCTTTAGTTTTACATCTATAGCCAAAACAAATATAAGAAAAAGAGGTTAGATCAAGCTTTTTCCTTTTGGATTTTGGAATGAAGATAGAAGCAGGACTACCAAATATTCTTAAGTGAGAAATATCTAGTTTTTGCTTTGTCCAAACTTCATGAGGAGTTGCTTGATGAAGAGATTTAGTAGGAACTCTATTAAGAATATAGAAAACAATGTTCATAGCTTCATCCCATAATAATTTAGGCACATTGGAAGCATAAATCATAGTCCTAGCCATTTCTAAGACAATCCTATTATTTCTTTCTGCAATGCCATTTTGCTAAGGGGAATAGGGAGTAGTAAAATCTCTTTGAATCCCACATGACACAAAAAACTCATCAAACTTTTTGTTGACATATTCACCTCCATTATTAGTCCTAATTATCTTAATTTTCAGATTATAAGCATTCTCAACTAGAGCTTTAAATTCCTAAAACTTAACTAAGACATCAGAATTATTCTTAATGAAATAAGACCAAGTCATTCTAGAGTAATCATCAATAAAATAGACAACATACAAGGCTCCACTGAGAGAAGGAACCTCAAGTGGACCTCTCACATCACTATGAATCAATTCTAATAACTGAGAGGAATTTGGATCATGATGTTTGTGAAATGGTTGAACATGTTGCTTACCACGTAGGAAAATTTCACAAGTTTCATGACCTATATTTATCTTAGGAAGACCAACAAAAAGATTCAGTCTAGACATATCATATAGGATTTTTAAATTTACATGACCAAGTCTTTCATGCCAAAGTTGAATATCATTCCTAGAAGAGGAAGAAAAACAAGATTCAGATACAAAACCATCAAAGATATATAAGAAATTTTTATGAATGCCAGAAGAAATAAAATTTTTAAATATATCTTTGACAAACCACTTATCTTGTAGTAAAACAACTTTATAGTTTTCTTTAGTTAGCTGAGAAAAAGACAAAATATTATTTTTCAATTGAGGAACATACACAACATTCCTAATTACACCATTTGAAAGCTTAATATTGCCACAACCTTCTGATCTAATGATTGAGTTATCTCATAAATAGATATTCTCTTCAAATTTAACTAAATATGAGAGGATACCAGGATTACAAGTCATGTGCCTAGAGGCACCACCATCAAGAATCCATTCATTTTCATTTGAAGATGAAAGGGCACTATACAAAGTAATAGATTGCTCAGCCACATTTTCTTGGGTTTGCTTGATTTTTCTTATGGTTATTAGGCTTGTTATTCTTAGTATTCTTAGCTGATTTGTTAGTCTTCACCCTACAATCAGACTCTTTATGCCCAAATTTTCCACACTTATTACAAGTACCATTAAATTTGACTTTAAAGTTTGATTGTTCTTAGAGTTAGTCTTAGGATTTGATTTAAATCTAGATATGATATTAGGCTTTTGACTATGATTGCTGTTATTTCTATTATGAGTAGACTTATGACTATGTGAGAATAGATCTTAAGAAGCAGTCTCTTTTGAATAAAATTTCTTCATGAATCTCTCTTCTTGAATCAATAAATAAGACAAAGTGTATAGTTCGAGATATATCATTCTCATTTTGATACTTAGAATTGATAATTGAGATGTAGTTTCTGAACTTTTCATGAATATTGATCTGAATTATGAAGTACAGAAGATTATCTTGAAATAATTCACAGTTACAACCATCTAATTAAGCTTTGATGTTCTTAATTTTAGCCAAATAGTTAAAAATTTTCTCATCCCCCTTCATGGGTGTTGTAAATAACTCTAAAACTAGTTTAATAATCTTAGACAACCTACTACCTTTATGCATGGTCTCTAATTACTTCCATGCATATGTAGGTGAGTCCATATAACCTATATGCATTAAGAATTCATCTCTAATTCTTTGTGATAGGATGGACAACGCTTCTTGAGATCTTTGAGAGAAGGAGATAAGGTTTTCAAGGGTAGCTTGTCTCCCTGTGGGACGTTTTTCAATACAGTCATAAGATCCTAGAGATTTCTAGCCATGAAACAAGATTTTAACCTTACCCTCAAGATTTTTCATGAGACTTATCCAATGAAAAATTGGTAGAATTAGCTATTTTTAATGCTCAGATAGAAATGGAAACAAATTCAGCTAAAAACCGAGTTAAGGAAGCCAAACAAAGACAAAAAACTAGATACAGATATTTTTATCAGCTATATGAATGCAATCAACTCAAGTTTAGTCAAAAAATAACTTGATTTGGTCAAATTTAAGATCAATTTGATAGAGCTTAGTCAAGGTCAAGTTTACAGGATATCTAACCGAGCTCGGACTAAGTCGGCGTAGAGTAGCTCGATAAGTTATTTAGAAACTTGGTGGGGTGAGCTCACGAGCTACTCAATAAATAAAAAACAAGTTAAAAAAATGTTAATGCTTTTTTAGATCCATGACAATTAAAAACACACGTGAAAAAACTAAGACAAAACTCGACAACAATGAAAAAAAAAATATACGTGTCACTTTTCAATTAGGTAGCATTTCACAATGCAACTAATAAAACATAAGACAATTAATTAAAAAATAGAACTATATACACATGTCTTAAATAAATTGGATTTCTTTTTGCACTCTGACATAATGCAAAATCAAATTCTTAGTCAAACGAGGCAACATGTGGAATGTTTAATGGCTAAATAAAAGACACTTGGTGGTTTTTTGCCAAAATTTAAATAGATAACATTGAACGGGCTTAAGTTCCCCAAAATAAACCAAACTTGAAATAAAGTTTGGGTCTGAAAAATGTATAAGACATGTGTCACAATTTAAGTGGCTAAGCGAAAGAAAAGACTGACACCCTAACACTTGTGAAGGATAGCAAAATTAAAACACGTGTAAAAAATAAATTGATTCACGCTTCACAAATCTGACAAAGACAAGTCAAAAAAGAAGATACGTGGAGCCTTTTAAATGGCTTGCACTTCACAAATGGCAGATACTGACAAATGTGAAAAAGAGGTTTACATGTCCAAATACTATTGGTTTGCACTTCGTGAGTGCAACCAAAATGACTAACGCAAAGTGAGGACATGTGGATCATTTTAAAAGGATCAATTTTTACAAAACTGAAAAACACTGACTAATGTAAAAAAATGGAAAATTTTAATTGGATAACAACTGCCACAAATGAAAGACTGACAAATGTTAAAATGTGGAGCAATTCTATTGGCTCAAATTTCATAAATCTGACAAGTGCAAAATAAAAATACTTGGAGCAATTTTATTGGTTTTTCCTTTGCATATGTCAGAAGCAAGTTAAAAATAAGACTGAAAATGTGAAATACAAAGCTACTTGGAGCAATCCTATTGGCTCAAATTTCACAGATGATAGAGGACAGCTAATCCAAGTCTGACAACATGAAGACACATGTAAATCCCTTATTAGCTCACATTTCACAACTAACAATTAGATAAAAATATTTCGACACAACGAAGCAAGATGGAGCCTTCTGATTGGCTCAGGCTTCAAAAAAACTGACAATGTGAAGCTAGCTGGAGTAATATGATTGGCTCAAGCTTCGTAGTCAAAATAATATAGTAGCAACAAAAGAAGTCAACTAAGACTAACAAGGCGAAGCCACATGGCACAAAATGATTGGCCCAAGCTTCACAAAGACAAAATAATGTTAGATTGAATCCACTTGGCACTCTAATAAGGTGGGTAGTGCTTTTCGCAAACATGAAAAATGACAATGAAGCTATTTGGAGTAATTTTATTGGTCTAAACTTCACAAAACTGACAAAATGAAGCCAGATTGTGAAAAAAGATTGGATCGGGCTTTGCAAAAGTATATCTAGTGAAAAATAAATATTTATAAAGACATGGTAGATTTAAATGCTCCAAACTAACTAGATCTAAGGAAATCTTTTGGGTCCACAATAAAAAAATAACCCTAACTATAAACAATGTGAAAACTTAAAATAAGCTTGCAGACGATGGATTTAAACCATAAATGAATGAAACTAGATGTAGAAGAAAATATCAAGCATACAAATAACTCTAACATGATTTAAATAGTCAATCGACCAATATCCAAGTAATTTTGGGATGAAAATTAGAAATTTGCACCTGGTTTAGCTTGAAGTTGTCAGCTGAATTTTTAGGGTTTTACAGATCAAACAATCTTCAAGCTTCTTCGCTCTTACAAGCTAGAAATCATCTAGATCTAGCTCTACACACACATAATTAGATGCTCTAATATCATGTTAGAAAAATGTGGGAAGCTATAATTGAAGAATTATAGATCCACAGATTAATAGTTGAGGATTATAGATTATAATGTGCAGACATTTTAACCAGATGTTTTACAAATGCATATAACAGTTAACATATGAATGAAAAAAATATTAATAGCTAAAAGTAAATGAGACAAGAGACACCAGATTTAAGTGGAGAAACCCGTAGGGAAAGAATCCACTGAAAATCACTATATTATATTAAGAATTTATCAGTTTAACCTAGTGCATCCATTCCTCCTCGGTCGCATAGTAATAATAAGAGACTTCTATCTCCTTTGTATAAAAACTCAAATAAGTAGCTAAGTATAGATCAACCGATCTATGAAAAACATTAGAAAAATAGATTACCAAGTAGTCCAATCTGTGAGGGATCATCCTATTTATATAGGATGGATGAGCGGTTATACCACTTCACTCTTTTTAAAGTTGTGAATACCAAATAATATTATTAAAAATAATCTTTAAGATGGGGGTTGTCTAAGTGGATATCCCCACTTGAAATTAACACCCCAACATTGCATCTTGCATTTTCACACACAACATAAACCTCATAAGTCAAATCACACATCAAAACAACATCCCACCTAGTTTATTGATTGGGATTTCATCACCCGACAGAATCCAATTGAGACTTTTCCAAGCCATAACAAACCTGAAACCAGACATAGATTGCCTCCTCCTAGGTACCTCGTTATCCATCCCCTTTTCTTTTTCACACTTTCATAATCAAAACATAAAAATAATTGTTTTCTTGATTTGTCTAATTTAAAATGGAACAAAACATTTCCTCAAATAGTTCTACACAAAAATCCACCATGACCGATATCCCATCCAAACCCTTGGTTGCTTCTAGGCCTTCTTCTAGCCCTATCTATGACTTCTTGTGTCATAATCCAACTACCTCTCGATCAAATCGACCAGTGGATCCTATTCCACCTCCATCACCTTATATCATCCCTACTTCATCTGACATCACCATGCCCATCCAATCTATTGACATTCCCATCCCTCATATATTAGATCCTCCCATCCAATCCCAACCATCCTACCATGTTCCTATTTCTCCACATCATATGTCTCCCCAACCAATCCGATCTTCATCACTTGACATCTTCAATCAACCATTCCCTAATCCACCACTAGAAAATTCGTCTTCACCTTCTACACCATATCAATTCAACCCATTTTCAATCAACACCATACACCAGACACCTCCCTCCACATCTATTTTATCTACCTCATCATCTACTCCCATCCTAGATATTGTGCCTATGCCTCCTTCAAGGGCTATCCCCACATCAACCATACCCATAATCACATTACCTACCACCTTAACCTCCACCACTTCTCTTTTATCTATATCTAGTCCTACTCTTACCACATCCACATTAGCATTATATGGACATACTTGCCTTATCCACACTAATTTTATCTCGTTCATTATCCACACCTATCCCAAGAACACCCATCACTACACTTATATCTACTACATCTAAAAATCCACCCATGTATTCCTTAACATCATTATCACATATTTATTTACCAATGCCCATATCATCCATTTCATCCCCCTCTTCCTCCTCAACATGTACTATTCCCACATCTACATCCCCCATCACTTCTTCTCAATCCACATCCACATCCACAATGCCTCTTGAAACACCTAAGACAAACAAAAAGGCATTCATACCTCTTCTACAAAACCCCTCATTTCTACATCCACCCATCCTCAATCTACATCATCTCCCTCTCACATAGACATCATCAACCGCATCATCCAGACACCCCTTTCTATTTCTATATCCACACCTACTCCCATCATTGATTCCACACCTACATATACCTCTTCCACTTCATTAGATTTTCCCACTACATCACATCTATTCCACCTTTTCCCATTGTACCATCCTTAGAATCCATACCGGTTCCTCTTTTCGTGCTCTTACTTGCATCAACTCTATCGACCATCATGACCACATCTCCATTATCCCCCTCTTCTTCCACACCACCTTCATCATTCAAATAATATTGGAGAGCACTTCAACTTGCAACAACTATAGGTGACCCTCTTATCTCATCCACACCATTAGACCCTCCTACACTAAGCCAATCCTCACCTTCCCTGGGAAAAATCATGCAAAAATTACTTCCCCATCAGCCACAACACCACCTTCAGATCCGTTGGTTGAAATCATTGTCATCCCTACCAAGGGAACTCCTCAACAATCCAAATCCAAAACCTTGGCACCCTTCCAAAATGATCCCTTGTGCATCCCCATAGAAATATTGACATTCCTCCAACCAAGACCAAATCTACATCCTCCATCTTGGGGCCACATCCATCCATCCTAGGACCACCTCCTTCATCATGATCAATCAATCAATCCAAATCCAAACAGTCTAGTTCCCTCCTAGGACCAGATCCTTCATCAAGAACACCTCCACCTCCACCTCCACCTACCAATCAATCCAATCCTAAATCATCCAACCCTTCTTCTTCTAGAGCACCAATCACAACCAAAACACCAAGATCTTGAAATAATCTAACCTCATCCTCCACATCCACATCATCTCACAAGATACCTCCTAACACATATATCAAATCATGTGCATAATTCCTTTAACATTTACTCCAGAATTCTTCCATCATGCTTCCCCCATCGAGATTTTGAACCAAACCATTCGAAGACCTAATAGTTTCATCCCCACAACATCTTTGTCTATCATCGTACACCGGGTCATGACACCAAACATTATAAGGCCCTTCAAACCATCATCCATAACCTTATTGAGAGGGATGACCTTCTTGAGGCTTCTTCCTCTTCTTCTACCATTTCATCCACGACCAATCCAATCCCTATTTCTACATCCCCATCCATCCAAATTACCGAACCTCCTTGTTTATCTACATCATCCTCTATCATCCCTCCTCCACACATCACTCCTCCTGATGAGGGTCCTCCCTTATTCATTGATTCTATTTGCCTTGCTACACCATCCATCCGACATCCATTATTGTATCCCTCTTGCTTGGGGGAGCATCCCCCTTTCTCATTGATCCTTTCATGTCTTCTTCCTAATCCATACATCTTATCCCCATGGCTCTTTTGATGCTAGGGGGACTTCTTTCTAGGATCAGTTTGCTTGCGGGTTAGTTCTTCTCTATACTTGACATTGTCTTATCTCATCTAGTCTATCTTCATCCAATCTTATCCATCTTATCCATCTATCATCTTCTCCTCTTATGACCACCTATGTGGCCATATCGTGCTTCCCTTAGGAGAACCATGGATTTACCTAAAGACCACCACTTGTGGCCATATTCATGCCTATCTTAAAGGCACCATATCCTTACTCTAAGTCCACTTTTGTGGCCATTATTCTTGCCTCCTCATTTCCAAGGTGTTGCACATATTTTATAATATTTATCCAATTCATCTCATTCAATCCTATCTAAACTTATCTTCTCCATATTTGTCCCTCTCTTGGGGACCATTTTCTCTCATCTTAAGTCCACTTTCGTGTCCACATTTTTCCTCCCCTTGGGGGCATCATAATTTTATTCTAAATAGCCATCTCTTCATCTTGTCAAGGATGCACTTTTTCCCCACTTCCTCGGTGGAGCACATAGTTTCCATATCTACTCATCTACAACAATAATCATATCCTATCCTAACACAAATTTAACATTAGTGACCTCGTCATCTGAATACTACCACTTGAGAAATGAACCAACGTTGAAAGTTTGTCCCTAACTAAATTGGACCATAAATTATCATGCATAAGTATGGGTCGGAAGCCTATTGATTGGCCTCCTTGATGATAAACCATAAATGGAACCTCTTAATGCATTGCACTTATGACCATTCTACCACTATCATGTCTACAAGTGATCTTAGTGTAGACACAAAAATTAGGTCGCAACCCTCTAAACCCCCTTCGATTAATTTATTCAATACTACCCCCTACCATGACCACTTGCACACATTTAAATTAATTTAATTACCAAAATTAAGTTAATTATCTATCTCACCTATCTACCTCACCCTAGACCCATTCCAACCCTATTCATTACCTAAGACTAAGTCCCCACTCCCTCTAACCACCTAAGACTTATTCTAACCCTAAAAGTAATTACTAACAACTTCCTCCAACAAATTCACATGTGATTTAGCGAGGAATAACACTCCTAAATCACAACAACCTTTGACCCACACTCAAATTGGGAGGGAAAAGCCTATTTTTAGAAAATTAGGAACTTTTCTCCTTAACCGACCTTGGTTATTCCTCGGTCAACACCAGTTAGCCAACCGCCATTGTTCACCTTAAATACACAACTAAAACTCTTCACCCGGGTTGGATGTTTAATATTTTGAGTTCTCTTCTAGGATTTGGCATTCTCGGATCTCAACATTCAAGTGATGATTCAGAAAGCACTAGAGCACCAAAACCCTCTTCTAGCATCTATTATCAAATAACCACTTACACGGGAAGACCTAGATCCACAATGCTGCAACACTGGAGCACGGTCCTACTCTCTACACACATCCAACCATCCACTTAACTCTTACTAGCATTTAGATCTCAGTAAGTATTTACATAACCTGTTATTTGTCTTCATTTACTTGGTTGTAGATCTACTATTGCTACTTCTATTTATTTCCTCTCTGTCCAAAATACTTCCCATACCCCATCTACCCAATATTCCACCAACCCACCATCCTTCCCACTTAATCACCTCCAACACCTTTGTTGAGCCTTCATAAAATCCCACCACTCTACCTAAGCCTTCCCCACTCTCTGTGTAATCACAGAGAGCTCCAAACCACCACCTTTCAACCTCCCAAGCTTAATTTCCCCTATCGACACTGGTCACCCAACTGGCATCAATCATGTACTAGTACTCGACATTGATCACCTAATGAATACTAGTATCTATGTCTCCGGTAAAATTGTCTCGCACAAGTGATCTTCCTATTCACCCAAAACAAACCCAAACTTCACCAAATCTCACCGAACTTCTACAATATCTTGTCTACACTGTCTAACCCAAATACACCTTGCCTTTACTAGATTTTGTTTTATATTTAGTATTTAGCTTAATCTAGTCTATTATTTTATATGAGATACCTAAATCATGTTATTACAATAGGACCTCTTTCTTTCAGTTATTTATTTACATTAATTTGTGTTTAAAATAGTGGATTGATAGCCTCTCTAGGAAGTATCACACTTCCTGGATCTAGCACACGCTAGGCAGTCCACTGCCATATATTGTTTAACTCTCTCTTGTGGTCTTGTGTTATATTTTAGGTCATTCCTCCTAGCCAAAGGGAAACTCTTAAAAATCATCTTGATTAACATTAAATAAGTGCATACCTTCTTTGACTATCACAAGTTTTTCCTCCTTGCCTTTACCTCTTATTTGTTTTAGCCAAAGGGGAGCTCTTCAAAATCATCTTGATCAACATTAAATGAGTGCACACATTCTTTGACTATCACAAGTTTTTCCTCCTTGCCTTTACCTCTTATTTATTTTATCTCTACTTTGTGGTGAAACACTTAGTCATATTTTTAGACCATTCCTACATCTTAGTAGTTTCCATCTCTAATTGTAATGATTTGGAACTATGTGGTCTTTCGTCACTTCCTTGATGTGACATTAAATATCAGCACCACGAATTTGCCCATAAAATTTTCCTTATGGATAGGTTCTCCTTTCTTGGTGAGAAATCTGCGATCATTACATCCATCACCCTCTTATTCACCGATTGGAACCATGCAAAGGCTCTAGGTGTGTATTTTGTACATTTTTATTCCCCTTCTAAGTGGTATACTTAGCTAGTTCAAGCCCTCCGCCATGTAAAATCAAACTCATGGATGCTCTTGTAAAAATACAAGTCAATGATCGATCCTTGAAAGGACAACTGTTCATGCAAAAAAATAATCAAAAGCATGAAATAAAATCAAAATCAAAATAAATAGACCGATACCTCAAAGGATGGCTATCATATATAGTACTCTTGCCATTTATATTATGTATAAAGTAGACCATACCCTCAAAGGATGTCTACTCATTATCTCATTTGAAGGCTTCTCGCATTGACCAACCTTCCATTTTATTAGAATCCTACAAAGGATTCCCATATTGATCAACTTTCTTCTAGAAAACTTCCCACATTGATCAGTTTACTCTTTCCCCTTCCCAGAGCTGGGGCATAGTTTTAGGGAACACCACTTTTGGATAACCCTTTTCCCACATACAAGCTACATCTCAAACCCATTTTTCATGTTGACATTAGGATTATAAGTTCATATCATCCATGTTCCTTATGATCTTTGGTATGACCAACTGTCATTGGTTATATGCTAACATTTTTTTGGTCACATGTGCCTTGTGTTACCTAGATCCCCTTCTTGTTTACCTCCAATGTAGTTGGAGGCATATTTTCCTTGCATGTTTCCTTGATATGACATAGTATTGTTCACACCTATAGGTTGCACACCGCTACGTTACGTTCTATCCTTAATCCTATCACATATGTCTTTCATTCCTATTTCGTTTTGCCATAAACACATCCTTCTTTATCTCAATCACCTATATGCCATCCATCTATCCTACATACATTTATTCTTACTTATGTTCATCATTAATCACATCAATTTTCAAATTAATTTTCCATTCACATCACATTTTACCATATACATTCTAATCACCATGATCAAATTCAAACACAAAACATATAATCATGGTCTTCATTAATACATTTATATCATCATTTTATCCATACACATATACCTCCAAAGTAACCATATCATCATACATTCTAAACTAAAATAAAATATAAATAAATGCACATATAATCATCACCATCACATCAAAAATCCATAATTCATCACATCCTATAATAAACACATAATAATCCACGACAAAATCATATATCATATATCATATATCCTTAGTATGGAACTCTTAGTATGGCCACCACCTGACCTAATATTTATCAAGATTAGCTAACCTATCCACATACTAGTCCAAGATCCTCTCACTTGTCTCCAAAGTCTGATCGGCTCTCCATATCAAAAATCCCACCTCTAGCTAAATGTGGCCACCATTTAACCATGGAATCCCTTGTGGCTGAATCACTACTATGTGCTCATATGCCCAATAATGCAATAAGAAACCAAAATCCAGTCTTGATCTCTACCCTGCCCTGTACAAGAAAAGATCATGGTAAACTTGAGCTAATAGAGTAGTCCCAAATGAAAACACGATATGATGATTCATAATATATACCACTATACTAACTAGTGCCATGGAAATCAAGCTCCACCAGAGTCCGAAAATGCATAACAAAACACAAGCATCATCACCGTATGGATCAATCAAATACCTTGCACCCCAATCTCATACCTCAACTCATATGAGAAAGCCCTAAATAAAACATGACGTGGGGCGCATCGGCTCCAAATAACCGCATTAACATTACCAATATGTCATCACTAGTAATGGGAACTATCTACTCCCCCTATATCGGTAACCTAAGAATCCAATACAAATCCTCTAGGGTGAATGTCATCTCCCCTGTCCTACACCAAAGTGTACAAGTCTGTCGATCCCATCTCTCCACTAAGGATATCATCAATCCCATATCCTGTGGGATCCTCTGCTGATATATGAAGCCACCTAACCCAAAGTGATCCCACTCGAAATCTGTCACATATCCTCTAATATTCTCATATAAAGCAGCCCACCCGATCTATCAAATATAGGGTCTCCTAGCCTACAATCAAAAATAAAACATGCATGCATTAGATCAATGATCCAACTCCATTTAAAATTCTTTAAAATTCATTCAAAATCATTTAACCCTAAATTAGCCAATCAACCTTGGTCGCGCCGACCTAGGTCGATTGACACGTTTATGGGTCGATCGACACACCTTAGGGCTCAATCGATGTTGACCCGCCCTGCAGGGCGTTGTCGATTGCCCTTGGCGTCATCCACTTTTTATGAAAAAATTGAAAATAATAAATAATAAAACATAAAATTAACTTAGAAACAAGTTTGGGTTTTGTTACTCACCATCCTCCATACCCTATGGCATTTCCTCGCTACTCCCGACCTCCATTTCAAACTTCTCTCTTCAATCGTCTTTGGTCTCGCTCGTCAAAAATACATGTGAAAATGAGCTTTGTCGACCAAACCTTGGGCTTATACAGACCCTCGGCACACAGTCACCATTGAATTCCTTGGGTCCTTTGTTGATTAGCCTTAGTCACCTTCGATTTTCCTTTTCAATAATTATTTTGGGATTTTCCTCATCTCCTCACATCCTTTCCTTTGGGAATTCTTCAAAATTCCACCTTAGTGGCCAGACTCTTTTCCCCTCCGAGTAGTCCATTCCATTTTCAAAGTCCACACCTTTTTGGCCATATCTATTTCCCCTCCAAGAATTTTTATACACTCAAAGTCCTCTTTGGGATACCTATTTCCCCTCCAGGAATTTTGATCCAATTTCAAAGTCCACCTTTGTGGCCATATCTATATCCCTCTAGGAATTCTAATCACAAAGTCCATAGTTGTGGCCATATTTATTTTTCCTCTCGGGCATGTTTATACTCTCAAAGTCCACTTTTTGTGGCCATACTTACTTTTCCTTTGGGCATTTTACCTCACAATCCTATCTAATCTGCGCACAAAGTCCACCTTATGGCCATACTTATTCCCCCCTTTGGGCATTTTTTTCATTTTCCTATTTTCCTTCGTGGCCATATTTGTGCCTCTTTTGGGGCACCATTATTTTTCATCAAATTCCACCTTTGTGGCCATACTTGTGCCTCTTTTAGGGCACCATATATGTTCTCAAAGTCCACCTTTGTGGCCATACTTACTTCCCCTTTGGGGTATATCATTTCATCGCTTGCTCTTTCACTTTGCCTTCTAGGTCATTTTTCGTGTCTGTCTTTAAGGCACCATATTTTTCATCCCTTATAGATGCATACCTTTTCACTTGATTCCTCATGTACGAAGGATTTCACATACCTTTCATATTTAGTTGTGCATACTTTGATGTTTTCCTATGACCCATTGGTCATCACGTTTGCATCCATACTACAATGATCTTCACCCACTCACTGGCCCATAGAACATTATAGCTCATCTCCATTGAGACCGAAATTTTCTTGACTCGATGTGATAATGGATTCACCATCATAGTTTTTATTATTATTGCGATCCTTTTTTCTTGGGGAATATTTCCTCGGTAATCATTTTACCCATTTTTCTTCACCCACCCACCCTTTATCATCTACCTTTTTCAAACACGTCATCGACTTCCCTTGACATCATCGATCCCCCGTTTGAGGGGACCTCATCATCTACCTTTTTGTCAATCCTCATTTACCTTTGACCCCTCATCATTTTTGTCTTATGATTTTTAGTTCAAACTACTCAACAAAAAGGGGCAAAATGTAGAAACCTAGATTCGAGTATCTATACCTCATCCGCCCATGTGTGTGTGTGTGTTTCACCTTGGTATTTACTGGACCCCATTTATTTAATTAATTTCCCTCTTTATTTAGTTAAAATGCCCATTTAATTATCCTATCACCTTTAATGCCTATCCAAGTCCCATTAATTAATCAAGCCACATTAATTAATTAATTAATCATTTAATATCTTACATGCCCTAACCAACCTTCTATTTAGGATGATTTTATCCTAACACATACATCCCCCTATTTTTCTTGCTTTGTTATCTTACCCATATTTATCCCTTAACATCCCTAAAAATCCCTTTCCCACCTACATGATTTAAAGCACTCTCCCAAATCTTAAGAAAGCCAAAATACCAATCAAAGCACAAAAGCATCCCCATTGGGAATTTATCCCCGTGGTTGGTGGTGAGCTGGCCCAGTCACCCTCAAACCTATAAAGCTAAGCCATTTCTTTCCATATTCATCAGATGCATGTGAGTTTTGGAGCTTCCTTGCGATGTGTGAAATTTCTCTCATGCTTGAGCATTCTTACAATAGTTACAGATCTCATGTACATCATTTCAATGTGTTTCCATCACTCACAATTATCCTTGGTTTGATTATTATCATCGTTTTGTTTCTTTGCTTCATATCTATCATATTATCTTAACTTTGCTCACATCTAACATTTTTAGGTTTATATCAACTTATGCAACACTTAGAGATTTTCAAGTAACCTTCTTTTCCAGCCTATTTACTCGTAGGTTTCCTTTTCCATCCATTCATCTTCAACCTTATCCAAACTCTATTACAATCACCATTGACTCATCCTCATCACTTTGTGGTTTGATTCTAGATCCTCCCGTTGTGTCCACTTCCATTCTATACTTGTCCGACCTACCAGGACCATCACCCTATTCTTATGTGCATTAAATTTACCCTACCTACACCATAGTTTCCATCAACCCATGCTTAACTTGCCAACCAAAACTCATCTCTGCCGTTTCTATCCATTTTCTAGATTTTTTCCCTTGACTTCCTCCTACAGGTTTTCTCAAAGCATAAACAAACTTCTATAGTCACCGGATTACATCCAGATCTTGCAGGGTTTGCATATTTCTCTTACTATTTAGATCTACCCTCCAAGGTCATCATTAACCTACCTCTGCACGATCTGGGTTGCCATCGACCCAGACTGTAACATTTAATTTATAGTTATTTCAATCAAATCATATTTTAGATCAATTTCAATCATTTTTAGATTCAGTAATACTTCTTTTTCTACATGCCATTTATTGTTCTATCCTTTACTTCACTTAATTTTATCAAATGGGGGTTGACATCCACCAAGGAAGTTATCACTTCTTGGAGTTGATTTTTGAGAAACCCCACATATCCTATCTAATCCATTTTCCATTTAGTGATTCTTATTTGTAGGAAATCAACTTGTAGCATCAAGGATCCATCATCTATTTTACACTGTCTATCCATCACATCGTATCTGAGGTAACATGAACCCTCCATCATTTCTAAGTTGCTAGTTGCTTTCATTACTAGTTCATTCATTTGATTAGGAATGAATAAACTTGTCCAACACTTGGACTGTGTAATCCATGAATAGATATGTGATTTACAAAAAAATCAAAATGTAACATGTACACCTTGATATTGCATGTGTTATAACATAATATTCTAAAAAAATTATACTACGACGTCAAGCTCACTTTTACCTTGGTGATGATATTGTTGTTGATAAAAAATGTATCAACAACGAATCAACCCTTTAGCCTACTACTAAGGTCAAGGTGGAATTGTAACAATTTAATCATAATGAGATTAATCAATAACTCAAGCATGTAAATCAAATGAATGATGAGCATATCGTACCAAGTCAAGAACAAAGATGCTAATCAAACACCATGATCAATAAGATGAAAGTAATTTGCCAGAATAACTTTACATAAACCTTTGCAAATAAATGAGTAGAAATATCATATATTATTATGGAACTCAATGAAATACAATGAGAATGGGCCTTGCTTATATAGGAAAGGAATAACAATCTAAGAACCAGTCACGATCATATAGATCAAGCCATAAATCAAGGAAATAACTAGTCATCAAAGAACTAGTCAATACCATAGATTTAGTAGAGAACTAGACATGAAGGATCTATTCAATACCCTAGATCAAGGAAAGAACTAGTCAATACCCTAGATCAAGGAAAGAACTATACCTAACAAGTAGATAATATCTCCTAATATCTAAATAAGATAAAAGAAATATCCACGCACATAAGTGGGTGATGATAAATACAATAAAGGTAAATAATGTACCTAGGTTAACATGAGCTAAGGTAAATACCTACTCTAACAAAAAGGGTAGTTTAATGTTAGGCCATTAAATATCATACCAAAAATATAAGAAACCTAACGAGATTATGGAAAAATCCTTATCATTCACAATCATTCCAAGAAATAGAAAGAATAAACAAAATGTACAAAAACATAAAAGAACTATACATATTTACAAATGGTCATTTTGACCAAACACAATGAAAAAATGTCAATGAAATAGGAATTCATTAATGAGAACAATATCCATAAAATAAATTATATTCTACTGGATGAAAATGTACACAATTACAATCATGATCATGTAATGTCTTCATCAACTCCACCAGATTCCAAAAGCAACCAATATTCCAGGGCATACAAATAACTGTTCATTCTCCTCAACAAATTTTAGTCACATAAATATTGTTGAAGAAGTATGTGAAAAAATCCATCTCTGAAGAAAATAACATAAATAAATTTGAATGAAAATTGACTATAGTTTAACCAGGTACCTATGATTTTCCTCCTTTTTCTTCATTTCTTCTAAGTATTTTAAAGAAGTCTTGGGTGGTTAGGTTTCATAACCAACTCATTTGAGAAAAATAAATAAAATAATAAAATAAAGTCATTAACTTTATTTTAATTATTGACCACTTGAAGACCCTCTTTTATAATAAAATAAGATCCCTTTTTGAAAATAAAAGACTTAGGAATAAAGTAATTTCTTCTTAGCAACATTAAATAATTAAGGTAAAACATGATGGAAAGATGGGTTGGGGCCCACATTCATAACTTAATATAAAGAAACAATAATTACCACAACACATAAATCTATAATGTGCATTCCCGAGTAAATCCATCATTGATCCAAAGAAATAAAAATAATGCATAATCATGTTTTATGCATCTAACCATCACAACATCATTATCATAATCTTGGACAAAAATACCCATCATATCCTTGTTGTAACTTTATTTTGACTGAATGATATGAAATATAAAACCTTAGTGATCATTCTTCAATCTTTACTTTGTTGAAAAATTTGATTTTTGACAGGTTTTATGCGAGCTTAAAATTGACACTCATATGGCCGTCATTCTGCACTTTCTTTGGTCTGCAATGATGGTCATTTTCCGTCAAATTTAACATATTGGAAATTTCCTGTGTTTTTAAAAAAACCATAATTTAGAGTTAAAAAGAACACTTCACACCCTACTCACAACATTTGGAATCACTAAAAATGGTGTCCGATTGTTCCATAAATTGCAGATTTTATCACGATATTGAAAGCCTTGATTATAAGACCAATTTGGAGAAGCCATATCTTATAGGAACATCAAATTTTTTTGAAGGGAAAATACAAGAATCACTTAATATATGTCATGATAAATTAATGAATCTTAAATCAAGTTAGAATTGGCCCCGCCATCAAAGGTGACTAGGCTCAAATATGATGGAAAAAACTTGTAATTTTGACGCTTAAAATTTGTATGTGGTACAAAATTTTGGGATGACAGATATGATTTTTTCTAAAATTTGATTAGCTTAAGGCTTTCATCCTTAATTTATTTTACTAGCTCCCTCTTTTCTTATCAAAATGTATGCAGATGTTTTTGTACACAATTTATGATTTTTCATCCAAATTAAAAAGAAAGTCCTCTTCTAAACTCCATTCTACACACACTAAAACAAAAAAATGACTATTTTTCTCAAAGTTACGAGGGTGTACATGTAAATATTTCATTTTTCAAGATGTGTGAACTTTGAAAATTAATAAAAATTATATATTCATCCAAAAATTATGAAAAATTAGTGGGACCTCATACATGGAATTACCTAAATTTCTACTAAAGGGATTTGAAAAATAATTTATAAAACTCAAAAAATGGGGGCACACACACAATAGGTTCTTATCTTTTTGACACAAAAATAGATATAATTTGTGTGCACACCACATTTGACCCTCTTAATCTCCACCATTTTCTAAAAAAATTAGTAGTTTAGAAACTAGATTCCAATGTCTACTATACTTATTCTTACCACTTTGTCAAATTTTGAGCATATGCATGCTGAATTATTACATGAAGTTCAGGTTTCACTGATTTTAGGAAAAATGTGTCCCTTTTTGACCCCCCATTTCCATGCACTTAGCCAACAAAAATAAATATGAAATCAACACACCATGTTGAAAATAAAAAAGAAATACAAACATGTCACCAAACCAGTGATGCAAGAATCACTTAATACAAGAATCACTGAAGAGGAAACTATTTTTCCTCTATCCTCCATTTCCTCCAGCCTCCAATCAGTGTCTATTTAGAAGAGGAGATCATCAAACACATATCCACACTCCTCTTGTGCGGGTTCATCTTCTCCTAATGAGTCTTCATCAATGGCTACATTGGCTTCATCTGTAAGCTTCCCATTGAGTAGATCTCTAGCCTTTACCTTGCATAATTTGGTAGTATGTCCTTTTTTCTTACAATAGAAACATTCCACTTCACTTTCCTTTTTAGTAAAGTTTCTATGTTTCCTTTTTGTATACATGGATTTTTCTTCTTCTACATCTTCTTTAGTTCTCTTCTCTTCAACTAGGAGAGCTGAAATCATGTCTTCAAGAGTTTTAGAAGGAATTTGTCCAAGAGTAAAAACTACATTACTGTATTTGGGAGGTAAACTATTTAGTAATATTGATTTTGCATCTTCATCATCAATAGGAGCATTAAATTCTGCTAATTGTCTAGTTAGTGATATGAAATCATTAATGTGACTAGACATGGTGACTCCATCATCCATTTTGAATCTAAACAACTGAAGTTTTAAGGAAAAATTTGCATTTACCACTTTTGCACCAAATAACTTACTTAGATTGTCCCACATTTCCTTTGATGGTTTATCAAGCTCAACATAGTGCAATTTAGAATCTGAAAGAGCTAAGCCAATAATGGCTTTGGCTTTATCATCCCTGGTTTCCCATTCTACTTCTTTATTTGGATCTGATGGTTTCTTCTCCGCCCATTTACAATCCTCCACAAATTCTTATTCATAAGTTGCATCTAAATTTTCACTTTCCATGTGTGAAAATTGACACCATTGAACTTATCTACTGGTACTACAGATGTATCCATTGATCAACAAAAAACAACAAATAAAAATAGGTACTCACTGTTTTGATGATAACTTGAGAACCGTAGCTCCGTTTTACAAACCATAAAATGCATTGGAAATCTGGTTTCAATACCTTTCTAGTGGTTTAGAAAATATTTGGTGATTTATAAGGAATCACTAGAGATTTAGAAAATTGTTGGAAATTCTTGTGCTAATAATTACGGTGAACTTCGGTGATTCTGTGCACAAAAAATTCTTCCACTAGCTCCTCAAATGGTCGCTCACGATGCTAAATGATGAAATCATAAAGTTTTAAAAATGAAGAGAATCAAAAGGATGAAAAACTTAAATATATTCTATTGAAATCTATATTTACTTGAATACAAATAAACTCCATATATAGGAAGCTTTAACTCCAAAATAGGAGTAACAATATTTTTATGTTGAAACCATACATATGGTTTCAACCACTCCACACAAATAATAAAAATAAAAAATCATAGTTGTTTATGTAACAAGTCATAAATAACTCTTTTACATTTACAATTTACTTTTACTAACTTACTAACCACTATTTACCCACTAACATATTACATTTCACATTTTACTAATTTACCATAGGTAAATATAAACACATATGTTATACACTAACCAAAGAATTCCTAACATTTTCAAATTTAGATTTTATTTTTCCACCTTTCTCAAATAGGTCTTGAAGATTTTTATGATGATTGTCATATTCTGCTGCAATTTTCATATATATTCAATCTTCCTTAGTTTTCTATATAGTTTTTATTATTTTGTTCCATCATCTTACTTTTTAGACTAATATACCTTCCCACCATGTTGCTCTATTGTGTCCATATTCAATTGCTTTTGTGGTCTCTGCCTAGTTTCCAACTACATATAGTACATCTACATTATGTAGGAGTATCAATATTGTTTTCTGGTTCAACAGGTTTAATGAATGGATATTTGGTTGACTATTCAAATTTATAAGTCCTTCCTATAGTCCGCTTCCCACTCTTATGTTTTTCTTTGTGTGTTTCTTGAATGTTTATGAGATGTTTGACTATGATGAAAAATGGGATTATCAGTACTATCAATTTTAATTGAATTAATCTATTGATTGGGAATTTCATCTGGAGTAAGGTCATTGCTAGGGTTTTCTACATTTGAAATAAATTGGTTTTCTTACAACATTCCTAAGTAAATAAAAAATAAAGTAACATTAACATAATTAGAGTCAAAATTACCTCTGGCCATTGGGGTTACTATTGCTTGATTTATTTTCTCATTTGTAATAGGGGCCATCATATGGGTGATTTTGAAGTCTACACATGCGACAAAAATATAGAAATATAAAATATGATCTGTAAAAAATAAATGTAAGACTACAAAAAATAAAGATCATGCTCCGAGAAAGATAAAATAACTTAATGCTACCGTATGGTAAAACAACTTGACTCGCCAATCAACAACGAGATCAATGTTACCAGATGATAACATGGTAAAGTAATCATGGTCAAGTGAAAACAATGTTACCAGATGGTAACACAAAACATTATTACCAGATGGTAACATAATTACCTGTTACCATATGGTAACATGTACTTGTTGGCATGTTGTCATTCACCATTACATAGTAACAAAAATTAATTTTTCCAACTAGTAATAATTTTAAAATTTACAAACTTGATAGACAGTTCAATTTTTTGCTTACCTCTTTCGCTTAGTCCTTGAATCCTTAGGCTTTTTGGCTTGTACTTTAAGATTTTTCATAGGCTTGTTAACAAATTTTGAAAGAAAATTATATTACTATATTATGGATAATTAATCCTATATATATTAGTATGTTATAACATGAAGGAAAATATCTCGACATTGGTAAGCCCCTTAGTGGAAACACGAAGGAAAAATTATATTCAAATTTTGTTAGGACCTATAAAATTTTGGTGAAAGCATTACCGTACGATAGAAAAAAATCACCAAATTCAAAATTCAAAATTCCTAATATTCACCCCTAAAATACACCTTGGTTATACCTCTAAAGGTAGGACTACTTCGAACCAAAAATAGGAGAACAAAGTTTCTTTTGTTGGTGTACGGATGGAAGTTTTGTATGCTCATAAAGCCAGGAATAACTTTAAGTGCCAATCCCTTTGACTATTTTGAGGAGGATATACTTCAACATTTTATTCATAGACTCAACCTAAACATTGGATTGAGGATAATAGAAAGATGAAGTGTGTTGAGAATTTTGAACCTTTCACATAGTTCACATACCTCGTCATTCTTAAATGAAGGGCCATTGTCTAAGATAATGAATTGTGGGATGCCGTATCTACAAATGATTTAATTTAAAATAAATTTCTCTATAACGGAGCCATGTCTTTGTGGTTAGAGGAATATCCTTGAACCATTTTGTAAAATATTTGATTGACGTAATGATGTTGTGACCATCAGTAGAGGTAGGAGAGAAATTTACTATTAAATCCAAGCCCCAAATAGAGAATGACCAATGTGTGACTATAGATTGCAAAGCTTGAGCTAGGACATGTATGGAATGTGAAAAATATTGTCATTATTAACATCTACACACATATTTCATAGTGTTATGCTCGAGAGTGGTCCAAAAAAATCCCATATGACAAATCTTTGAGCATTTGAAGGCCCGCCAAAATGTCGGCATAGATTCACATATGATATTGAAAAAGGATATTTTCTACATCTTCTTCACCCACACATCTAAGTAATAAGCCATGAAATTCCTTTCGATATAGGACTTATTTCATCATTACATACTTAATAGTTATTGGTAACCCAAATTGTGCCCTTTGTAATTTTGGACAACTTGTCAAATTTTAAACTTAGGTGGCTTTTGATAAAAATACACGGAGTAGTGGAATAAAAGGAATGACTTCAAGAGGTGAAAATAAGGTAAGTATGAAAATCATGAATATAAGCTACTTGAAAAATATCATTCCATGGATTATTCTAATTCACAAAATGAAGAGTGTAGTTTGGGTTTTTACGCAGATATCAAGGGTGGTCTCCATGCAGATTGAAGTGAAAAGTCATTTGCGGAGTTATTCACATCTAAGAAGAGTCAAAATTGGCTAAGTATCAAATCTATGGGCAAGAAGTGAAGTTTGTGCTTCACGTTCATGGGAAAATAGTTTTGTGCAAACTTGGAGAAATTTGGTGTTCCGTGGAGTTGGTCAAAAATCCACACAACAAAAATGAAGTCTTCAAGAAAAATCCATGATACATGGAGGATATTTCCATTAGGAACCATGTGGAAAAAGAAATAAAGTTGGAAAGCAACTAAGGTTGGAATTTGCGAAGCACTATCCCAATGTTCTGCGGATTCACGATTGTAGAGTTTTGCGGAATTGATCTTAATGCCGCACTGACGAAAGAACATAGTCACATGTAAAGTTCCACACAAGAAGAAGATAGTACCTTTGTGGCATAGTGAGAGTAATAAATGGATAAATATAGGAATTTTAAAATATGCAATGAAAGCTATGAAACATTCAAATGTTTCCAAACAAAGGAAAAAGATTTGGAATGTTGTTAAATCTACATAACAAAGACAATCTACGGGTAAGGAATGTAAGAGAACAAGTATTTTAATGTATTTCAGGATTGGAAATGATTATTCTCATCATGATAAGAGTGTGAAGGCCACAGAAAACCATGGAAAACATTTGAAGTCTATGGATTTCACACACGAGTTGTGCCTAATTTAAAATCAAACACTTAAGCAATCCACCAGCAGGAATTCAATGAAGTATGGGTGCCATCTTCCTTCTCCTAAAAATATGATGATGTGGAAAATGAACTCATCAAAGATTTAATGCATTTCTAGAAATTGATTGGTGTTTGGTGGGTGGTTGGCATTAATACTTGGCACATATCTCTCTCTCTTGTCCATCTCTTTCTTCTTCTCCTATTTTCTATAATTATGGGGCTCATTCTAATTTAAAAAATATCTCTTTTATTGTAACAACACCATGCTTGTTGGAAAAAAATGGGTGAGAGGGGGGTGAATCAGTCCTTATAAAAATTTAAATCAGATTTCATAATACTTATTCAAAACACGTAATCACTTAACCATCCATTAATGTGTGCACATAATTAAATACCACACATGATATAAAACATGAGCAAGATAATCAACACAAGACACAAGTGGGAAAACCTCAAGGGAAGAAAACCCATTGAAGAATTTGTTAATAATACACACAAAAAAAGACTCAAGTGAATATTACACATCACAAGAGAATTCTTTAGTGAGGCACCAACCCCTAAACCCTTGTTGATATTACTCACAACAAGAGACTTGCATGAATATGACTAATCAAACAAGTTTTTTTGGACTATGAACACTGAAAATATGTTGATACCAAATCTGATAGTGATCCAAATATTCAGCTCCAAACTCTTCCAAACTCTTCCTCAAACCCTAGGTCTTCAACTTGCACAATCTAGCTCTTTCTTCACTTCTCAATGCTTCAAACTCTTACAAACATGCTTTCTGATCTTCCTCAACCTATAACTCACTTGATATGAATTCAATTCATGCTTCTACACCTACAAAACTTACTCACCTAGGTCACATACCTTGCACACACTCAACTAGTTCCAAAAAGCACCCAAAAACATGTTTTTATATGCTTCTCCACCTTTCAAACTTAGGCAAAACATTTTCCCTCCATTTGGTTTGACCCATACATCAAGGAAAAATTTCAAATTTTAAATACAATGGTCATATGTGACCCAATTAGGCTGTCCTAGCCAAAAACCTCATTACATGTGCAAAAATATCTCAAAACCCCATAGGCACATTCTTAAAAATTCCCTAACATTAGTACCATAATTTTTCATCACCCAAAAACCTTTACATATGAGTAAAATTTCATAAAAATTCATATATGGTCACAATTAATATCAACCAATCAAATTATTTCATTCTTGGGTCCGAGTTCCTTTACAAATCTCAAAACAATTCTCTCCTGTACCCTTGACACCCTTCTTTCTAAAAGCATGACACTGAAACAATATAAAATGAAATTATCATGAGAAAATCCATATATTAATGGAAATATATCCGAATATAATTTCAATACAACTTGAATAAAATCAAAACTCCACTTTTAGCTCAAGTTATGCGCGAGTCATCTTGGACCTTGCTATTCGAGACCCAAAATTGCCTTTTGACCAGTCAACCTGTTTGGACCTCAAAACATCATGAAACTACATGAAAATTTCCTGAAACCTCCATGGAAATCAATATAAACTCCCAATAATAATTCACCATCAATTTGTATGCTACTCCTTTAGACTATCTTGCCCTAAAACCTTCTTCTTCAAAAATTGCTATTTTTAGGTGGGGCCCACATATCACCATGACCTCAACCATACATTTATATAAATATTGAGGAGTCCTCTATAAAATAAAATCATAAATTTTGATGAATCAATTAGAACTAGGTCACAACACTTCACTTTACATCATTGCTCCTGGCTAGGGCTTAACTAGGGTTTTATACCTATTTACCTTCGAACATTCATTCATAAAACATATTGATCAACTGATGTCATTATTTTTGTGAAACCTTATAAAATCACCTTATAATAACCATTAAAAGGTGAAAGGTTTCATGCAAAGCACACTATTCATGATGAGCATTAGAAGTTGTACTTTGAGTTGGAAATGCACTAGATTTTGACCTGTCTCACAAAATCAGTCACATATGAAAAAATACATAACATGGGAACCTGAAATTTTTTTGAGAGAACTATGACTCATCCCTATAATATCTCCAATCATTATAATGATAACACCATATCCCAATATCTCTAGTCACTAAGACTTACCTATTCTTGCATGCTTAGATCCTCATAGTAACAACTAGGGCCAATTGAAATAATGCAATAACTAAATAAGAAACCTCTAAAATGACCCAAACATACCTTATATTCCATGATACACCTGATATCATGCATCCATGAGCTCAAATGGATCCAATACACTCTGTCACACCTCCAAGCTTCCATACCTTCTTCCAGTGAGCCCTTGTAACATGGGTAACCACTGTACTTGCACTATGCCACTCTGCGAGTGCTCAAGCTCCCTCAAAACCTTATATAAACCATGTCAACATGCTTCCCAAGAAACCAAGAATCTTACCTTTAATGTCAAGCTACATCTCCTAGGCACTTGTATAGGTTTATAAGAGCAAGCACTCCTCATTTGAATTCCATTGTATCGGCTTAAACACATCGAACCAATATGTTATTACCACATACATCATCATGAAATAATCACACAATATTAATTTTATCATTAATTCAGTTTTTCATAAATGAAAACATCTACTAGGACTTTGTATAGATGAAAATTGACATGTAACTTGCAACCGTACTTGACCCCCAAGGTCGTGCTAGAGTATCCAATGTTAAATGTGTGTGGCTAACTACATGAGGATCAATGAATAAGATCTGGTAGTGTGATATCATGGTAGCTGAGTTGGCAAAGGGGATATTTAGAGGCTATAAGCGGGTAGCATAAATTCCCTATGGTTTTCTAAGCTTGAATCTTAATCTTGAACTAGTTTCATAGGTCTCCAAATTAACTAAGCTGAAAATAACAATCGATGCTCTTGCTGAAAGGGAAACTAATCTAAACAAATCACAAAAAGTGGAATATTAAAATCACAAACAACAATTTTCTTATATTCTAAATAATTAAAATATTTCGACACTAAAACTAAACGAGGCAAGATAACCCGGTGTGGTTATTCACTGTCTTTGAGTGTATTGAAACTAAACTAACTTAAATCAAGAACTTTTCCAAATGATCTATAATATGTAGATAACATCCTATAGATATTCTTTCCTTTAGATCCACAGGGATGGGAAGAAGAGGATCCATCACCGGGAGCTGCTATTAATGATTTAAACCCTCTTGGAAATCAACTAATTACTTACAAATGAAAGGAAATTGATTTATACTCTATTTGATATGATGTAATAATGATAAATTGCAGCAATGAAGGAAATAAAACAACAACTCAAACTTAGAATTCACAGAACAGAGGTAAATCCAATTATGTGATGATTTCTCCTCTCAATTTATCCATTCTTTCCCTGTGTGTCCATATGAGTCCAAGGAATCGGGAATGCAAAGGCAATAACGAGGAGAAGGCACTTGATAAATGATAGCTTGAAGGCCGTCTGGTTGCAATGCAGGTGGAAGAGGGATAACACAAGTGAACAGAGCTTGGCTATGCAATTTACAACAAGATTGTGGAAACAATACTATGCAATATACAAAAAATTCTTAGGCCCTTTTTCTTGAATACAAGCATGAAATATATAGGAATTAGATGGGATGTGCCTTCATGCACAAGGCAGCCTTGGAGTGCCAAATCATTGGGTGAAGAGGCAATTCAAATTAATTAAATCTATTTAAAAATAGAAGAGGGAAGGAAAACTAAGCAATCAAGACTATTTTAGGAAATTTGGTTCACAAACGCATCCTAGAAGTTAAGTAAAGTGTTGCGTGTCAAAAATACGCATGAAGGATTATGGAAAAAGCACGTAGGACTACCACCCAAGCAAGGAGGCAGTATTGGCACTAAAGGCCAAAACAAGCACATAAAGAAGTGGGAAGCTAGAAGGAAACGTGGAAAAGCGAAAAAGGATGTTTAAGCTACAAATATACACTGCGAATGGTTTAGGAGCTCGAACACCTTCTGAAAGGACATGAATCATCATTAGGGACTTTTTAAACCATTTTCTGACAATCTAGCACATGTAATTTTGGGTGCGTATAGACACCATGTGAACAATCTCCCTCTTTTTCATTAATGGAAAACACCTTTAACTTCTCCCCCTTTTTACATCAATGAAAAAGGCATACCTGTAGCTTACCTTTTTCACCTTCATCAGTTTCATACCTCCATGATTTTGTTAGAAACATCAACCAAAAGGTCTCAAAATGTTCCATTTTATTGATTTTCTCCAAAATCTTGATTCTAGGCTTATTTCGGGCATGCAAATAACAAGCTCTCCATATAAAGAACACTTCCTACAAATGAAGAACATCATTACACCATGAAAAATAAAAAATTCCACATGCTTAGGAGTAAAAACTTCATTTTTCATCATTTAGGCAAGCAAAACATCAAGTTTTTTCTATACCCCTATTTTGAGCTTCTTAATGGTATTGTAACAGTCATAGGATAGGGGTGACATCACCCTCAACATGTCAACAATGTCATGAAAACCTTACCTCATTATTTCTCTATCAATCTAGATTAGGATCCACCATTTCTAGGCAAAGAACATATAATACAAGACATCTTCATACTTCCACACTTAAGAACAATACCATGAGATCTTTGTAAAGCAATTTACGCCAATTTTAACATCCATCTACATGTCAACCATAGTAAGAATTCACTAAATACCACTCCCCATGGGCTCAAGACCTCTATATCAATGGATTAGCATAGAAACATGCAACATTCCTTGATTCTAGGCATAAGAAATCACCTTTGCAAATTTTTGACACTCCCTAAACACCTTATTTAGTCTTCTTGAGTCACACTCAGTTGAGAAAAAAAAATGCACACCATTGTAAGAATAATCAAGGAGTAAACAAAAAATTCTTACCTTGAAACATCTAGAGGTCAAAATTACAATCTTCATGAAGGATCACTAAATTAATCCCTTATTATTGAAGGAAAGATACAACTCCTTACATTTAGACCTTTGTTCCATAGTACTATATCACTGTTTCAGTCACCTCATGAAGGAAAAGAATCAACTGTTAGGCCTAAAATATGATCATTTTATCTTATAAGCACCCTACACCATACATATTCACCATGAATAGCTTCAAATAGAGACTGAGAAAGAATATTTCCACTTCATTCCAACTAACATAATGCAAAAATAAGCCTCTACATGCATGTAGAGTACAATTTACTAAATTTGGTCAGTTATTAGAAATAATCTAACACAATATCATAAAAACACAGAATATAAAATTCATCCGGGACAATTTATTTATTGATAGAGAGTTACATATATAGATAAATTAAACCCTACAATGGTGGAGTCAAACATGATCTTCAATCCCTACAATCTCTCAAAATCATCCCTAAGATATCTCTAGTTAATCTCTATGATATCTCTCACACTAAAATAGATACGTGATTTGTTCTCACAACTCACCAATAATAAAAATATTACAACTATATTATTAATATGAGTTCTATAAACACATTATTAATAATATTACAATTTATTTAATAATGTTACACAATATTTTGGTAACATAATGTTGAGCTAAAGACACAATTTTCACCCTTTGACAAGTAATTTGTCCTTCTTCATATACCATTTCATATAAATCATGGATAGATGACTAAGTCATACCTTTTCAACTGAAAATGAGCCTTGGAAACATGAGTCATACCTCTTGAAACATGTTGGTCTACATGTGAGGTCATCATTCCTCTTCATGGAGTGCTAAGAGACCCTCTCAAGCACTCTATAGGCTGATATAATCAATATACTCCCAAATACCTTGAAACACTTCAAGTTCAACTCAAAGCATGAAAAACTCAAGGAATGATAAGACACCATCATACAGACCTGATAAGACTTCATCTTTCCATTGAATTGTAGACAGTAATTTTTAGCTCTAACCATGGTGAGCCATAACCAATCTTCCTCATATTCATACATAGACATAAAGGAAACATCACATATATTTTGAGAACTCCTTATACTGATAAAACATCTTGAATACCTTGAAAATTCATGAGGAAAAAAAGAGGTAGGGTTTTGATAGTCACACCCTCATCACTATGCACTTCAAGCAACTCTTCCAACTTTATCATATATAACTAAAATTTTATACATACCTTGAGCTCCAAATAACTTTCTTAGCCCCAAGTTTTAATATGTTTCATACAAAATTTTAGACTAAAATTCAATCATTTGACTATTCAAAATTGAGTTTCCCTATACTCCGCTTGAATGGATTGTAAAAACATAGTCAAGAACAGTGAACTAACATTTTTGACAAAATTTGCTCTTATCTTCTTCATACTAGCATCATCACCTTACAATAACTTATTTTAACTTATTGAGCACCTTATCTAATGACATTTCATCATGAGTAGTCACTTTACATACATGTAGCCTTCATTTTTTCTTTGCAAATAGTGCACTCATTACCATATCACTATCACAGTCAACCTTCTTGGGAGAAAATTGATCAAGTTTAAAATTGATCACCATAAATCATCTTTTAAGATAACTTGGATTCCTATACACCACTCTAATATCTCATGATACATACCCAATATGCCCAAAACATGACATAGACTAGGCACACATGTTGACAATACAGACAACATTCCTGATATGAATGCAAGAAACCAATTTTCAATGAAAATGACCATGCTTGTTTCTTCACACATATGGAAGACACAATGAAACATATGTCAAGGAAAATTATACTTCTTGATAGTTTCAAATAAAACACCTTATGACTCATACATGAGTGAAGACCATTATAGACCCCAGAGATAGAATCAAGATCAATATTTGTATAAAAATGACATGAACAAGATACTTAAGACTAATGAAACCATTTAGGATATTATAAAGAACAAGTCAAGATGACACTAGACCATATAAGACTCACCATGAGATGAATTACACACTTTAGAGATCATGTAAAGACCACAAAGACCACTTGCAAGGAAACTTAGAGATGCAAGAATGACAAGATATTTGCACAAGAACCACCATTTGGAACTAAAACAAGACTGTGAGGAGAAAATATTAACATACCTTGACCTTGTAGAGATGACACACAATGACATAGACTACTCCCCTCACCTAGATGCTTCATTTGCAATGGTATACCTTCAAGAAGCATAGTGAAGGTATACTTGATCTAAGGAGACCTAAAAGAAGGTCTTGAAGAGGTCCCAAGCCTTCTTGGGCACTGTAAAAATCCTTCATCCTCTCTCTTCTGATCTGACCACTGAGAAACACCTCTTCTTCTATCATCACAAGCTCTTGATAGGACACTATTATCTCTCTAGGCTGCCACACTCTTCCTTGACTATTTTTGTTCATTCTAGGCCTTTGAAGGCCACCTCCTTGCACTCTAGGTCCTTGAACTCTTTGATTATTCCTTGATAAGCCATGGTAGCAGTTCTTTGCAACATGACCAAGCTTATTACAATTGTAACACACCATTGAATCCTTCCTCATGTAGCTCTCAACTTGTCTAGGTGGATCATTCAAGAAATGTCTAGCAACATGACCTTTCTTATGGAAATTGTAACATACCACACTCTTAGCTTTCTCACTTATACTATTATTCCATGGATGAGCCTTTCTAACATACCTTCTACACTCCTTTTCCCTATGACAAAATCCATTACATGTAAAACAATAACCATTGAAATATTTTTCATACCTTGATGCATTAGGCTACCTAATAGGCCTTGGTTTCACATTTTCCTTCATGAGTGTCACCTTATTCTCTTCCTTGGTGATAGGTTCACCTGATTCTTTTCTTGAACCAATGTCTTCTTGCTTCACTTCCTTTCCTTTAGACTCCTCTTTGAAGCCCAAGCCAGTCCTATCATCTGTTGCTTTTTTTTCCAAGTAGGTCATCTAGATATTTTGCACTTTTCTCAAACTTCTGAAAGGACATAGTCTTCTTACTAGCCTTTAGTAGCTCAGCCCTCAGAAAATCTATATCCTCTTCATATTTTGAACACAAAACTCTCTTTATCTTGCAAATTTGAAACAAGATACTTTACCTTTTCTTCTAGCAATTTGATTGACTCACTTTCTTAGAGGATTCAACCACATATTGTTCTTCTAGCTCATGAAAGTGATTCCCATATTCCTTGATCTACAAACTCAACTTTTGATTTTCTTTCTCAACATGTTTTAACTTCTCTTGAATTCCTTTAACATCAACTTTATCTTCCTCATCATCTTCAGTAGAATAAGCTACAATAACCTGAAATAAAATCTCCTAACAAAGAAGATTCATCATTAGAAGACCTCATGGATTCTTTAGTCATGAATAAGGCCTCATTTCCAATGTTCTCACAATCTGATTCAGATTCAAAATCTAAAATTCCACTACTAGCATCAGATAGTTCATCATTTTCATTTGTATAAAAACTCTTTTTATCCTTTTTGTAATCAAACTTCTTAAAGCTTTTCTTTCTCTTATCATATTTTTTTGCTTGTTTTCATGATCACTATCATGTTCATGTTCCTCATGATCTTCCTTCTTATTCCTATGAGGAAATTAACAAAAAATGTCCTATCTTACCACATTTGAAACATTTGTAAGGAAGCTTACCTTTGTACCTACCAGATCCAAGTTTCAATCTTCTAGCCATCATAGCAAAGAGATCTTCATCTTCAATCTCAAGAGTAGCTTCATCATCCTTCACTTTTTTCTTTTAGTCTTCATTTCAGATTTGAATGCAACCTCTTTCTTGGCTGGTTTGGGATCACCTACTCTCATCTCATAAGCAATCAAAGTACCATGCAAATCATCCATCTTCAAAGTAGTCAAATCCTTTTCTTCTTCTATAGTAGATACTTTGGAATCAAATTTTGGAGTTAGTGACCTTAGAACCTTTTGAAAACCATTTTTCTTTTACTTCTTCTCCTAATCCTTTCATGTTATTGACAATTTTTCAACTCTAAGTAGATATGCAACAATGGACTCTTCATCATTCATCTTAAGAGATTCAAACTGATTTCTAAAGGTTTGAAGTTTAGAAATTCTTACCTTTGAGTCACCTTCATATAAGACTTGAAATTTATCCCATGCTTCCTTTTCACTGATTTTAGTACATTACCTTTCCCAACTTCAGATTCTCAAGACCCTAAATGATAGCATTAAAGGCCTTAGAATTGTGTTCATATGCATCCTTGTCTACTTTATCGGTAATAGGAGTGGCAGGAGGAGTATAGCCATCTACCACAGTCTTCCAAACATCAAATCCTTGTGACATAATGTAGGTCCTCATCCTTACACTCCTCCAAAAGCATAGTTTGTTCCATCAAACATTGGTGTCTTTCCTGTAACTCTAACACTTTCCATTTTGTGCTTTAGGATCTCCTTTCAAGTTGTCAAACTTCTCCAAAAGGACCTACTCTGATACCAATTTTGGAAGCACAATGGAATGAGAGGGGGTGAATCATCCTTATAAAAATTCAAATCATATTTTAGAATACTTATTCAAAACACATAATCACTTAACCATCCATTAATGTGTGCACACAATCAAATACCATACATGTTATAAACCATGAGCAAGAGAATCAACACAAGACATAAGATATAAGTGGGAAACCCTCAAGGGGAAGAAAACCCACTGATTTTTTTTTTTGATATTACACACAAAAAAATCAAGTGAATATTACACATCACAAGAGATTTCTTTAGTGAGGCACCAACCCCACAAGGAGCACTAACCCCTAAACCCTTGTTGATATTACTCACAACAAGAGACTTACATGAATATGAATCATCACACAAGATTTTTTTGAAGTATGACCACTAAAAATATGCTGATACCACAGCTGATAGTGATCCAAATATTCAGCTCCAAACTCTTCCAAACCCTTGCTCAAACCCTAGGTCTTCAACTTGCACAATCTAGCTCTTTCTTCACTTCTCAATGCTTCAAAATATTACACACACATGCTTTCTGATCTTCCTCAAACCTATAAACTTGATATACCTTAAATTTAATTCATTCTCACACACCTAAAAATATCACCCACCTAGGTCACACTTCTCACACACATGCACACACTCAACTAGTTCCAAAAAGCACCCAAAAACACATTTTTTATATGCTTCTCCACCTTTCAAACTTAGGAACAACCTTTTCCCTCCATTTGGTTCGACCCATACATCAAGGAAAAATTTAAATTTTAAATATAAATAGTCACAAGTGACCCAATTAGGTTGGCCTAGCCAAAAACCTCATTACATGTGCCAAAAATGGCTCAAAACCCCATAGGCACATTCTTAAAAATTGCCCTAACATTAGTACCATACTTTTTCATGACCCAAAACCATTTTAAATATGAGTAAAATATCATAAAAAATTCATACATGGTTCAATTAATATCAACCAATCAAATTATTTCATTTATTGGGCCCAATTCCCTTTACAAATCTCAAAACAATTGTTTCTTCACCCTTCAACACCTAGAAACTTCATATGATCACAAAATCACTTTATATTAAAAACATTCCATGTGACCACTAAAATAAATTTAAGAACCTATATAACACTTCTAAGAAAGTTATAAGTCATGAAACATCCTTCACTTCAAACCACAACAACATTTTCCTTCACTAATCAACCTACCAAAAAATGTTGTTTCCAAAGGTTAGCTCATAAAAAAATTTATACATACATTAAAGACCTAAAAATGGATTCATTGGATGAAAAATTAATCCTATTCACATTCCAGGTGATAGAAGCATCACCAATCCATATCATGCTTCAAACAACATCAAACTTGCACCAAAAAAAGATGTTGTCTTGAAACTGCCAAAAATATTATTTTCTCAAAGAATGACATGGAAACCCTATCAAATGACCTCATCATGAGGAAATACATATATCAATGGAAATATATCTTAATATAATTTCCAACACAACTTTAATCATCTCAAAAATCCACTTGTAGCTCAAGTTATGACCATTTTTACTGGACCTTACTATTTGAGACCCCAAAACTACCCTTTGACCAATCAACCTGTTTGGACCTCAAAACATCATGAAACTGCATGAACATGTCCTGAAAACCTCCATGTAAATCAAAAAAACTCCCAATAATCATGCACCATCAATTTTTTTATGCTACTCCTTTGGACCATCTTGTCCTAAAACCTTCTTCTTCAAAAACTACTATTTTTAGGTGGGGCCCACATATCACCATGACCTCAAACCATACATTTATGAAATATGAAGAGTCCTATACAACATAAAATCATCAATTTTGATTAATCAATAAAAATGGGTCACAACACTTCACTTTTTTTTTGCTCTCCTAGCTAGGGTTTAACTAGGGTTTTAGACCTCTTTACCTTCTTAACATTCGTTCATAAAAATGTGATGATCAAATGACCTCATTATTTTTTGAAACCTTATAAAATCACCTTATAATAATCCCTAAAATCCAAAAGGTCCCATGAAAATCACAAATATTCACAATGAGCATCTGAAGTTGCACTTGATTTTCACTGAAATGTACTAGATTTTGACCTGTCTCACAAAATAAGTCATATTTGAAAAATACACAACATGGGAACCTAAATTTTTTGAGAGAACATCACTCATCCCTATAACATATCCAATCATCATAATGATAACACCATATCCCAATCTCTCTAGTCACTAAGACTTACCTATGCTTGCATGTTAGATCCTCATAAGTAAAACTAGTATCAACTGAAATAATGCAATAACTAAACAAGAAACCTCTAAAAATGACCCAAACATACCTCATATTCCATGATATACACTGATATCATGTATCCATGAGCTCAAATGGCTCCAATACACTCTGTCACACCTCTAAGCTACCATACATGCTCCCAATGAGCACCTGTAACATGGTGAACCACATGTACTGCACTATGCCACTATTGTGAGTGCTCAAGAACCCTCAAAAAATTCTATACATCATGTCAAAATGCTTCCCAAGAAACCAAGAATCTCACACTGTCAAGCTACACCTCCTAGGCACCTATATAGGCTTGCTTAAAGAGAAAGGACTCCTTACTAAATCCCACTGTATCAGCTCAATAAACATTTGAACCATCATTTTAGCACCACATACATCATCATGAAATCATCATAAAATATTAACTTTTTCATTAATGTGGTTTTATTTCTCTAGTATGTTGTGTGTGTTTTACCTGCGGGGTTTCTATTTTTTTGTGTTCTAAATGCATGGGAAGGGTTATTGTAGGAAGTTTTGATTTTTGACATGTTTGTATGACATTCCCCTTTACATATTCTTCCCCTTTTAACCCTCATGGAGAGTGATCAAACCTGATTATGATGTTAGCACCTCCCTGTTAATTTAGGTTTTGGTTTTTGCATCTCTCCCTTTCTCTCTCTTCTGGTCCATTGGATGTCTTAGTATAGTGGTTAACTTAGAGTTAGTGTTAGAATTAGGATATATATGTATAGGAAGTTGGATTTCTTTGAATGTCTGTCTCAATTTTGTAAGTCCCACAGTTTGAGATAGTCCCATATTGGCCGAAATTTCTAGATCTCCCATGAAACTATGAAGGATGCAATTTTAAGTTACAATTTTTTTGCATGCCTAGTGGGATAAAGATTGAAGCACTTTAAAAATTAATATCATCAATTTGATGTGTTATTGGTGATATCCATCCTTTGGAGGAATTTATTAACACATCTGGAGACTCCATTGTTTAAGAAACCCATTCTATAAGTTTCGAGACTATCCCCTTCTCCTTTTCACTCATTTTCATGTTTTCATTTATTTCATGGCTCTCCAAATAGTGTTTCCATTATATCATTTCAATTCTACCCCATTTGTAGAAGTGGGATGATATTCCCAAAATAAACTTAAAAATCATACATATTTTCCATGGAAATAGAGATAAATCTCTTATTGACCACATTCAAGACATAACCAACCACTATTCCATCCATAACATCAGAGAAGAAAAAATTTTCCTTAAGATTCTTGTTCCATCATTCATAGAAAAAAAAGAGAATGATATATATGTTTGGATCCTCAATCCATTTCCACATGGGATCAATTGGGAGAACAACTACATAATGGATTCAAGGAGGATGCGAGATGTCATTTTATCATGTGTCGTGCCCATCTCGAGACACCGGGAAATAGGTTAAAAGGTTGGTAAATTTTTTTTTAAAGTGTTTAATTAATACTAATATATCTCTTATACCCTTTCTTGATAATTACTAATTTTATACTACTTTAATTTACCCAATTAAATTACTTATTAGCTTGAACCTGATTTTAATTATTTAATTATATTTTAACTTACTAGGGCCATAAAGGTAAGACTACACCCCTTTTATTCTATTCACCCTTTCCTTACTTATTAAACTCATCACACCTTTCCTTTTTGTTATATTTCCCATTAAAACCCCATGACAAAAAAAAGTGCAGGATTTAATAATGACCCTAGGATTAAATCCATCTGGGCCCTTGGTTTTGGAAAATGCCCTAAAAATTTTGCCCTAACTTTCTCTTTTCTATTTCCTTCTCCTTCTCATGTTATTTCCTCTTGTTTGGGTTTGTTTCTTCTTGCGGAGTTCTTTGGGAGGAGTCATGGAGTTTGTTTTCCTTATTTTGTTTGCAAATCTTATTGAAGTTCCTTTGATGTAGACTCAAAATATATATATATATATATATATTGATTGTTATATATAATTTTCCAAATGTAACAAGGATAGAAAATCCTTTGAATTATTCCAGTTGTATCGTATATATTTACACAACTAGAACCGAAATTTCCATATAACATCCTAATCGCTCTGCTATATCTGCATTAAGCCCTCAAATGAACCTATTAACCTATAATTTCTCATCTTGCAGGTAGTGCACATATTGTAGAAGATCTAGGAACCTGCTCTCATCTTTGCGCTACTCTTGTGCTTTAGATCCTGTCGTAAGTCGTGAAACTCATCGATCCTATTTTGCACAAAATGCTCTGACATATAATGAGCCCTAAAGTGCTCCTCAAACATCTCCTAAGTCACTTGTCTCTTGAGTCGATGGAGCTTCCACTCCTCATTCCTCCACCAAACACTTGTTGCATCTCGGAGGAGGTGTATGGAGAACCTTTCCTTGACGTTTCTCTCGTAAGAGTGCAATCCAAAGAAACTATCCAAGCTAAGGAGCCATGACTTATCCCCAAAGGCATCTGTAGAGCTGGTGTAGGTGGGTGGCTGCAAGCGAAGAAGGTCCCTGATCACACTACCCATATCTCGATCCTGGTGATGTAGTTCGACAGGCGAAGGGGGTCGCCTATTCTCGAATGGTCCCTCGAGACTGTGTGAGCGGCTACTGCTGACAGAATGAGGCTACCCTCTTGTGATGAATGGAAGGGATAAGTGACCTCTCCCGCCTCGAGTGTATCATACTCGGTGGCTCGAATATGCATCCTCACCTAATGGCTCCTCATCTCCCAAAGGTGCCTCCACTCTCGTCTCCTGTGGAGGTGGTAGAAGCTGCTCTACAACGCCTATCACATGGCGCAAGGCCTCTAAAATCCGAGGCCCAAATTCGGGTGTTGGTGGCTCCCACGTGGGTGCATTGCGCCCAAACCTCTAGCTGATTGTCCTCGCTTGGGTGCCATCCTATGCACGGGGAGATCAAAGAAGTTATTATATAGTTGTGGATAGTGTTTAATTATTATTATTATTATTATTATTATTTTATTTTATTTAATCCGTTTATTAAATTTAATGTTATTAACATTACCATTAACCATTTTAATTAGTTACCCAATGGTCCATGTGTGCGAACCTAAAGCTCTGATACCAAATGTCGTGCCCATCTCGAGACACGAGAAACAGGTTAAAAGGTTGGTAATTTTTTTTTTTAAAGTGTTTAATTTATACTAATATATCTCGTATACCCTTTCTTGATAATTACTAATTTTATACTATTTTAATTTACCCAATTAAATTACTTACTAGCCTGAACCCAATTTTAATTATTTAATTATATTTTAACTTACTAGGGCCATAAAGGTAAGACTACACCCCTTCTATTCTATTCACCCTTTCCTTACTTATTAAACTCATCACACCTTTCTTATTATTATTTTATATTTATATTTCCCATTAAAACCCCATGACAAAACAAGGAGCAGGATTTAATAATGACCTAGGATTAAATCCATCCACGGCCCTTGGTTTTGGAAAATGCCCTAAAATTTTTCCTTAACTTTCTCTTTTCTATTTCCTTCTCCTTCTCAAGTTATTTCCTCTTGTTTGGGTTTGTTCCTTCTTCAGGAGTTCTTTGGGAGGAGTCATGGAGTTTGTTTTTCTTATTTTGTTTGCAAATCTTATTGAAGTTCCTTTGATGTAGATTCAAATATATATATTGATTGTTATATTTTATTTTTCGAATGTAACAAGGATAGAAAATCATTGAATTATTCTAGTTGTATACGTGTATATTTAGACAACCGGACTAAATTTTATATATATATATATATATATATATATATATATATATATATACACACACACACACACACACACACACACATATATACCACAGCTGTAAAAAAACAAATAAAAGAAAAATGACTGTCATTATTTTTTTTTTTTTTTTTGTGTTTTGTTAGGGGAAGGGGAAGGTGGCGGACTTGAGGGAGGTGCGGTTCTTTGGAGGGTTGGGCGGGAGGGAGGCGGAGGGTCATATGCAAAAGAGGGCGCGGGGAGGAGGAATCGGCGGGAGGGGGTGGGATAGGCCCCAAAGGGGGAAGCGTGGGGTTTGTGGGGGCGCGGAAGGGAGGGAGTCGGCATGGGATTTGGGACAATGGCCGGGGAGGGAGGGACAACATAGGGGTGGGGGCCGAACCCAAACCCCCATAGATATATATTTTTGTTTATTAAAATTTTATATCAATAAAACGTTGTTTTTTTGTTTTAATATTTATTTAAAGTTATATATATATATATATATCCTATGATTTAAATTTTTAATATATATATATATATATATATATATATATATATATATATTAGATAATCTATATATATAGACATTCCTTAGAATGATAAAATTTGAGTTGAAAAGATAAGATATTAATCGTATATATAAGGATCATATATTTGTTTATTTTCCATGCTTTAATAAAAAAAAATAGGCATATATTAATAGATTATCTATATATATATATATATATATATATATATATATATATATATATATATATATATATATATATATATTATATAATCTATTAATATATGCCTATTTTTTTATTAAAGCATGGAGAAATAAACAAACAGATATGATCCTTTGAAGTTATATGATTCATATCTTATCTTTTCAACTCAAATATTATCGTTCTAAGGAATGTCTATATCGAATGCCCTGGAAATGAGAGAGTTTTTTGATATATATATTGGAGTAGTTCCATAGACACAGATTGATAAATAAACCCATGTTAGCTATTATTATCTTTTTACAACAAAACTGAATTCATAATTTTATTAATAAAGTGTGTATAATATACAAATATTATTAGCTTTGTACCATAATACATTAGTAATCCCCAAATACATTTAAACTCCTATAACAAGAGTGAAAATTTCACTTCACTTTGAAGGTCAAAATATCAACATACAAAACCATCTCTCAAGAGAAGAAACCACTTATATTAATCATTTCATTGGCTTTTAAAATACAAAGTTATTTCAACATTTACCATGCAAGGATGGTATATCAAAAGAAAGATTAAAGCTTGAATTTATTACAACATATGAAACAAATTACAAGATGCCCAAAATACACAAGATAGGACTTTGCAAGGCTCCATTTCATGATTGAAGGGGATACACAATACTATTACAACACTTATGGTTTCAAAGCTACAAACCATAACCTCAACATGGTAAACTTAAAAGAAATGAAACCACTTGGTATAAAAATATCCATGTGAGATTTAGAATTAGGAATCTCCCAAAATTGGGGAAAACAAAATACCAAGATAACCAAGAATGCTCCCACCATCTTCAAGCTTTAGGCTCTAACTTTTCCTCCACATAGTCTCCAAACACAAAGAGAACAAGGCTTGTTTTACCACCCAACCTTTAGGCATCATTACATGCCTTTCCCGGTTGGAAGGCATCTAGCCTCCCCAAGCCCATGGGAAAGAGGAATAACTAACCAAAACTTGCACAAGATGAAGGGTGCACTAACAATGATGCAAGCACACAAAAATAAGACAAATACAAAACAAGACTCCAAAATTTAGGAGGAGAACCCATGTTCTTCCTCAAAAGTGGGGAAGAGAGGAGAAAGTTCTCAAATGTTATATATATCAAAAATTGCTTGCACAAAGCAAAAATCTCCATACCCTCCTTATTGCTCCTAAATTAAATCAAAACCCTCCTTATTCCTCCCTTTCTCCAAGTCCTTCTTGGAAGGATTTCAAACCCAAAGGGGTTTCCTTACAAGAATGGGGAAGGAGATTCAAGCCAAATGAATCAACTTCCCACCTCAACCATTGAGGGAAACAATAAGACCCTACAAGGCTTGTCCATCAAGCCTTGAGGATTGAGAGGAAAATTCCCTCTCTCTTCCCCCACACTCCAAAACTCCATCATGCCTATATGATGGAGGAGTAAAAACAAACAAAACAACCAAATAACAAAACCATGCAACCCATCTAACAACTAAGATAAATGCAACACAAACAAAGACATAAGAGCCTACCTCAAGGAAAGCTCTCCAAAAAGCTTTCCAACTTCAAATTTCTCCACTCTTGACTCAAGCAAATCACAAGCTCCAAATCACCCAAGCATCCAAGCAAGAAGTTCAAAAAAAAGTCCTCTCTTTTCCCATGAATGGGAATTTGAAGAGGAGCAAGCAAGCATCCTCACAAATGAGGGGGTGACATGTGTCACCCCTCTCCCTCATCAAGGTCAAAGATGCCAAAACAAAAGAGAGAAAGGGTAAAATTATCTTTTTGCCCTCTTCTCCCAAAATCCCCTAAATGTTAGCAAGACAAAATAAGTGAAACTTTTAATAAGCACTCAAATCCACATCCCTTACATGGATGTGACCAAACAAGAGGTAAAAAGGGAGGGAAAAATCCCTCTAGCCTTGAAAATAAGCCCCCCTACCCATTAGGTAGGGTCCAAGGGCTCATTTTTGTGTTAGGGAACTCCCGAAGCTCTAAAAGGGTCCCCAAAATGCCCAAAATAACCTAATTTCGGGTTTTGCATTTTTGGCACAAGGGTAGAGGGTGTGGGGACCACCCAAGGGTCTCACATGTGACCCTAAACCCTTGTGATTAAGTGACTCATTAAACAAAATCAACAATTTAAATGAAAGTGGAATTATTAACTCCCAAAACAAGTTTACAACTTCACTAGTAACCCTAAACAAAATTAATAATTCAAAGCACAATACATTACATAAATTGGGGTCACTCATAGTGCCCAAAATAATAATCTCCTATACTAAGGCTTCACACAATGAACATGGCTAGGACTCAGCCCGTGGGTTGCTTGTGCAAGATTGAGTAGCTGGCTTGAATCCCACGTTCTCCTGTAAACCTGTCACCTGCACACTCATTGCACACATTAACCACACTGTCCGATACAATATAATTCAATGACATAGTAAGATATCAATGCGTTCTAAACTAACCTAACATCCTACTAAAATCAAGATGACAACGTGCACAATTATACTCAATATTCCAAAAGTTAGACAAGATGATACGTGACATATAACCATAGAATTCCACATGCAACAACTATCCATTATTATAATTATGTTCCAAACACAGCATCATATCCATTAGTATCCATGACATTATAAGAAAATGTGACAATATAGAAATTAAGCTAAATTGGCGCTATACGCCTAAATGTCCACACATGTCTAATAAGATCAAATATCTAAATATAATGTCCAGATATAAAAAATCTTTGTCAAAACATGTCTATGAGCAAAGAAACAACAAGCTACTGAGCTATAAAAAGTGTGGGCACTACATCCCCCTCTACTAAAATTAGACTTCCTCCTGGAAGTCACTGAAAGAGATAGGGATATCTAGCCCTCAAAGGTATCACATCCTCCCAGGTAGTTGTTGTCTCATCATACCGGTCCCACTGTACTCTAACCTGGTCCAAGTCTGACCCCGAAGGGCCAACCTCCGGTGCTCCAGTATGTGTACGGGCTCCAGTCTCCACTATCCTCCATCCTCTACCTATAATTTTGACCAATCCAAAACATGAGAAGCATCAGGTACATATCTACGTAGTACAAAAACATGAAACACATCGTGGGCCCGTGCAAGGCGTGGTGGAAAAGCTAGGCGATAGGAAACTGGACCGATGACCTCTAAAATATCAAAAGGCCCCAAAAATGAGGTGATAGCTTAGAACCCTTTCCATAATGGATCGGACTCTTATGCGGGTGAACTCTCAAGAAGACTTTGTCACCCACTGAGAAGTGACGATCAATCCTCTTGGTGTCTGCATATGCCTTCTGGCATGCTCTGGCCTGCTCAAGATGCTATCTAATAAGAACAACCTACTACTCTAAATCCTGAAGGTAGGCTGGTCCCAGAATAATCCTATCATCTAGTCTATCCCAACTCAAAGGTGTCCTACAAGGTCGTCCATACAAAGCCTAGTAAGGAGCCATACCAATGGAACTATGATAGTTTTTGTTGTAGGAAAACTCAACTAAATGCAAATAATCTTCCCATTTCTTCTGTTGATCCATCACATACATTCTCAACATATCCTTTAACACTTGATTAACCCTCTCTGTTTCCCCATCGTCTCTAGATGATAAGCTGAACTGAAATTAATCTGAGTACCCAGAGTGGCCTAAAAAAAAGTCTAGAAAACTGAAGTGTAGATAGTATCCCTATCATTGATGATGGTTTTTGGAATCCCATGCAACCTAACAATGTCCTCCATAAATACCTTGGTGAAATGGCTGCATTATTATAGGTGACCTTGGTTGGCGAGAAGTGCACAACCTTGGTCAACTTATCCACGGTAACCATAATGGCATCATGATGATAAGAAGACATAGGAGTCGACTATGAAATCCATGGAAATCACATCCCATTTCCACTTGGGAATATCATGAGGGTGTAAAAGTCTTGCGGGATGAGAATGCTCTACCTTGACCCTTTAGCACTCAAGGCAACGTGCAACAAAATCTGCTATGTCCCGTCGAATACCTGGCCAATAATATAACTCCCTTAGATCGGCATGCATTTTCTTCACTCTTGGATGTGCCGCATATGGGGCTCGATGAGCCTTTGTGAGGATGAAGCTACGCAGATCACCTGACTTAGGCACGTAGATGCACTGTGGAACTAAAGCAAACCATCTGCCTCTAAAACACACCCAGAATATCTACCCTCTAAAGAACCCTATGACTCAACATCTGTCTAGCTCCCTCATAAAAACTTGTCCTCTGGAAGGTGCTCAAGAATCCTGCCTCTCAAATCTGACTGAAGTGTCAAAGAAGCAAGCACATGTCGTCATCTACTAAGAGCATCTGCAACAACATTTTCCTTCCCTTTGATATACTGAACCTCCATGTCATACTCACATAGGAACTCCATCCAACGCCATTGATGAGTGTTGAGGTTTGGCTGTGAGAAGATATGTTGCAAGCTACGATGGTCTGTCCTCAAAATGAAAGGTCTACCCAAAAGGAAATGTCACCAATGCACGAACAAGAGCATGAACAACTACTGTAAGCTCCAAGTCATGAGTAGGATAATTAAGCTCGTAGTCCTTGAGCTTACGAGACTCAAAGTAATAACTTGACACTCCTGCATAAGAACTGCTCCCAAACCCTCTAGTGATGCATCGGTACAAACAACAAAATCCTCTGTCAAGTCTGGAACTGCTAAGATGGGTGCCGTGGTTAACCTTTCCTTAAACAACTGAAAGGCCTGCTCACATTTTCTTGACCAATCAAACTTCTTCCCTTTCCTCTAAAGAGAAGTAATAGGGTGAGAAATCCTAGAAAATCTGTGTACTGAACTGCGGTAGTACCTGCTAAACCCATGAAACTCCTCACCTCGAATGGCGATGTGGGTGCTTTGGCGATCCAAGATAACTTTGTATCTTAGAGGGATCTACGGAGATACCCTCACCTGATATGATATGACCCAAGTACTGAATCTCTATGTCTGAAAGAAGCTGCATTTTTCCAAGTTCCCATACAACTTCTACTCTCTCAAAACCTGAAGTACCTATCTCAAATGCTCCTCGTGTTCCTCCTCGGAATGAGAATAAATCAATATGTCATCAAGGAACACTAAGACAAAGTGATCTAGAAATGTCTGAATACTCCATTCATGAGGCTCATGAAGACAGCTAGGGCATTGGTCAAACCAAATGGAACCACTGTGAACTCATAATGCCCATAACATGTGTGAAAGTTGTCTTATGAATGTCTACATCTGAAATGCGCAACTGATGATACCCTGACTTGAGATCAATTTTGGAGAATAACTCTCACTCCCGCATTTGATCAAACAAGTCATCAATCTAGGGAGTGGATAACGGTTCTTTATTGTGACTTTGTTGAGCTGTCTGAAGTCTACACAAAGCCTGAGAGAACCGTCCTTCTTCTTCACAAATATGACTGGCGCTCCCCAAGGAGATACACTAGGGCGAATGAGACCCTTATCTAACAACTCCTCTAACTGAATCTTGAGCTCATGAAGCTCTGGGGTCATCATCCGATAAGGTGCCCTAGAAACTGGTGTTGATCCAGTACTAAATCAATGGTGAAATCCACCTCTCTGCGGGGTGGTAACCCTGGAAGCTCACCTAGAAACACATCTGCATACTCCCTCAAAACTACATGATCATCTAAGGGTGAATGCTCTGGAATGCTCTCAGATCGATCACTGATGGTGATAGCAAACAATTGACAACCCTTACACATGCTCCGCTTGAGTTGCTTAGCCGATATCATGCACAAGGAGATAGGCCTCTGCATCCCTGATATCACAACTGCACTCCCAAGATCATCCTGACACTCAATGACCTTATTTCTACAATCCACCTTAGCTCGATGATCCTCGAGCCAATCCATACCCAAAACTACCTGATAGGAACCTAGAGGGATAACTCGGAGGTCAAGAGTAGTGGAGAAGGCTCCTAAATCAAGTACACAACTCTCCACATATGAGTCCACGGTGAGTTTGGCCCCAGAGGCCAACTCAACCTGCCAACTATCTGGTTACCTAGCCACCACTAGCCCACACTGGTCCACTATAGAAGGTGATATAAAGGAATCTGAAGCACCTGAATCAAAAAGTACTAAAAAAGAAATACCCCTGATAGTACTTATCATCTCAATGACTGTGTGGCACGATGCTCGGGTGGTGGTTGTCAACCGCTGCATATACCCGATGGGCACATCCTACATCACCCACCATCTGCTCGGATCTAGCAGCTCTCTATGCATCCATGGTATTGGGTTTGTGTGGGCACATGCGCACATAGTGATATGGAGATCCACAAATAAAACAACCTCCTGTACCCCTCTGAGATGGGGTCCCTCTCTGTACTACGGGTGTGCGATCCTCCGGTCCCAACCCTAGCAGAGATCTGCTTGTGTGTGAGAGAGCCGGTGCCCACTTGAGTGCCCTGCCTCCTATCCCTGGCTCCACCAAAACCACCTCTAGAAACACCTCTCTAAAATCCCTGTGTCTATCTAGCCCCCTGCTATGGGTGGCCCCTGCTTGTGTCTGTCGCTGCGGGTGTGGTGGAGCCCTCGTGGCTGCTGGCGGAGGCCAAAATCCTCCTCTAGGGGTGGTGCAGTACCTCATGACCTCTGACTCTAAAAGGCCTGTATCCTCTCCTGAAACTTGCTCTTATTTCTATCACGATGCTCTGTGCCTTGGTCCTATTCTCCTCAGCTAAGTAGGCCTTCTCAACGGCCTTCTCAAGTGTGGGAGGAGATAAGCATCCTAACTGCTCCTACTATATCTGCATTAAGCCCTCGAATGAACCTGTTAACCTATAATTTCTCATCTTGCAGGTAGTCCACATACTATGTAAGATCTAGGAACCTACTCTCATACTGCGCTACTGTGCCAGATCCCTGTCGTAAGTCGTGAAACTCATCGATCCTCTTCTGCACAAAATGCTCTGACATATAACAAGCCCTGAATTGCTCCTCGAACATCTCCCAAGTCACTGTCTCTCGAGTCAGATGGAGCTTCCGCTCCTCATTCCTCCACCAAATGCCTGCTGCGTCTCGGAGGAGGTGTATGGCGAACCTTGCCTTGACGTTGCTCTCGTAAGAGTGCAAGCCAAAGCAACTATCTAAGCTAAGGAGCCATGACTCAGCCCCAAAGCCATTTGTAGAGCCGGTGTAGGTGGGTGGCTATAATGAAGAAGATCCCTGATCACACTACTGTATCTCGATCCTGGCGATGTAGTCCAACAGGCGAAGGGGGTCGCCTATCCTCGAATGGTCCCTCGAGACTGTGTGAGTGGCTACGACGGAATGAGGCTACCCTCTCGTGATGAACGGAAGGGCTACGTGACCTCTCCCACCTCGGTGTATCGTGCTCTGGTGGCTCTGAATGCGCATCCTCACCTAATGGCTCCTCATCTCCCAATGGTGCCTCCACTCTCATCTCCTGCGGTGGTGGTAGGCGTTGCTCCACAACGCCTATCAGCTGGCGCAAGGCCTCTAATATCCGAGGCCCAAATTTGGGTGCCGGCGGCTCGCATGGGTGCACTACGCCCCAAACCTCTAGCTGATCGTCCTCACTTGGGTGCCATCCTATGCATGGGAGGTGAGCGAAGAAATTTATTAATTTAAAATTTAATGGTTGTGGATGGTTTAATTTATTTTATTATTATTATTATTTTTATCCATTTAGTTAATTTAGTGTTATTAAAATTACCATTAACTATTTTAATTAGTTACCTAGGGGTCCGTGTGTGCGAACCTCAAGCTCTGATACCAAATGTAATGCCCATCTCCTAGGACAAGAACCACCAACAGAAATAGGTTAAAAATTTGGTAAATTTTTTTTTAAAGTGTTTAATTAATACTAATACATCTCTTATACCCTTTCTTGATAATTACTAATTTTATACTACTTTAATTTTAAAAATTAAATTACTTACTAGCAAACCGATTTTAATTATTTAATTTATTTTTTTACTAGGGCCATAAATAAGTCTACACCCCTTCTATTCTATTCACCTTTTACTTAAAACTATATCACACCTTTCTTATTATTAATTATTTATATTTCCATTTAAAACCCCTTGACAAAAAGAGTTCCTAGGATTTAATAATTACCCTAGGATTAAATCCATTCGGCCCTTGGTTTTGGAAAATGCCCAAAATTTTTTTAACCTAAAATGAGGTCTTTTTATTTGAGCCCTCTCCTTCTCATGTTATTTCTTTTTTTTTTGGTTTAAATTTTTTTTATGTTCTTTGGGAGGAGTCATGGATTTTCTTTTTCTTATTTTTTTGTTTGCAAATCTTATCGAAGTTCCTTTGATGTAGATTCAAATGTATATATTGATTGTTATATATTATTTTCCAAATGTAACAAGGATAGAAAATCCCTTTAATTATTCAGGTTTGTATTCGTATATATTTACATAACCAAACTCAAAATTTCCATATATATATATACATATATACATTTGTAAAAAAAAACAAATAAAAGAAACCACATGTCATTTTTTTTTTTTTTTTTTGTTAGGGGAGAGGGAAGGTGATGGACACGAGGGAGGAGGGGGATAGGGCGGGTGGTCAGGGAGGGAGAGAGGAGGAGGGTCGTGGCCACGTGAGAAGAGGGGGGAGGAGGAGGAAGGCGGGCCGGGGGGGGGGGGCGAGGCCAAAGGGGGCAAGGTGGGGTTTATGGGGGCGCGGAAGGGAGGGAGTCGGCATGGGGGCCGGGACAATGGCCTGAGGCGCGGGGAGGGAGGGATAGGGAGGGGGGGGGTGAATCCCCCACCTCCCATAGATATATTTTTTGTTTATTAAAATTTTATATTAATAAAACATTTTTTTTTTTGTTTTAATATTTATTTAAATTTATATATTTATATGTATATATATGTATATATATATCCTATTTAATTTTTTAAAATATATATATTCATATATTTATTAATATATATATCATATATATATATTTATTTATATATATATATATATATTAGATAATCTATTAATATATGCTTATTTTTTTTTTTATTAAAGCATGGAGAAATAAATATAGATATGATCCTTTTAAGTTATACGATTCATATCTTATCTTTTCAACTCAAATATTATCATTCTAAGGAATTTCTATATCGAATGCCTTGAAATGAGAGATTTTTTGATATATATATTGGAGTAGTTAAATAGGCACAAATTGCTAAATAAACCCATGTTAGCTATTATTATCTTTTTACAACAAAACTGAATTCATAATTTTATTAAACAAAGTGTGTATAATATACAAATATTATTAGCTTTGTACCATGATACATTAGTAATCCCCAATACATTTAAACTCCTATAACAAGAGTGAAAATTTCACTTCACTTGAAGGTCAAAATATCAACATACAAAACCATCTCTCAAGAGAAGAAACCACTTATATTAATCATTTCATTGGCTTTTAAAATACAAAGTTATTTCAACATTTGCCATGCAAGGATGGTTTATATCAAAAGAAAGATTAAAGCTTGAATTTATTACAACATATGAAAAAATTACAAGATGCCCAAAATACACAAGATAGGACTTTGCAAGGCTCCATTTCATGATTGAAGGGGATACAATACTATTACAACACTTATGGTTTCAAAGCTACAAACCATAACCTCAACATGGTAAACTTAAAAAGAAATGAAACCACTTGGTATAACAATATCCACGTGAGATTTAGAATTAAGAATCTCCCAAAATTGGGGAAAACAAAATACCAAGATAACCAAGAATGCTCCCACCATCTTCAAGCTTTAGGCTCTAACTTTTCCTCCACATAGTCTCCAAACACAAAGAGAACAAGGCTTGTTTTACCACCCAACCTTTAGGCATCATTACATGCCTTTCCAAGGTTGGAAGGCATGCTAGCCTCCCCCAAGCCCATGGGAAAGAGGATAACTAACCAAAACTTGCACAAGATGAAGGGTACACTAACAATGATGCAAGCACACAAAAATAAGACAAATACAAAACAAGACTCCAAAATTTACAAGGAGGAGAACCCATGTTCTTCCTCAAAAGTGGGGAAGAGAGGAGAAAGTTCTCAAATGTTATATATATCAAATTGCTTGCACAAAGAAAAAATCTCCCTACCCTCCTTATTGCTCCTAAATTAAATAAAAACCCTCCTTATTCCTCCTCCCTTTCTCCAAGTCCTTCTTGGAAGGATTTTCAAACCCCAAAGGGGTTTCCTTACCAAGAATGGGGAAGGAGATTCAAGCCAAATGAATCAACTTCCCCACCTCAACCATTGAGGGGAAAACAATAAGACCCTACAAGGCTTGTCCATCAAGCCTTGAGGATTGAGAGGAAAATTCCCTCTCTCTTCCCCCACAACTCCAAAACCCCATCATGCCATATGATGGAGGGAGTAAAAACAAACAATTAACCAAATAACAAAAAATCATGCAACCCATCTAACAACTAAGATAAATGCAACACAAGAAAAAGACATAAGAGCCTACCTCAAGGAAAGCTCTCCAAAAAGCTTTCCAACTTCAAGTTTCTCCACTCTTGACTCAAGCAAATCACAAGCTCCAAATCACCCAAGCATCCAAGCAAGAAGTTCCAAAAAAAGTCCCTCTCTTTTCCCATGAATGGAATTTGAAGAGGAGAAAGTAAGCATCCTCACAAATGAGGGGGTGACATGTGTCACCCCTCTCTCCTCATCAAGGTCAAAGATGCCAAAACAAAAGAGAGAAAGGGTAAAATTATCTTTTTGCCCTCTTCTCCCAAAATCCCCTAAATGTTAGCAAGACAAAATAAGTGATACTTTTTATAAGCACTCAAATCCACATCCCTTACATGGATGTGACCAAACAAGAGGTAAAAAGGGAGGGAAAACTCCCTCTAGCCTTGAAAATAAGCCCCCCTACCCATTAGGTAGGGTCCAAGGGCTCATTTTTGTGTTAGGGGAACTCCCGAGCTACAAATGGGTCCCCAAAAATGCCCAAAATAACCTAATTTCGGGTTTTGCATTTTTGGCACAAGGGTAGAGGGTGTGGGGACCACCCAAGGGTCTCACATGTGACCCTAAACCCTTGTGATTAAGTGAATCAATAAACAAAATCAAAAATTTAAATGAAAGTGGAATTATTAACTCCCAAAACAAGTTTACAACTTCACTAGTAACCCTAAACAAAATTAATAATTCAAAGCACAATACATTACATAAATTGGGGTCACTCATAGTGCCCAAAATAATAATCTCCTATACTAAGGCTTCACACAATGAACATGGCTAGGACTCGGCCCGTGGGTTGCTTGTGCAAGATTGAGTAGCTGGCCTGAATCCCACGTTCTCCTGTAAACCTATCACCTGCACACTCATTGCACACATTAACCACACTTGTCGATATAATATAATTCAATGACATAGTAAGATATCAATACGTTCTAAACTAACCTAACATCCTACTGAAATCAAGATGCGACAACGTGCACAATTATACTCAATATTCCAAAAGTTAGACAAGATGATATGTGACATATAACCATAGAATTTCACATGCAACAACTATCCATTATTATAATTATGTTCCAAACACAACATCATATCCATTAGTATCCATGACATTATAAGAAAATGTGACAATATAGAAATTAAGCTAAATTGGTGCTATACGCCTAAATGTCCACACATGTCTAATAAGATCAAATCTCTAATATAATGTCCACGATATAACAAAACTCTGTCAAAACATGTCTATGAGCAAAGAAACAACAAGCTACTGAGCTATAAAAAGTGTGGGCACTACCTAAAGAATTCATAACCTCAAAAGGTATGGCGTTAGTGTAATATTTAAGGTCCTTTGATGTATACTTAGTTGTATTGATCAAAACCTTAGGAGGTAGTACTCTTCCTTTTGATTATGTAATTGCGATAAAGTGCAAGATGGGAAGATACTCATTCGGGATGGTCAAAGAAAACCCATCCCCATTGCTTCCAATCTTCCCCACCATACCAAATTCTCCATATCCCCTGTGAAGATAAAGATACATCCATCATCCTATTCCAAAAATAGAAATTTATTTTTCTTCCTAGTTCCCCTTTTAGTGCTCTACAAGTGAAAATTTCCCAAACTATTCCTTGTGATTTGGAAAATTTATCCTTATCTCCACCCAAGACATTACCGACTCTCTAAAACCTTGTCATAATTTTTTAAGAAGTTACGGTGTTCCAAATATTTGCCCAATTCTTTACTCAACCCACATTGAGCCTAGTTATCATACAAGGTGGGTACACCATGATGTTTTCTACTTCCATGGAGAGGAGTAATCATATAGATTGGGACATGTTTTGTAGGATCGTTTGGCTTCCCAAATGATTAAATCAGAAGTCTATAGCCCAAGTTATATCTATTTTTGATATAATTAGGAGCGTCCCTACCATTATCTCATCTCTAACCAATTTCATGAAGGATGAAAATCATGAATGTGTCAAAGATTGGTGTGAATCTGAATGGGAGGATGAAAATCCACAAAGGGAGACAACTAGTGAAAAAATAAAGAAGGTGGCTTTGATAGAGGAAAATATGAATGGACCATGGGTTGAGGAGAAAGTGTTTTTCGACACTTGTGACATCTGTAGGTATGAGGAAGAAGATTTTCCAAGAAAGAAATGTGAAACAATTGAGTGCATTGATCTATATTGTCCAACATGTGTGGAACTTGCTTCACTACTGGAAAAAAATCAGATTGGGTAAGTGAATGGAGATAAAGGAAACCAACGCCCTAAAGTGGAAACAAATATGTCCATGCAAGAGTAAGAAATATTGAGCCCATATCAACTTGTGGGCATATCCAATGAAGAGTAAATCATCTCTACCAACTACGGTCTTAGAGCTAAGTGTGAAAAAGATTGGAAAACCATGAAAGTCATCCAAATAGCTTAGAAGAATGTCTACTCAATTAGATATTTGGCTGGTTTAGAGTTAAATTGTGAGTTTCCACTAGTCATGCTCATTTCAAAGCTTGAGGAAGAGATCAAAGAATGAAATATCAGCTACCACACCTCCAAAACCAAGTACATAACAACTTGTGGAGGTATTATTTCTCTTTTCAGTTGATACTTTGAACAATAGGAATGGAAATCAATTTCAGGACAATTTTCCACTCTCATTAAAGACCATGTTTGTTGCAAAATTAATGACATGGTCCAATTTTACAAGGAAGGGAATCTATTTATCTAAAACAATTCTTGGTTTTGTTTAGCTTCGTTGGCCTTTTGTTAGAGTAGGGTAGATTAGGTTTGTTTATAAAAAACAAGTGCTTTGTGCACACTATTCATGCTCACATTTGAATCATGTATGATATTCCATATTTATACATAGTTTTATAGGCCCTTTTTTCTATTGCACAATCCAATTCAAACAGTTTCCATGGCAAAAATCAAATAATTACATTAATTTTTAATGTATATTATTTTGATTCCACAAGATAAAATTCAATTAGTGCTAAGTTCATGCAGATTTAGGATACAAAGATTAAAGGTTCGAGATCAATTTTCTTTAAGGTTATGCTTGAATCCATGCCTAATGAATGCTTCAACACTATTGGTATCGATAATGTAGCAAGCTTAATTTCCCATAGAAGTCACCAAACTGTTGACCCAAATTGCACCCCTTGTAATTTTGGACAACTTGTCAAAATTTAGACATAGGAGGATTTTTCTCAAAATTTTTAAGTAATCGAACAAAAGGAATGACTTCAGGAGGTCAAAATTGGCTAAGTATGAAAACCATAAAGACAAGCTATGGAAATTATAACATTCTATGGATTATCCTAATCTACAAAATGAAGTGTGTAGTTTGGGTCTTCCATAGATATCAAGGGTGGTCTCACATGGGTTTAAAGTGAAACAGAGCTCATGGAGTTATTCACATCTAAGTAGATTGAAAATCGAGATAAGTCTTGAATCCATGGGGAAGAAGTGAAATTAGTGCTTCAGGACTAGAGAAAAATAGTTTTATTAAAACTTGGCAAAATGTCACACCCCTAAATTTCACATCCAAAAACCAACTATTTTTGTGCTGTGATACGATACTAGAACAAATCATTTCTTGATTTACGCATCGTTGTGATATGGAAAGTATCGTGTCTCGATTGTTCGTGTGTCTTCCTTGCACATGGGCCATGCTAATCTTCTCGTGTCGGTCCACTTTTATCAGATGTCTCTGAAGAGACTAACATTAGGTTTTATTGATTGATTATAATGTAAATGTTATAAAAGTTTAAAATAGTATTATGTTATGTATAATAATCAACACATTGTATATGATATAATGTTATAATATTTTAAACATTATCACACTAACACCATAATATTGTCTTGCTAACATTATAACCTTATAATATATATTAATTTTTAAGGATATATAATACAAAGCATTATACAATATCTACATTATTATAATACTATATTATATATAAAATGGTATTATATATAATAGTATATCACCGACATTATATCATTAATACAACCTTCATATTGTTGTAATAAACATAATAACCATATAACGTGAGATACTTCATTTTATCCTAATACATATTTTTCTATATTAAGAGATAAGATTCCTTATAAAATATATTGGATGTTATCCTATATGCCTTTACAATATACTATACGTTCATTATATATAATATTATAAATGCTATAATCTACCTTTTTATATTACATTATATATTATAATATATATACATTATAATTATAAGGTACATTATAATATACATTATATCGGATGTACATACATACACACACACACACACACACACACACACACACACACACACACACACACACACACACACACACACACACACACACACACACACACACACACACACACACACACACACACACACACACACACACACATACATACATTATAAATATATTATCCCTAATATTATAAAAATTTATTAACATTATCTTTATATATGTATAAATCAAATTTATATTATGACATTACAATTATTAGATCATATATTGTAACATATCTATTACTATACTCATGACACCATATGTTACATTAATTGTGTTATGTATAATAATAACAACATTACATATAATATAACATTATAGACCTTATAATCATTGAAATAAATACTATAGTTATGACCATTATATCATTCCAAAGAGTATATCATTTACTTAATACCTATTATGAAACGTTATTATAATGCTATGATAAGTGTTATGGGAATTGTAAGCACTATGACAATATAATGTTATTTTAAACATAAGAACATTATAATAAAGCTAAATTCTTATCAAGACCAAAAACATTATACCTATTATATATTACCAAATATTAATTTCTTTTACTAGAGAGAGAGAGAGAGAGAGAGAGAGAGAGAGAGAGAGAGAGAGAGAGAGAGAGAGAGAGAGAGAGAGAGAGAGAGAGAGAGAGAGAGAGAGAGAGAGAGAGAGAGTGTGTGTGTGTTATATTATAATACCTTATACTGTAATCCTATATTATACACCCTTAGACCTAAGACTTATTTTCTAACCCAATACTCCCTAACCAAGTATTTCCTACTCTAATATATTATAATTAAAAATATATTACCATTTAACTATTCTCCATGCATTAAAAACAAGATAAAAGTTGAGTGGAAAGAATAGACCCGTGTCAAAAAAACCCACCAACCGGTGTACGAGCTCTTCAAACACAACAACCTTTCAGACCTAACATTTCCTTGCATAATAATTCAAGTGCTTTATTTGAGATCCAGAGGCATTGCACATGCTGAAACCCAAGTTAACATGTAAATTTAGTAGTGATTGGATAGTTTCAATGAATGCGAAGTTGAGGTTTTCTTTACGGTTGAGTTATGTGCTCTCATAATTAAGCGCACAACACGTTATGGAAAATGTGTTAAACGGATCTCTCACTAATAGCTGTCCTAAAATTAGTACCATAATGTGTTGAAACAAACCTGCACATGGAGATAAATATGCAAACTAAGGTCTCCTCATATTACTATATACAAATTGATTGATCGGGTCCGCATTGTATGCATAACGGTTTGATTTCGTACGAGAGGAACTACTACATGTCACCTTTGCTTTATTCATTGTATGCAAAAGATGAAGAATAAGATTGAGAATTAGGAGGTGCTTCATGTGGGCGGAATGTCTAGCAATATTTATTTCACTTCTTCTATTTCGTGCACTTGTGCCATCTGTAACTTTTACCGCACCATTCTCGTGGTAGACTAGCGCTAGGGGAAAGGAGCCAATGACCGTGCATGGGCCAATGGCCATGATTAGATATGTGAACTAAAGTACCATTAGTTCTTTGAATTAAAGTTAACATATTTCACATTTGAACTTAAAAGTTAAATAAAAACTAGCCAAGAAAGCAAGTCACATCAAGTCACATCAATAAACTAACTAATGAAATTGTGACACATAGACAACCCATAAAAGATGATTTTATTCTCAAGTAATGGGTTTCCTTAAATTCCTTTGTATTCAAAAGTACTTATTTTAAATCCCTTAAAAATATATTCTCCACATAATTTAAATGTGTAAAAGAAAATTTGCATATTAAAAAATCATGATCTATTAAAGGGTATTTTTAATTTTTTATTTATGATTGTTAAGTGGCTCTAACAACCTCTTACATTAGGATTCACGATAACTAGCTCATTTCTCCTACCACTTTTTTACACCCTCTATATTTTATTTTGTGTAGTTGTTGTATTGGTTAAAATATTGAAAGTTCCCTTACTGCTTTATCCCACTTATGTCTCTGCAAGATTTGTATCTTTCACTCTTCCTCTGTATGAAACCCTATCTTAATCCATTCTCAACCCACCTTTTCTTTAATTTAATGAATTATATAGATATAGATATAGATATCTATATGTATCTATATGTATCTATATATATATGTGTGTGTATACACACACACACACACATATATATGTGTATATATATATATGTGTGTGTGTGTATATATACACATATATATGTATGTATGTATATACATTTATATATGTGTATATATGTATATATATATATACGAGATATATATGTGTATATATGTATATACACACACACACACATATATACACATATATACATACATACATATACATATACATATACACACACATATATATGTATGTATATATATGTGTGTGTATATGTATATGTATGTATATGTATATATATATATATATATATATATAGATATATATATATATGTATGTATGTATATATATATATATATATATATATATATATATATACATATGTATATATATTGCAATTTCAATTTATTTATAACAACACATATACAAAAACAATGTAAATTGTGTTAGGAATATCATATCTATTAGTGCTCCATTAGTATATTTGTGTAATTATTATTATTGTTATTATGAGTTGTTATAAACAACTTAATAACAATAATATAATATTAGCATTATATTGTTTGTGAGGTGGTTTCTACTCACCTTACGAATATGGTTCACGAGATAGTTAGTTTCCTATATTCTAGGGAAACTACTGCCTATATATTAGGCTATTGTAATATTATGAATATAATTGAAAATGGTTTATTCCTAAATTGTTTTTGGGTTGATATCTCTGTAATTATGTTCTATTCCTATCATTTGGTACCAGAGAAAATATATACTCTGCATAATGGAATCCTAGGCAAGGTTTCTTCATGCATATGTCACATCTTAATTGGCGGGTCATTGGAAGATTATAGATCTGGAATGATCACACGCTATGCGATGCAGTGTAAGAACCTAATCGATATCTCTATCTCTGAAAAATATTTCTATGTGTCTTTTTTACTATACTTTTAATTAGAATTTAATTTGAAGGCATGTGTGTATTAAGGAGGATATAACTATTATTCATCTAAGAAATGTCAATACACAAAACCGTCTCCAATTGTGGTGATATTTTTTGATTTGGGTGCTACAAATTCTCTCATCGATGGACGAGGTTGTTTGTTGATTCATCCGTGAACGTACACATGGATGCTTCTCCTTGTCAGTATGCACTCATCAACATAGTCAAATTAGGATGGAACATACCTTGTAGATTGAATCATGTGTTTTTTCTTGTGAATATCAATTTACATTGGAATTAACATTCTAAACTCCAACATGATATGATCTTCGCTATAGATAAGTGTCATTCTTTCAGTGTATTGCTAATTTTGATTATATTTTTGTCTATTGGTAGTATATACAATTAATTATGTCGAGCTCTTTTTTATTGTTTTATAATAGCTTTAAGATGTGTTTTAGGTTTTGAGAGCCGATTATGTCAATGTCATGTTGGAATGTAAATGAGTTGTAATTTGAAATAAAGAGTCAATATCAAGTTTTATTGAGTCATGATAATGTATGAGTTTAAGCCTTGTCGGTTTGTATGATATAAATACTTCTATTGGATTGTAAGTTTTTGGTGTCAATTTTAAACAAATCGAATGTAAAAATAGTGTCTATTGTCAAAAGATTCGTCAAAGTTATATAGGTGATTTTAGTTTTTTTAATATTATCACTATAACATCATTTTTCAAAATTTGTGTCATGTCTAAACAGAAGTCCCACTAGAAAAATTCAATGGGCTCAATTTTCACACTTGGAAAGTGAATATCCAGATGCAATTGATGAACAAGAATTTGTGGAGGATTATAAATGGGCAAGAAAAAAACCAGCGGATCCAGCTAAAGAAGCAGAATGGGAAACAAGGGATGACAAAGCCAAAGCCATTATTGGCTTATCTCTTTCAGATTCTGAGCTACATTATGTTGATCTTGAGAAATCATCTCATGAAATGTGGGAAAAAATGAACAAAAACTTTGGTGCTAAAGTAGTGAATGTAAAATTTTCTCTCAAATTGTAGTTGTTCAAGTTAAAAATGGGTGAAGGAGCTACAATGTCAAGTCATATTAATGATTTACAGTCTCTCCTCGACATTTGACAGAAATAAAAGATCCGAGTAGAAGATGAGGATGCAAAATCTATTCTATTGAATAGTTTGTGCCCCAAATACAACAATGTTGTCTTCACACTTGGTTAGATGCCTTCTAACTCATTGGAAGATATGATATCATCTCTTCTAGCTGAGGAAAAATGGACCAAAGAATATGTAGAAGAAGAAACAACAATGTATGTAAAAGGAAGTACAAAAATTCTTCTAAATATAAATAAGAAAGAGAATGTTTCTACATTAAGAAAAAGGGACATACATCTTCATTTTGTAGAGTTTGGTCTCAAGATATAATTAGTGGAAAAATCAAAGGAATCGAGGCCAATATCATTACTGAAGAAGGATCAAAGAACAAGGAAGAACAAGTAAATGAGTTTACAGTGGCTCTGGAGATTTCTTGTACTAAGCAACATGCATTGGAGGATGGAGGAAAAACAATGTCCTCTCGTCGATCGGACAATGACGGGGCTGCATAAATGATTTGGAGGCATTTTTTTAGAGTATGTTTTTAGTGTTTAGTGTTCCAATTTGTAGTGTTCCTGGTTGTTTGGTTTGTGGAATAAGTGGAAATTTCACATTGAGGGGGAACATGATCCAATGTTCCATTTCCAATTTTCAGTTTGTGTGTATGAACAAATTTTGAGCATATTTTCCTATGTTATTCCCTATAGTGAAATATTGATGAGGATTGATAATAGTACTTGGCACATCATGATGTGGTTGTAGGTAAACCACTTGAAAACCTTCATTTGTGGTTTGTGGTAAACCAATAACAAAACCACCGTTATTGGTTGTTGGTAATCCATTCGCAAAACCAACACCTTGTGGTTTGTGGTAAACCAATTATAAAACCACCATTCTCGGTTTGTGGTCAACCGTTTGTAAAACCATCCTTGAGGTTTGTGACCATCCTGTGAAAATCACCTGATCATGAGCAGGTGCAAGTACAAAGGAAGGTTCTCCCCATGTTCACACTAAGGGGGAATGTTAGGAATATCCTATCTATTAGTGCTCCATTAGTATATTTGTGTAATTATTATTATTGTTATTACGATTTTTATAAACTTAATAACAATAATATAATATTAGCATTATATTGTTGTTGAGGTGGTTACTACTCACCTTATGAACATGGTTCATGATATAGTTAGTTTCCTATATTCTAGGGAAATTGCTGCCTATATATTAGGCTATTGTATTGTTGTAAATATAATTAAATATGCTTTATTCCTAAATTTTTTTGGGTTGATTTCTCTACAATTCTTTTCCATTCCTATCAAATTGCACTACCTATGTGTTTATTTTTGTACACACACACACACACACACACACACACACACACACACACACACACACAATTTTAGTGAACATACAATGTAGTTGTATTTCACAAATAGTAGAATTAGTATTATTCTTAAGGAGCTAATCACTCAAGTTTTATTTGAAGACTTACTCATTTGAGATACGTAGAATGGATACAAAAATAGAGAGGAAATGATGTCAAGTAAGCAATCATATTTTCATTCTACACAAAATCAACTTATCTAATTAGACTTTCTTTTCATATCAAGGTACACAATTTGCACACTTTCATTTACAACTTTTCTTGTATCTTAAAATCAAATTTTCTTCAACATTCAAGTAGAATAAACATTACATTGGTTCACAATGAGTATAACAATAGGACTATTGTTTACAACAAGGGGGAAATAATACACAATGTGTTCCATGAATAACAAGTCCTTTAGACAATACAAAAGGTGCTCAAAGCAACAATAACTATCTTCAACAAGGGGATTAAAACCATAATCTTCTTCACTTGATCTCCAACAAGGTCAACATGGAACAACCAAAAAGAGGAGGGATAAAATCTCTCCTCCAACCTTCTCAATGGAAGAGAGTAACTCTCCCATTAACCCCCAAGCCCCAAAAAAGTAGGAATATCCACATGTTATCCCAAATGAGCACAACAACAAGAAAACAATCAAACAAAAACAACCTTTCAATGGAGCAAACAACATGAAGGATTCTCACTAGAATCCCAAAAGATAAAAAGTATTCATACTCTCCTTATGCCTCCCAAGTGAGATGGTAAGAATCCATCTCACACTCCCTCCAATAAAATAATTTCACTCCAACCCTTTTTCCTCCATTCTTTGAAAGAAATTGATTATCGCTAAATAAAAATACAATACATCTCTTCATAAATCCCACACACATAAACAAAACCTTATCCCTCCATTTTACCAATAAGATTTGATTATTTCTTTTTACCAAGTAAACCCCTTTTACCTCCACTCTTATGAAAGGAATTGATTATTTCCAAGTTTGGATACTTTTCTCCCACACCATTCCTATGGCCATTCACTACCCAAACCCCAATTTCATGAAACAACACAAAGAAAACACATGCAGAAACATTCAAGAAAAATAAATAACTAAGGTAAAATAGGCCTACCTTGGGGCCATCTTGTCCACTTGAGCAATCCAAAAATCCAAGCAAGCTTTCACAAGTTCTTCTCCAAAAAGGATCTCCAATCCAAAAAAATTTAAAAGAAAATTTCCAGCAAAATGGCATACATGCAAACTCCCTTCACAAATTAAAACACATATATAGAAATTTAAGAGGAAAGGGTGATGTGAAGGAGTACACAAGTCAAACAATCAATTAAAGAAGGTGTAAGAAAGGTATGAGGGTGATAAAATCAAAAGACACATGGATATAAGGAAGTTTTCTTCCACACTCCAAAATGCTCATCCCAAGGAAATCACCAAAATCAAAATAAGTAAAAGAAATAAAATAAAATCAACCAACGAATGTAAAAGTTGAGAAAAATCCCTCATAAGTGAGAAAAAGTACATTTTTGTCCTTAAAAATCCCACCTACCCCATGGGTATGGGATTGGGGAAATTTTTAGGAGTGTGGAGCAAGGTAACCCTTCTCCACACTCTTTGAAAAGTGGGCCTAAAGGCCAAATTCGATTTTGCACTTTGAGTGCAAATTAATCCACACAAAAGAAAAGAAAAACATAATTAACTAACCCAAATAAAATATACTTAACAAAAACAAAATAAAATTCACTTTTCAAAAGTTACACATAAGGAAAATGTGACAAAATTCATTCAAAAATTAAACACAAAATAAATCAAAATTTACAAGGTCACTTGACATAATTTTACACACACACACACACAAAAGTGCTCATTAGGTGACCCCTAGATAACACATGGCATTCCTAGGTTGTTGGCCTTCTCCATTCCTCAATTTGGTATTTTATATATTTTTATTTGAATTTATATATTCGTCACCTACACACTTCAAACAAACGTCATACCACACAACAAAATATGCGTTCATATATAACCATGTGAAAATGAACTAAACCCCATCATAGACTTAAAAACAACTCATCATATAATCTGCAATCAAAATCAATAATTAAAATGACATTTCTATTTCATTATGGACATCTACATATATGATTTAATTGGTAGATTTAAAACTTTTAATTGTGTCTCATAAATAAATTTAACTCATACATCTATAGATATCATGATAATTCTATCCATAATCAAACATGTAACATACACATAGAATTTTGATCATACACATATAATCCCTACAAGGTTAGTTCAATAAATCAAATAATCATATAAATGTGATAAAATTATCCCTGCATGGTTAGTGAAATAAAACAAGTAGGCCATACTGGTATAAAATGTCTATGACACTCTGTGCCTCAAATCATATAACTCATAATGTCTATCATCCAAGTCATCTAGTGTACTGAAAGTCAAAATCATATACATATACAATGAAACAAAAATGAAAGGCTATCGGGTGAGTAGTAAGTAGTGTGTAAAGGGGATGGGAACTACAAGAAATTTGGTATTCACGGAGTTTTTCACAAAGTTGTCAAAAAATGTATGGAGTCCACAAGTAAAAGTCATGATACACCGAGGAGAGTACCATTAGGAAACACACGGAAAAGGAAATAAATTTGGAAAGCGACTAAGGATGGAAGCCACGCAACACTATCCTAGTGTTCCATGGGCTTCCCAATTGTAGAGTTCCATGGAGTTAATCTCAATGCCATACAACGAAGGAACATAGTCACACATAAAGTGCCACACAAGAAGAAGATAAGACCCTTGTGGTATAGCGGGAGTGATAAATGAATAAGTGAAGGAATTATTAAAGCCACAAAAGAAGATACAAAATATTTAAATGACGTAAAACAAATTAAAAATCCATGGAATGTTGTCAAAGCTGCACAAAAAATAAACTCCAAGTAATGAAGGTAAAAAAGGGTATTTTCATGTATTATAGGGTATTAAATGATTATGGGCATCATCTAAAGTGTGTCAAGGCATGGAAACCATGGCAAAAATTTGAATTATGCAGATTTCTCATAGGAGATGTGCCTAATTTGAAATCAAATGCTCAACCACTTCACCAACCAAAATTCAATGAAGTATGGGTGTTATCTTCCATCTCCTGTAAATTTGATGATGTGGAAAATGATCCCATTAGAGCTTCTATGTGTTTCCAAAAATTGATTGGTGTTTGATGGGTGGTTGGTGTGAAGACTTCAATCATATCTCTCTTATCCATCTCTTTATTCTTGTCCCATTTTATATAAATATGGGGCTCATTCTCATTAAAAATAGATCTCTCTTTTGTTGTAATGACACCATGTCAAAATGGTGACCGAATTATCATGATTCGTAGACCTCAGATTTGGTCTATGTAGTGCCCACATTTTTTTTATAGCTCCAATTATCTGTTGGTTCCTTTATGCATAAACATGTTTTGATTGAGACTCTAATAGATTTTGGACATTTTTCTATATTTCTTACGATGTTGATGACACTAACAGGGGTACATGATAGTGAGATTTATTGGTTAGATATTGATTTCTTGTGGTTGATTTGATTAATGATATAGTTTTATGGATTTAATAATGGTAATCTCATGCTAGCCTAAGTGTATGTCGTTGTAATTTTATCTGTGGATGATTCATGGCGAACTATGTGTATAATTGTATGCATTGCACTATCAATTGTATAATGATGTTAGGACATTATAAGTTTGATTAATTTTGTGATGAGTAGATGATGTTTATTATATTGGACAAATGCGGTTAATGTGTGCAATGAGTGTGCAGGTGACAGGTATAGGAGAGCATGGGTTTTGGGAGGCTATGCAATTGTGCCGAACGGCCCACGGGCTGAGTTCTAACCATGCTAAATGTTTGAGGCCTTAGAATATGTGTATTAATTGGGATCCATGGGTGAACCCTCAATTGTAATGTATTTATGTCTTGTAAAATTAATTATGTTTAGGGTGTGTTTTATTAAGTAAACTAGTTTAGGGGTTTAATGATCTCATCTTAATTTAAGTGATGGTTTTGGGTAAGTGTGTGTGTGTGTGTGTTGGTAGAAGGGATTGGGGACCACATATGAACCTTAGGTGGACCCCACACCCTCTACCCTTGTGCCTAAGTATGCCAAACCCGAAATTGGGTTATTTTAGACATTTTTAGGGACCCCTTTTGAGTTTGAGAGTTCCCTTAGCATGAAAATGGGCCCTTGGACCCTACCTAATAGGTAGGGGGGCTTATTTCCAAGGTTTGGAGGGAGTTTCCCTCCCATTTTTCCCTCCTTAGTCACCATCTATGTAAGATGGTTGATTTGTGTGTAATTGTTAAAAGTTGCTCTACTTTGTTTTATTTCCATTTTTAGTATTTTGGGTGATAAGGGCTAAAAGGTGAGTTTACTTTTACTTATTTGGTTTTTGGAATCTTTGACTCATGGGAGGAGAGGGGGTGACACTTGTCACCTTCCCATTGGTGAGGAAACTTTTGGGTTCCTCTTCTTATTCTTCCTCATGTGGAAGGAAGGGGTCTTCTTTGCTCATTTTTTTGGAGAACTTGGAGAATTTTGGGAGCTTGGAAGTTTGCTTGGACAAAGGAAAAATCTTAGAGTCTTGGAAAGCATTGTAGAGGTAGGATTCTTAATCCTTTTCTTTCCTAGTTGTGCTTATCTTGTTAACTATGCATTGGTCAATAAAATGATGTGTGTGAAATGATGTGTTGTAAAGTTGTATGGAGAATGTAGTTTGTTTTTGTTACTTTGTATTTTTGTTTTGTTTTCTCTCCACCATCATTTGGATTGATGGTTTTTGGAGAATGTAGGGGAAGAGAGAGGGATTTCCCTCTCAAACCTCATGGTTGTTGGTCAAGCCATGAAGGTCCCTTCTCATCCCCTCATATGGTTTGAGGTGGGAGAAAGGTTCATATGGATTGAACCTTTCCCCATTCTTGGTGAGGAAACCCCTTTTGGGTTTGAAAATCCTCCCAAGAAGGATTTCTTTGACATAAATGAGGAATAAGGAGGATGAATGATTAGGAGGAATAAGGAGTTTTGTAAACATGCTTTTGTTGGTGTTCCTATGGTTGGACACCTTTGCTTTGGGCATCCTATTTCTTCTCTTCCCCCTTTGTGAGGTTGACCTTGTTCTCCTCATGTTGTTGTTTTACCATGTGTAGTATGTCTAAGTGTTTAAATGGTCCTATGTATTTCTTGTTGTGTTTTATCCCCATTATACTTGTGCACATTGTGGAAGTTTGTTCCTCTCTCCCATGGGCTTGGGGGAGGCTAGCATGGCTTCCAACCATGGAAAGGCATGTGATGATGCCTATTGGTTGGGTGGTAAACAAGCCTTGTCTCTTATTTCAGCATCCTTGGAAGAACATTCAAGTTTGGAGATAGTTGGAGCCTCCTTGCCATCTTGGTCCTCTTGGTCATCTTCATCTTTTGAGGACATTACTTTCATTTTATCTCTTCAAATGTGGCTTTGTGAAGCCTTACCTTCTTGTAAATACCTATTTTTGTACTTGATGCTACTTGTAAACTTAATTCATTTGCTAATTATTTTTTCCTTCATTATTGCAAGAATCTTGTAATATTATCATATTGAAATCATATTGAAATCATGAGCTCTTTTATTTCAATGTCTTCATTTGGAGGCCTTGTTTGTTTATAAATCTACAATAATATAGCTATGCATCATACATTAAATCTGAAGTATTTAGTTGTGTTTTACCTTTTAAAAGTTTTATAAAAAAATGAAATGGCATATGTATACTTTTTGAAAATAAATCTTAATTTTATATGTTAAACATTCTTTTAAATATGTAATTTTTATGGCATTACATTTTGGTATCAGAGCGTGATTCAAACACACAGACTCTTTGGGTAATTTCTGTTTTAGTTATCTTATTGCTTTGTTTATTTTTTTTTGAGATACTATGTAGTTATTTCACTTAAAGGAAAGTTAGTGTTCATGGAGTTGTAGGATTTATTGAAATGATTATATTAGCTGATTTATAATAGTTTATCTTGCAGTTTGGTAGTATTAAACAAGGAAATGAAATCATATTATATATATATATATAACAAAAAAAAATAAAATAATATCTTGATTTAGTTACTGAGTATTAAAACAAGCAAATATTATACACATTATATAATATATATATATAGTTGTTTTTATATTAAAAAGTAAATAAATAAAATAAAATAAATAATAGTAATAAATAAAATGAAAATTTAGTGTTAAAACGTATTAGTTTTTAAACAAAACAAAACAAAATAAAATAAAATAAAACAAAAAAATAAACAAATTTTGTTTTGGGGGCCAAACCCCCCCAACCCCCCCACTCACAGTCTACACCCCCTGCCCCTCCCTACCGACCTCCTTGCGCGCCTCCCCCTGCTCCACCTTGCTGCCCCACTCCCACGTTGTCCCCCTACCCACCTGCGCACCCACTCTGTGCTGCTCCCGTGTCCCCACTCCCACCCTATCCCCTATCCGCGGCTCCGCCCCCTTGCCACCACTTTTCCTCTCCTAATGGCCGCCACTTTGTTCCTCTCCTAATGGCCACCACTCCTCCCAATGGCCACCCCCTCAACTGCGATGTTCTCCCCTTTCTCCATGCACAACCCTCTCTCCCATAAACAAATGCCTTTATATATATATATATATCAAAACTAGAGTTCTCTTCAACAAGTTTCACAAAAGAAAAATACATGGATTTCACAAAAAGAGAAGAAAATACATGGATGTATGGATTTCACAAAATAAAAATACATAAGATTAAACAAGTTTCCATAGTTCCTCCTCAACCTGCACCTGTAATAACAACACAAAACAAATGAGAAAAGAATAGAGGGGGAAAAGAAAACATAGAGAGATTTAGGGCAACTTTAGGGTGGATTTGAAATCAAGGGCCAAGATTGGATTTGATCCTAGGGCTCTCCTTCAACCCTACTTTTCTTTAAAACATGACATGTTAATGGGTTTGGAAAATAAATTAAGAGGGGTGTGTGGGTAGACTAGATTAAAAGGGGGAAAACAAATTAAATTTAAAGGGTGTGTAGGGAAAATTAATAAAAAGGGGGAAGACTATTTATTTTCTAGGGGTGTAGATTTTCCAATTATGACCCTAGGAGCTTAATAGAGTAAAGTAATTGAATTATTGTTGGGATAGTGTTAATTTATTTTGAGAAAATTAATAATTAATATAAATTAATTATTAACAGGAAGGGGCATTACATCTGGTGTTACATTATATAATAATAATAATAATAATAATTAAAAAAATGTTTTCCACAACTCTTAAAAAAGGGGGTTTATAATTTTTTTTGTTTATTTATGTTATTTTGTTTTACCTCGGGTTCAGGATGGCACCCAAGAGGGACAGTTGGCTAGAGGCTTGGAATGTAGCGCACCTACGCGGGAGCCGCCAACACTTTATTAAACTCAATCAATCAACCATTACGAGAGAATGGGCTGCAATATTTATAGATATTGCACAGCCAAATACATACGGGAGAATAAGTTGCACAGGTGCAACCAAATGCCAGAATAAATAAGCTTCCAATAACATCCGGGAAGCAGGAAATGAATAGATACAAATATATTGTTTACAACAATATAACAGTATGAAATAAAAGACAAATATGGTTGATTAACCATATAACCAAATAACAATTATTATTTAATTAATAAAATTAAATAATTTAAACTATGCATAATTAATATTAGGATAATAATATTTAATCCTAACATTCCCCCCCTTAATTGTGCATTGTCTGAAGAGATGAGGAGAGAAATGCTCTGAACAACTCGAACTTGTCACGTGCTAGTGACTTTGTGAAAATATCTACTCGTTGTTCAGCCGTTGGACAAAAGCGAGAAATTTGGATGTTGTGCTTGACACATGTTCACGTATGAAATGAACCTGAACTTCAATGTGCTTTGTTCTCTCGTGAAAAACTGGATTGCGAACAAGTTTGAGAACACCTTCATTGTCAACATACATGGTAGTAGGTTTGTCCTGTGGTATTCCAAGTCCTTCTAGTATGCGACGTAGCCAAATCGCTTCACGAGACGGCTTCTCTGCGAGCGATACTCGGCCTATGGAAGAAGCGAGAAACAAAGTGTTGTTTCTTACTTCCCCATGATATTGGTCAGATCCCATAAAGAATACAAATCAGGAAGTGGATTTTCTATCATCAATGTTACCTGCGCATGATCGAATCCGAATATCCGTCAAGAAGAAGTTTTCATTCTTCTTGTATTCTAGACCAAGATCACTTGATCCTTTGAGATATCTCAAAATGCGCTTTGCTGCTTTCAATGACAAATTTTGGGTTCTCTGCATGAACTGGATAGATAGCTCAACTGCAAAGTTGATATCGGTCTAGTGTAGGTCGAGGTAAATGAGACTCCCAATCAGTTGCCGATAGAGAGTGGCACTTACCTCAGGAGATGGATCTGAATGAGATAACTGTAATCTGTTCTCCATAGGTGTAGCAATTGGTGTGCAATCCATCATCCTAAACTTCTCGAGCGTTGTCTTGGTATATTTCATCTGAGAAACAAAGATGTGATTCTCTTTCTGCCATACTTCTAGTCCAAGACAGTAGTGCATAAGCCCGAGATCTGTCATGTCGAATGATCACTTAAGATCTTTCTTCGTTTCATCAATCATCTTCACTGAACTGCCAGTGATGACTAGATCATCGACATAAACTACAACAATCACCATCTCCCCCCCTTGCTTTTTGAGGTAGAGATTGGGATCGTATGGATTTCTGACGAATCCATGTTGTACGAGATGCTCATCAATCTTGATGTACCATGCCGGGGTGCTGTTTGAGGCCATACAAAGATTTCCTGAGTCTGCATACCTTTTCTTCTTGACCAGGTACAACATATCCCTCAGGTTGAGTCATGTAGACTTCTTCTTGTAAATCTCCATTCAGGAAGGCACTTTTTACGTCCATTTGGTGAACTTTCCATCCAAACTGTGCAGCTAGAGCAAAGATCATCCTGATCGTTTTGATCTTAGCTATGGGAGCAAATGTCTCCTCATAGTCAATGCCTTCTTTTTGTGCGTACCCCTTTGCTACAAGTCTTGCTTTGCACTTGTCCATTGTCCCATCTGCTTTGTACTTAGTTTTGAATATCCATCTGCATCTAATGGGTTTCTTCCCTGGTGGAAGATCAACAAGCTGCCAAGTGTTATTCTTCATCATTGATTGATATTCAGAATCCATGGCATCTTTCAAGCTTTTAAGTTGTAGGGCTTCTGGGTGTAGAGGGCTCGTCGATTCAATAACTCTACTCATCAAAGCAAAGTTAACTTCTTCTCTTGCTTTCTTTGTGAGTCAGTGGTCCAGGGGTGGATGTATCGGTGGAGCATCCAATCTTGCATCTCGTAATGTACTTGTACACCATTTAGGCATACGTTGACTGTTCCCATGGGTTGTGGTTCTATTTGATCAACACCATCATCCCCATCATCACTTTCATATTACGAGAGGAACATTAGCTTCAATTTTTACAACGGGTGAAAAATCTACATCTTGCGAGTCGGAGGAGGAGTCTCTGCTTCCTTCTTCTGAAAAACTCAACATCTCTGCTTGTGTAGACTTTTACGGTCTTAGGATCCATCAATCTATACCCAAGAGTCTCTTCTTGTATCCAATGAAGATGAGATTTTGTGACTTCATGTCAATTTCTTTACATTACTGTTTGGGTATATGTGCATCTTTGGCTTTGCACCCGAATACTCTGAGGTGTGCAATGGATGGTTTCCTTTTTGACCATGCTTCTTGTGGTGTAATTCCATCAAGAGCAGTTGTGGGCACTCTGTTTAACAAATACACTGTTGTTTTTGCTGCTTCTGCCCAAAATGTCTTTGCAAGTCGGAATCATCGATCATGCATCGCACCATTTCCATGATAGTACGATTTCTTCTCTCAACAACACCATTTTTTGTGGTGTGTGTGGAGGAGGCATTTGTCGACGAATCCCGTGAGTTTGTAGGTAGTCTCTGAACTCATCACTGGTGAATTCCCCCCCTCGATCTGAGCGGAGAGTTCTGATGTGATGACCAGTTTCTTTCTCAACTGCAACTTTGAACTTTTTGAATGTTTCAAAGGCTTCACTTTTCTTGCGAAGACAAAAAATCCACATTTTTCGTGAATAGTCGTCAACACAAAGCATGAAGTACTGGAACCCTGAATGACTTGGCTGCATCGGACCGCACAGATCGGTATGAACCAGGTCAAGTTTACCATGAGCTCGAAAAGTACTCTTTTGGAATGAAACTCTGTGTTGTTTTCCTGCTAAGCAGTGAGGACACTTATCTGTATCCTTCTGAAGAGATGGTAGCCCATGTACCATATTACACCGGTGAAGTGTTTTGAGATATTTGAAACTTACATGACCAAATCTCCGATGCCACAACTAGGCTGAGGTGGAGTTTTTAGCCACAAGTGCTTGATCATTTTTGTGAATGAAATCAAGTTGAAACATTCGTCCCACATTTGAGGCTTTTGCAATTATTTTCGAGCCTCTGGATTTATCTCGAATCAAACACATTTTCTTGCCGGATTGACTATCAAAGTCAATTTTCAGGTTGTGATCTAGGAGTTGACTGACCGAAAGAAGATTCTTTGTCAACCCAGGGACATATAGAACATCTGATAGTCTGCATTTGCGTGAACCAAGGGGTAGAGAAATGTTTCCAATCCCCTGAACTGTATATGAAGAATCATCTCCCAACGAAACATGATTTTTCGATGGCGTGTCCCTCATTGAAATAAACCAGTCTCTGTGGCCGGTCATGTGTCGAGTGGCTCCCGAATCAACATACTAGACATCACTAGATGACGTGGATGGTTCACTTGATCGAGCAGTGAACAAGAAGTCTTCATTGTTTGACTGTTCTTGTTGCTCAGCAATATTACCTTGCTGGTGGGGTCTTCTTTTCTAGTTCCCCTTTTTCTGCCCATGATAGTTGTTTGAATGTCCCTTGTAAGATTGTTGTTGTTGTGGTCCAGAATTGCTTGATGAACCTTTCTTATAAGTGTTATACCAACAATCTTGTAAGTCATGTCCTCTTTTGCAAATTGGACATCACTTCTTCTGTTGATTGTCCCCATGATCTTGATTGTGATGTGGGGACTTCTGATAGGATTTAGGTTTTCCTTTACCTTTTCCTTTCCATTTTTGATGTGAAGATAAAGTACTGCTCCTCTTCATCATCCTTGTTGTGCATTGCTTCCTCTTGTTGCAGTAGGTTTACTAGCTTGTCAAAACTAATTGTCGTATCTGACAAGTTTAGAGTTGTGATAAAAATGCGGTAAGAAGAAGGAGCTCTCTAGAATAACAATGGGAGCGAGAGATTCATCTTTGACCTCTTCTCCTAGGGCTAGAAGTGAAGCCCTCAACTCTGCAACTCTTCTTAGGAAGGCTTCAATTTTCTCATTCTACTTGAACTTCAATGTATGTAACTGACTCTGCAAATTGAGTATGACATTCTTGTTCTTGGCCTCATATATTGTGCTCAACTTATCCCATGCTTCTTTTGCTGATGTGGCATCTCGAATGTGGGCTTGCACATCGTCGGACACTCCAAACAAGATGATGAGTTTTGCTTTCTGATCTGCTCTATCAAATTGTCGTTGTTGTGTTGCATCAGTTGGTGATCTGGTTAGAGTACCAGTCACAACAGGCCAGATTTCTTCAAACTCAAGTTGTGTCTTTATTTTTGTCTTCCATGCAGCATAGTTGCTTCCTCTGAGCAATTGTGAATCGGAAGAAAAAATTTGGGGGCATTGGTGCCCATTTTGCGAGAGATCAGCGGGGTTTGGCTCTTATCACTCCGGGTATTAGGTCTCCCAATCTATATACCGTCGATCGATATACCGAACCTTTCTATATATGCCCTTCGATATACCCGTCGATGCGTGGAAGAAGCTCACCCTTTCTATATACCGGTAGTGCGTGAAAGAGGCGTTAACGTACGTGAAAGAATTCAATACGTGGTACCAAGACAGATCTTGATGGGGTGCATGTGCGATTATTGACGGCTCAAAGAAATATCCTCATACGCGCGCGTAACTTTGCTATATACTTGGATAATTTCTCGATCGGATTTATGTCTTTTGATCGTTCACGAGACGGATGGGATGGTTCATAGTGTGTGCCTTTGTGACCTTATTACTCCCCATCGATTTATAGGGACGATGCCAGAGACAGCGTTGTTGCAGCTATATTAGGATGTTAAGTGCGGTAGTAGTCGCGATGGCTTTACCGTAAGCACTTCCCGGAGAGCCTTTGTATATACCGAATGCTGCGAATGAGATCTAGGATCTCGTGAGTGTTACAGAACCAATTTTACTATTTTTATTACAATTCTGCCAGTTTCTGAGCAGTTACAAAGTTTTGCAGTTGACTATGGCAACCTGCAAATTAGTACAATATGCAGCAGTATACAATTTACATTCAAAAAACTGTACAATTTGAATGACAGGCAAAAAATTTCAGTTTCGGGGTCCTGGTGGCCTCCTGAGCCCAATACGACCCAAAATGCTAAAAATTGCAAAAAAATAGCTGAAAATGCAATTTTTAGATGGGTCTCCTTTTGCAAAAAATGTCTGGAATGAAAAAACAGACCAGATGGGAGAATTTTTTTTTTTACCCTAAATTAGGGATTTCTCCGCTAAATTTAGTTAGTTGTAACTAAATTCAAAAAAATCTGCTAAATTTAGTGAGTTCGCAAAAATTCGCCAAATGCAAAAGGTGAGTTTTGAGTGTTGTTGGTGGGATTTGACCTGGACCTCTCACTCCCAAAGCGCATGCACTAACCTTGACTTGGCCACTTGGGGCGCTTGAGTATGAAAGGAAGAAACTTGTATTTATTGACAAGTAAAATCGACTTACCTCTTTAAAAATGGATGACTTGTAGAGGCTCCACGTGGCGCATGCTGGTGAAGGCGGATTTAGGGTTTGTTTTGCTTGAAAAGCTGGATCAACAAATGCCTCCTTTTTTTTTTTTTTTTGTTTGCCTTTGTATGGCCGCCCTCCTTCTTTTCCCATTTTGCTGCCTAAAGCTTTCCACGCACTTTTTTTGATTCTTTTTCGTTGTTTTTTTTTTTGTCTCGGGTTTGTCTGCATGGAGAGTGGAGAAGCTTGAGGAGGATCAGATGTAGTTTGGTCGCTTTTTTTTCCTTGGCCGCGTTTTTTGTTGTTTTTTCCTTTATGCAGTGTGTGATAGACACATGAGTCGCGGGGGGACTTTTTGAGGAAGCCCTTGTTTTTTATTTGTTTTTCTTGCTTTTAAGCTTTGCACGCCTCCTTGCATTTTTTTCTATGTAGGCCACTTCATTCACCATGTTGGGTGTGGTTTTGCGGGAGGGATTGGAGCGAGCGCAGACTTTTTTGTTTTCTTTGCTTGACTTGAGCGAACGCGTTCAAGACTTATGCTTTCTTGTGGAGATCACCAATGTGGATGGCGAGGCCGGACTTAGAGCACGAATCGGAACAAGCCACGAGGCCGAGACTATGGTGAGTAGATTTCCCCGACATTTGCTCCTTTCTTGTGGGGACGACCTTATGCTTTGCCTCATTAGCTCTACAAATCTAGAGTCATCGAGGAGAGAATTTGGTATGATATGAATTTGGCACAAATACCTCAAACAACATGACATGCTACTTGTATTTGTCACTAAATGCACCTCTACGAATTAGAGGAGAACCCCTGGTTGGGGAATTTTCTTTTTTAAAAAAATATATAGAATTGTAGCTAATTTTGCACAGTGCTTTGAGTGCACGGTCAAAAAAATTTTTTGCCTTCAAGCACTGGAAGGAGCAGGAGGATGTGGGGAGGCGGGGATGGGGTGGGAGTTTGCGGGAGGCGCACGGGCTCTCAAATGCTGCAAACACGTCTCGAATCTCTCTCTCTCTCTGCTCTCACTTCCACACCTCTACGAGGTCTAGATTCTCGCTCTGGTACCAAATGATGATTGAAAAACAGGGACGGAAGCTTGACCACTTTTATTAAACTCAATCAATCAACCATTACAGAGAATGGGCTGCAATATTTATAGATATTGCACAGCCAAATACATACGGGAGAATAAGTTGCACAGGTGCAACCAAATGCCAGAATGAATAAGCTTCCAATAACATTGGGAAGCAGGAAATGAATAGATACAAATATATTGTTTACAACAATATAACAGTATGAAATAAAAGACAAATATGGTTGATTAACCATATAACCAAATAACAATTATTATTTAATTAATAAAATTAAATAATTTAAACTATGCATAATTAATATTAGGATAATAATATTTAATCCTAACGGAGAGAGAGGAGAACACATAGTTGGAAGATGAGGAGTTGATTGACGAGCACACACATTGAGCCACCTAAGCACAATACCCCAAGACGAGAGAGCTCACGCAGCCCTTCCATCCTTGGCGAGAGGATGGACTCGTTTCATCACACCCGATCACACAACCTCGAGGGACCATTTGGAGATAGGTGACCCCTTTCACCTGTTAGACAACATCGCGGGATCAAGGCACGGGAAGTCTGATTTAAGACCTATTGGTGTCGAATCGCAGCACCCCTGGGACTCTGCAACGTGATCGGTTGAGACTCTCAGTGCGATTGCACAACATGGAGCTTTTCCCAAGTGTGGGACCTTGCGAAATCGGAAAAGCTCTCCGGATGAAGGCCGGCTCCTATTCCTCTGTTCAGATGCACCAATAAAATGCAGAGGGTTTACCAAAAACCTAATCTAACTTGCCAAGGAGACAGGGTAGAGAATGCATAAAAATAAAACCTAAACTACGGAGGTGATGCACCGAGGAATGAAGAACATATGTTTTGCCAATAAACACAAACCATAGAAATGCAATGCAATATCATGCACGGATAAACATATTCACAGTGAAAGATCAGGAGGATGCAAAATGAAACACATAGAGGGTTGAGAAACATCCACAGTCATGCATTTATTTGCTCCGAAGGTTTGATACAATACACTGCAAAAATGCCAATAGGCAAAGGTTGCATTACAGTTTCAAATGGGAGGTTTGAGCTCCACAACTCCACCTGCCAAAGAGAAGAAGGGAGGGGCCAAAACAAGAATGTCCAACCTTGAGAAAAAGCCCATCCTTTACAATTTATAGAAGGGAAAGAGATGGAGAAGTGAGAAAATCGAGATTTTCTCAACCACCTCCAAGACTGCGCCTAACTCCATTCATCATGGCGGTAGGTAAGAACCTCAACGACCAAAAAATGGTGAACTGTCATATTTCCCGCATCAGGCCCATTCTAGTCGGGTTCGGGACTCTCTTACATCCGCATCGGGCTTGGAGGACACCGCGGCATGTGTTTGATGTTCGTGCTTTCCCGAAACCCGCATCCGCCGCTATTACCAAATTTCCTTTGTTTTCGGGTTCGGGGGTGTAACTTGCATATGCATCGGGTTTGGGAGGTGGCGCAACATGTTTTCCCCCATGCTTTTCCAACTTGTTTCGCCTGACCCGGAAACCCGATTTCCCTTTGCTGTCGGGTTTGAAGACCTCCCGACATGTTCTTGCACCATGCTGTTCCGCCCCCGAAACCCGCCTTGCCTTGCGTCGGGATTTGCGACCCTTTCGACATGTATTCATTTCTCTTTGTGTCGGAGGTTTGGGAGGTCCTCTGACATGCTTTCCTGACTCCGCTCGTCCGACCTATTTTCCCAACCTGGAAACCTGATTTGCTTGCGTTTATCTATATTTACCCAGGGGGTAAATATATACAACAATTTGGCGAATCATGGGGTTACCTGCCTGCTAGGTAGAAGATCAATGGCCTTTTAGCAATCCATTGGGCATGGAGTCATAAGCAATAACCTGAAATTGATATGAAATTTGAAATTTCCTCTGAGCCACTTGAAACCCGTTGAACTTAGAGTTTTTCTCACCAAAATGCCACCGAAATGAACTGTGCCAGAGCAAAACCAGCAACACCAAAAACTATGTACAAAACTGAAAATCATACATGTCCCAAATGGAACATGCAGAGTGTGCACAAGCACTTCTTCTACTGAAAGAAAACCTACCTACTCTACTCTAACTGGAAGCAAAGGCAAACTAAACAAACCCCGCAATTTGGTTGTGCAAAATAGTTTCCTTTCTTCAAAATTGGCAGCCATGCAATTGATTTGGCACTGATCATGGCTGTTTGGATGGATGGAAAATCAACAAGAGGCTGGTCTTCTATCCAAATCATCAAGGTATCAACTGAAAAATCCAATACCTCTTTTAGTTGCTCTACATTTGGATTGGAGAGGTATGGCAGCTGATCCTTGGTACTTTGTAGCTCATCCTCATGCTCAGAAGCAAGCATGACTGGTTGTGGCTTCTCCTTTGGCTCCAATGAAGCCAAATACCTGATTGGGCAAGGTCTGATCCGTTTGATATGCCCATAGCTCTGATTTTCAACTCCAAAAATGGAGTCTTCTTGTAGACCCTCCTGAATGGATGATGTGGAAGAAATGGTGGAATCCTTCTGTCCTTTCTCTTCCTCCAATGAAGAACATGGAAGATTTAAATCTTCCAATTTTGATTCCAAAGGGCTGCTATAAGATGCAGGCTGCTGCAAATGAATGTTCTCCTTCATGACAGCAGGCTCTAGTGTTTGGAATGTGGATGATGAAAGAGAGAATGGTGGAAACTCAACCGGCTCTTCTCCATCAAAACAGTCCTCCAAATCTGACAGGTAAACTGCCTCATTGCTGTCCTGCTGCTCGTGTTCAACTTCTCCCATGGTGTCCTCTTGATCTGCAACTTGACCACCATGGTTTCCTTCACTCTCCAATATTGAGTTTGAGAGATCAAACTCCTCTTCAGTACTATAACTTGGGAGAGGTGAAGTAGAAAGAAGAACTGAAGGTTCTCCTGTAGCCTGCTTTGTGCTCAAACCCCTTGGATCTGCACTTTTCTCCTCCACAACTAGGATGTGCTCCTCTTCTTTTGCCTTTGGAGCAGCTTCTCCCGCCTCTACTACTTGAAGGCAATCTTGCTCTTGATATAACTCTTCCTCTAGCACGAAGTTTGTCAAGTCAAACTCTTCAGTCTGCTGCTCTAGAGGAAAAGTTGGGGCTGCAAGATCTCCTTCAGAGTTTTCTTCCTCCATGGCTGATTGTGCAACTTGAATTAGATCAGCATTCCCTTCAAATAGAGTGTCAACATGGACACTACATTCTGAGCAAGCTGATTGCTGATCTGCTCCTTCGTTTTGCTCTTCTTCTGCCGCAACAAAATCAGTCCTGGCCACCATGGTTTCTACCTTAGCCTCTTCGTAGGCTTTACCAGCAGAGGGATCTTCTCAATTCCAAATTTAAGAGCCAAACTTACTAAGCTCTTAATCATTTCTTCTTTTCTTGGCTCTTCCTCTTGCTGTCCTTGATGACTGATTTTTGCAATTTCTTCTTCCCCACATGGAATTGGGAATGCAAGAGGAGGGATGGGTTGAAACTCAACTGATTTTACAATTTTTTGTGGTGGTGGAGGCGGTGAAACCTCTTGTTTCTTTGGAGGGGTATTTTATTAGCTTTCATGGACGGGATGACTGTTTGGAAGGGAAAAGGAAAGAAGAATCGAGATGAGGTGGAAAACTAGGGGGTGGAGAAATGGATTCAACACTTGGGACAACAGATGGAGAGTTTGAAACTTGACACTGCTGAAATGGGACAGCTTGGGAAAGAGGAAACAGAAAGGCATGAGATGGTGTGCTTACCCATTGACAAGGTTGTTGAATACTCCTCTCATACACCTCAATTCCTTCGATCCACTTTGCAAGCAAAGGCAACATTGCAATCATGAAGTCAAGTTTTTCCTGAGGGCTGTAATGCCTTGGAAAAGGTCCCACCCATGGACATGGTGCTCCACAACCGATTCCAAATGCTTTCATTTGTGCCTGAGCCCTAGATTGCACCATGTTTACCTCCATCTTTTGGATTTTCTCCAACAAACCAGCATCTTGCATCTGATTGTTCTCATTATATGCATACCCTTGCTCACGGAAAGCTCCATTGCCAAACTGACTTTGGCATTGCTGCTCATATGAGTATGCATGTTGATCTTGAACTTGTTCAAAATGCTGATTTGGAGGATTTGCAAAACGTGTTGGAGGTGTGATATACTGCTGTTGTTGGAAATGTGAATTCCATGATGGAAATGAAGTCATGGTTGCACAACTTCATGGAATGGAAAAGAATGAAAGAGATGGAAGGAAAGATGGATGGAAATGGATGGAAACGGGTCTGCAACTCAGAGAAATGGGTTGCTGATCAGATGGAATCGCCAGATGTGTTTTCGAATATGCCTCTAAAGGCTGGATTTCACCAAGTTACACACCAAACTTGACAATATCGAAATCGAGATTAAAAATTTGAAGGGCCCGGAGGATGAAGTCTTCAATTCGGAACTCATGTCATGCGATGCAGCTCACAGAACCCGAATCACCATGGTCGGAACTCGGGACATGTTCGACATCCCTCAAAACCCGAAATGACTGCTGCTGCGTATAGGATCATGCAATCCGCCCCTAAAACCTGAAAACACTGTTGGGTCTGTTTTGATGCTTTCGAACCTCGAAAACCCGAAAAGCTGCTTTGATGCTCTCGGACCCCGAAAACCCGAAATCCCAAAAAACATGAAATTTTGAAAATCAAAATCTCAAAAAACCAAAGATACCCTTTTGAATATTTCCCTCAGATCTACCAACTGGTGAATTTTTACCTGTTTTGAGCAAGATAAACCCTTGAAAATTGATTTCGGAGTTCAGGCTAGGAGGTGCAAAATCGAAATTTTAAAACTTGTAATTTCTCAGTCTGAATTCTGTGAAAACTCCTTCAAATTTTGTCGAATGACCTCTTGGTCCCACAGGCGTGTGCGAAGCTGTTGGTGTCAAATCGCAGCACCCCTGGGACTCTGCAACGTGATCGGTTGAGACTCTCAGTGCGATTGCATAACATGGAGCTTTTCCCAAGTGTGGGACCTTGCGAAATCGGAAAAGCTCTCCGGATGAAGGCCGGCTCCTATTCCTCTGTTCAGATACACCAATAAAATGCAGAGGGTTTACCAAAAACCTAATCTAACTTGCCAAGGAGACAGGGTAGAGAATTCATAAAAAATAAAACATAAACTATGAAGGTGATGCACCGAGGAATGAAGAACATATGTTTTGCCAATAAACACAAACCATAGAAATGTAATGCAATATCATGCACGGATAAACATATTCACAGTGAAATATCAGGAGGATGCAAAATGAAACACATAGAGGGTTGAGAAACATCCACAGTCATGCATTTATTTGCTCCGAAGGTTTGATACAATACACTGCAAAAATGCCAATAGGCAAAGGTTGCATTACAGTTTCAAATGGGAGGTTTGAGCTCCACAATTCCACGCCAAAGAGAAGAAAGGAGGGGCCAAAAAAGAATGTCCAACCTTGAGAAAAAGCCCATCATTTACAATTTATAGAAGGGAAAGAGATGGAGAAGTGAGAAAATCTTGATTTGCTCAACCACCTCCAAGACTGTGCCTAACTCCATTCATCATGGCGGTAGGTAAGAACCTCAACGACCAAAAAATGGCAAACTATCATATTTCCCACGTCAGGTCCATTCTAGTCGGGTTCGGGACTCTCTTCTACATCCGCATCGGGCTTGGAGGACACCGCGGCATGTGTTTGATGTTCGTGCTTTCCCGAAACCCGCATCCGCCGCTATTACCAAATTTCCTTTGTTTTCGGGTTCGGGGGTGTAACTTGCATATGCATCGGGTTTGGGAGGTGCAACATGTTTTCCCCCCATGCTTTTCCGACTTGTTCGCCCGACCCGGAAACCTGATTTCCCTTTGCTGTCGGGTTTTGAAGACCCCCCGACATGTTCTTGCACCATGTTGTTCCCCCCCGAAACCCACCTTGCCTTGCGTCGGGATTTGCGACCCTTCCGACATGTATTCATTTCCCTTTGTGTCGGGTTTGGGAGGTCCTCGACATGCTTTCTGACTTGCTCGCCCGACCTGTTTTCCCGACTTAGAAACCCGATTTGCTTGCGTTTATCTATATTTACCCGGGGGGTAAATATATACAACAACACCTTCTTCACCTTCAACCACCTACTTTTCTTGGTTTGACAAAAGGCTTTGGGGTAGAGTCCTGGCTCCTTAGCTTGGATAACTACTTTGGCATGCACTCTCATGAGAGAAATGTCAAAGCTAGGTTCACCATACACCTCCTCCGAGACATAACAAGTGTTTGGTGGAGGAATGAGGAGCAGAAGCTCCATTTGACTCGAGATACAGTGACCTAGGAGTTGTTCAAGGAGTGGTTCAGGCCCGCGTATATGTCCGAGCATTTTGTGAAGAAGAGGATCGATGAGTTTCATGACTTACAATAGGGATCTAACACAGTGGCGCAAAGTATGTGAGTAGGTTATTAGATCTCTTGCAGTATGTAGACTACCTACAAGATGAGAAATTACTAGTAAACAGGTTCATTCGGGGCCTGAATGCAGATATAGCAGGAGTTGTTAGGATGTTATCTCCTCCCACGCGTGAGAAGGCCGTTGAGAAGGCCTACTTAGCTGAGGAGAATAGGAACAAGGCATAGGAACACTGGGATAGAAACAAGAACAAGTTCCGGGATAGGATACGGGCCTTTCAGAGTCAGAGGGCATGGGGTGCAGTACCACCCCCTAGAGGAGGATTCTGGTCTTCTCCAGTAGCATCAAGAGCTCCACCGCACCCACCACAACAGACACAACATCAGGGACATCAGCATCAGAGGGGTAGATAGACTCGAGCTTTGAGCTTTCAAGTAAAGCAGATCTAGAGGTTGTTTTGGTGGATCTAGGGCCGAGGAGGCCGGTACTCATCACTCACGGCTAGCCCACTCGCAGAAGTTTGCTAGGGTTGGACCCGCAGTTCGGTTGCTAGAGTACGGGGGGACCCCATCTCAGAGGGGTACATGAGGATGTTTTATTTGTGGGGATCTATACCATTATGTGCGTATGTGTTTGCATAAGCCCACTACTATGGATATGTAGAGAGCTCCTAGATCCGAGCAGATAGTGGGTGACATGGGACGCGCCCATCATGTATATGCAGCGGTTGACAACCCCCACGCTGAGCATCAGGCCACAATCATGAGAGGCAGTGTACTATCAGGGGTATTTTTGTCTCAGTACTTTTTGATTCAGGTGCTTCAGATTCTTTTGTATCTCCTTTTGTAGTAGACCAGTGTGGGCTAGTGGTGGCTAGGCAACCAGATAGTTGGCAGGTTGAGTTGGCCTTTGGGGCTAAACTCACCGTGGACTCATATGTGGAGAGTTTTGTACTTGATTTGGGAGTCTTCTCCACTACACTTGACCTCTGAGTTATTCCTTTAGGATCCTATCAGGTAGTGTTGGGTATGGATTGGCTCAAGCCAAGGTGGATTATAGAAAGAAGGTCATTGAGTGTCAAGATGATCTTGGTAGTGCAATTGTGATTTCAGGGATGCGAGACCTATTTCCTTACATATGATCTCAGCTAAGCAACTCAAGCAGAGCATGTGTAAGGGTTTTTAGTTGTTTGCTATCACTATCAGTGATCATTCGAATAGTACTCCAGAGCATTCACCCCTTGATGATCATGCAATTTTGAGGAGTATGCAGATGTGTTTCGGGAGAGCTTCGGGTTTCAAGATTCGATTAGAGGAGTTGTTAGAGAAGGGTCTCATTCAACCTAGTGTATCTCCTTAGGGAGCGCAAGTCATATTTGTGAAGAAGAAGGATGGTTCTCTCAGGCTTTGTGTATACTTCAGACAACTCAAAAAGTCACAATAAAGAACCATTACCCACTCCCTAGGATAGATGACTTGTTTGATTAGATGCGGGGAGCTAGAGTGTTCTCTAAAATCGATCTCAAGTCAGGGTATCATTAGTTGCACATATCAGATGTAGATATTCATAAGACAACTTTTCACACACATTATGGGCATTATGAGTTCACTGTTGTCCCCTTTGGTTTGACCAATGCCCCAAGCTGTCTTCATGAGCCTCATGAATGGAGTGTTCAGGACCTTCCTTGATCACTTTTTCATAGTGTTCCTTAATGTTATTTTGATATATTCTCATTCCAAGGAGTAACACGAGGAGCATTTGAGACAAGTGCTTTAGATTTTGAGAGAGCGAAGTTGTTTGGGAACTTAGAACAATGTAGCTTCTTTCATCGGATATTTGATACTTCGGGCACATTATTTCAAGAAAGAGTATCTCTGTAGATCCCTCTAAGATTTATGCTATCATGGATTGACCAGCACCCACATCGGTGGTCGAGGTGAGAAGATTCATGGGTTTAGTAGGGTATTACCGTAGGTTTGTGCGGGACTTATCTAGGATTTCTCATCATATTACTTCCCTTCAGAGGAAAGGAAAGAAGTTTGATTGGTCGAAAAAAAGTGTGAGTAGGCCTTTCGGTTGCTTTAGAAAAGGTTAACCACGGCACCTATCTTAGTAGTTCCAGACCCGACAGAGGATTTTTTTGTTTGCACTAATGCATCACTAGAGGGTTTGGGAGCAGTTCTTATGCAGGAGCATTGGGTGATTTCCTTTGAGTCGTGTAAGCTCAAAGACTATGAGCTTAACTATCCTACTCACGACTTGGAGCTTGTAGTGCAGTTGTTCATGCACTTGTGCATTGGTGACATTTCCTTTTGGGTAGACCTTTCATCTTGAGGATGGATCATCGTAGTTTACAACATATCTTCTCTCAGCCAAACCTCAACGCTCGTCAATGGTGTTGGATGGAGTTCCTTTGTGAGTATGACATGGAGGTACAATATATCAAAGGAAAGGAAAATGTTGTTGCAGATGCACTTAGTAGACGATGACATGTGCTTGCTTCATTGACACTGCAGTCAGATTTGAGAGGCAAGATACTTGAGCATCTTCCAGAGGACAGGTTTTATGAGGGTGCTAGGCAGATGTTGGATTCTTAGGGTTCTTTTGAGGGCAGATATTCAGGATGCATGTTAGAGTTTGATGGTTTGCTTCGGTTCCATAGGTGCATTTATGTGCCTAAGGCAGGTGATCTGTGTAGTTTCATCCTTACTGAGGCTCATCGAGCCCCATACGCAGCACATCCAAGAGTGAAGAAGATGCATGCTGATTTGAGAGAGTTATATTATTGGCGGGTCTTCGTCGGGACATAGCATATTTTGTAGCACGTTGTCTTGAGTGTCAGAGAGTCAAGGCAGAGCATTCTCATCCGTAGGACTCTTATACCCTCATGACATTCCCAAGTGGAAATGGGATGTGATCTCCATGGATTTCATAGTAGGACTTCCTATGTCCTCTTATCGTCATGATGCCATTATGGTCATTGTGGATAAGTTGACCAAGGTTGCGCATTTATCACCAACCAAGGTCACCTATAATGCACAAGCCATCACCAAAGTGTTTATGGAGGACATTGTTAGATTGCATGGGATCCCAAAGACGATCATCAATGATAGAGATACCATCTACACATTAGTTTTCTGGACTTCTTTTCAGGATGCTTTGGGTACACAGATTAATTTCAGTTTGGCATATCATCCAGAGACAGATGGGTAGACAGAGAGAGTTAATTAGGTTCTTGAGGACATGTTGAGGATGTATGTGATGGACCGAGAAGAAGAAGTGGGAAGATTATTTGCATTTAGTTGATTTTACCTACAACGATTATCATAGTTCCATTAGCATGGCTCCCTATCGGGCGTTATATGGTCGACCTTGTGAGGACACCCTTGAGTTGGGACAGTTGGATGACAGGATTATTCGAGACCATTGTATCTTTAGGATTTAGAGCAAAGTAGGTTGTTTTGATTAGACACGAGTGTCTTGAGCGAGCTAGAGCACGCCAAAAGGCGTATGCGACACCAAGAGGATTGATCATCACTTCTCGGTGGGTGAAAAAGTCTTCTTGAGGGTTCATCCTCATAAGGTTTTTAAGCTATCGCCTCATTTTTGGGGCCTTTTGATATCCTTGAGGTCATCAATCCAGTTACCTATCACCTAGCTTTTGCCACTATGCCTTGAACAGCCCACAATGTTTTTCATGTTTCTGTACTTTGTAGATATGTACCAGATGGTTCTCATGTTTTGGATTGGTCAGAATTACAGGTAGAGGATGGAGGGTAGTGGAGACTTGAGCCCATACACATACTGGAGCACCAGAGGTTGGCCCTTTGGGGTCAAGATTTGTACTAGGTTAGAGTGCAAAGTGGGACTAATATGACAAGTCATCGAGATACCTTGGAGGATGCTACACCACTAAGGGCTAGATATTCGTATCTCTTCTAATGACTTCTAGGAGAAAGTCTAATTCTAGGAGAGGGGGATGTAGTGCCCACATTTTTTTTATAGGTCCAATTATCTGTTGATTCTTTTATGCATAGACATGTTTTGATTGAGACTCTGATAGATTTTGGACATTTTTCTATGTTATCTTATCCTCATGGACATTATGGTATTTTGGGCACGTAGCGCCAATTGGACTAGATTCATATATTGATATATTTCTTGTGATGTTGATGACACTAACAAGGGTACATGATAGTGAGATTTATTGGTTAGATGTTGATTTCTTGTGGTCAATTTGATTAATGATATAGTTTTCTGGATTTAATAATGGTAATCTCATGCTAGCCTAAGTGTATGTTGTTGTAATTTTATCTGTGGATGATTCGTGGTGAACTATGTGTATAATTGTATGCATTGCACTATCAATTGTATAATGATGTTAGGAAATTATAAGTTTGATTAATTTTGTGATGAGTAGATGATGTTTATTGTATTGGACAGATGTGGTTAATGTGTGTAATGAGTGTGCAGGTGACAGGTATAGGAGAGCATGGGTTTTAGGGTGGGAAAAAATAAATATGAAATTTATATGCTAAAAATTCTATTAAATCTACAATTTTTATGGCATTACGGTCTATGCAATGTGTTTTCACATTTTTCCATGAATGTAATGGTATGTGCATCTTTTTATAAATAAAATATTGTGTTTTTGGCTCTTTTTTCCCCCATACTCGTGTTTATTTTGCATTTCCTTTTCATTCTTTCTACGGTATGTTGTGTGTGTTTTCTACTTGCAAGGTTTCCATTTTTATGTATTATAAATGGGTGGGAAGGGTTAGTGTTGGAAGTTTCGGGTCTATGGAACATTTGTTTTCCCTTCCCCTCTACATATTCTTACATTTATTCCCCTCATAGAGAGAGATCGACCCTCTTTTTGGTGCTATCACCATCCCTGTTAGTTTATGTTTTAATTTCTGCATATCTCTCTTTCTCTCTCTCATTGGTTCATTAGATGTATTAGTATAGGGGTTAGATTATAGGTAGTGTTATCATTAGGATAGATATGTAGAGTATTTCTACCTTCTTCAAAGGTCTGTCTCAAGCCGTAAGTCTCACACTTGGAGACAATCCCATGTTGGCCCAAAATTCTAGATCTCCCATGAAGCAGTGGGGTCAATTCCGAGCTAGAAAAGTTATAACATAAAGTCTCTTCCTTTGTTATGAGTTATACCAAAATTGGTAAGTTTGGTCCAAAATATAGTTCACTATGTCATAATACCATGGGAATGATGAGATTCATGGGATTATCAATATGACAAATACATTAATCGAGGAATTCTAGATTGATCGGTTCACTAGAGTCCAAGGGATTGTCATCACTAGTTGGAAATTATTTTCCCCTTGAATTACTTCTAGTTAAAGTAAGTAAGATCAAAATTGTTCATGAGTGTTATGAACCTACCATGTTTCTTAGATAAGGGTATATGGGTTAAGAAATTCTATAGCTACTCGAATTTGACTATGACCCTTGTCTCTTGATTACACATGTAATGTCTTGATTTTTGGTTGCATGGACCATGGACATACATTCTCTCCTACCCAATTATCTTTGGATTTTGTAATCAAGAAGTACACGACTAATGAAATAAATAACGCGTTCACTACCTTCATCATCTTTTACACCAACATACACACAATCGACATATTTGTGGCAATAGAATAAATAATTAAAATGCTACCAGACTTATGATGCATGAGAGTAGATGGAGAAAGGATGAATTTCTTCATTGATTCAAAGGTGTTGTGATATTATTCCATTAAAGTGTTGTAATAGGTATTCTTTAATAGATAGTTGATGGGATGTACGATGTAGGTGAGCTCATGAACAAGTATTCGGTTTTCCCAAAGCTTTCCTAGGAAATATATGATGCTAGACTCATCCATATGTGGTTCATATTAAGTATTTCATGAATTGTTGTAGGTTCGATGTCAACTCCTCATGAGGAAATGATGTAACCTAATACCTTTCCTCACGTGTCTTTGAAAACACATTTCTCGGGATTCGAGGGGTAACACCATATTCAATTAAGCATGAGAGAATGATACAGAGGACCTCAGGGGATTCTCTCCATTTCTATAATTTTACAGAAGGTAGCCTAAATAATTTTCAATGATCTCATGGATGAGATCATGAAATATGTAAGTCATTTCCCTCTAGTAAGTAGTCTTGACATTATATATTTTGAAGGGCATGAATGCATAATATTTGGTCCCCCAAGATTTTGTAAAGGTTATCCTAGTATGATATTATTCAAAGATTCGTATTTGATTGTACCTAAAAATTCCATCCATGAGGAAAAAAATCATACCTAGCAGTTGAATCAACAATGACATCTATGGATGGTAGTGAGAAATCATCTTTTGGGAAGTTTTATTAATATCCCTAAAGTTAATATAGATTATGATCTTTTCATTTTTCTCAAGGAATGAGATGATATTGGATAACCAAATAGAGTATTCCATTGGATTTATAAACCATAGATGTAGGATTTGAATTACTTCCTTTTTACCATTAAAGAAACCTTAGGCTTCATTGGTCTCAATTTTCGATTGATGGGTTTAACATCAAGTTTATTAACCATGTTGTGAACTAATACGCTAGGATCAAATCTGTCTTGTCCTTATATCTAAATGAGAAATCTCAAGAATTCTATTTAGGGAACCTAGTATGCTCCTCTACTTCCTCTGTAAATAAGTAAGAACCAAGATTTAAAATCTTAGGGTACACTTTCATTCCAATGTTTATATCAATTGTTTTTTTTAGCAAAGAGGCATTTCCTTCTTCAAATTTCAGAGGATTAGGGGGGAGTTTAAGAGGTTATTATTCCACCTCATATAATTCAAGGTCTTGAGAGGAGGGGATAGAAATAGTCTTATCTCCGAAATAAGACAAGGGATGTGGGTTACGAGAAAAACCCCTCTTGTGGTGCATAGGAGGGAGATCATTGTATGCATATAATAAACCCAATATTACCTCATCATTTTTAATGAATTCCATAGTGATAGGTTCATCCTTGTTTTCTACATATGGCATGTTGTCATACTAAATGTATAACATGCAAAATTAAAAATTTTGTCCATAAAAACCAAGCCCCCACTTGAAAATTCCTCTCCCGGTCATTGTAAACCCTTTCTCTATCCATCCTTCCAACACTCTTATCCTCATTATAGTTAAGAGACACATGATAACATGATTTTAAATCATATTTCATGTTCATGAATGTATTCCTAAGGTTATTTAAGAAGTTAATAAGATCCAAGGCGAAATAACTATCCTTGGAGGCTTAGAAAGGGTAATTTTTAGCCATTTTGCAAATGGTGTATACCATAAAAATGCTAACAGGAAGAATTAAACCATATGTGATTTTTACATGAGAGAAATGAAGTTATCCAAGACATTTTAGGGAAAATATATGGAATAAATTGACATAGGGAATCAAGCAAGCACGACATAGTCATTTTAGGTGCGAGAGAATGCTATACTCTAATGGTGAAAGCTAACTTGTCTGCGGATGATTTTGGGAGATCTAGGAGGAGTTGGGAAGTAAAAATTAAGTGGAAATATCTTGTAACCCTCCACTTGATGAATAATTTAATTTTACTCTAAGAATTTAAAATATTCTGTGATAATCCATGACACTGCAATGCCCCTACGAGTCAAGAGTGGAACATGCCATAAAAATAAATTTTTAGGCAAAATTGGATCTTGATAATGTCTTTTATGATCTCAATAGGTGATTTTGATTCAAAATCATATAATATTTGACCCCAAATATCCATTTCATGCTCTAAAGGCGAGAAAAAGCACTCCCAATGTCCTAAATTGGAGTTGATAGATGACATCATTAGTTCAAAATAGCCTTGTAGGAATTTTGAGAATGTCATTTCCCCTTGTATTTTTCCTTTGGGAAACACTTTTGAATAATTTTTAGACATCTAAAATTAGCACTTTGCTAATTCCAGTGTTAGCATCTGTAGGGCACCCTTCACCATCACATTACACCCCTCATATTTATTAAATATTAACATCATCGCCATACTTGTATAAGTCCACATCCATCATTAATTAAATCAAACCCTCCATTTATTGATTAAACAACACTCCATGACCTAGATCACCCACTTCTACCCTTTAATTAATTAATTTAATAATTATGTCACCACATCCCTATCCCTAAAAATAATTAATCAAATAAAATGAATAACTACCCTCACACCTCACCATGCTAACTCGGACATGTTACCAACTAATTAACTAATTTACTAACCTTCCAAAAATCCCTAACTTATTCCTAACCATCACTAAAACAACCTTCTAAAAATCCCATGATGACTCATCCTAATCACCTAACTAATTTACTAACCTTCTAAATATATTTTAACCACCTCTAACTACCTCTAAACCTCCTGCATAACCTCTCTAACTAATCTAGATATGATTCCCATAAATCCATAACCACCTAAGCCCAAAATAGAAATTTTATCCTCCATATCTCAACCAAACTTGAACTTCCTACAATCGTCGGTGATTCGACTAATAAATCGACAATTCTCTCCTTTTTTCACTATAAATATAGGCTCTTTGCCTTCATTTGAGATTGAATGAAAGGTGGATGTGACTATAGGAATTCATTCTTATTGCATCATAGACTTCTCATAGAGATGGATATCATCCAATAACATCTAAACCTTATTCGATTGTCATTCATACGTCCAAAATCATGTCAGCAGTCTTCTTGCATCCATAACCTTTCTCTCTCGGGTAATATCACCTTTTTGTTCCTCTTTTCTCAAATTATGCAAGGTAAGTGGTTTATCTTTCTTCCTTACATCATTTTTCATCATTTCTAAGCTTAATCAACCTTTCTAACACTTCTTTCAAGTCTCATTTTTGTCCATTCTTACATCATGTACTTTTTCACCACAATCTCTAGCGATTCCCAAAATCTCTAGATATTGACCAAATTTTAGAGATTCACATATAATCACTAGCCATTCTCTGCACTCTGTAAAGATATTGAAATAATATTTCCAACTCATATTTTGGTTTGTAAAACGGAGCTACGGTTCTCAAGTTATGGTCAAAACATCAAAGGGTGGTCTTTTATCAGATCCAGAGCTTCACCATCAACAAAATCATAATCCACAACCTTCTCAGAATTGGTAATATCATACTTTCGGTCTTATCGATCGGTTAAAATCAGGTAAGTTCTTTTCATTCACATCATTGTCTTAATCATTTATCATTTAATAACTTGAATCTTTTCTTTTTATTCATCTATTTATCAATTCAATTTATCATCATCAGATTAATTTCTTGATCGCGGATTGACACCCTTGTAAGGAAGTTCATTGATTTCTAGGGGTTGGCCTTTTCGGAAATCTACCTAAATTTTACTAACTCCACCCTTTGGAATTAATTAAATTAATTCCATCATTCAAATATTCCCTCCTTTGGAATTAATTAAATTAATTCCCTTCAAATATTCCCCTTATTAAAATTTAATTAAAATTAATTCTATTACCTAAGCTATATTCCTACCCATTGGAATTAAATAATTTAATTCTAACATGCCTTTGGAATTAATTAAATTAATTCCTACACCCTCTTAGCTAATATAATTAAACATTTATTTATTTAAATGGTTAATTATCTCCTCACAATTAAATTAATTTAATTATACCATTCTCTTGGAATTAATTAAATTAATTCCTAACACCTTCTAGCTAATATAATTAAACATTTATTTATTTAAATGGTTAATTATCTCCTCACAATTAAATACTAATTAAATTTAGTTATTTAATTCCACCTATTTCAGTCAACAACCACTTGGACTCCACTTGTACTCCACATCCTCATCCTAGTTAACTACACTTCTAGAATCCTAGAAAGGTGGGGGCAATTAAATTGCACGTACAACCACCTTCCCGGATGCAACTTTTGCAATTAAATCCATTACTGCCCCTAAATGCCCCGACACTACTATAACTTCCTCCAATGTTATTTTTAGCATGTGCATTCAACCATGTTCAACCAACTTCCAAAATTTTTTGCTTCTATAAATTGCAAGCTTACTCTCTTACAAATCCTCCTGAATTGTTTGCAAATAAACTCTGTCAATTTGCAATCTGAAGCTTTCCAAAGTATTTGTGTTTGTAGCATTTGCACTCACATTTGGAGAATATTCAAGAGCACCCACATCCATTTGCAAGGTTCCATAGACAAAGTCTCCACAACCTTACTTGAGGTTTGCATTGGAAGGTTACTAGGAAGGTTTGCATTGTTTATTGTTTATCTTTCATTACTGTATTTTTTTTCTCTGCATACATTTTGGCATGCCCTGGTGGGACTCCCCACATTTTCTTTCTTTCATTTTAGTTAATAATTTTGTGATCTAACTCTTTCTTTATGTTTATTGTTATTTTTTAACCATTTGTCAAAATTTTAGCTTCTCAGGTGAAGTAAAGAAGTGAAAAAAAAAAAAAAATTTAGGGGCATTTTTCTCACGTTCAAAATTTTTCACGAGAGTGCTATCGTAGCCCATCTTTCGGAAGCCATAAATTTTTCTCCCAAACTCGGAATGACTTTTTTTTATGGAAAGGTATTGAAAAGATATATATGCAATGGAAAAATAATTTTTGATTTGGACTTATAGAAAAATTATGGTTTCATTTCTTCTAACACTTGTCTTTTTTTCAAAAAAAAAAAAAAAAAATTGTAGTTTTTTTAAAACTTTAATTCATTTTTTTAACGTAACAACCTCACGTGTATGCTCTTTCCTCGCACTTTCAAAGTGATCTTGGAAATCAAAAATGTGATTGTTTCTTTTGTTTTGGGAATTAACCTTTTTTTATTTTTTTAATCAAAGTTTGTTTTACGTGTATGCTCTTTCCTCACGCTTTTTAAGCGATCTTGGAAATCAAAAGCGTGAAACTTGCTTCTTTTGGTTTATCCTCTACCTACCTCAGGTGAAACTTTCTAATCTTTTTTATAGGACCCACTCTCAAAAAAAGGTGGATAAAACACTCAAAAACTACTAACTGCAGGTTTCAAAGGAGTACAATCAAACCACATTAAATCAAAAGATAAAAAAACACCACATTCAAAACACTTGATTTGTAGGTTCGGTTAAGAGCTATGGCTCAACCGCTTAACTAGAACATAACCCCCTTGGCATAAGCCTTAAGCTACAACAAAGGGGGTGGTTCTAGGAACCCCAAAGTAGTCCACACCTTGAGGGAACTGGTGGATGAAATGGGAACCTTTTTATCCTACTTGACTAGTAAAGCCTTTGTGAGTTAGAGTCATGGATATCCTTAGTGGTGACCCTAGTGCGATTCATTCTGAGAAAGATCTTTTCTTAGGGTTTCAAAAGGGGGTAAAGTAAATGTTCAGCTAGTAATAGCGTCATGCTTGCTCGGATATTTTTCTGACACCTAGTTGAGAGAGCCACCTAGGAAGCCACGCCTTGTCCAAGCCAATCTAAGGTAGAGGCCACAAACTTTCACTTCACCACTTTTCATTTTTCTCACATGTTACACACTTGTGTTTCACTTTTTTCATTCATGTTTTCTCTCTCATCCATCTTGTCACTTTGTACATGTGTCTAAGTCTTGGTTGTGGACATCCATATTCACACTTAAGCACTTTCATTTTCATCTAAGTCTTGATGTTGTGATACTCGCTTTATCATAGTCAAGCACTCTCTTGATCACCTTGATCTTTCATTATCATAAGTCTTAAGTTTAACGTTATTTTTTTGAACTCTAAGCATTCCCCATTCTTACATTATCACATTTCACATTTACTTTTCTCAACTTATTAACATTCTTCACTATCATTCTCTACTCACTCTTACATCATTGCATTTTCCATCACTTTGTTGAGTTTGACGTCTTCTTTTTTTTTATCCTATCATCTTACGTTGTCATACTTCATCATTTTGTTGCATTGTCGACATCCTCATTATTTCTTCACTTCTCTCATTAAAGCATTCACTTTTTTTAATTTGAGATCACTAATCCATCACTTCCCCTTGTCTCTTATCTCCATTTTTGTGAGATTTGGACCTTTTTTATCATCGTTTATTCATTTCTTATGATGACCTTTACCTTTTCATTCTTTTAGTGCTTTCACTTCCTTGTCGTGTCTTATCTTTTAACACACTTTTTGTTAAGAGTTGACATTGATCATCATCTTCTCTAAGTCTCCCCTTTTACCATTCATCTTGTTAAAAGTTGAGAAAATCCATCATTTTCTTTCCTAAGTCTCTTCACTTAACATATTTTTGTTAAGAGTTGAGCATCATCATTGTGTTTAAAGTCTCCTCTTGTCACACTTACAATTTTGCAAGTTGAGCATGCTAACCTTTCATCTCTCCCCTCTTTACGTTCACTTTTGTAAAGGATCATAAAATCATTTCAAACCTCTTCATATTTCTTAACACTCACTTTGTTAAGAATCATCTAAACTAACATTTCAACCCATCTTCCACCTTAACATCACTCATTTTGTTAGGTGTTGTGAAGTCCCCTCTTTTCGTCACTCTTATCACACATTTTGTTAAGAGTTGATCACCTTCATCTTGTTAAGTCTTGTCTCCCTTGACATTCATTTTGTTAAGTGTCGAGCACGTTTCACTTTTCCCCCTTTGTCATTTCTCTTAACACTTACCATGTTAGGAGTTAACCTTTTTTACATTTCTTCATCACTCTTATCATTCATTTTGATTACGAGTTGATCATGTGTCCACCTTGTTAAGTCTCTTTTCCTTTAACACTCATTTTTGTTATGGAATAGAGCACATCTAACTTCTTGTCATCCCTTTTTCTCTTTACTATCATTTTGTTAAGAGATGACACTTGATTAACCTTTTTTTTCTTCTTCTTAGCACTCATTTTCTATGGGTTGAAATTTTTCCATCTTCTTCCCTCTCTTCCATCTTGGCATTTACTTTGTCAAGGGTCGAGTTTTTCAATCAATTTCACATTTCCATCTTGACATTCACTTTGTTAAGGGTTATGTCATTCATATCTTCTAAACATCTTTCCATCTTAGCATTCACTTTGTTAAGGGACAAGTTACTACCAAAATTATTCGCACACCTCTCTTCCATCGTTGCCTTTCACTTTGCTAAGGGTCAAGCTTTTCAAACATTTTCATCACTTCTATCTTAGCATTCACTTTCTAAGGGTTGTATTATTCATCGTACCTTTCTTCACTCTACCTCATTTTTCATTACAATGGTGGATTTATACAATTCATCCTTTTCCCAAGAATGGAAAATGATGAAAGACACCATTGCATGGGTTTATAAAAACAATGCAAACAATTCAATTTTGATGAATTGTGTCCATACCCTTTTAACATGGACATCTTACATGCATACCCTTCCCACAGTCTTTTGAGACACCCAAATTTGAAAAATACAAGGGAAAAACTGATCCAAGACAACATATCAAAGAATTTTCCATAGCATGTCACGAAGTGGCATATAATGATAGCTTTCTCTTGTGCCTTTTTCCTAGAAGTCTAGGAGGAAAAGCTTTGGATTGGTTCTTACACCTTCCAAAGGGATCTATTACCACCTTTCATGGACCTCTCAGAGAAGTTTGTCAAACATTTTTCCCAAAACCTCACTCGCAATAATCACCATACTAGAACTTCTCATGATGAATCTTGGTACATCAATCACAACTGCAATGTCATCATTGTTGGTGTCATGAATAATCACAATATGGCCAACATACATGACCAATCAATCAAAAATCCAATCATACAACCTAGCCAAGACACTATGCCATGTAAAGTTAAACGTAAGTTTACACCCCTCGGTGAAAGTCTCTCTAGTGTCTTTCATCAACTCAAAGTGGCTAGGATGATAAAATATCCCCTTACAAGACCTTGGATTGAAGGAGAACCTAAGCCATATTGGTAAAACCTCATGCATATTGTGATTTTCATCGCATTGATGGCCACTCAATTGATAAATGTACACGTTTTAAGAATTATGTCCAAGACTTAATTGATGATGGAGAGATCTTTGTAGATCTTGATGATGAAGCTCTCAGCAATGATGACATGTCAACTTCCACACCTTCAAATGAAGAGTTGATTGTTATTCCCACTTCTATTCATACTGACATTCCATGAGATCATGATGAAGGTCAAGTATCTCCCCCTTCAAACCAATCCATTTCTTCTACATATTTTCTTCCTATAGTCCAAACAGACATTGAACATGTTTTGGACAACAATCTTCTAACACCTAACGAGAACTTGAATTTTCTTCAAGACTCTCTTTCAACACTTGACATGACAAAAAGAGGGTCCATCATCAAACACCATTGAGCTTCATTCCATTCTTTCCATTCCAACTCCTACACCTAACATCTCTAGTCTTGTTGTTGAAATACAACCACAACAATCTTGGACACTTGTGACAACACAACCTTCTATGTCCATTATACCTCACATGATCCATCCTGTAGGAATCTCATCAATGATGATTCCTACTTGTCAAGATATCTACATGTGCACATTCTTTGAGGTACATATACCTAGGAATATCCTTATTCAACCATTTCAAGATTTAATTGCAAATATTTTGTCAAATCAACTAATTCACAACCTAGAAGGAGAAACATTGACTATTTCCTCTCTACGACTTATAAAGAAACCCTGGAGTATACATCTAGAGATTTATCTTCTTTCCTCATGCTCTTTTCTCAGGTGAATATGTATCTCAACATCTTCCCCACATGACAATCTTCTTCTAACATCACATATGTCTTTTGATCTCATCGAAGACTTATCTAATCACACATCCTTTGACTTGGATCATGTCCACCCAAGTCTAGTACTTTAGGACCCATCGAATCATTTGATTCAATCTTTTGACTTGGATCCTATCCACCCAAGTCTCATATTACAGGACTTATGAAACCTTTGATTCACTCCTTTGACTTGGCTCATATCCATCCCAAGTCTCATATTTCAGGACTTATCAAATCTTTTGATTCTCCTCTTGACTTGCATTTCATCTACACAAGTCTTGTATCTCAAGACATTCAACTTCAATCTTGACTTCTTGAATTTTTGATAATTCCCTCTTGACATGGATTTCATCTACACAAGTCTTTATATCTCAATCAAATGGAAACCATTCAAACTTCAATAAACATGTAAATCTTTTTGATAAGTCCATTTCAAACCTTCATCCTCCAAAAAATCAAAAAAAAATCATAAAAAGAGAATAAAACTTTGTATTAGAGCACTGTTTGCCAATCGAAAATGGAAAAGTGTGTACAAATAATGTTAGGCATTCCATCTATTGGTAGATACCTTAATCATACCATTATCATATACTCACCTTCTTCACCTATTATGACACATGTTAACCTTGTTCTTCTTGGGCATTGTGTGTCTCATCTTTGTTATGGTTTTACCATTTCAAATATTTTTACCTATGGTTTTGTCTGAAGCTTATTGATGGAAAAATCCTCCTTTCAAAAATAATCTCTCTTTAATAGAAAGCACTAAAATTCTTTACCGGTCCTTTTTGACCGCCCATCTCAATCTACGGTGTTGAACCCTTGCGTCCTACTAGTCACATGAGGTTGAGACTTGGGGGTAGAATTTTCCTTCCCAACAAGCACACTATCAACATACAAGGAAAATTAAATCAATCTAAAAAAAAAAAAATTATAAAATCAATACACCTTTCGTCCTTCATAGTCTTTGGTGATAAGCCCATACTTCTTACTGGTAGTATGAGATTGGGAATGGAGAAAGCCCTTACTCACCTACATTTTTTTTCTTGGTGTTGAGCCCTTGCCTTTTATTGATGGCATGGGGCAACATGTAGGGTGTCCTTCACAAAAATCAATAAATAATCATTCAATAAAGCCTTTATGAAATCTTAATCAAAGTGCTTAATCAAAAACATCCCAAGAAGTAATTTATTTTGCTCATGTTACAGAGAGACACCAATTCCTTCAATTAGATTTTTCTAATCAGTAGGCCATCAATGGATCTAAGTCAAGTCAAAACCTATAAAGTGGAATCATCTTGTAATCGGTCAAATAATCTTGATTGGAGATGAGTTACATTTTTCTCATATGGATCATTATTACACCTTGTGTCTTCGCATCCATTATCATCACTTCCATATCAATATTCACCTCATTTTCATGTCCTTTTTGGCTCAAGGTGATGAGCCCTCGCATCTTCCTAGTTGTGTGGAGCCATGAGCGGAGTGAAACACCCTATCATTTTATCATCTACATTTATGCCAATGGAATGGAATGCTTTTAATTATTTGCACCTACTTTCAAGTAGTGTACCTTTTTACCGAGTTGTACTATACAAAAAAAAAAAATTTTCAAAAATGTCTCACAAAACTTCAAAAATACAAAAAAATATAAAATTGTTAAAACAAAAAACAATATAAAATTGTCAAAACTCCAAAAATAGTTTCAAATTGTCATAATCAAAACATTTAAATAATGTTTGACAAAATTTTCAACAACTGGATAACACAGTTCAACACCTTTCCATTTGATGGGCCCTCGCATCTTCCTCATGATTGTTCAGAACATATCATCTTTATTTCCCAATGGAATGGTGTATATATTTGAGGTAATCATTTACCCTTTAAAAAAATTTAATTTTCCTTGGGCACACACTTAATATAAAATTTCAAAAACTCCAAAAATAGTTTAATCAATATAATCAAAACTTTTAGATAATGTTTCAAAAATTTACAATTTCGATACATTTCAAAACCTTCGCCATTTGATGGCATCATCATGATTATTCTAGAACATACTCATATTTATTTCTGTATATTATTCAAGGAAATCATTTACCCTTTCACAAATAACTTTTTCTTGGGGCACATTTGGATTTTTATTTTAAGTATCAAATCAAATTTCAATGGATCCGACAAGAGTATCTTTGGAGTATCTAAGTATCACTCCACTCTTCACCCTGATCCAATCCTCTGCGTGCTAAGCTATCGCTTGGGGGCATTCAAATTTTCTAGTTCTTCAATGTGGAACACATTCAGAGTGTCATTAGATGTCATTTTTGCACATTGTTATTTATCATTTGCAGTTTGTTAACATTGTGATGATGCTTTTTTCTTTTAGTTTATTTTTTATTTGTTTTACTTTTTTTTCTTTATTGTAGACCAATTACAGGAAATTTATTCACATCCTAGTTCACATATAACTTTGGTGTGGTTCCTTCCTGTTCATATTGGGTTTCTTTCTATTACTTATTTTATATCTTTTTGTCATTTTTACATGTGTTGTGTTTTCCTCTTGGTTTATTTAAGCCATGGAATTTCTTCATTTTTGTTTGCATTTGTATTTCAAAACTTTTGAAAATCCACAAAAAAAAAAAAAAAAATATTTCAAAATCCAAAAAAATCAAATATTTCAAAAAAAAAAAAATTACAAAACTTTCAAACAAACATTCACTTATCACAGAAATCCTACAATTGGAAAAACCTTAAAGTGAATCATTCAACATCTCAATACAATCTTGATAAACGTCATACTTTTATCTATTACCCTAGTGATTGTGCCAATCTTACAACTATCACTTTCTTCCCTTTGCATGATATGCTAACTCTGCTTGGGGAAAGTCACACAAATTATTTTTTTCCTTCATGATATAACTTCACCTAGGGAAATTTCAACTTTGATCATTTACACAATGGATTCAACAAGAGTGTCATAAGGAGTCACTTTAACTCCGCTCTTCAGATGATCCTATTCCCATTTGGGAGCATTTGTATCTACTTAATCATCATTGTGGCACACATTAGGGGCATAGTTGATTGTCTTCTTTTTTTTGACTTTGTGTTGCATTGTTGATGTTTACTCTTTTTGGACCACTTACAAGTAGTGTGATTACATCTTGGTTCCTTTATAACCCTAGTGTTGACACCTACTTTGTATATTGGGTTTGTTTTCCTTTTTATCTTTTTTTTGCTATGTGTGTTTTTTACGTGCATTTGGGTTAACCATCTTGATTCTTTCATAATCATGGTGACAACTCTATTGTGCAACAACAAAAATCAGGTTGCTCTAAAAATTACTCTCCAAATAATGCTCATGCTACGAACACAATCCTTTCCCATCCTTGTTTTAATCCCTTGTTTTTCTTCCTATCAAGTGGTTGTCCACCACCTTGTTGTGTCATCCACCCACTTGAGGGGCATTCCTCTACCATTTAAATTTTTTTGTTGGGGCATCCCAATGCTTCACAATTTTCCGCTCACTGATCTGCATGTGTCTACTATCTTTAAAAGCACTATTACTTTGCAATAGCACTTTAAAGAGGGGAAAAATGTAGACACCCTAAAAATACATACATATTCTATCTCACTTCTATCTAATTAGAATTAATTAAATTAATTCTATCTCAATTTTAAAAACACCCCTTTGGAATTAATTAAATTAATTTCATCATTCAAATATTCCCTTTAGAATTAATTAAAATTAATTCTATTACCTAAGCTATATTCCTACCCATTGGAATTAAATAATTTAATTCTAACATGCCTTTGGAATTAATTAAATTAATTCCTACACCCTCTCTAGCTAATATAATTAAACATTTAATTATTTAAATGGTTAATTATCTCCTCACAATTAAATTAATTTAATTAATTTAATTATACCATTCTCTTGGAATTAATTAAATTAATTCCTAACACCTTCTAGCTAATATAATTAAACATTTATTTATTTAAATGGTTAATTATCTCCTCACAATTAAATACTAATTAAATTTAGTTATTTAATTCCACCTATTTCAATCAACAACCACTTGGACTCCACTTGTACTCCACATCCTCATCCTAGTTAACTACACTTCTAGAATCCTAGAAAGGTGGGGGCAATTGAATTGCACGTACAACCACCTTCCGGATGCAACTTCTGTAATTAAATCCATTACTACTGCCCCTAAATGCCCCGAAACTACTGTAACTTCCTCAATGCTATTTTTAGCATGTGCATTCAACTGTGTTCAACCAACTTCCAACCACTTTTGCTTCTATAAATTGCAAGCTTACTCTCTTACAAATCCTATGACTCCATGAGCAACCGATCTATTCATTCCATGACTCGGTGAACTACCGATCCATTCATGTGTAACATTGAGTTTTGAGTATTCTACTGAATACTTCATATTCTTGGTTCTCTTACCCTATTCTAGGTTCTGAGTGATCTCTCCAAGGAACCTAACTGAATATTTTCTACTAATATTCATCGGTATCACGATCCTTAGACTAGGTGACATAGGACAACGCAATCAGCAACTTGTGATACTTTGGCCAAAGATTTCTAACATACTGTTTCATATTACTTATTCCTTAACGACATACTCATCAATCCGAATACATCCTTCACCCCACTCCATTTTTATCTAGAATGTCTTACATTGACTTCTTTCATTCCCCTTGCCAAGGTTTAACTCTAGTTCATGTTAACAACATAGGTCATGATATGAAGTGGCTCACAAAGACTTAGGGTAAATTGGCATCTTTGGTCAACCTAAGTTAACCCCTGTGTGCCAAGGTACCTTGAGTTCTAGAGGGCTACTTCTATCATGACTATGATACTAACCGATCTGAGGGAAATCTTGATAAAGTTCAAAGGTGTGTAGATCTTGATGATCAATGCGAGAATGGTGTTGCCACATGTTAATTACCTTTGTTGTATCCTCGAGAAGATCCTAATCTTCTCAAAGGTACAACCTTGTAGTTGATGTGTGTCAACATCCTATGGAACAATCCTCATAAAGATGTACATACCTCAAAGAGTTTACTTACGTTAAGTTAAATTTGGGTTATAAGATGACATATTTCAGCAGTAACCCCTCAAACCCCGAGTCCAACACTCTTTAAGTTCTTTTTAAAATTCAGATTCATTTATTCCAAAGAACTTAATTAACTTAGGATTTCTTCCAGATTTGATAGTTCGACCCTACATCCCATTGTCCCTAAAAACAAAAACATATGTTCCTCTATTTAAATAACTTAACCAATCGAGGAAGTGTAAAAACCTACTAGGTTGAAACATATCATACTTTTAATAATTAAGTCTTAATGATTAACAATCATATTTTCCTCTTTTATTTATCTCATTGCTAGAGAGGAAGGGTCTTCCTCTTCGTAGTTACATTCTAGGGCTTAACACACCCTATAATGTCATTTATAATTACAATAATTTTTATTATAGTTTTATTTCACACAACATAATGTAATGAAATACTTAGATAAGAATGTTGTATTCTACCACTTATTTAATCTATAACTTAATTAGGAAATTTGTCTAAATTCCTTTTTATAATACCCATCAAGAATACACATCCATTCATATAGATAATAAGAATATTATCCTCAAAACAAGATAATTTACACAATCTATGAAAGTAATTTTCATCTTTCAATTCATTTTCAAACTTATACACTTACAAATTATGCATTTTAGGCATACTGTGTGACAACAACCTATATTTAGAAAGAGATAAACTTTTCTTTTCACAATACGGTTTGAAAACAATTGAGAATTCTTCACAAGCATTAACTTAGAACAACCAATGCATCATATAAGTTTTTTCCTTCTTTTACCACTTATGAAGTCCATCTGCAAAAATTGCTAAAGACTTTGGTCACTTCAATGAATTGAGCATGATAAGAACTAATCCTTAAAATGAAGTGCATTCCACTAATTGTTCTAATAAAAACATTCACGCTTCTTGAACAAAAAGTAATTCATTACTCCTTAAATGTAAGTAATATCAACAAAAAGAAGAGCCATACTAAACAAAGTTTAACAAAATAAGAACATAATATAATCTATCTTACCTATCCTATAATTTAAAGCATAATTGATTTCATCATTTATCTTTACCAACCAACATAACATATCACTTGTTTCCAATCTACCAAAAATAGTACAACTCATATCTTTTCTTATAAGATACAAAAATAATTATAGCATATTCCCTCTTAGATGATTCATCTCACTTTCATATAAGGAAGAAAGAAAAGCATTCTATTTGCCAAGGTACATAATCATCCACAAAAACTGAAATAGTGTATATCATGATTTAAATTGTTCCTTTAAAGTAACTTCTACTTTAAAATTTAACCATTTAAGGTATTCACCAAAACGAGGATCATGTGGAAGAAATTCAAAAAGAAGTGATGGATTAATAGTTATGACCACCTTCAATTTCTTTTGCCAACCTAAATTCAATCTCAATCTACTTTATTTCAATCAATGAAAAGCATACAAGACTAATGAACACTGATTCCCTTTTTCCAATAAGAATAACAATCTGGAGGTTCCAACCAAAGATCTTAACCCAACTGTATATGGAAGGAGTCTTACCAGAATAGGATCCCAAACCCTAATTATTTCTTTCAACTTAATAAACCATTTTACCTTCTCACATTCATACGGTTTAAGTTCAATCAAGAGTTCTAAGGAAAGAGGACAATGACCATTTCAAGAAAAAGAGTATTAAAAACTATCTTCCTTTTTAAACCATCCCATTACTTTCCTTTTTTTAAACTCTGAGAGAAAACAATGAAGATCAAACACCATCGCAATCAAGTTTAGAATGAAATCAATCTTCCAAGACATGTCATGCATTTATTAGACCCAACGAGAGATAAGAATGCGAGTAGTTTCTAACACTCAAGACTCCTCATTAGTTCGGGAAAAGTAGAACTATCTCAATGGTATGCCACCGCATCACTACAAGAACTATAAATTGGGTATCCAATAAAAAACAAGATCAATAATAACATATATCATTATGTACTGAAAGCAAGACTCATATTATAATCCCGAGCTCAATGAAATAGACACAACTTCCTCAAAGGCTCGAATCATTCAAAGTTGAAAAACCAAGTTAGGGTAACAACAGGTTCCCTCTTAGTTATAAAGTAACCAAATCCTATAATAGTTGAACCGATACATCATTAGATTACCATTTAATTTGAAACATCAAGAACAAATTTTCTACAATGTTGCTTTACCGTATTCAAATCATGAATTCATAAATACCCATATACCCTAATACTAAACTGATTATAATGAAATACATATAAATAGTTTAGAATCGAGAATAGGTCTTCTAATTTCATTCAAACACCTTTCAAACCCTATTTCCAATTTCAAATAGAATGTAATAAACTTGACATCGTTAAGACTTAATGAATTTCAAGTTGGGTTCGTAAAGAGTCTCCACAAACCATTAATGTGGTCAAAGAATAATATTTCACAAGCACCATGCTAAGAGACTTCAGGTTACAATCTAGTTTACCCATAATAGCAAACACAATTTTAGTATTGTTCCAAATTCAACCAAGTTTTCACAGGAAGAAACACAACACTAATCCATATACTATTTTTCCTGTGCATGCAAGTTTCATTATCAGTCAATGTTCCTCGCAAGAAGAAATACAAACTAAACCATATACTGGCTTACACATAGTGCCTGTGAATTTCAAAAACAGTCAATGCCTTTCGCAAGAAGAATACAGACTAAACCATATACTATATTTCCTATGCATGAAAGTTTCCACAAGGTGATACAAAACAACCCACCCACGAATTTATTCACAGTCCAATTAACCATGAGATAAAATGCTAACATCTTAAAGCAAATAATCTTAGAAATGGTTTCGTTCACTGAAATGAGTTTTCAACCAATTAGCTCGAACTAGTTTAAGAGTTTCCAAAAGTTACTAGAGTTGCTTACCCGCTTGGGTTTATAAACACAATAGTTCGCAACACCAACTCAACGAATACGCAGATCTCTTGTAACCAACCAAAAAGACGCTGAAGAAGTCAAATCAATCAACAATTTCAACCACTTTGAAGAAGCACTATAAAGTTACTATTTTTGCTCACATATTCACAATTCCGTTGTAAAAGAAAAAGCAATGTAAAACAAGCTTCCAACAGAATCAAGTAAAATCCATTATCAACCCGAAAACACAGGTTTATACAAAACCCGTAAATCCATATACTAGATAAAGCATGAATGCACAAAACTTATCATATCAAAGATGTTTTAATGGAAATACTTAAAGGAAGTAAAAGATTTTAAAAGTTAGGGCCTGTCATGCCGATAGTGTCATTTGTAAAATCGAAGAAGACCTCTAGTTGAGCTCGCTTCTTCCCTTCTTCTCCACGAAAGGTCAAGCAACAAAATACTTCTTCCACCATGCCTCATATACTCCAACAAAAATAGATTTGAAACCTTCAAAATATCCATGGATTGCAGTTTAAAATACTGGTTCGAAAAACAAGAGCGCATGAGAGAGAGAAAAATGGAGAACATGCAAAATGAAACAACTCATCCAAAATCTTTTGGCATGCCTACTAAAGGGGTTTGGGCTCGAAACCCAAATACAATTAATTCCATTAATTCCAAGTTTCCCACTCATTCCTCCTTTCCAATGCCACGCCAAATGGACGAGTGCCAATTCAACTTTAACAAAGATTTCAAACTTTAGTGATACCGCCACCTAGGCCTCCGCCAACCAATCTAACCCTTGCCAAAGCTGGCAGTCCATATTCCTTCCATCCTTATCACTAACATTAATGTCATCAAAACCGCCACCCAACACTTGCGACCCCATAGGTTTTAATTCATATCCCATAACTTAGGGTAGATTAATGGCTTAGGTTAGATCTTTGGTCATTTAAAGTTTATACCTTAGGATATAACACTAACCACTAACCTTAACATAGGTCCTTAGCAATTAGGTTAGATAAAACTTTAGGTATGTGCCCAAAATACATAGTTTAGGAACTAGGTTAGATCACCCATAATATTGTAATGTTAGGTTTTAGGTAAAATTAATATCTCACACCCTTTCCAAATTTCATTTGCACAAGCTTAGGTTAGGTTGAAATCAACAATCCAACAAATCAAACAAAATAAGATGTTTGAGTTAGATTTTTAATTTGTATCAAGTATCATAGCTTAGATAGAAATATTTAAATATATTACCTAGCTTAGGATCGGGTTCTCTCAATGCCATGAATGGCTGAAAACTCAATTACGTCTGTAATGACCTGTCGGGGTTGATTTCCGAGGATCCAACAAAACTTCCCACCGAATGGAAATATTTTCACATAAAGAGAGAATTAAAGAACTTACATCCACTAAGTTTAGTCCATTATCCTCATAATTCATGAAATGCCATTTCATCATCATTCATTCGAATAGATTTAAAACATTCCTTGAATCTTGTAATTGATCCAAGGATGAGTCATAAAAATAGATAAGTTACAATTTTTTAAAAATCAAATTACCCTCATCTATGAGAAATGAATAATGAATCTAGGAAACGTTCCAGTTAAATCAAAGATCTAAAGAGTAGAAAAGACTTAACCATATCAAGCATGATTTCCCATAATCAAAAGAACATATCCTCATAAGGAAAAATCACATGTCTACACTTGAAATGCAAAAGAGAGAATATCAACTTTAAAGGGTGTTACATGCTTCCCTCCTAAAAAGGATCATCATCCCGATGATTATTTCTTTTTAACATTTGGCATTTTAAGGAAAATCAGCTCATTCACTTTTCTTATTCAAAATCAACTATTTCAAACCTTATAGTTCCGAAATCAGTATTATATAATTGTTTGCTCAAATTAAATAATGTCCGCCAAGACTATCTTACTTAATGTCATGAAAAGATAAAATCATAATTTTTATCAGTCAACAGATTCAATTCTATTCAAAAAGAAATGGAAAAGTAGTTTTCATATCTTCTAGATTTTCCCAAGTTGCACTTTCTTCGTTAAAATAGTCCCATTAGACCTTACATTGTCTTATTTCATGTTTTCTTAAATGCAAATGGCGAGTTTCAAAGACTCGAGTGGGTTTAACCACGATTATTTCGGGTCTTAGACTCTACAAGGAATTCCAATTTAACACATGTGATAAATATGAAATGTATTTCTTAAGTAAAGAAATATGGAAAACATCATGCATTCGTGACAAAGTAGGTGGTAGTGCTAATCGATAAGCTACAGGGTTGATTACTTCAAGTATTTCAAGCGGTCCCACGTAACAAGGTGATAACTTGGCAGCCTTACCAAAAGTAATAGAACTCTTTTTTCAGTTTAACATGAAGAAAAACCTTCTCACCAAGTTCAAATTTCCTGTCAACCCACTTTAAATCAGCATAACTCTTTTGCCTATCTGCTGCTTCTTTCAAGTGTTCACGAATCATTTTAACTTGTTGTTCCATTTCCATAAGGATTTTAGGTCCAATTACTTCTCTATCCTCAATGCTATCCCAACTAACAGGGGTTCTGCATTTTCTTCCATAAAGTGCCTCCAAAGGTGCCATCTTAAGAGAAGCATGATATGTATTATTATATGCAAATTCAACTAATGGGAGATACTCCTCCCACTTATACTGCTGATCCATACAATACATCCGTAACATTTCTTCTAAAACTTGATTTACTCTTTCAGTCTGTCCATCTATTTTCAGATGATACGCAGAACTAAATTTTAGTTTAGTCCCAAGAGCTGCATTAAGCATTTTCCAAAACCTTGACATCATTCTAGGGTCTCTATCAGATAATTAATTTAGGTACTCCATGTAACCTAAAAATTCATGTACAAATATTTTAGCTAAAACAGGTGAATCATCCTTTAGATTTCCAGCAATACAATTTTTCTACTTTCATTAGTTTATCAACAACTACCAAAATAACATCATGCTTATTTCTTGACATAGGCATCCCTTGCGAAAAATCCATGCTTATTAGTTACCATTTGTGTATGCAAAGTATGCTATGGGGATATAGTAAACCAGCCAGTGCATATGTTTCGCTTTCATTGGTGACATTCAAGACAATGAGTCACAAAATTAACAACATCCTTTTTCATTCCTTTCCGAAATATTGATGTTTTATATCAGCAAGCATTATTGTAATACCCGGGTGTCAGAAAAGGGTGAATTATGAAATTCCACTAATAATTTCTTTCCCAAATCATTAAGCAAAGGTATGTATAATCTGTTTTCATAACGTAAGATTCCTTCATTATCAAAGTGAAAACCTTTATACCTTTCATCTTTTGGATCTGCTGCAAGCGCTATTTTTACTTAATCGAAAGTATGAATAAGATTCCATAACACTTTTTACTTCATCCTTAAACTAAGTTCTTAATGTTATAAGAGTAGAAATATGCTTCCTATGACTTAGAGCATAAGCTACTCTATTCTCTTTTCCCTTAATGTAACTTATATCAAAATCATATTGAGACAAAAATCTAACCACCTTCACTATCTTGCATTCAGATTTGGCTAAGTGAAAATGATCAATTTTCAACTCAAATGGTTTACCAAGAAAATAATCCCTCCATACTTGAAGTGCATGAACTATGACAACAAGCTCTAAATCATGTGGATCATAATAACTCATGTAACTTAAGTTTTCTACTTTTGTAAGCTATGACATGATCATTTTGTAACAAAATACCTCCAAGGCCTTCCTCGGATGCATCCATTACAACAGTAAAGTCTCCATTAGGATCTGGTATAGCTAATATAGGGGTTGAAGTCAACTGACTTTTCAAATTTTTAAAAGTAGATTCACATTTATCATTCCAAACAAATTTCTTATCCTTTTTATGTAATGAAGTTATTGGTGCAGCCACCTTAGAAAAATCTATAACTAATTTTCTATAATAACCAGCAAGGCCCATGAAGCTTCTTACTTCATGTACATTCTTTGGTGCAGGCCACTCAGTTATAGCTACTATTTTAGAAGGATCTATAGAAATCCCATTCTCACTTATAACATGACCTAAACAAGTGAACTTTGGTGTCAAAGAAAGAGCATTTGGACAACTTCCCATACAACCATCTCTTTTCAAGATCTCCAACACTATTTTCAAGTGCTCTTGATGCTCCTCAACACTTTTAGAATATATGAGAATGTCTTCCAAGAATACAAGCACAAACTTGTCCAAGTATTCTTGAAAGATATTATTCATTAAGTTCATAAAAGTTGCAGGTGCATTAGTTAATCCAAAGGGTAAAAGTGTGAATTCATAATGTCCATACCTTGTCCTAAAAGTTGTTTTATGAATATCTTCATCCTTAATTCTTAATTGATGATATCCAGATCGAAGATCTATTTTAGAGTATACTGATGCTCCACACATTTGATCAAATAGATCATCAATTCTAGGAAGAGGGTATCTATTTTTATTTTTGTTTTGTTTAACATCCGTAATCAATACACAACCTAAGTGTTCCATCTTTCTTTTCACAAATATCACTTTGGTGCTCACCAAGGTGAAACACTTGGTCTAATCAAACCCTTAGACAAAAGTTCATGCAACCGAGCCTTAAGCTCAACTAATTTTGTGGTAGTCATTCAATAAGGTGCTTTAGAAATAGGTTCAGTACCTAGTTTGATTTCAATGGTGAAGTCAAACTCCCTTTTGGGTGGCAAACCCGGTAATTCTTCTAGAAGTACATCACTAAAATTATGTAACAAGAGGTAACGTTCCATGAAATCATTGTTTTCTTCGCATATTCTCGATATTTTTTACTGCACTGAAGGTACAAACTTTTTTTTGGCCTTTTTAAGTTATATAGCCGACAACTTCCTAACTGAAATTTCTCATTTTACACCTTGAATTTCTGCTGTTTTCTACAGATAATCCAAATAACTAATATGTTTTTCAAAACAGTCCACTTTTTCTTTATGCTCAGCTAACCAATTAACGCCTATGACTATATCATAAGATCCCAAAGGTTCAACATAGAGATAAACTTTAGTGGAAAAGCTAGGTAAGTCAAGGACTGCCCCAAAAAGACACATACTAATTGTATGAATAAAATTATTACCATAATGTATAGTCCATGATTTATCCATTTTTCTAGCTTTTCTTTTAAGTTTCGAAGCAAGTTTACTAGAAATAAATCATTCAGTAGCTCCCGTATCAAAAAAGCGATTCTGAGGTGTATGCCAAATAACATACTAGGAACTTTAATGGGTGTAGCTTGCTTTTCAACTTGCTTGTCAGCTACTACAACATGTATCTTGTGTTGTTGATTACGATCATCCTTCTTCAAAGGACATTGATTTGTGTAATGATCCTTGCCATAATTATAACAACCTCCTACAGGTCCCTTTTTAGGCTCAGAATTATTTCAGCCTTAAAGTTGTCATGTTGACCTCCATAGGACTTCTGTCCGTTATTATTATTCTTGGAAAAATTGTTCCTTGCATTTCCAGTAGGCTTATTCATTGCTGTTTTCTTATTATTATCAGCTGAAAACTTACTTTTGTTACCAAAATTTTTCCATGGTCCCTTCTTGGGTGCAAGAGAAGCTAAAGAAGAGTTTAGAATTTTCTTCCGCACTTCCTCTTTATGAGCAGAAATAGCTTTTAATTTTTATTCTTGCCTTATGGCTTTCTCAACAACCCCTTCCATAGTGGTTGGGCTATGAACATCAACCTCTCCCCCAATAATAGGATTCAACCCCATGATAAATTTTCGTATCCTGAACTTCTCATCAGTTTGATACTGAGGTACATACTTGAGGAGTTTCATAAACCACTCCCAATACTCAGTTATAGTTAGCTTTCCTTGTGCTAAGTTCTAAAATTTTGTCATTTTCTGATCATAATAAAGTTGTGGCAGCCAATGTTTCCTAAAATAACTCTTAAATTGATCCCAAGTGATGTTAGTTTCATCAATATCTAACTCAACCTTACGGTTGTCCCACCATGAAGATACTTCATGGGAGAGCTGGTATGGTTCCCAAATGGCTTTATTTTCCTCGAGAATTTTCTTATTGCAAAGTACTTCTCCATTTCAATGAGCCAATTATCAGCTCCATCTCCTAATGTGGTGCCATAAAACTTAGGTGGACTTATCCTTTTTATGTCATTAGTGAGTTCAAATTTGCCAACCTTTCCTTTTTGTTTTACGGTTGGATGGGTACATTAACATTGTTATTATCAACACCCAAATTGGGGTTGTCCTCAGGAGGTGGTTGATTGTTATTACCATCTTCTTCTTCCTCCTCATTTCCCATCACTTGCTGTTCAAGTACACTAAACAATCTCTTGTGTCTAACATGGAAGAAAGGATCTCATCAAGTTTTTGGGTTGTTGCTGCTCCTTCATCAGGTGAAGCATTATTCGCAAAGTTTCCCCTTATTTTAACCATTTTTTGTTACAAGAAAATCCAATTTTTATCAGATTATGGACACAATAGGTCGAAGAGTTGCAACCTTCACTCTGATACCAAGATGTAACATTCCTATTTTAAGACTTTAGATACAAGGATTTTTTTACATGATTAATGTTCTTTGTTCTAAATACATAATTTAGAACACACATTTCATAACAATCATTCTTATAACAGATAACCATATGCAACTGTAATGAATCAGTGAGCAACTAATCTATTCATTCCATGACTCGGTGAACTACCGATCCATTCATGTGTAACATTGAGTTTTGAGTATTCTACTGAATACTTCATATTCTTGGTTCTCTTACCCTATTCTGGGTTTTGAGTGATCTGTCCAAGGAGCCTAACTGAATATTTTCTACCAATATTCATCGGCATCACGATCCTTAGACTAGGTGACATAAGACAACGCAATCAGTAACTTGCAATACTTTGGCCAAATATTTCTAACATATTGTTCGTATTACTTATTCCTTGACAACATACTCATCAATTCAAAATACGTCCTTCACCCCACTCCATTGTTATCTATAATGTCTTACATTGACTTCTGTTAGTACCCTTGCAAGGTTTAAATCTAGTTCTAGGTTAACAACATAGGTCATGATATGAAGTGGCTCACAAAGACTTAGGGTAAATTGGCATCTTTGGGTCAACCTAAGTTAACCCCGTGTGCCAAGGTACCCGAGTCCTAGAGGGCTACTTCCTATCCCGACTAAGAAACTAACCGATCTGAAGGGAAATCTTGATCAAGTTCAAAGGTGTGTAGATCTTGACGATCAATGAAGAAGGGTGTTGCCACATGTTAATTGCACTGTTGTATCCTCGAGAAGATCCTAATCTTCTTGAAGGTACAACCTTGTAGTTGATGTGTGTCAACATCCTACGAAACAACCTCATAAAGATGTACATACCTCCAAGAGTTTACTTATGTTAAGTTAAATTTGGGTTATAAGATGACATATTTCGGTAACCCCTCAAACCCCGAGTCCAACACTCTTTAAGTTCTTTTTACAATTCAGATTCATTTATTCCAAAGAACTTAATTAACTTAGGATTGCTTCAGATTTGATAGTTTTGACCATACATCCCGTTGTCCCAAAAACTAGACAACAACAAATTATGTTCCTCTATTTTAAATAACTTAACTAATCGAGGAAGTGTAACAACTTGCTAGGTTGAAACATATCATACTTTTTTATAATTAAGTCTTAATGATTAACAATCATATCTTCTTCTTTAATTTAGCTCATTACTAGAGGAGAAGGGTCTTCCTCTTCGTAGTTACATTCTAGGGCTTAACACACCTTATAATGTCATTTATAATTACAATAATTTTTATTATAGTTTATTTCACATCACATAATGTAATGAAATACTTAGATAAGAATGTTGTATTCTACCACTTATTTAGTCAAGTAAACTTACTTAGGAAATTTGTCTAAATTCCTTTTTTATAATACCCATCAAGAATACACATCCAATCATATAGATAATAAGAAAATTATCATCAAAACAAGATAATTTACACAATCTATGAAAGTAATTTTCATCTTTCAATTCATTTTCAAACTTATACATTTACAACTTATGCATTTTAGGCATTGTGATGATAGAACTCTGTATTCGAGAAAGAGATAAACTATTCTTTTCATAATACAATTTGAAAACAATTCATAATTCTTCACAAGCACATAGAACAACCAATGCATCATATAAGATTTTGCCTTCTTTTACCACTTATGAAGTCCATCTGCAAAAATTTCTAGCACTAGTCGATTCAATGAACTAAGCATGATAAGCACTAATCCTTAAAATGAAGTGCATTCCACTAATTGTTCTAATAAAAACATTCACGCTTACTAAACAACAAGTAATTCATTACTCCTTAAACATACGTAATATCAACAAAAAGAAGATCCATACTAAACAGGTTTAACAAAGAAGAACATAATATAATCTATCTTACCTATCCTATAATTTAAAGCATAATTGATTTCATCATTTATCTTTACCAACCAACATAACATATCTTGTTTCCAATCTACCAAAAATAATACAACTCATATCTTTTCTTATAAGATACAAAAGTAATTACAACATATTCCCTCTTAGATGATTCATCTCACTTTCATATAAGGAAGAAAGAAAAGCATTCTATTTGCCAAGGTACATAATCATCTACAAAGTGAAACAATGTATATCATGATTTAAATTGTTCCTTTAAAGTAACTTCTACTTTAAAATTTAACTATTTAAGGTATTCACCAAAAGCCGTAACATCTCCATTTTATACCTTAGAACAAGTAAATTTTTTTTTTTTTTGATAAATGCATCCTGGTTCTAAATACATAATTTAGAACACCCAAATCAAATAACCATTCATATAACAGACAACCATATGCAGCTGTAATGACTCGGAGTACTTCCGATCTATTCATTCCATGACTCGGTAATCTACCGATCTATTCATGAGTAATAAGAGTTGGTGTTTTTAGTTAACACTTTACTCTTACGGTTCTCTTCCCTACTCTGGGATTCAGAATGCTCTGTCCAAGGAACCTAACTGAATAATCGTTACTATTATTCATTGGCATCTCATCCCTTAGACTAGGTGAATTAGGACAACGCAATCAGCGACTTGCGATACTTTGGCCAAAGATTTGAAACATCTGTTTATGTCTCGTATTCCTTAACGGCATACTCGTTAATCGGAATACGTCCTTCACCCCATTCTTATGTTATATAGAATGTCCTACCCGACTCATCGTCGGTCCTTCCTTTCACAAACGAATCACTCGGAGGTAGATTATCAAGGTGATAATGTTATATGGATGCCCACGAGGATTAGGGATATGGTGACATCTTGGTTCAACCTTGCAGTTCAACCGGTGTGTGTCATGATACCCCGAATCTCCTAGGCAGCCTTATAACATGACCACGTTCATAATCGGACCCTGAGTAACTCGTGCGAGATCAAAGTGTAAATCTTAGCGATCAATGCAAAGGGTGTCGCCATAAGTCTCCTACATTGTTGTAACTTCGAGAAGATCCTAATCTTCTCGGAGGTACAACCCCCATGATTGACTTGTGTCGTCAACCTTTAAATCCACCTCGAAAAGATCTACTTAACAACATGCGTTACGCACTTGAGTTTAAATTACTTTAAAGACTTTTCCCTAAGGTTAGCCTTTCCCGATCCCTGGATTCTTCGTCTTAAGACGACCCTCCTCTATAAAACCCATTACATGGTAGAGGTATTAAGGTCAAGCTCTCATCAAGGAGTCATTAGAATACACCTGATTCTAAACAACAGAATTGGACAATATCTCATAACCTTCACATGAGATTGCCATCCGAACTTCATTTGATTTATATCAGTTCTCTTAACTGAATTTATATCATACTTATTAGTATAAGGATATAAATGATTAAGAATCCAATTTAATATTGTCCTGTCATACTCAGGACTAGGGATTAGTAATTTAATCCGGCTTGTTTAGCGTTCTGCTTAGGTTCATTTTTAACCTATCTTTTAGAAAGACAATTATTTAAATTCAATATTGCTTTCGCTAGAACAATAAGATCTGCTAAACACTCATATGAATTCAATCACATTTTCTTGTAAGCTTTCATTGTCAATCACAAAAGCATCCAAAATTTTACAAAGATATCATTGCCATTCTGGTATATAAACCGAAGAAGGTCAACTATCAGAAATAGAATACAACACATAAGTATCAAACACTTATTTCCATTCCTTTCAAAATTATACAATTACATTTTATGCAAGCAGCATACTTGATACAATGCTTAACGGAAAAGAAACATCTTTCCACATACAGTACATTTATATAATCAAGCTGTAATTCATTATGAAACAAATTAAATAATCTGATCATCCTGTCAGATCTGCATTGCTTTTACCACTTACGGCAACCATCTGCAAAAATAGTCAACATGAGTCAGTTCGATGAACTGAGCATGATAAGCACTAACTTTTAAAACAATTGCAATCCATCAATTGTTTTCATTAAACACCCTGTTTAAATGAGATCAATTATCCAAACAAGTAAACATATTCAGACTATGCCTTTGTAATACAAAATGTCTACAAATGTGTAACTCTATCATCGTTACAAAATAGTCTTACTCACTTCTCTAATATTTCATCAAATATTAAGAATCAAAGAACGAAAGTATTAGAACAATCATCTTGAATCCAAGATCAGTAATATTGAACAAATCGTCACTTTCATCAGAAATGGAATATCATAGAAAATCGTGATTCCACCAATATGTTACAAAAGCAATACCAACTGTTAGACAGATCTCTACCAGTATTATAATAATAGAAGAGAAAGAACATATCATTCATACCCCCTTTCATATAAGTTCACTACTGTACCGTCTCCACATATGGAAAACATTCACCCAGTATGTATACCAACAAGTCCGACAAGCCACAAGAAGGATCGCTGTTTTAAATAAAAAGAACACAGCAAAAACTCCTGTACAGTAGCTAACACGTCATCAATCCCATATATCAACCTATAGCTCAATACTAGTTCCTTTTAAACACAGCAAGGTTTTCGATCCAAGTTCGAAATCAAAGAACCTCTGGCATATCGCTGTCAACAACAGACTTCATTGCTTTAAGCAATTTGAAGTTTCCTAAGGACTATGCCAAGATGACCACACAGAATCTCCGATACATGACCAGTCTCAATCGGACTGAAATAAACAGGAAGGAACATAGCATAACTATACTCACCTAGGCGCATTCAAATCTAAGTATGGTATTCGCGACTCACTTCAATGAGCCAGGACACAAGATAATTATCCATACTCAAGGAACAGTGACAAAACGACAGTGTCCCAAAAATCAGGTTCAATAAGGTACAAAACAATACAGGTTACCTTCCAAGAATTCATATGAATCGAACAACAGTAACAAGTCAAATAATTGCATACGATTCCATCTAAGCCCATCAACGGAGCTTATTAAAAATCAGGCAAGCAATTCCAATTACTGATTTCAAAACAAGGAATCCGACTGAACCCTTGCCAATCTTTTACACAAATTTACACAGACTGAAGACGTAAAAATATACCAAGAGAATCTGTACCACAAAATCCTTGCGACACGAAGGTACTCTTACAGAATAACAGTGATTGAAATACAAGTTATTCCCTTAGGTCATTGGTACAACATTTCCCAATATTCATTTATATTCAACTTGAACAGTGGATCAAATATATATACAAATCATTCCATCGACTCCACAGAGTCGTTCAGATTAAAACAAACATAAATATATATATATATACATTGCATACTGTAAACGGGTTTATACCAATAACCGCGGAACCCAACAACAGTATAGATAAAAACAAATAGTTAATGAATCCTTCTATGCCATCTATGGCAAGCATTCAGAACAAATCAAGTGTAAGCAAATCAAATACCGATTTCATTCCGAGGACTCCACAAAGTTGTTTAAATAAAAAATACATTTATCCATATTGTATACTGTCAACGGGTTAAATCCCGTTACCACAATAACAAGGAAAAACAACTTCCCCTGGGTCGTAATGACTACTGTAACACAATAGTTACCTGTTCCCAAACAAATTTAAAAGACAGAACGAAACCCACAAAGTATCAATAACTACCATCATCAAAACCCACGACAGAGCCTACAAAGATTTCATAACACTGAACAAACAAACAGTTCCATCAATGTTTCTTCCGACTGTTTCCAAAACAAGAATCAACGACCAAAAATCGACAGACAATCAATGGCCTATACCCATCACAGGAACGATTCATGGGCTCACGCCGAACAGGCCGAGCATTCACACATTTCACATGTTTCGCATAATTAAGCCAGAATGCAAACACAAGAAAATAATGCCACAGTTCGAATTTAATAAACACCCAACAAAGGATAAATGAAGATTCGAACCAGAAGAGATACTGAACCAAGAAAAATCACACAAGACATCCATAGATAAACATCTAATTCCATAAATCATTTGAACAGAGTTGTTCTAATGAAATCACTTGAAAGACAACAAGATTTTTAAAGGTTAGGGCCTAACATGCCTGGATTTTTGCTCAAATTTCCGAAGCAGACCACTGGAAGAGCTCAGACTTCCTTTTCCTTTTCCAAGTTAGAGCGACCAACAAAATTTTGCTATCTCCAAAACATATATACTCTCCTTGCCAGAGAAAAGAGCTAGATAACCTCATGCTTGCCATACTGACACAAAGAAAGGCGGTGTGAAGAACCGGTGAAGAGCGAAGAAGAAAAACTGAAAATCGCGATAAGCCAAACAAACCAACAAACTTCCTGTTTGCATGCCTTCTCGCGAGTTCCGAGCTCGTCTACCGAGAGCATTGAATGCAATTACACCAACTTTCCCGCTCAAACTCCACTTCCACCGACCGCCAAAGTTGGCGACAGTCAAATAAAATCCCAAGTTCATTTCCAGTTTTGGCGACCTGCCACGTCGGCACAGGTTAGCCGTTCCCAAAACCTCCGCCAAGACCTGTCCTTCATCCTTATCCCATGCATTTAATAACATAGAAAACGCCGCCCATGGTTCGCACCCCTCCATAGGCCCCTTTACATTCTTGATCATAGTTAGGTTAGTATCTTAGGTTAGAATTTAGGATAATACAAATTCTAACCACATTACACATAGATACTAACTTAGGACATTAGCACATAGCCTAGGTCTAGGTTAGATTAACACTAATCTAACCCCTAGGTTAGATTTAGTCTTAGGTTACTAATCACTTAATAATTCCAGTTAGGTCTACATTCTGTACACTCAGAAAAGACCTACCTCATACCTTCTTGAACAGGGTTAGCTCCTGTTCTGCTGCAGAATCGTATGTAACCGAATTATTACCTGGTCCACGATCGAGACCTTCCAGATATACTTCCATATCGGGAACCAATTCATTTTACTCGATCAGCCTGAGTCATACTCCTGACTAGCTTATTAAATGCTTCTAGACCTTGCAACCTATTCAAGGTCTGTGATTTTAATTCATCATGAACAAACTTTAAGCATTACTTGGATCAATTCCACTGATCCAAGACTAGATCTTATAGATGGATAACTCTATAATTCATTCCGAGATCAGACTAAACTCGGATGCAAAATGAAATAAATAAAAGAGTCTAATCACATTCTGACTCAGTCAAGATCTGCAATCTGCAAAGAAATTACAGTACATATCAAGCATGATTTCTAAATCGAGGAACACATCCTTTTACAAGAAATCACATATCAACACTTGTATGCTCAGGAGAAAGTAACATGATTCAGGGTGTTACAAAAACATGATCATATGGAAGAAATTCAAAAAGAAGTGATGGATTAATAGTTAACATCCACCTTTAATTTCTTTTGCCAACCTAACTTCAATCTCAATCTACTTTATTTGATCAATGAAAAGTATACAAGACTAATGAACGCTAATTCCCTTTTTCCAATAAGAATAAAAATCGGGAGGTTCCAACCAAAGATCTTAACTTATTTGTATATGGAAGGAGTCTTGCAGAATAGGATCCCAAACCCTAATTATTTCTTTCAACTTAATAAACCAGTTTTATCTTCTCACATTCATACAATTTAAGTTCAATCAAGAGTTCTAAGGAAAGAGAACAATGACCATTTCAAGAAAAGAGTATTAAAAACTATCTTCCTTTTTAAACCATCCCATTACTTTCCTTTTTTAAACTCTAAGAGAAAACAATGAAGATCAAACACCATCGTAATCAAGTTTAGAATGAAATCAATCTTCCAAGACATATCATGCATTTATTAGATCCAATGAGAGATAAGAATATGAGTAGTTTCTAACACTCAAGACTCCTCGGTAGTTGAGGCAAAGTAGAACCATCTCAACGGTATGCCACCGCATCACTAAAAGAAGTATAGATTGGGTTTCCAATAAAAACAAGATCAATAATAACATATATCATTATGTACCGAGCAAGACTCAGATTATAATCCTGAGCTCAATGAAATAGACACAACTTCCTCAAAGGCTCGAATCATTCAAAGTTGAAAAACCAAGTTAGGGTAACAACAGGTTCCCTCTTAGTTATAAAGTAACCAAAGCCTATAATAGTTGAACCGATACATCATTCAGATTACCATTTAATTTGAAACATCAAGAACAAATTGCCTGTACAGTGTTGCTTTACCGTATTCAAATCACGAATTCATACTTACCCAAATACCATAATACTAAACTGATTATAATGAAATACTTATAAACAGTTCAGAATCAAGAATAGGTCTTCTAATTTCATTCAAACACCTTTCAAACCCTATTTCCAATTTCAAATAGAATGTAATAAACTTGACATCGTTAAGACTTAACGACTTTCAAGTCGGGTTCGTAAAGAGTCTCCACAAACCATTAATGTGGTCAAAGAATAAGATTTCACAAGCACCATGCTAAGAGACTTTGGGTTACAGTCTAGTTTACCCATAATAGCAAACACAATTTTAGTACTGTTCCAAAATCAACCAAGTTTTCACAGGAAGAAACACAACACTAATCCATATACTATTTTTCTTGTGCATGCAAGTTTCATTATCAGTCAATGTTCCTTGCAAGAAGAAATACAAACTAAACCATATACTGGCTTACACACAGTGCATGCGAATTTCAAAAGCGCATCAATGCCTTTCGCAAGAAGAATATAGCCTAAACCATATACTATTTTCCTATGCATGCATCTTTCCACAAGGTGATACAAAACAACCCACCCACAAATTTATTCATAGTCCAATTAACCATGAGATAAAACACTAACATCTTAAAACAAATAATCTTAGAAATGGTTTTGTTCATCAAAACGAGTTTTCAACCAATTAGCTTGAACCAGTTTAAGAGTTTCCAAAAGTTACTAGAGTTGCTTACCTGCTTGGGTTTATAAACACAATAGTTTGCAACACCAACTCAACGAATACAGAAAGATCTCATGTAACAATAAAGACCACTAAAGAAGTTGAAACCAATCAACAATTTCAACCACTGAAGAAGTACTATGAAGTTTTCGGTTTTCTCACATATTCACAATTCCATTGTAAAAGAAAAAGCAATGCAAAACAAGCTTCCAACAGAATCAAGTAAAATCCAGATTCAACCCGAAACACAAGTTTATACAAAACCCATAAATCCATATACTAGATAAAGCATGAATGCATAGAACTTATCGAGCAAAGATGTTTTAACGGAAACACTTAGAGGAAGCAAGAGATTTTAAAAGTTTGGGCGTATCATGCACGATAGTGTTCTTTGTAAAATTGAAGAAGACCTCTAGCTGAGCTCGCTTCTTCCCTTCTTCTCCACGAAAGGTCAAGCAGCAAAATACTTCTTCCACCATGCCTCATATACTCTCCATGAAACAAAAATAGATTTGAAACCTTCAAAATAGCCATGCAGTGCAGTTTAAACTGCTGGTTTGAAAAACTAGAGTGCATGGAGAGAAAAAATGGAGAACATGTAAAGTGAAACAACTCATCCAAAATCTGTGACATGCCTACTAAGGTGATTTGGGCTCGAGATCCAAATGCAATTAATTCCATTAATTCCAAGTTTCCCACTCAGTCCTCCTTTACACTGCCTGCCAAATATGACGAGTGCCAATTCAACTTTAACAAACGTTTCAAACTTTAGTGATACCACCACCTAGGCCTCCGCCAACCAATCTAACCCTTTTGAAAGCTTGCAGTCCGTATGCCTTCCATCCTTATCACTAACATTAATGTCATCAAAACCGCCACCCAACACTTGCGACCCCATAGGTTCCAATTCATATCCCATAAATTAGGGTAGATTAATGGCTTAGATTAGATCTTAGGTAATTTAAAGTTTATACCTTAGGATATAACACTAACCATTAACCTTAACATAGGTCCTTAGCAATTAGGTTAGATAAACCTTTAGGTATGTGCCCAAAATACATAGTTTAGGAACTAGGTTAGATCACCCATAATATTGTAATGTTAGGTTTTAGGTTAAATTAATATCTCACACCCTTTCCAAATTTCATTTGCACGAAGCTTAGGTTAGGTTGAAATCAACAATCCAACAAATCAAACAAAATAAGATGTTTTAGGTTAGATTTTTAATTTGTATCAAGTATCATAGCTTAGATAGAAATATTTAAATATATTATCTAGCTTAGGATCCGGGTTCTCTCAATGCCATGAATGGTGAAAACTCAATTATATGCGTAATGACCTGTTGGGGTTGATTTCAGGATCAACAAAACTTCCCCTTTGAATGGAAATATTTTCACATAAAGAGAGAATTAAAGAACTTACATCCACTAAGTTTAGTCCATTATCCTCATAATTCATGAAATGCCATTTCATCATCTGCTCATTCCCGAACAAATTTAAAACATTCCTTAGATCACATGTAATTGATCCAAGGATGAGTCATAAAAATAGATAAGTTACAATTTTTCTTAAATCAGATTACCCTTATCTATGAGAAATGAAAAATGAATCTAGGAAAAATTCCAGTTAAATCAAAGATCTAAAGAGTAGAAAAGACTTAACCATATCAAGCATGATTTCCCATAATCAAAAGAACATATCCTCATAAGGAAAAATCACATGACTACTCTTGAAATGCAAAAGAGAGAATATCCACTTTAATGGGTGTTACACTTGCAAATTTTATACAACTTCAAAATCTCTCCTACTAAGGTTTGCATTAGAAGGTTCTTTGGAAGGCTTGCAAGTTTATTGTTTGTCTTTCTATTATAGTGATTTTTCATAGCTTACATCAATAAATTCAGACACTACATCACATGTTATCTATTGTTCATTCACACCGATCATGCTGCAATCAAATATCGATAAATAAACTAGTATTAAGTAACATAATCATCAGGTAGTTTCTCCTCTTGCAAGATTTTTATGTCGCTATAGTGGAGAATCCTAGTAAGGATAGTGTAACAGATCTCCTTTGAGGATGGATACCAATAGTGAAGAGTAGGTAGTTGATGAATCCTTTCCAAATGAGAACCTATTTAGTAATTCTACAAAAAAACATCGGTATGAAAATATACCTAATTATTTGGTCTCAGGTAAAACACCTCCACATTACTTATAATATGAGAAGAAATATATAGTTAAAAATACTTGTACATCTTTCTTGGATAACTACATTTATATTTTATACAGGACATGATCAAATAATGAGAATGTGTATAGATGATGAGGAGATATTTGATGTCCTTAGAGCCTTCCACAATGAACCTTGTGGAGGAAATTTTTCTTCAAAAAGGAAAATGTAGAAAGCGTTAACAACTGGTTATTATTTTCCAACATTGCACAAGGATGCAACACTAAACACCAATAGATGTGATAGATGTTAGAGAATGGGCAAGCCCACCAGATCTGATGAGATTCCATTATAACCTCAATTGGTCTTGTAACCTTTTGAAAAAATGGGGCTTAAACTTCATTAGCTCTATAGATCCTAAATCTTAGCAAAAAGAATACTTCTTGGTATGCACATATTATCTAACCAAGTGGATAGAGTTAAAGGAATTGCCTAATCAGAAGAGTGATAAATTAGCCAAGTTCCTATATGATCACATCTTCACTAGGTATGGAGTTCTAAGGGAAATTGTAACAGATCAAGGTACACAATTTATTGCTGATGTAATTTCTTATTTGGTTAAATAATATGAAATCAAGTATAGGAATTCTACACCATACCATCCCTAATCTAATGGCCAAGTAGAGTTTAAAAAAAGAGAAAGAGAGTACACCTTAACAAATACCATTACAATCCACATGAAATATTGGGAAGATAGGCTTCCGGAGGAAGTATGTGCATTTAAAACGATATAAAAAAACTAGTTTCACACCATTAGAACTCTTGTATGGTAAGACTACTATTTTTACATTTGAGTTTGAGCACAAGACATTAAGGAATGCACTTGAGATGGGAATAAATATATCGAAGCTCATATAAAAGGATTCTCCCACTTAATGAGTTGGATGAATTGAGAAGGTAGGAAATACATAATACAAAAGTGGTGTAGAAGTAAAGAGTCAAATGTCATGAACAATATATCAAGACAAGAGAATTTCAAGAAAGTGACTTGGCACTCTTATTTGATTCAAAATACAAGGACGATATGGGAAAAATAGGGACATAGTGGATATGACACTATAAGATTGAGAAAATATTACCTAATGGAGATATAAAAATCACCACCATAGATCTGTGAAGTTCAAGTTATTTGTCAATAGCCACAGGATAAGACTATACAAGAAACTAGTTGAGAGAAACACATTCATGCGGTAGTTCGAGAGGAGGTCAAAGTAAGATGGAAGTAAGGACACTAGAGTTAAAATCGGGAGTTGAGCTGTTGGCTCATCTTTTGAGATTCCAAAGGATTAAGGTATTTCATTGGCCTTGGTATATTCAACTTTCGACTATTCCAAGGACAAATAAAAGTGTTGTGATCAACTCTTTTGGTGATCAACACCACTACGATAACACATTTTATTTCTTAGAGTTTTTATTTTTGGGTTTGATGCAAGGTGATTGCAAGAGTGTATGATCTCCATCACAAAGAGAGAATGTAATGACTAAAGGTTCCACTTGCATCAAACCATTTTTTTTTATTTTAAGTTTGAATGAAATCATGATTGCATGAAATAAGATCAAGGATATTTTCACATGTGAGAGATAGAAAAGATATAACTTACAACCCAACAGATTGGAATACCCTCTCTAGGAGTTATCTAGTTTTAGTAAGGACCAAACAATATTAGTTCAACACACATCTACGAGTATCATAGCAACATCCATTAAATTATAACAAGCTTACATGTACTTGAAGGCACAAATCCAAATAAGCATGCATAATAATCATTCCAAACGAACATCAAGATAAGTGCACTCAACTATCACTTTATTGAAGTATAATTAGAATGATTATCATTAATTAATAATTATGCCATGTCATTATATATTTACTATAATTAAAAAACTTCCTCCTTTCATGCTATGATGTTTCCCTCCACATAAGCCCATATTGCATTATTCACACGGTCACATCAATTAATGATTGCTCCCATAGTCGTGTTGCGTATCATTTTGGTCCCAAAATTCAAGAAGGTACCATCAATACAACTCAATTATGCATCATTAGTTTAATGCATATTTGTGTTTTTATGGATTGAAAGTAGAGCACACTGCGTAATAACCATGTGAGAATATTTGATTAGGCATGAACCAGTGAGAATTCTCAACTTCTTAGCCACCCTCAAATTTTACTATATTTTCAAGATAATGGTTGGATAGATTTACATAAACCATTTTGGGGTTTTAACGAATAAACGGTTGAATATTTTTACAACACATTTAGTGATGGAGAGGCAAAAGTTAAGGGTTTATCAATCAAAATCATTGATGACATCTTTTCGTAAGTAAGACCTACTTGCCTAGGGAGAACCATTTCCAAAAAGGCTAACCCCTGAAGCAACCAGGTGAGAATTTGCAGATGATAATGATGCATTCATTATTGATAGAAAGGTACAAAAATAACTTCCCTTAAAACTTTATGGGATGAGGTTGTAAATTATGTAATTAATTATTTTACCTATGAGGAAGATATTCTAGGTTGAATATAATTCACTTCAAATTGTTAAATCACCTAAAGAACAATAGACAAGTGAATATACCCAATTTATTGAATGATATATTGAAGAGGATGAGTAGAGAGGCACAAAGGGAAAATTCTACACTGTCACACCATTTCCTCATCACCTTGATAGTAAAGCACACCCTGTAAAGGGATTATCCTGAGATAAGGTGGGAAGATTTTGCAAGGGCCAAAAGTATAGATGAATTGTTGGGAAACAAGAGAAAGAGAAGAAAGAGAAATGAGATATCTTACACACATGTAACTAAGCCTACAACATAAACCTCCTAACCTAAATAACCCCTTTCTTATGAGAATTTTCCATATCTTGAGCAAAAGTCAATACCTATCTCCCCTGAGAGAATTTTTATTATTGAAACCATCCTAAATTTCTCCACTGCTAAATCCTCCACCTCCAAAGGTAAAAAAAAGTCTTTAAAATCCACTCGTACACCAAGAAGAAGCTATCGTAGGATAAAAACTAAAATGCCAAAAACCTCCAAGGAAAAAAAAAATCACAGCCCATATCACTTGATAGTGATGTGGAAGCTAGAAAAGAAGAAAACGTTGAGCCCACACTAATGGAAATAGGGAAGGGAGTGCGATGCTACGTTTTATGAGAAATAATTCCACTGAGTAGCCCATGGAGGGACAAGATGACCAGAATCGGGATGTGGAGACAATGCATGTAATAGAAGGTCATGTGGAGAAAAGGGAAGAAGTTGGAGGAGAAACTAGACAATAATACCTCGAAGATCCCATGGAAGAGCATGAGGAGAAAACTCGAATGAGGGGTAATTCTGATATGGAAGGTGGGGAGAGACATAATAGAATGAGGAAGTGGAAGTAGAGACTGAAAAAATGTTAGACATTGTTGAGTAGGTCATGTAACTAATGAAACAAGAAATTGAACAGGAACACATGCCACTAATTGTTGAATAGGTCACTTAGCACCACGTTCATGGAATTGAGAAAATGCATATGTCTGTAGAAGTTGAACAAGTACAAGAAAATACTCATGTAGCGAGAGGATGATGTAATTAAGAAAGTGTTGGAGTAAAAGCATTATTTTCACTATCATTTTTGTATTAAAAACAACTTGCTAACATACAACAATTGAATGTAGCTCCATTATAGCCACAAATTGTCGTTCGAAGCTATAAGAGAACTTGTCAAACCACCTTGTAGGGAGATGGCCACACAAAAAATGTTGCCTGATATTGATTATTTGATGTCACAATTTGAGATCTATGTTGATAAGATAAAAGGAAAATGGCAGAGAGAAAAGGAAGCCCTTATCTCTAAACATCAGGAAGAATTGAAGGAAAAGGACAAAGAAATCAAAAGGCTGAAGAAAAAGAAAGAAGATACCATTCAAGGGGCCCATGATATATTTAAATACATGCTTCCATCTAATTTCTATGCTATCTTATTAAAATAAAATATATTGTAACTTAAACTCACACGTATTAATTTACGAGATACCATTTGATATCAATACAACTAGGAGCTTATTTAGGTTATATCGAGAACATCACTAATGAAATTCAGCTCCTATTATGTGAACTCTACATGTACAAATATGCTCTTGAGTATGATAGGGATTGGATTGCAATCCTATACATTGGAGAATTTTAAGTCAAATACCTCTGTTCTTATTTTTTGAATGAGTTAGATAGAGAAAGAAAAATGGAGGAATACGAGACATTTAGAGAAGGTCTACAACCACTAACGGCCAGGGTTGAAGCTACAAAAATATAAGAAGTTGTAGGATAGTATGAAAAGTATATGAAGAGGAAGGAGATCAAAAGGAAATTTTGGAAAATGAGGAAATCAACACATAATGAAGTCAGTGACAAGGGAATTCAGTTCTTTCGGGCATGGAGGATGTGCTGGAATGAGATGTATTCGAACTACAATAGAAAGAGATACACTCTTACCCTAATATTATGTTGACTCTAAAAATAGTGAATACATACATTGAAATTACTACTGAATGTGTAAATACTTGTATTCCAATTGGATAGCACCCCCAATATTTCACTTTCCGATACCACCATGGACGGTGTGAGACCCTTGAATGTAAGGATAGAGAAAAAGTTATGCACATGATAAAGATAAATGGTGTTTACTTCTTCTTAGAACAGGAAGGGATATATACTCCAGTTGATTTCAAACATGAATGCAACATCAGGTAGTAAGGGATTGAGCCACTTAAATGAGTACATATAAAGAATTAAGCCTATGGGTGTGATGATTTGTTTAAAACCCCTTTATAAATAACTCATCCTCTGTATCTTTGTTAAATTAATTGAGGATATATCTTTGTATTTACCGGTTATTCTACTAAACATTACCATCACCACTTGAACTTATGACATAAATACTGATTAATATAGTTATGAATAGTTATCTCTATTTTGTGGTATTTCGAGTATGCATTTATTCTTATGGTTGCAATAAGTTGTTTGAATGATGATATGTGTAATGAAACTCTTTTCTGTAAGTAACTTTCTATATGTAGTAACTCGTATGCAACAAAGGAGCTATCCACAACAACTCATCCGCAGCCAAAGGGGATCACCTACAATAAAAATGAATTTTATGAAGATCTCTTGGAATGTGAAGAATGAAACTCCAAGTATGTATGTGTCATTGAAGGAGAAATTAAAACTAGAACATAAAGAACTGGGAGATAACTCAATAATAGATCTAATTATTCATTGCAACTCACTAAAGAAATGATTGATTAGTTAACACATGATTTAAGGAACTAGTCGGTTACTTAAGTTATGTGTTTGATATCTGAACACCTATTAATTAGTTTGATTACATGTGTTTAATATCTTGTTTTTGTGTTTGAGATCTTCCACTTGTTCCATCGAAGATCTTTTACTTAGTCTGTTTGAACTCCTAGTTGAACTATTACTCTCACATTTTTCTATAATGGATAAGTATAAGACAAATGGTTAATGCTAGAAATTTATCTAGAGAATACAAAATATAATGGAGAATATAGAGAATAGAGGAATTAGAGAATAAAAGATATGTAGATACAGAGGTTGATTTTGATGTAATATTTATGTCAATTCAATAAAAATTATGAGTTCTATTTATTAGATTTTACCTACAAGCCTTAGGATGGATTAACACCCAAGGTAGGGCCCACTTGTGGTATACTAAACCCCTCCATAGTTTTTTTCATGATTAGACTAGGAAGCAATTTATCTCTTTATCTACATTCTGAATTTGCAATCTTTGCTTTAGTCATAGTGTTTAGAATCTATTTTCTTTTAGATCTAAGTTTTTTTAAGCATTGTTATTTCAAGTATTGTAGTGATATTTATCTCTTTCCACCACCTCCTACTGCAACTATGCATACAACAATGAAATTATTGAAATTTTACATCCCCTGGTTTGATGAATAAATGATTATGAATTAGTGAACAACATATTAATTGCTGCAAGTTAATTTACACCACTAGTAACCACAATTTTTAGTCCAACAAGAGGTCAAAATTAAATAATTTCATTCAAGGAGTAATCCTTATATCTAGAGGAGAAAACCTTTTTCAACAAGGAGAAGATGATAAATAAGTTGTCCGGGAATCTCGAATTCGATTCCATTTATAAAATGAGGAGACATATTTGCTATGGAGGTGAATTTTGAAGCCAAGGGAAGTAAGGTGATGATCTCCATGTTTTGACTCCAACCTTATGTTCAAAAGGATCATCATGTTTCCATGATCGGAAACCATCTCAAGTTCACATGGTGTAATTCACTTAGTAGTGTTTTTGAACACTCATTCAATTCCTTGGAATGTGTTTGCATCTCACAGGAGGAAGCATTTGTAATCACAATGTTTTAGTTCAATAGGTGGTCAAAGGCCAAGAATCTCATTCATGAAGCATTTCCTCAAAGGTCCATTAGAAGCAGATTCTTCATCAACAAGAGAATTTCTGCTCTATATTTTCCATTCTCTCTCTTTCCCCCTTTATTCTCTCTCCATATTCTAATTCTTCATTAAGAATGTACTTTTTCACTATTTTGTCTTATTCACTTAAGTGACCTTTATTTTTACATTGTAAGAGTTCTTTTTTCATTAATAAGGAAAAGGACCACTTTTATTCTCTAGGAATATGAAAGGTCACAAGTGATGAGAAAGGTGAAAAGTCATGTGGGGAGATGAAAAACATATTTGTAAGCTATAAATTGGAATGGATCCTCCATTCCAAAGGGTTGATATTTGTTGATTATTGATATTTTTTTGGGATTTGTATCACTATTAATCCAAGTAATAAAGTTTACATTCTTATATTATCTCTTGTCCATGTTTCCTCTACTTATTGCATACTCAAATTTGTAAGCATAGTGATTTTGAACAACATTAAAAGAAATTTTTGTCTTTCATTGATGAAGTCACATAAATTTGTGTCTTTGAGTTATTAGTCTTTCTATTACATACATGGTTTATTTATTCCTATTGAATGTGGACCTAATTTTGATAATGTATGTGAAATTTGTAAGTCTACTCAAAACATTAACCCCTATCTCTATTTCACCATTTCCTCTTTACCTCTCTTCAAAGTAAATTCCTCCCTTGTACAATGTAAAAGCACTTTGCCACATGTTTAGTGGAGTATTCCTATGTGATCCTCAACCTAACACTTACCTCATTGTTTTATTTAATTTACATTCAATAAATTAAATCCTCCTATACTCAAGAAGGAGGGCATTAGCCCCGTGAATGTTGGTGAAAACTAATAATATGCACTCCAACACATTATTTGAAAAACAAGGAAATATTACTATGTTTGACATTCTTTTAACTAGGGGTTAAATTCTCATGGATACAAAAAAATAAATATCTATTAAATTCTCATCTAGGTAGAAGTGAGAGGAGGAAGAGTCCATAGAGTTAACTAGTATATTCCTCTCCCTAGGGATTGCTTTGATGGAGATAAAGTTAAAATATTTACTTATCTCACATACAAAGGATTTGTAAAGTTAGAGATGTTATTCTCTAATTTCATAAACTTCAAAAAATTGATTGAATACCAACTATATATCTCCAAGGAATCTAATGTGTTTGAATCCCATTATATTGGAAATAATGATACCTAGAAGAAAGGATCCATTCTCTTCTCCATTTTGGTCCATTTGAAATATAATTTGAAGGAAATGGGCATGATATTCCCTTTTAGAGAAGTAAAGATCACCCCTGCACCTCTTCCATACAACCATTTGGATCCATTGTAATGGAGTGTCTAATAGTCATTAAGCAAGAACAAACATACATTATTTTTGAGTGTTTCCTCTTGCACCTCTGATACTTCTACCATGCATATATCTATGGGATCATCAACTAGGAGAGATGATAGACCAAGAATATTTCAAACTCATTGTGGGTTAAAGGGGAGAGTGATGGGTGAGTCATTATCTAAGAGATTTGAAATTTCAATTGTTGTTTTAGTGGAAACTATTTCTACCAAAACAATATTATTGTCATGCTTATATGAAACTTCAAATGTTTTTGGTTTATCATCTTCACCTTTTGGAACCCACTTTGTGGTTGAAACAAATTCCTTCCAAGGATGTGTTTTGTTTAATTGGTTTGTGGCGAGTTTAAATTTGTAATGGATTCCAATTTTTTGTTTGAGTCTTGCCAAGTGTATGTCAAAGGGTTTAGGATCCCCTTGATCGACGAACACATTACCTAAATGGAGGAATTTAATCTCCTAGAATAAAGTGACAGTAATGGATTTCATCCTATGAATCCATAGTCTTCCTAGAAGCATGTTATAGTTTATTTCCCTATCTATAATGTAGAATTTGGTTAGAATGGTCTTTCATCGGAGGAAAATATGAGGACTATGGTTCCAATCAAAGTGTCCTTAATACTATCATATCCTTGTAATGTGTTCCTAGACGAATAGAAATTAGTCTCCCCATATCCTAACTTTTGAAAAAAGGATAGGGAACTATGTTCACCTTAGCCCCATCATCAATCATGGCTCTCTTGAAGTAATATTTATAGAGCAACACTTGTAATTATAATGTGAGATCTCTTCAGGGCTATCTTAGCGTAAGAAATAATCTTACTTATGTAAAACAAAAACACGATATACCTATAATTTTTACCTGGAGGATGTATGTTGAAATCAATCCGGTTGATTTGATCCTCAAGGGGAGCCATGCCATGGATAAATTGGCCAAGTCCTAATGCATCTAACAAGGTGGATCAATGGCACGGAGAATTATTCAATAGATTTAGAAATAAATTTGAGAAAAGGTCTTGTTGATATCTATAATCAAGTCATATGATCCTACAAGTTTAGGGACTATAGGGGTATCATATTGCAAAAGGGGATAAATAGGGAGATGTTGTGCAATATATTCTCTTATACGAGTTGTCGCATTGATTTTTGACTCTATTTGTAATTCAAAAAATCCCACAATATTTATTTTGTTTCTTTGGTCTAGATTGGGGGTAACCTGAGAATTATTAGAAGTCGAGGCTTCATGGTCATGGGTCCATATGGGAATACCCTTATTCATATTTTGAGGATTTTATTTTTCATCTTTAGGAAATTTAGGAATGAATCCCGATAGATTCCTGATTTTTCATTTTAAGCGCAATAGGTCATGTATAATCGGGATATAGGGACCCCTAACGGATTCCTAAGAAGATATCTATGAATAATTATATTTGATTCTCTAGGATCCTCTCGAATAAATTTATCATAGTCTCTACAAGTGAATGAATCATGACCAATGAAATAGTGAAAACCACAATATAAATTAGGATTGTAATCCCTTAGAAGCTGGTTTTGGTTTTATTGTTGGTGAATATTCTATTATTATTCTAGAGTTGATTATTGTTGGGGTAATTTAGTGCCCCTTGGCCAAGGTTTTGGTATTGGCTCTAAACATGGGCTTGGTTTTCTTTGAGGAGGGTGATTGAAATCATATTTTTTGATAGAGGGGATATAATTATTATTTCTTTGATTCCCCATGTTAATATTATTGTTTTTGTATTACTCGGGGTTCATTTTAAGAGACCTCTTGGAAATCGGAGGTGGAGAATACCTGGCGAATATCCCCGGAACCGGTTTCACGGGAAGGCGAATTTTTTGGGGGTTGTATGAAAAAATTTCACCTGATTATCAAGCACTGCGACAGAAGGCTGCAGACGCGCGACGGGAGATTTTGCTGTCGCGCGTCAAAAAATGCAGTGACGCGCGTCAATAGACCTTAGTGACGCGCGTCAATAGACCTATTGACGCGCGTCACTAAGGTCTATTGACGCTTGGCACGTCCTTACGCATTTTGACGCGCGACAACAAAATCTCCCGTCGCGCGTCTCACCTCCGACCCGCTTTCTCATCAAAAAATCTCCGTGTCGCGCATCAACAAACTCTTTTTCGTGCATCTCTGCTATGCGTCAATATGTCGCGGCGTCACTAAGGCCTATTGATGCGCATCACTAAGGCCTGTTGACGCGCGTCACTAAGGCCTATTGACGCGCGTCACTAAGGCCTGTGACGCGCGTCAATAGGCCTTAGTGACGCGCGTCAATAGGCCTTAGTGACGCGCGTCAATAGGCCTATTGACGCGCGACAGCAAATATTTTGTCGCGCGTCTGTAACCTCTGCCCTCTTCTTGCTCATCGAAAAAACTCCATGTCGCTCGTCAACAAAATCTTTGTCATGCGTCTACTATGCGTCAATATCTACAGTATCTCCTTGTCTGCAAACCCTCCTTGTCGCGCATCAATAACTTACCCCCTTGTCGCACCTCTATAATACGGGATATATCATATTGTTGAAAAATGTGAAGTAGAAGTGTTCTACCTGGCGAATAATCTAGGTTTATATAGGGGATATTTTTCAAGGGTAGGCGAAGCCGACCCCTAAAAAAAATTAAAGTGTAATTTTTAGGTGAACAGGTCACTGGCCTGTGCCAAAAATTCGCCTTTTCAAAATTTTCAAAAATGGAATATTCGCCATATTACGAATATTCGCCACTAAAATTATCCCCTGGTATTACTAGTTTTTGTAATTTTAGGCTTCTTTGGTAGGTCGATAATACCATCTATGGTGACACCATGGTTTTGGTGTAGACACCTAAATTTGGTATCTATACCTTTAATCACCCATGGGCATATATTTATTTAATCCACTCCCCTTATTATTTTAAATTCCCATCACCTTTAAATCCTATTTAATTAACATCAATCAATTAATCCCCATCCATGCTCTAACTAGCTTTCCATTTTGGAATGTTCTCATTCTAAATCTACATCCATGCTTTTCCCTACAATTTTTATAACCTATCTCTACTGCCAACTCACCTAAACCTTATCCCTAAACAACCTCTTCCTACCTAATGCTTTAAAGCATTCAACCAACTCCTAAAAAATAAGAAATCACTCCAAAAGTAGAAAAATCCTCCCATTGGGGAAACTTTCCCGTAATCAATGACAATCCATCCTAGTAACCATTGGCCCCATAAAGATAAGTGATTTATTTCTATTTAGGAGAGGGATGCATGTAATTTTAGGCTCTCTCATGAACTAAGCACCCTTCCTCATGATGGGAAATCTGAAACATCCACATGGGGCTTCTAGAAATCCTTTTCAAGATTGCATCACCCACGATCACCCGTTGTGAGGTTTATCAATGTATTTGTGGTTATTACCTTAAATTTATCATATTATTTTAGTATTTATTGTGTCTAACGTGTTGCAAGTTCATATTACCTTCTACAACACTCGAGATCTCCATTGTCACCCCTTTGTTCTAGATTTCTTGCTTGAAGGTTTCCCTTTTTCCATCCATTTATCCTCGTTATATCTAATTCTGCTATAGTCACCATCGATTTCCCTTAGTCGCCATCGACCCGGGTCCATTTTATCCAATAACCTATCCAAACCATTGCTTTATGTCTTTTTCTATTTTTTTATCTCGAAAATCATTCGTAGGTCATCCTTCGGGATCAATGAGCCTAGCTTGCCATCCACCTCTCCTTGTGGCCATCCTTTATCATTCTCTAGTTTCTTCTCCCACATATCCATTATGTAGGTTGAATCCAGTATACTCAAGCTTCTATAGCTTCTAGATTCCATCCAGATCCTACGGGGTTTACATATTTATCTCATATTCTAGATCCAACCTCCTAAGTCATTGTTGACCAACCTCTACAAAGTCTAGGTTGCCGTCAACCCTGACTGTAATATTTCATTTATAGTCATTGTAATCTAACTATCCTTAGATCAAATTTTTACATTATTTTAAATTCAGTAATACTTATGTCTTTGCACGCATTTGTTGTTACATCCTTTATTTCACTTTATCTAAACTAAACAGGGGTTGACATCTGTCGAGAATCTAACAATTCTTAGGTATGATTCATGAGATAACTCCACATCTATTATCTAATAAATCTCCTTTTCAAGTAACTATTTTCTGAGGTTTATCTAGTTGCGGTAGGGATGTATCATTCACTTTGTGCTTGCATCCATTCATCGCATTTGAGGTACCGTAAACCTTCCATATTACGAGTTTACTAGTTTCTTTAATATTAGATCATTTAATTGATAAGGAACAAAAATTAGACAAACATTCTGGCACGCGGTGGGACCTCCATTTAGGTGATCCATTTCTTTTATATCTTATGTTTCTTCTACCTTCTACTAACACTTTGTAGCATGGAGCTTCTCTTTATTTCTATATCATGTTGGGTTCGTGGCTTGGATCGCTCATCACTCAAGAGTGGGGATACATAGAAAAATTGTTATATAGTTATTCCTCACATTTTCCCTATTTTCTCCTTTTTGCATCATAATTTCCCATTCTTTTCTGTGGTCTCATTGAATATAACACTTCATTTTGAGCTTAAAAGGACATTCTTTTTACATCTTTCTTGATCACCTAGTTTAAGCGGGGGTATAACTTAGTCCATATCACATCTTATCACACATGACCTACAACTCACGCATCTAAATAACACATCACAACATATTGTTTCACCTTTTTCTTAGATTGTTTCTTTGAATCATTGACGAAATAGATAGGGTAACAAGTGTAGGAGGAATACCTATTCAAATGTTAGTTGATGGGTTGTTGCACGCGTATGACTTTTGAATCCACAACTGACTATGAGAGCTTCCTTTTGGCTAGGAGGAACTACCTGTAATGAAAGAAAGACCACCAGAAAGAATTAAAACATATAGGCAGTGAACTACCTAGCGTGAGCTAGATCCGGGAAGTGTGGTACTTCCTAGATGGTTGTCAGTCCATTGTTTTAAAAAAATTAATGCTGAAAACAAGGTAAATCCTATTGTTATTTTAAAATGATTTAGGTATCTCACTTAAAACACAATAAGAAAACAGATCTAATCTAACAGGCTAAGCTAGAATAGAATCCGTAGGTCAAATGGTTGGTTCTAGGTTCTACAGGTCTGATAAAGGTCTCAGATAGGTCACTGGTGAATGAGGGTGAGATGAAATTAGGTGGGTAGGTCTCTATTCTAGGCTGTGTAGGTAAATACAGAGACCGGTGTCGGTCAGGGGTGACTGAATGCAGTTAGGTATAACCGGCGCCAGTTATTGTGAGATTTGGAAACGTCACAGAACAGGGTTTTGGCCTCCTTTGTGATTACACAAAGGACTTTGGTTGGTTGAGACGAGGTATTGGGTGGCTGGAGTGGGATTTTGTGAGGTTTTGATGGGTATATGGAGGTGAAAATGTCGGAGAAGGTCAATAAGGAGCAAGATAAACAATAGGTGATAAAACAATGATGAAATGAAATAACCAGGAAAGTATGATATTGTACTTACTTGGATTTCATTCCTGAAGGCTTGTGTGTGATGGATGGAGGTGCTGGTGATGGATTTGAAGGCTGCAAGTGATTACCAACTAAAGAAAAGCTTTTGCATGGGCTGCATGCACACTCCTCTTTTTCTTGGATAATTCAGAAGGTGGCTGGGATGGCTGTGTAGGAGAAGATGCTCAATCTCCTTCCTTGGATGTGAGTTCTTGCTGGAATTGGCTCTCTGAAGATGCATTATCTTTTTGAGCTCTCATTCTTGCTCGTCAAATTTTTCCCAATGTTTTCCAACCTTGAGAATAAGGTAGTTCAGGAGTTAAAAAGGGGTAACCGATGGCGGTCCGGCTTAACTGATGGCGGTTAGGGGAAACCAACGTCAGTCAAGGTGGGATTTTCTAGGTTTACCAAACTTAGGGAGATCCTCCTAATTTCCTTGGATCTTGTGTCATTATCCCATAGATTATATTGGGAGATTTTGTGAGCATGCGGGAATGTGGTTAGAGGGAGTGTAGGCATTGATTTTTAGGGTTTGGGTAAGTCTTAGTTAGTTATGGTAACTTGCTAAGAATAGGTCTTAAGGTGAGTTAGCTTGATGAGGTGTCTAAGTGAACTATATGTGTAGATATTATTTAGATAAGATATTTAAATAATAAATATAGTGAGGGTAAATCATTAATTTAATTAAATTAATACTAGTGTGGTGAAGGGGGCCATGGCTAGGTGAAAGTGATGAAGGGTACTTATATGTCAAAGGATGAAGGGGGAGTGTGACCTAATTTTAGTGTCTACACATATCCTTACGGTTGGTGATTAGGATTTCATCACCCAACAGAAACTTCAGAGACTTCCCCATAAAAAAACACGAAACTAGACATAGACTTCCTTTTCTTAGGTACCTTTTTAATCCAATTTTCTTTTTTAATATTTTCACATCTTTTAATTAATCATGATGATAAGAAACATATTGCTTGATTTATTTGTTAACAAATTACATAAACAATTTTTCATCTATTTCATTCCTATTATTACTCTCTCTCAAGTTTAAACAACACAACAATCCACATCATCCAATGACATTCCTTCCTCTAATGATCTCTCCTAATAATATTTTAAACTTGAGATCGCACCTTTCGTTGCCCAGCCCCTTGTCTCTATGGAATCAATTCTTGAAGACCATTTCATCCAAAATAATCCTTATATTGAAATAAATCCCAGTATCTCTCACTAATCCAACCTTTCTAGGCCAACTACACACCCATCTCCCACTCTTTTAGAGGCATTTCAACCTCCCTCTGACCCATTTATGAATATATTTGGCCAGTCCAACATTAGATTCATACAATGGGATTCAAAACATTCCTTCTTATCCTTTACCCAACTCACACAATTGTTCCTAGAGAATTTCTTGATTAATATTGTGCGTAAAATCATTATAAACAACTTATGCACCATTAGACAGTCGATGATGGGTATATCATATACTTTTTTGCACGTTGGTGTGGCATTATAAGCCATTTGTCATTTACTCTTTCGTAAGATGAAATCATTGAAATCTTCTCATGTTCTTGTGCGTATCATATCTATTCTATGTTGAAAATCCAATCTTTGCAAACAATCGAAGAATCCTTCACCATGGTTCACAAAATCAAAACTTTTGCCCTTGAGAAAGGCCAATTCAAACCTAAATCAAACTAATCCAAAGCCGAGTTAACCAAACCATCTACATAAAATGATAAATCTAAAAGTGTGGCCAATGCGGTGGTCACCAAATCCTTCTTTCGCACCCACATCTAGTACAAGGGCTTGTCAATGAACCCTTAGACTAATTCCTAACTATACCCCCTTGGGGGAATCCTATAGCTCAAGTATTTGACAAGTTAATGGTAGTACACTCCATCCAACTTCCTCCCATACGACCCGTAGATGACTTGCGACCCAAGACCATTTTATATCATCAAGCCCACTATTGTAAATATCATCAAGTCAAAGGTCATGACATTGAGAAGTGTTAGTCCTTCAAAGATTGCATCCAAAAACTTATAAATCAAGGTGTTATCCAAATAGATAACTCCACGGATTCACCTAGCCAAACCTCAGATGGAATTAAGTAACCATAAACTAACCATACAATAACAAGCCAAGCCGCCAATTATCCAACAATACAAACACCTAATGTTAATACTATAAGCACTTTAAATAGTTTTGATCACAAACCTACACCTTTTCCTACTTCATTTCCAATCACATTGATCCTGTCGGTATTATTCCCACATCCATACGCTGTTAGTACTTGTCCCCACAAAGGAACCAATTTTATCTACATTGACATCTACTCCTACTACACTACCTAATATATTCACTTCATTATCCACCAAATCTACTTCACTAGATCTGACTACTTCACCTACATCCAACCATCTCTACCTACTATACCATCCTCGGAATTGAAGTCGATTACCTCTTTCGGAGCTTACACCCATATCAACTATTGAAAGTATGTTCACACCATTTCATCTTCAACATCACCTTTATTTTTCTTAAAACCCTTGAAAACACTTCAAATAAATTAAAATGATCCTTCTATCTCATCGATGCAATCAAATCAATATCCAAATTCCATCAAACATATACTTCTTCATACATCTATGCCAACTATAACACTACGTCTAAATCCTCTAGAATAAATTATTGTCGCTCCTCCTAAGGACGTACCCTTACAAATAAATCCTTCAATCCATAATACATTACCTCAAAAATCCCCTATACATTTCTACAAGAAACTTGATATTTAATGTTGAACCCCTAATTTGTTGGCCTACATAGAGGTGCATGGGTGCGTAAGGCCTATTTAGAGAAGGGTGTGTAAGGAGAAAGTGCACATGACAAGGCTCTATAGTCCACATCAGATCTACATCTTTTATCCTCTTCTAATCATCTGAAAGGAAGAGAAAAGGTTTTGGGACTTGGCCATATTTGGTGTAATAGACGAGAACACGAGGAAAGTGTGACTGAATTTGCATGCAGAGTGGATAAGGTGCCAACCTGGCAATAGGGTGGCCTAGAAAGGAATATACCTTGTGATGGAAGATTCTAAAAGGCCATCATTGTAAAGAATGGAGAGATTGATCTGAAGAAGCATGCTCCCATGAAGGACCACCTTGGACACTTGGCAATGGATCTGCAACTCCCACGAAGGCTTGAAGAAATTGAGAAAGGCTATAAATACAAGTGTCTGGTAAAGGAAAAGGGGAGAGGGAGATCATAAGAGATTAGAGAGAGTAGATGAGAGGTGAAGATCTGTAGAAATACATGGAGAACTTTATGGGTTGGGCTAGGAGATCTGTAGGAAGAATGATGTATTAAAGGATGGGTACATGTTTTTCTTTTGCATTGTAAGGGACATAAGTCCAGTCTTTCTACATGGTTCTAATATGCACTATCATTTTGGTCTATAATGACCCTGATAGATGTAATGTGATTATTGGACATGTTCAATTATGAATATATGTGGTTCGCGGATCATACATATCTCTTTTTGTTATGTTCAGTGTGTTTTATATGAATGAGTATAATCATTATGCATCCTCTTTCCCTCATGGTTCAGATCTATCTTTTGTCAATATGCTTCTTGTTTGAATGAATATATTAGTGTAGCATTTTACTTGAAGTTCTCAATTGAATGAGGAGTTTATTTGGTCTTTATATTACGCATCTATGCTATATTCTTGCAAAAATCACATAAAAGGGGCTCAACACCCGTGTGTGCCTCGGGTGATCTCCCATCACCCTTTGGATGATAGGTGATGCGCGCATGGGATTGTCCTTATTTGTTAAGGGGTATTAAAATTGACTACATATTGGTTCCATTTCTAGGACCTCTTTTTGAAGTTGTTGTAAGAAATGGTATGCATCTTTGTATCTGTATTGTGTGATGACAGAGCATTTAACCTTGGAAAATGTTGAAACATGGTTCAAGAGCACGAGAGGATCAATTTTCTTAGAGATTAAACACTAGACTTGAGTTTGATGCACATAGATGTGTAGAAGAGAACCTCTACCATGAGTTATATAAAAATTTCTTTTGTTGCTTCCCAATAGAGCTGTATGAATGGCTCTCAGCATATGCGTCTAGATCAAGCTGGTACTATAGAGCACGTGTATGGACCCAAGATGATTAGTAGAGGCTAAAAGATGCAGATCTGATGTGGACTCATGTTGTGGATTATTGGTGGAAGGGAGTACTAGCTAGCTACACTCTAGAATACGCCATTTATACGTACTTATTTTTTTAGAATTTATTGAGTTCAAGTTTCGAGGGAGCCTAGAGGATCATTTCTATGTGCTATTCCTTTGGCGATGAAGATCTTGATCATTACTTTGAGTTTAGAGGCATTTCCAATGGCCGGCTAAACCCTTCTGAGCACTGGGTGAGGAAGCTATGGTGGAGGAGGATGGAAGACATTACGACTAAGAAAGAGAGGGAGGAGAGGCAACTCAAGTATAGTGAAGCATGTGAAAGGGAGATTGCTAGACAATGCAAGGTTACAAGTGTGATGGATCTATGGAGGTAGACATTGTGGGAAGGAGTTGAGGTTCACGCAGAGGATGTTGAACATGAGTAGTCTATGTTATGCCATATTGGAAAGCGTGGGAGAGATACCCCTTTGAATTCTAATGAGAGTTCATCGTGTGGAGAAAGAAGATTTGTTAGCGCACATCTGACCCCACCTAGTGACTGGACCTTGGCGCTTGGTTTTCTAGATCAAGGGAGAAGTATTTTCAACCTAGTTTGTATTAGTGGAAGTGACTAATCTGTACCTAGGAGATATAATTTCTCATTTGGGACTTCTATGGCTGCACATACCATTCCAGTGTTCGGAGGAATTTTTGGGCAAGGGGAAAATACACAAGGTTTGGGAAACGCATCGAGGAGTGGCACGAGACACACATCTAGTAGTGGAAAAATCTCATAGACCATTGGCACATAGTTCAGTGGGATGTTAGGGACACTAGGCATGACCACTTTAGGCCCATTACTAGCCGCGGGAGGATGCGGAGGTGGGCGGTGGATTAGGAGGCATAGGGCTTGGTGGATTTAGTGGATCGGTGGAGGGAACATCGGAGGAAACCAAGGATTTGGATCAAGAGGAAAGGGGCCTCATCCACCTCCTCAAGTAATCTACGAAATGTCTTTGAACTTGCCAAATTACCAGGGTATAGAGGATGTTGCGGAGTATGTCCACAAGTGTGAGCTACTATGGTGCGTGAAGGGGATCACAACCCTGAAACAAAAGGTCAATCAATTTGTAACAACATTCCAAGGGCATGCACATAGCTGGTATAGGAAGTATGACCCCCACAAAATGGTGGTAGATTACACCGTGTTGAAAAATGCCTTCATAGCAGAATTCCACATCCCTGAGTTTGAGCAGAAGAGCATCAGTACTCTAAAGGAGATATAACAGGGAATGACAGAGAGTGTGCAAGAGTATGATGCACGGTCTAAAACTCTCCTATAAAATTTTTCATATGACATCCACCCTTCACAACATGGTCAATGATTTTTTAGAGGGTTGATAACACCATTTAGAAGGATATTATCACATAAGACTTTCAAAAACCCGTGTGAGGCAAAGGAAGCTACTATATGCGTTGAAGATGTTGGAAGCATTGATCTTGGTGTTATTCTATTTCTAGAAGCTCAAATATCTACCATGGCCAAATAGTTGGAGAAGCTATACGTAACTCTACACATGAGACTCCTAGTGGTGTTTGGTAGGTGGATTGTGAAGTAGAGGGCATGCCAAGGATAGCTGCCCCGGAAAATAGTACATGCCATTGTAGTAGATTGTGAAATTTTTCATGGGGACCATGATGCGAGTAGATGCCCCTTGTTCCAGCATGTATTTTAGAAGGATGTGTCTTGATATTATAATATCTATGCCTCTACGACCCATGATACTAAGGATTGTAGGCTTATTGACCAGATCCAGAAGGCTATTGATCATGGTGTGCGCCAGACTAGCCTTGCTAGTGGATCCAAGGAAGATGATCACCATTATGAAGGACACACAGATAGAAGGGCATGTTGGATAGGTTCTTGTGGAGGATTTCATGGTCACGGTGACCGTGGAGGAAGAAGTGAGTTCTCACAAGGAACCTATTTCAATTACGGATCTACATAACACTATAAGCACGAGTGCATAGAGCTATTGTAGTGCTCATGGTGTAGCACAAGTATAAGGAGTTCCCTGAGTTGTTTGAGCACATGAACCAACAACACTAGAAAGACAAGGGCACCGTGATGGTGAGCATAAAGAAGGTGACATGCGAGTGGATGCCATGGGTGACACACGAGTCAAGATTGGAACCTGTTTTGGTGACAACATGAGCGAAGCAACACGTGCCAAGGAAATACCAAGGAAAAGGACCCTAGTTTTGAGGGAAGAAGTGGTACATGGGAAATACCGTGATCATGCTCATCAAAACGAGGTGTATCAAGAAACTATGGATGTCATTTAGAGTTTACAGGGAAAAATCTAGTGTCTAAAGGAGTAGTCTGCAGACAGTAGGAGAAAAGAAGGAATGTTGAGGCTCGTAGAAGGACCTAGATGAGGTCAAGGAAGTATGAAAAATGTTAAGGAAAGAGAATATTATTCCCTCACTAGAGGAATGGCTACGAGAAAATATGCCACGCATCGTGGAGCTAAAGGAAAGTGTTGCATGAAAACCTCCCTCCTCATAGCCTTGATTATGACAAATAAATCACACTAAACGTAGTAGTGGATTGTTGGATTCTAAGAAAAATATTAATTGAGAGTAGAAGTCAATGTTCTTACACTAGATTCACGGCATCAAATGAGAGGCCCACATTGCATCCATCTTCGAATTTGTTGTATATGGAAAAAAACTAAGGCAATGCCCATTGGGGTACTAAAGGATGTAGTAATTACCAAATAAGGGGGCAAGATTATTGGAGACCTCAAACATACACTAAAATTAGGTCACACTCCCTTTGGATTTAACCACCTGTGGTAATATTAATTTAATTATTTAAATTAAATTAATTCATTATCCTCACCATATTTATTATTTAAATATCTCCTAATTTAGATAATGCCCACATATCCACCTCACCTAGACACCTCATCAAGCCACCTCACCCTAAGACCTATTCTTAGTAAGTTGTCATAACTAACTAAGACTTACCCAAACCCTAAAAATCAATGCCTACATTCCCTCTAACCACATTCCCGCATGCTTAAAGAAGCTTCCAGTCTAATCTGTGAGTTAACAACATGAGATCCCAGAAAATCAAGGGGATCTGCCTAGTTTAGTAAACCTAGAAAATCCCACCCTAACCAACGCTGGTTACCCTTAACCGCCACCAGTTAAGCCAGAACCACCGTCGGTCACCTTTTAATCCCCAAAACAACCTTATTTTTGAGGTTGGAAAAAGGTTGGAGATTCTGAGAGATATCACATCTTTTGAGAACAAGTTTCAGCATGAGAACACGCATGCAAGGAAGGAGATCAAGCATTTTCTCTTGCACAGACATCCAACATTCACCATAACCATCCCACACTCACCACCCGGACATAGATTTGATCCAATCGGGAAAGAAGGAGAGCACATGCAGCCCATGCAAGAGCTCCCCAACATTTGGTGATCCTCATGCATTCAACCTCTTATCAACACCTTCATTCCTCACTCATAGACATCAGAACCAGATTCAAGTAAGTAGAACATTTTACTCCTCTGGTTCATTCATTTCATCATTGTATTTTCATCCTTTGTTCTCCTAGCCACCCATTGACCTCCTTTAATACTCACCCCTCCATATCCCCATTAAAACCTCACCAAATCCCATCCAAATGACTTAATACCTCATTTCGACCAGCCTAGTCCTTTGTGTAATCATAAGGGAGATCCAAAGCTCATTTGTGGCATTCCAGTATTCCCATGAAGCGGCACCGGTTCTCCCCCAGCGCATCGGTCACCCTTAACCAGCATCGGTCTCTGTATTTACCAATACACCTAGAAAACAGTGACCTACCACCTATTCCCACATCACCCTTAATCACTGTGACTGCCTAAGACCTCTGTCGGACTGCGAGACCTAGAACTAGTTACTTGACCTTCGGATCTTATTTTAACCTAGCTTGTTAGATTAGATATTTCTTATTGTGTTTTAAATGAGATACCTAAATCATTTTAATTACAATAGGATTTACTTCATTACCAACATTAAATTGTTTTAAACGGTGGGTGATACAATCATCAGGAAGTATCACACTTCCGGATCTAGCACATGCTAGGTAGTTCACTGCACATATTGTTTAACTTTTATTTGGTGGTCTTGTGTTCCATTTCAGGTAGTTCCTCCTAGCCAAAAGGAATCTCTCATGATCAGTTGTGGATTAGAAGTCATACACACTGCAACAACCTATCAACCATCATTTCAATAGGTATTCCTCCTACGCCCATTACCCTATCTATTTTGTCATTTCAAAGAAATGTCTAAGAATCAGGTGAAACATTTTGGCACACCAGTGGGACCCATCTAGGGTTCCTTGCATTTTATTCATTCTTAGGAAAATTTTTGTGTTTGTTTCCCTTCTGAAAAGCATACACATTAATTTTCTTCCTTGGTAACCTTCTTTTTCTTTCTATTTTCTCTAAAAGAAACCTTTCTTTTGGTGTACTTAAAAAGAACCATTTCTTCTTGTTTTCTGCATTTTAGTGAAAGAGCATCCCTCTTCCTCTTCATCTATTTGTGTCATCAAACTTCATATTTTGATTTGGGCTTAAAAATCATTGCATTTCATTCTGATTTTTTGCATTAGCTCACATTAATTGAGGGCAACCTATATGTTGGAAGTCATTCCCAACTGATGGTTGACAAATGAATCATAGAAAGCACATCTCTCTCTCTCTCTCTGAGTCTTGCCAAATTACACAAATTCAAAACAATTACATATTCTTAAACAACATCTTTCTGGGAATTCCTATCAATGATCACATTGATATGAGGATTGGTAGGTACTCCCCAGCTTGCTGCTCTGTCGAGTCATACTTCAGAGTGAAGCCCACCCCCACCATAACATACCTAAAACCTCACCTTTTAGATCTCCTTCTTTGTAGGAAGCCATCCTCACCAAAAAATTCTATTCTATAGTTCATGAGTCAGTCCTTAAATAGCATAAGCTAAACAAACATAATAGAAAAGGCACTCTTAGGATCACATTTTTCTTAGTGTTTCTGCTTGGCTTGCATTTTGAGGTGAGAGGTCATGTTCTTCATTTTTCTTGTTTCTCCTTGCATGCTCCTCATCATAGTTGGTGTATTTTGGCTTCTTCTGAGTGTGCTTGGACCATATTCTCATCATTCTCAGAATTCTAGGTTTGATTCCACATCATATTTTAATTCACAACCACTTTTCTTTCATCATTGTTTCAATTTCATAGTGACCGGTGTCGGTCCAGTGACCGATCGTCGGTTACCCTCTGACCATCATCGGTTATACCCAACCGGCGTCGGTTCAGGTCCTTTTGGTTAACCTACCCAAAAGGACATTTATTCACCTTCTTCAACTATTAGAGTCCCTATCACTACTATCATTCCCATTGACCTTGTAAATCTCATCATATTTGGCATACCTATCAAATTTGGCCTTATACCTTATTTTTGACCACTGTCCATTTCCCAGTGTGTGAGTAGTAGTTACCCCTAACAGCGTCGGTTTACCTACGACCGACATCGGTTATCTGTGCCACTTTCCAGCTAACATTTGGTACCTAATCCACTTATTACCACATGTTCTTCCTATTTCTATGTTGTATTTCTATGTCATTTACAGAAAGGTAGCCCAACTGATCAGTACCTATTCACATGGTACTGACACATCGACAAGCTAGCATGCCCTCATATTCCATGCCAGTTGTCAACCACTCCCACCTAGCCCTTCACCACCTTCCATTTTATCACCCACCATGGATCCTATCCAATATCACTATCACTATCACTACTAGGAGATGAGGAGTTTGCATGACTCCTTGACCAAAACCTATGCCGCCTTGTAGTTTTACCTTTCCCACTCATCCACTCGAGATGCCTCGGGTCAGTTGATATACGACATGCCCGTATCTATCCCCCCGACTCTCACTCCCACTCCCTGTCGTCAGCCCCATCTAGCTCCGTGCTTGCCCACATCTACCTTACCCTAGTCGTTTCATAGCTAGGTCCTATACCACTATATTGTATGCAGCATCTGCTACATCCGTTGCACCCACCACATCCACCATACCTTTAAAACCACTCAAAACACAACCTCATCCACCCCTATTGTCTCACATATACCCGTAGCTACACAACCACCTCCCGTGTTGGTGACCCCTACCCCCTTTCAAAATGTGGTCCTTTCTATTCCCCAATCGTTAGCCCCCATTGCCACTAGGGTCACCATGACCCTTCCACCTCCATATACGTATTATCAGTAGACCTCTGTTTCATATATTATTATTCACTTTGGGTACGTACCCCTATTTCACTACCTCCTTCTCAATCTACCTACATGGCAGCACCATATACTAGAATGCCACCCTTGTCATATGCCCAACACCAACCCTCTTATGCTACAGGAGGCACCTAACCATCGTAACCTACCAATGACCTAATCAAATTAATGATGGACAAGATGCAGACATTGGAGGCATCGGTTTCTAGCTCCCATAACACTCTCACCTATGATGAGATTTGTAATGAGCCTATCCACCCATCCATTCCTATCCGTCCATACCCCATACATTGGGAAATGCCTAAATTCAACCATTTCAATAGCAAGGAAGACCCATAACAACATTTTGGTCGTTCAAACACGGGTGCTACCTAATCACCCATGATGATGCTTTGCTCTTGAGGACCTTTCCCATGTCTCTGACTGGACTTGCATTAGATTGGTATAGTGGGTTACCTAGACACTCTATATTTTCATTTAATCAGGTAGCCCAAGCCTTCTTGGATCACTTCTCCATCAATATCATTAAGAAGGTTACCATGACTGACCTATACTCCACGCGTCAGTATGATGATGAATCTATCACAGATTTTTGTCAGCTCTTTGGTGTAGCTTTGATCAATCAACTCACCTTTCAACTACCACAAAATAGAACTCATTGAGCTCTTCACATGGGCTTGTCTTTAGACATATCTCACTTGACCTGTAGGTCAAACTTTCGAACATTTGATGAAGCATTCACCATGGCATGAAAGTTAGAGATTCGGGCCATCGAAGAGAAGAAAATCAATTACGTAATAAGAATTTGGCATTCAAGTTGAATGATACCTCTTCTTCTTCCAAACCATAAAACAATTATTCAAAAGGCCAAGGGCACTAACGTGGTGGTACTCAAAGCTGGCCCGGCTCATCCATCAAATCAAGCTAGCCCCTCATCTAATCTCTCACCCATTCAGACTTTTCAATTCAGACGAGAACAACAGAAATACACCCCAATTGGGGAGCCTTATTCTTCTATCTTAGAAAAGCTCATCAAAGTTGGGGCCATCACCCTTCCACCTATAAAACCACACACTGGTTTTGACCCTTCTCACCCCATGCCCACATGGTATAAAGAACATGACTTCTATAACTATCATTGAGTAAAGGGTCATAGTGATGGAAATTGCATCACTTTCAAAAACATTGTCCAAGAAATGCTCGAGAAAGGTGAGTTAACCATGGATAATCCTAATGCACCTGCCAATCAAAACCTACACATATTTAAGAAACCCTTTCCCAATCATGCCCCTTCATTTGATCAAACCGGTGAGACCTCAACTCATGATAGCCATACCCATGAGGTCCACGCTATTTTAGTGACACACTCATTGCTTCCCAATTACCTCATATTCCTTCCATAGAGGAAATTCTAGCTCGAAATCCTCCTTCTGCATTGGAACCTACCTCACCTATTCCTCCACCCATAGAGGAACACCTTTCACCTCCTTCCTCACCATGGAGGACTTTTCGCTAATATCGAGACCATTTCACCTTTGGCTTCTCCACCTAGGGAACCGTCACCCCACAAGTACTTCTTCAGTCCATGGAGGATACTTGTTTATCTCCTCCACCCCACCCATGGAGGAGCACCCATCATCTCCTCCACCTATAGAGGAACACCCATTTTCTCCTCCACCTATCAAGATCTAGTAGAGATACCTTTACCTCTAGGTGAACATTCTCCATCAGCTACCCAAGATCTGAGACCTACTTTTGGCTCTCTCTTACCCCACGGAAGCTAAAGCTAAAAATTCCCCATCTCTAAGACACATTTTATGGGAATAGCCATTAGGTCCTCATCAACATCACCTACAGATGTGTCATTCTCATGTTTTTTTGATCACCTAGATTATGTGGACAGAGCCTTATTGTGGGGGCATCTTCTGCTTCCGGTCTCAACATAGATGTAGATGTCACTTGTTGATACTTCCACTATCTACCCAAAAATATTTCGACCAATCGAACCAAGCACAACCACCTCTATCAAAATTTTTTCATGAAACCCATCACAACTCAACACATACCCTTACCCATAACCCAACCTACATCTAAACCCAAACCCACACCTACAACATCTTCCTCGACTAAACCTATTACTACCTTAGGGGTCACCCCAACCACTAGCCTTACTCATCCACCTATCAAACTAGATTTAGCTACATCCTCCAAAGTCAACACCAAACCTACTCTGGCACCCAAAAAAGAAGAACCAAACCCATAGAACTCATACCCCATGTGCATAATCACACCTGCATCACCTTCACCCTTTCCATCCATTTTAGGACCTCAACCCCCCAACACGGTCAAGAAACTTCCACCCATCAATAAACCAAAAACACAACAGCCCACTCCTTCCTCGCAAACCTCTAACATACCTAGGCATGCCGACATGACTTACTTACACCCACACTGCAGACATCTTTACCACCCATACCTCAATACCCTCTTAGCAACTTCTTCATTACCCACTACACTTCAGTCTTTGTCCCTCACACCCCCTACATGACCACATCATCTACCTTCACAACACCTCTATTATCCCCATGGGTAACTCACCCTCTTCCCCATCCACTTTTCCTTCTAGATCTCATACACCCATATCACCTTTACCCAAGAAGGTGTAACCCAAAAAAAAAAATCTGCTACCCTCCAATAAGGTAGTCAAAACAACCATACACCCTCCTACCCATTCATCTACCATACCCCTACCCAAACAAACACGACCAACACCCAAGACCACTCCAGCACCCAAAACCATGGCTCGACCCACTCCCCCTCCTGTAAGGACCATTCCTCAACAATCAGCCACACCTACACCCAAACCCACTTTCACTTCCCATTGTGATCCCACTAGCAGTAGGGTCCTATGCCAAAATATTAACCAACCTCCTTGAGACTTTTGTCATCACATTACCACCACTCAGACCTTATGACCCCCTCAAACCCAAGCCAAAAGGGTTTGATGACACTAAATTTTGTGCCTACCATCATGTGTGCTAGGGCACGATGTGGAGAACTACAAGGCTTTGAAAACCATCCTTATCTAGTTGTGTCCTCTGAAAGCCAACTTTGATGATGATGACCTTCTTGATGAGGACCTGCTTCACCAACACCCATTCCCATAGTCCTTCCCTCACTACCCACTCAACAACCATGACCTCCACCCCCATAACTCCTAGAGCCACCTCAAGATTTGAAATTAACATGGTTCGCATCAGAGAACTTGCCACACCATCACCTAAATGTCATTGCACTGACTCACTTCTGAGGTTTTTCTCCCCTGGTAGTTTTTTCCCATCATGTCATTATACCACTCATCCTACACCTTCTCCATTTGCCAACTCCCCTCAGATCAACATGATCCACGTTACTACCATGCTCAGAAGGATAAAGGTAAGGAAAAGGCAAACTGACCCACCAACCAATCCTATACCCAACATACCATCTACACCCACACCTAAAATTACTATCCATGGCCCCACATACCCTATTTCTAATGGGGTCACACATCACACCATGCTCAAACAATTACACCAATCTCCCCTCAAAATGTCCTATATGACCTCATCCAAACCTCAGAATCCCATCGTCAAGCTCTCATGGAGGTTCTTAATCTATTGAGGTTTTACCCAATGACCCTACACCGTAGCCTCCATTATCACACCCCATCATGTAGCCTCTCTCACCAAATTGCCACCTTTATCCACACCGCACCCTACTCACCAAGTAGCCTCCCTTAGCTTCTCAGAGGAAGAGATCGCACCACACCAAACAGATGACCTAGACCCTGACCCTCTTCATCTCTATCCACATCGATGATATATGTGTACGATGTGTAATGATTGATGGGGGTCACTAGCATTAATATCATTTCATCCCATGCATTCACTCAAATGTGCATACTGACAATTACATGCATAAACATCCTGTCATGTTGTTCATTCAATGATGCTATCACCTCTACACTAGGCACCATCATCCTCCACATTGCGTGGGCCCCACACTATTAGAGTTATTTTACATCTTGGAGGGGAATTTCAATATAACTTGTTGTTGCTTGAGACCACTGGATTCGTGTCATGGGTTGTGTTCCTTCCACTTTGCATCGTTGTGTAAAGTTTGAACATGAAGGACACACCTATACTATTCAGCTGATCCATCACCTTTTAAAACATGCAACATGCTCTACCGACCCAATGACATGCTCATACCCATTAAGGCATCTACCTCATGACCACTACCACTTCACCTACACCTCCACTTACCAGTATAGTTGCTACCTCAACCGCACATACCTCCTCCATTCCTACCACTACCACAACCTCCATGGCTGACCCATCGGCCTCCCAATCCATTAGCTCCACCTCCGCGTCGACCTCTGACACATCATCTATTCCAGCTACCCACATACCAACCATCGATCCCTTGGAAGGCATTTTTCAACACCTCACTCTGGGGAGTATTGCTTATATAGTGTCAACACATTCCTTACTCCACAAGAGTATGGAAGTCTTCACCAACATCCTCGTTATGATCACCACAGGAGAATGCCTCCTTTATGGTCCTCCTCCTCATCTCCCCAGTCTCACCTATGGGGACTTGATACTACCACTTACACACCCGAACCACCATCACAAACCCACCCATTTCCTTTGACTTCCAGTCTCTCACCAATCACCATTTCTCCCACACCTTCCTGCACCGATGTGTGTGGAAGGGTTTTGGTTTTGGATTTTATGAGCAAGGCTGCCATACTGTCATTCCATGTACCACCCTGAAAACATAATGACCGTAGTGGTATCGGCTTTCTGAACCACCTACTTAAATAGGCCCGCATTGAACTCATCGAGGACATCAACCCTTCTCCACCTTCTTCACCCACTCCACCTTCATCACCACCTTCCGACGGAGTCGATGGATCCTAAATCTATCCCTCCTAACTTTTTTTTTCATAAAACACCTTTCCTTGGGGCCTTTGACTTATCAACGTGAGGGCGAGGCCCCTTCCTCTCTTCCCTTCTGTATCCTGAAATGATCGATGATGATACACCTTCCATTAACATCATTCAATGTCAGGATGATGAATCTATACTCACCTACCTTGGTGTAGAAGACTCATATATTCATCGGTCATTACCCTCTGAGATGCAAACCATGTTGAATGAATCGAACTATCGAGATCAACATTCATACTCAGGATGACCCACACATCCTAAAGATTGGTCAATCTTTAGATGCGTTGTTGAACAGGAAGCCATCACTTCTTTTCTCAAAGATCATAACCATGCTTTCACTTGGTCTTATACAGACATGCCCAGTATTGACCCCACCATAGTGGTCCACAATATTGTAACCATTCCGATGCCAAACCCATCAAACAAAAAGTTGAGGAAAATGCACCCTCGCATTGCCCTTCTCGTCAAAGAAGAACTTCAATGCCTTCTTTTTGTTTCCTTCATATTACCCATTGATTATCCTCGTTGGATTTCTAACATTGTCCCTGTCACTAAGGTGACAGGGGGACTCACATTTGCATGGACTTCCATGACCTCAACCTCACCTACCCAAAAGATGACTTCCCTCTACCGGTATTGACCAATTGGTTGACCTTACCGTTGGTCATGAGATGTTATCACTCATGGATGGCTTCTCGGGTTATAACCAAATCTGCTTGTCCCCAGAGGATCAACACAAAACCTCGTTCATCACCCCTTGGGGGACCTTTTTACTATCGAGTCATGCCTTTTGGCCTTAAAAATGTTGGTGCCACATATCAGTGGGCTATGACTTATATCTTCCATGATATCATGCATCGTATATTGGAAGATTACGTGGATGATCTCCTGGCCAAATCTAAATGCCACTCTGAGCACCTTGCCATCCTCAAAACCATTTTTGACCATCTCATTAAATATTGCGTTCACCTTCAGCCCAAGAAGTGTGTCTTCATGGTCTCTCTCGGAAAGCTCCTAGGATTTATCATTTCCTTATGTGGTATAGAAGTTGACCCTACTAAAGTCAAGGCCATTCTGGAAATGCCTCCACCCACTAACCTTAGACAACTCCGTAGCCTGCAAGGTAAGTTGTAGTCTATTCACCATTTCATTTCACAATTATCTGATCGGTGTCAACCATTTCATCATCTGCTCAAGAAGGATGTCTCCTTTAAATGGGATGATGACTGCCACAAATATTTTGAGGCCTTAAAACAATACCTTCTCAACCACCCGTACTCATTCCACCTAAAGATGATCAACCTTTCTACCTATACATCTCAGCTACCGATCACTCCTTGGGAGCCATGCTCGCTCATCATGATGAACAACATAGGGAGTAGGTGGTTTATTACATAAGCCATACTCTTTTGGACTATGAAACCTGATACACCCATCAAAAAAAATTTTTTTCTTAGCCTTAGTTTTCATTGCCACAAAACTCCGCCATTACCTACTCAACCAAAAAACCTATGTTGTGACCAACACTGACCCCTTACACTTCATGTATGCCAAACCTTATCAAAATCAGTGTGCCGCATGATGGCTTATGCTTTTAGCTGACCTCGACCTCAAATTCATTCATCAAAATTCCATCAAGGGCCAAGCTATCATCCGACCAATTGGTGATGCACCTATTTCCAGGGATCAACCCTCTAATTTTGACTTTCCAGATGAGTCCATTGCTACCCTTTCCTTGGATGAACCCCCTTACCAAATGACACTCTTCTTGATGGTTCAAGTGTCAGCGTGGAGGTGGGGCTGGTGTTATCCTCATTTCCACTTGATGGTGAACCCATGCCTTTGTCTTTCAAACTAGATTTTGATTGTACAAACAATATTGCTGAATATGAAGCACTTGTATTAGGTCTCCAAGCCACCTATGCCCTAGATGTCAAATCAATCAACATCTTTGGTGATTCTCAATTGGTTATAAACCAAGTCAATGGTATATACCAATGTTGTAATGAGATACTTCAAAAGTATAAACATCATGTAGACATACTTTTGACCACCTTTGACTGTTATGCCCTTCAAACCATCCCTCGTTCAACTAATAAATTTGTAGATACCATGGCTGCTTGGCTTCTCAAATACCCACTTCACCTGCCGATTCTAAAATTTGTCACCATGTCAATGAACTCAATCACCCTCTTACTTACCTCATGATGTTTACTCATCAGAACCACTACCCCCCTGACCGAGTGACCTTTGGTATAAACAATACTCCAACTATCTTTCTCTCTCCATCTTACCTCCCTGATCTCACCGTAATGGACAATGCCTTCCTTAAAAAGGTCTCTCATTACGTCATCATGGGGGCCTCCTCTATAAGCGTGGCTTTGATGGTATTCTCTTACGATGCCTCATGAGTTCTGAAATTCCTTATACCATTAAGGAAGTTCATGATGGCATATGTGGAGGTCACTTCAGTGGCCTTGTTGTTGCTAAGCGTATTCTTCACCTAGGCTATTCTTGGTGACCCTTAACCATGATTGTTGTGACTATGTCAAAATGTTGTGTAAAATTCCAACAACATGCCAACCTTCATCATACACCTAGTCATGCCTTAGGTCACCCGTGACCTTTGGCCCTTCTCTCAATGGGGTTTGGATCTTGTCGGAGAGATCACCCCCATTCTTCCCAATGACATCAATGGATCATCACCATGCTACCGAATACTACACAAAATGGGTTGAGGCCATACCACTCATCTCCATGAAAGCGAGAAAATATGTGAGTTCATCAATCATCACATCATTTGTCACTTTGGTGTTCCTCATCACCTCATCATTGATAATGGAAAACAATTCAAAAACAAAACATTGCAAAAACTTTTGCGATGCCTTGACATTCAGCTAAGTTTCTCATCACCTTATTACCCACAGACCAATGGCCAAGCCGAATCCACTAATAAAACCTTAAACAAAATTCTCATGAAAGTGGTTAACGATACTGGGAAGGATTGGCATACGCACATTCCTTTTTCCTATGGGCATACCGCACTAGTATCCACACTTCCTTTTTTGCCACACCATTTTCTCTGGTCTATGGTATAGAGGTTGTTCTGCCTCTCAAAGTCAGATTCCCTCACTCCACATTTCTCTCCATGACATGCTCAATGATGATGACTTTCATCAGGACCATTTAGCACAACTTGAGTTATTAGATGAATGTCATCTTAATGCTCTTGACCACCTTCAAGTTTACAAAAATGTATCAAACGTGCCTATGAAAAATGTGTCCATGAATGAACCTTCAAGTCGGTGACCTTGTCTGAAAGAAAATCAACATGTAACCAAAGTAAAAAAAAGTAAACAGGGAAAATTTTCTCCTAATTGGCTTGGACCATACATCGTGACTCATACTTATGGATCAGGTGCTTATCGTTTATCTTCACTCGATGGTAAACCTGAACTGAGCCCCTTAATGCCTTGCATCTTTGACCATTCTATTGTTGACTTTTAGTCCTACATCACTTTTTCCTCTTTCCATGCTCATCCCTTGAGCACTCTCCACTTCTTACACCTCACCAATGATTAAACAAGAATCATGTGAGTACCCATCACTTGTTATCTTCTCTTGAATATGTGTACCATGGTGCGTTGCACATAGCATGATTCTCATGGATACTTTTCATCTACCTTTAGATGAGATCCCATGGTCATTTCACCCTACTTTTTGAACAAGAATCCTATTCTTCACCTTGGTCTTGTCCATGACTTCAAAGCCCTCACATGGGACCCAACTCCTTGAGTCAAACTTCTAATAAAAAAGATGACTCCCTCAAAAGGACATCTTTCTCTCTAATCAATCACTCTTGCTATAAATAGATTTGCTCCCTCGAAGGACAACTATGTAAAGCTCTTTCAAAAAAAAAAAAAAAAAAGAGAAGAGAGAAGCTTCCGCATCGATCAAGCTTCATGAAGACCTCAAGGAGTTCATTTCCTCATCCCATATAGACTTCCCACATCGATCAGTCTATCTCAAATACAAGTCAAAAAAAATAAAACTTTTTAGTCATGGACTTGCCCATTGTGACCTCGGATCTCTTGCCCAAAGAGCATGCTACCTCATATCATATAAAATTACCCACCTTTCACCCCTCTCACCATTTGCACTCCCATTTCCTACTACCTCAAGGGACCTCTTGGAACCAAGACATTTGGTGATCATGTGACTACTTTTCACCCTTAGAACAATCAATCATGCAATGTCTTTAGGGTCTTACGTTCATCACCTCCTCTAAGGTATGACCTACTCGGTATGATCCTAACCAATCAGGTGGCTTTATTGCCCCCTCTTATCTTTTAACCATCTTTATTTATGTTTTGATTACCTTATATAGGACTTGGTCCTCGATGCTTACCTTTGGGGTAATCTTCTTCTTTACCACAATCGACATCACCTATACCATTTTTCCTATAACCCACCCACACCTAACAGACCTAAACCCAAATCATGCCTAAAACCTACCAACTCATTTTCATACCTCCTCATATTCTTCCCTAGCTTATGGGAGAACTACATCGGCCTGAGGTCCCTTTTTCGCCAGGACTATGTAGGTAGCACTCCGAGGGCATGGGGCCCTTGGAGGTTAGCTCGGCCACTCTCTACCCTAACAATTCATCTTTCATTTTCCTCAAATTACATTCTACCCTACTTAGTTTCCTTTTTATATCTAAAAATTGGAAATTAAACCAAACAAATAACAAGTTGCTTAACATTTTTATCATCATCACAACATACATTTATTATGACTACCATTTCTCTATCATCATCATGCATATATTATAAAACATCTTAAAACATGACCCATATCATCATTCATTATACAAATTAATGAATCACAACCCCAACCAATTTAAAATCAACCATGCCTAAACCAAACCTGACTCAACCATGACCTAAGATCCACTAACTTCGCCTAAATGCCAAAATTGACTCAATCCATGCCTAAACAAACTGACTGACCGACCATGCCTATGACCTAACTATCCATGCCTAAACCAACTTTGACTCCATGACTCAACCATGCCTAAAACTTGACTCGATCCATGCCTAAACCAACCTAACTCCATCATGCCTAACTCACCTAGTTTTCCATCCATATCACAAAAAAAAAATTAAAAGTCTCATAAAACACCAACAAATCAAGCATCTCATCCATCTCATCATATAAATAAATATGTGTGTCTCAATATAATATACATGGATATCCCATCATGTCTATCTCAAAAAATAATCGACACGTAGGCCGATACTCAATACAAAATGTCATCGGCACATAGGCGGTCTCATATACAATAAAATAATAAAACAATACAAAATCTCTTTGGCGCGTAGGCTGGTATATGCTCAAAATATACAAAAACTCTCATACATCCTCACTATCTTTGGCACGTAGGCTGGTATATATCAAAAAATGACTACAATACATCAAAAAAAAATCAATAGGAGCCATATATTAGGCATCTCGGTGGACATCCTCCATATCTATGTATCACTGTACCCTCTGCCTCCTCGGCCCCTGTCTGGTGACCTACTAACATCTCCCCACCCATCATAGGTGGTGGTTGGGTCCCCCTGCTTGGTGCACATCACCAGAGCTGGTCTCGTGAGTGGTGGCCTCTCCCTGATCCTGTCTAGGAGCTCGATGGCCCCCATGTCTCTCTCTACTGCTTTATGAGTGCGAGATCTCAGTCCTCTCACTCGAGGCTTGTTGTGCCCTGTACTCTCCATAGGATAGAAAGTCTATCTGGCCACCATCAACTGATCTAGTAGTATCTGGCCTCACCTAGGGCATCCCGTAACCTAGATATGGGCATGGTCTATGGTGGCCCCATAGGCCTCGGCCCCTGTACCTATCTGTGGGACCCTGTCCCCCCCTGCCTGTGAACTGGGACCCTGTCCGGTGCTTGTGGTGGTGCCATCGGCCCCCTAGCCCCTGTGCATGTATCTGGGCTGTAAAGCCCCAATCTGTGCTGTGTTGTGGCCAACTAGCCTGTAACCCTGTCACCTATGCTGGGTAGGCACCACTTGACCATCATCCCCATCTCCATCTCCATCCCCACCCTGGGCCATCTGGGCTTAAAGACTGGCCACCTGTACATGTAACTCCACTACCTCGCCTCTGAGCTAGCAAGTTGTGTCTACACCATACCCAACTAGGTAATCAAAGTCACCACCTACCCCTGTAGGTGTCCCTCTACACCGTGATGGTGGCTAGATCTGATTTGCCCCACACAGGTGGTACTTCTCGTAAATGAGCTGCCCCCCATCACATATCTATATATGCTGTGACCCTGACATCATCAATCATCATCCGGTCACTTACTGCTCCTCCTGCCTTGTGGGCCTTTGTCAGGCTATGGTAGAGGTAAGGGCCTCTCCACGTCATCTCTCTATGTCTGGGAAGGGTGGAGGTATGTCTGTAGTAGCCCAAACTACCGCCTAACTCTGTCAACTGGGATCATCTCGTGCTCCCAACACGGTGACCCTGTATCCATCTCAGTAGCTGTAGCTCAGCTAGCTCATCACGCATATGCCTATATGATGGGAAGCCCACATATGGCCTCCAAATGATGTCCACCCAGAAAACCCCTCAATAGTCACTGGAAATAGGCCACATCATGTGGGGCTGTCTCGATCTCTCTCTCAATATAGGCACCCATCACCTATACCCCACTCATACATAGCTTGGTGGAAAGGCATCGGCCAGGGCATACCCACTAGACACACACAGACAATGTGCTCATATGCCCAATAGTGAAGTAGAAAGGTACAACACATAGGTTGAACCTATGCTAACCATGCCCATATGCCCATAACTCTCTGTATAGCTGCACAGGAATGTTGGTGCCTAGGAAAAAGGGTCTGGTCTATCATCATGTCGTGTAATACCCCCATCAATGATCAGGGAAACCACCCTCCCTCTACATCTGACAGTGCTAAAGCAGCACACTACCTCCATCAATAGAACTACTAGCCTCGTCTCCTCTGGATGGGCTAGGTACATCTCTCCATAGTGAATGTTGGCACTATGGAATGTCAGCTCGGCCATCCCCTCTCAAACACCATCAGCATCAGCTCCTCTGAGGCCTCGGAGGAGATTGAATAGACTGTGTACCCAATATGGGTAGCCACGAATCTGAACACATCCTCTAGGGTGATTGTCATCTCACCCGTCGGTAGGTGGAATGTGTTGGTCATAGAATCCCATCTATCGATGAGAGCGACCATCAGACTAGGCTGTCGGACTACATGCTTCGGTAGCGTCGGACCCCACTCAGGCCCACCTCCTCCACATGCTGCAGCTCCTCAGGGGTCACTGTGCCATGAACTATCATGAGCAGGGGTGGAACCCTATCCGCATGCATAGCTGATCTCTCCCCTACATCAATACAAAACAACAAATTAATCTACATTTATCATACCCATACTCACCCACTATCATTTTCCCACACCCTATTTTACCCCTACCCATCTCAACCACCCAACTGTGGCACTTTTGGCCCCTTGCTCTCCAAACCCGACCGGTGCGGTTCTCTCTAACTGACCCCGGTCACCCCTAAACCGGCATCGGTCACCTATTTTGTGACCGATACCGATTTAACCCCTTAACCTACCGATGCTTGACTAACCCCTTACGCGGCGTCCGGTTTGTCGGTGAAAACCCGTGACCCCCAAACCCTCCCTTCTCAAAAATTTACTACCCTGACACTTCTACCCACCTAAAATCACCTACACCTCCCCCTCCACCTCATCCCTTCCCCTCTTCTCCAACTTATCTCTCTCCCCACTCCTATTTTACCCAATTTACCCTCCCATTTTACAAATTTTATTTTCCCCCACCCAAAAAAAAAAAAAAAAACCCAATTTGACAAATCACCTAATCTATCTAACAAAACACAACAAGAGTTGGATGCTTACCTCATCATTGTCATCATGTGGTGGCATGTTTGCAGCCATTGCACCGGTGGCCCACCGATCCCTCTCGGCCTCTGCATTATCACCAAATCACTACCCTCATGCTCCACCCAATCAAATCACACCCACCGATCTGTGGACCCACCTCTCACCAACCAATCACCCACCATTGTTTGGATCACCAACTCAACTCTCCATTCTATCTGGACACTTTTCCTTTTTTTTCTCTCTCTTTTGTGTCATTTTCTCAATTTGCTAAATGACAAATGAATAAAAAACATGGATTTTTTTTTTTATAACAAACCCGACCTAACTGATGCCAGTTTTACCTTCACCGGCATGGTCATGTGCCCTACCTTACCAGTGGTTGGTTACACTCTACTGGCGTTAGTTACCCTTGACCGGCATCGGTCACCCTCTCTTGCACATTGCCCTAAATTTTACCCTATTACCCTACCCATCACTCCTTTTTCCACACCTAACCTTTACCCTGATCATTTACCCCACCCCACCTTTACCCAAACCATTTACCTCACCCTCTTGACCTCATCATTTACTACCTAATCTTGTCCTCCTTTGGGGACTCATTATTTTACCCATACCTCGGCCCTACCCATGTGTGACCTAGATACTTGGACCTGGAACATCGCTAGTGACCTTTGACCTCATGTGTTTCACTATACCTTGTGACATTATTACTTGTGTTGATTGACCTAATGACCTTACCTTGCCTCTTCCATGACCATTTATCCTGACCCTACCTTTGGTGTACTGGAACACACCTAAACATTCCTACACCTGACCTATGTTGTGTTTCCTGACCATATCCTATACCTTGGATACCGGAATCACTTAACCTTGTTTGGATAAACCTATCGACCTTAGACAATGTAGAGTTTTCTTGCTCTTCAACCTGGTAGTGTGTTGTAGTTTATATGTGTGTGTGTTTGATTATTACTACCTTTGACCCTGACCCATTACCTAGATTACCCGAGTAGACCTTGCTCCTTTTTCCCCTATTACCCACCTTCCTTTTCATCACATTTACCTTTTATCAAACCACTCACCGATTTTGCCTTCTGCCTCATCAGTTCCTGGTTTGAGGGGGATCACCTCCACCCACACATGGGGCAACCACATCTTATTTTTGTCAGCGTCACTTACCAATACAAATATACTAACAAAAAGGGAAAAATGTAGACACCAAAATTAGGTCACACTCCCCTTTGGTCCCTCGACAAATAAACACCTTGAACACATCCACCTAGCCATGGCCCCCTTCACCTCACTATAATATTAATTTAATTATTTAAATTAAATTAATTCATTATCCTCACCATATTTATTATTTAAATATCCTAATTTAGATAATGCCCACATATCCACCTCACCTAGACACCTCATCAAGCCACCTCACCCTAAGACCTATTCTTAGTAAGTTGCCATAACTAACTAAGACTTACCCAAACCCTAAAAATCAATGCCTACATTCCCTCTAACCACATTCTCACATGCTTAAAAGAAGCTTCAGTCTAATCCATGAGTTAATGACATGAGATCCCAGAAAATCAAGGGGATCTACCTAGTTTAGTAAACCTAGAAAATCCCACCCTAACCAACGTTGGTTACCCTTAACCACCACCGGTTAAGCCGGAACCACCATCGGTCACCTTTTAATCCCCAAAACAACCTTATTTTTGAGGTTGGAAAAAGGTTGGCAGATTCCTGAGAGATATCACATCTTTTGAGAACAAGTTTCCATGAGAACATGCATGCAAGGAAGGAGATCAAGCATTTTCTCTTGCACAGACATCCAACATTCACCTAATAACCATCCAACACTCACCCAGTATAGATTTGATCCAATCGGGAAAGAAGGAGAGCACATGTAGCCCATGCAAGAGCTCCCCAATGTTTGGTGATCCTCTGCAGCATTCAACCTCTTATCAACACCTTCATTCCTCACTCACAGACGTCAGAACTAGATTCAAGTAAGTAGAAACGTTTTACTCTCTCGGTTCATTCATTTCATCATTGTATTTCATCCTTTGTTCTCTAGCCACCCATTGACCTCCTTTAATACTCACCCCTCCATATCCCCATTAAAACCTCACCAAATCCCATCAAACAGACTAATACCTCACTCTTTTGACCAGCCTAGTCCTTTGTGTAATCATAAGGGAGATCTAAAGCTCATTCTATGGCATTCCCAGTATTCCACAGTAACCGGCACTGGTTCTCCCCAACTAGCATCGGTCACCCTTAACCGGCATCGGTCTCTATATTTACCAATATAGCCTAGAACAGTGACCTACCCACCTATTCCCACATCACCCTTAATCACCTGTGACTGCCTAAGACCTCTGTCGGACTGCGAGAGAGACCAGAACCGATTACTTGACCTTTGGATCTTATTTTAACCTAAATCATTTTATTAGATTAGATCTTTCTTATTGTGTTTTTAAATGAGATACCTAAATCATTTTAATTCTGATAGGATTTACTTCATTACTAGCATTAAATTGTTTTAAACGGTGGGTGACATGACCATCTAGGAAGTATCACACTTCCCGGATCTAGCACATTTAGGTAGTTCCACATATTGTTTAACTTTTATTTGGTAAGAATCACATTATCTATAAGTTTTCTAGAACAACATGCCCACGTTCAATCAAGACTAACATGGTAAAGAGATTGCTTCATTCCATATCCAAGCATGTGAGAAGGCCTGGATAGGAGGCACAAAAGCCTTTCCACCATCATTATGGGTACATAAGTTGTATTCCACACTACAAGGTTGTGCGCGTGTGTGGTATATCCATTCAGAAACATGTTGCTAGATTGGTAATTGGAAATAATTGATGGCTGATCTCATTTAAGTGTTTGAGTATCAAAGTACAAAGCCATTAGTGGATAAGGCGTTATAGATTGTCAAGCACTTTACATTGGGGATAGTGCTATGGCGGAGGATAGAATACAAGAGTTTCTAGGTGAACCTAGCTTGGAGGTGTGCTTTGAGGAAGAAGAATCAGAAGAGATATAACTTGAGCGTACATGCATGGAAAAAAAAAAGGGAAAATGGTGTATGTAATTGTTGGGGAGGAAGTAGAAAGCTTGGATGTTAACCATTCTATAGGGACGCGTGAAGTGATAGATAGTGCTGATGAATGGACATGCGCCTACCATGAACCATTAAAGACAAAAAAAGTTAACATTGGTACAGAAGAGGAACCTAAGGAGGCCATCATCGGGTAATTATTGGTTGGAGAAGGAGGTCTCTAAGGTCATTGATCTGCTACGTGAGTTCTACGATTTATTCCCTCGTGGGTAGCATGAACTCAAAGGCATTCACCATTCCTTAGGAGAAATGAGGATAAAGTTGAAGGAGGGTACACGCCCGGTTTGGAAGAGGCCATACCGAATGAATCCTAACCTAGGCATGAAGGTCAAGGGTTAAGGAAGAAGGGCATCATTGAAGATAAGAATAGCATGGGTAAGCATCATTGAAGTATAAAAAAGGATGGAAGTAACAATGTGTAGACTATAGGGAGTTGAATGTAGTTTGTGTCATCGATCCTTTTCCAACCCCCTTCACTAAATAAATTTTGGAAGGAGTGGCCGGATGCAAAGTCTATTCCTTTATGGATGGATTTTCTAGGGTACCACTAGGTTTGGATTGCAAAGGAGGACCAGGAGAAGAAACTTTCACCACTGAGTGGGGAATTTTTTCCTATATGGTCATGCCCTTTGGGTTGAAGAACACACTGTGGTGTTCTCACGCATTGTGGTGCAAGCCTTTCAGGACTTCATCCATAAATTTCTTCAAGTCTATCTGGATGATTGGACAGTGTATGGGCTAGTGAAGGACCATTGTGATAACTTAAGATTAATTTTTGAGAGATGTCGGTAGTTGAGAATATCCCTCAACATTAAGAAATGTGTCTTTGCTACCCCATTTGGAACATTATTGGGGCACATCATATGTAGGGAGGGCTTACTAGTAGATCCCGCCAAAGTTGTTGTCATTGTGGGGTTAGGGGAGCCTACTAGCCAAAGCACAATGCATGGATTCCTTGGGCATACAGGGTATTACAAGAAGTTCATCAAGGGATATGCCAGGATAGCCGCACCCTTAGAAGAGTTGCTTAAACACAAGAGTGCCTTCCTTTGGGGAGAGGTGCAACAAAATGCATTTAATAATTTAAAGGATAAGCTTGTCACCGTGCCCATACTATGATTCCCTTCTTGGGATAAGCCTTTCCATGTTCATGTTGATGCCTCATACACAACCATTAGAGCAGTACTGGCACAACCAGGTGAAGGGATTGTTGATCATCCCTTATGTTTTTCCAACAAAAATTTAACACCAGTAGAGAAAATTTACACAACTACTAAGTGCAAAGCTTTATCCATGATCTACGCATTGTATAAGTTTAGGAAGTATCTATTGGAAACACCCTTTATATTCTACATGGACCACATGGCACTAAAATAATTAGTCAATAAGCATGTTCTTCAAGGGTACATATGTCGGTGGGTCATGCTATTTCAAGAATTCAAGTTCATTGTGGTTGTGAAGCCATGAAAGAGTAATTCTGGACTTGATCATCTATCTAGGATTGACTCAAGGGAGGATGCACAGAGCATTGAGGAGAATATGCTAGATACACAAACTGTTTAGGTTGACGACGCATGCCTCAAATTTGGAGGACATTGCAGTATTTCTTAAGACATAGTGTGGCGCCAAAAGGAATGAAGGCCTTGGAGAGGAAACAATTGGCCATACGCGTTATGCCTTACATGCTAATTAGCGAAATCTATACAAATTAGGCTATGATGAGGTTCTACGCTGATGTGTGCTAGAACATGAGTGCATTACAATTATGGAAGAAGTGCATGGTGGGATCGTAGGAGGACACTATGTGGGAAATGTAACCACATGGAAGATTCTACTCACAAGGATTTGGTGGGAAACCATTTACCAAGATTGTATTGAGTTTTACAAGGCCTGTGACCATTTCAGTGCCTTGGAAAACCTGGAAAGAGGGATGAAATTCCCTTATGACCAATAGCCGAGCATGAGAACCATTTGAGAAATGGGCTATCGACTTTGTAGGGCCAATCTCACTAGTGGCGTGAAGGACTAGTTCGTGGTATATCATCACTTGCATTGATTATTTGACATGGTGGGTAGAGGTAACACCTACAAAGGATTGTACAATGGCTATAATTGCCAAATTTTTATGGGAAAATATAATTAGCGGTATGGATGCCCATTGAGTTTGACAAGTGATAGAGGTACGCACTTTCTCAATGAGATGGTCAGGATTTTGTTATCAGAATTTATGGTGGCCCATCACAAGACTACCCCTATCACCCTCAAGAAAATGGAACTATTGAGGCATTTAACAAAATACTTAGTCACACGTTGACTAAGATCTGTGATGTTGGTAGACAAGATTGGGATGAGAAAGTATATCGGCTCATTCTTTGGGCATACAAAACAACATAGACAAGGTTAAATAAGGCCACACCATTAAAATTGGTGTTTCACGCAGAGGCAGCTCTACTAGTTGAATTCATGTTACCTTCGTTGGGTATAGCATGCACGTAGGAGGATTAGCTGATGAGAAAGCACTAGAAGAAAGGATTGACAAATTAATGCAGTTGGATGAAAAATATGGTCACTCGCCAGGTGGAGCCAGAAGACTGAAAAATAAAAAAAAAGGCATGGCATGATCATCACATCAAGAACAAGAAGTTTGAGGTTGGGAAGATGGTTTTGCTATATGATTCCAAGTTTTTGCGCCATCTTGGGAAGCTAAAATTCCATTGGTTGGGCCCTTACATCATCTCATACATCCTTGATTCAGGCGCATGCCAATTACTGTAAGTCATTGGATGGGATGAGATTACTAGGACACTTCAATGGGAGTAGGATAAAGCCCTACTATAAATAAGTCTTCTTGGTGTTTGTAAATAAGGTAGTGTTGCTAGTTAGAATAGACTTTTTCTTTTTATTTTCTTTTCTTGTGTTTCCCTTTCTCATTGTTCATTCCTTTCTATTGTTTTGTTTTTACATCATGTGTGCTTTGGTAACTAATTTAATTTTTGAAGGTTGTGCATGTGCAGAGGACCACGCATCTATTTTAGTGTGGGGTGGAGTGATGCAAAGTATGGGCCTATAATACAAGTGTGCGTTGGTAGTAGAAGTTGCGGTGAATGGCCCGGTTAAAGGACTAAAGGTGTGTAAGGTTAATAGTGCGTAGAGAAGAGATGGACGTAAATGGTTGGTGTCAAGAAAGCCTTGAAGAAACCATGTATAGGAAAAAGGAAGAGCATAGGAACAACATGAGGTAGGTGAGGGAAAAAATAGGGAAAAGGATGGAAGAAGTGCCTTTGCAATATAAACGCATGCGTAAGAGTCTTGATCGGGTTAGATTTTTTATGCACCAAGAAGGTTGTAAAGGGGTTTGCGTGCAAGATGTGGCACGTGGGAAAAGGCGCTTAAGATTAGGCTTAGTGGAAAAGGCCACATTTAAGGTCAAAGTATGGTGGTAGGTGAGAGAGCATTTAATGCTAGGGAAAAGAAAAACTATAAATAAAAGGTCGAGCACTTCATTATTTTTACATTGTGATTACGAAGGAAAGAAAGCTCTTACGAACTAGGGCATCCAAAGAAAGATCTTTATGATGAAGGAAGCATTTGAGAGATCTGAAGTGCATATCTAGGTAATTTTGCAAACTAGTAGGAAAGAAGTACATGGGTGTGGAGAAGTTAAGTAAGCAAGTGCCGTCTTGTGGAAGGGTTTTTCCAGTTAGGGTTTGGCGAATAGGGCACATAGTTAGGAGTTTTTTCATGAAGATCGATCTGGGGGGCTAGATAAAGGGGTAAATCAGAGCAAGAGGGAGAAGTTATAAGTACTAAAACTAGTCAGAAAGATGGCACCTAGAAAACCAACCACCTCACCAAAGAAGCAAAAACAAAAGGAAAGAGGAAAACAAATAACAATCGTCAAGAGCACAAATGAAGAATGGTATGCAGAGATGTAGATACCCAGATGGGGTGTTGCTGGGAAAATAATGGGAATCACACCTAAGGAAGATGACAATGAGTGATTATAACCATCACACAACTACAATAGAGAAGGAGATGGCCTTGGAATTGGTGCACCCAACCAACAAGAGAATACCAAAAGGCATGCCCATTTATATGATGAGGTAAAGGTTAAATTGGAGAAGGCAGGGTTGTTGTAACTTTATGAACTTCCATATTTGGAAAACCTGAGTGCCTCTACCAATGGCTAATGTGTGCGTTCACAAAGACCAATTTTATTTCATGGGGTGCAAGATGCGCATAACTCCCCAATTAATTTCCAAGTTCATAGGCCTTATCTGTGAAGGGGATAACATTGATGATGACCTAAGTGACAAGGAGGCCATCAAGGAAATAGTTGTTGCATATGACTATAAGAAAGGATCATGATACTTTGACATCGTAGAGATCCCAGACCCCATGATGAGGATGGATGACCACGTGCTTGGTAACCAAGCTCAATGACCAAGAGAGATGGACTCAAGTGAATAAGGCATGGTTGAACGTGTGTTGAAAAATATCTGAGGGGACCATCTACAACTTGTCCACTTTCATCATGGATGAAATCATTAGCAACAATGCACAAGAAGGTGAGAAGATACTATTTGGTAATGTCCTCCTCACAATTGTCTTCTCAGAAATTAGAGTGCTCGATGGGCTGGAAAGATTTGTTTGGGAGTACCAAAAGAGGATCCCTCGCCCATGAAGTGATTTACAAAATATACTTGTGAGACAATGACAACCACTCACAAGGCACGTTTAGAAAAATGGTACAAGTGCATGAGGGATGCGTTGGGGTGGAATGGAGAATTCAGAGTAGTTACCCATGCTCATGCAAGGAGAAGTAGAATTCACGTATATCAACACTTCTGCATTGGCAGATTTAGGTTGACAGATGAAACAATGAGCCCATGGTGCAAGCTTCCCTTCTCCTTCACGTGTTATACTTCCAAGTGGGGGTGAACAGATTCAAAGAGGTAAAGAGACTAAGGTTTGACCTTAGTGAGGTGGATCAAGACCATGGGAATTGTGTAGGAAGTTGGTTTACCCCAAGAAGTGTGCCTACGTGGAAAGATATGTCTCCCACGAGATACTAGATGATGAAACTAGTGACTTTTCCAATCATTGGAAGGGATGCAACAAGGATATACCTTCACATCGGCCAAAATTTGAAAAGGGTGCATACTTGGAAAATGATGTATCCATCCCTAAGGACCCCACAGGTAGAAAGAATCCCACACCAAAGAAGAGGGAAAGGGAAGAGGTGCAGAAAGCACCAAGTGTTTAGGCTACACAAGTAAGTAAGCACGCATGGGGAAAGTGCTAAGCCCAACACTTATACATGGAGAAATAAGTCCCTAGTGAAAGCAAGGACTCTAGAGGAAGAAAGCACTGGAGCATGAGGAACCCATCACCCAAGAAAGGTCACCAGAGGAGGAGGAGAAGGAAGCAAAATCCCCTAGAAGAAGAAAAAAGGTGACAGAAGAAAATGATTCGGAGGATACATAAAGCTTGGAGGCCTATATAGGTGAGAGAGATGATGATGATGAAGATGAACTAGGAGGTGAGGACCATCCTATCTATGAGGTTCATGACTCGGAGGAGGAAGGAGAGGAAGAAGAAAATGAATACATATTTTCCAAGAGGGAGAATAATAAGGAAGAAGAAGATACTCAAAAAAGGGGGTAAGTGAGGAAGTCACCAAAGAACAAAGGACCCCAAGCCTCACTAAGGAACAGATAGATGAGGCCGTGGAGAAGGAAGTCACCAAGATCATTGAAGACCTAGTAGAGAAAGAGATGGAGCATAGCGCGATGTGGACCTAGTGATGAAGGAAGAAAGAGGAGGGAAGCATAGAAAAGGAATATGGCAGCATGGGAGGGGATCCCAATTTGGTTGTGATATTTCCTAAGGCCCATGCATAGGGAGAAAATCATAGAGGCATCACAGGTTTAGAGGATGGGCTATATTGATGACCCAAACAAGGTGTTGCATGCATGCTTTCAAAGCACCATACCAATGGAGAAAACTCTTGGCTATGACATCATTTGATGAGGAAGGTGCATACCCTCGGACAAGGAAAATGATTTCTTGGGAATTTGAGTCCCACATCGATGAACCAAAATTTGAAGTGAGCAAGGGGAAATAATGAAGGTACTAGAGTCAAAAGGTGAAAACCCCTTGGTAAATGCTCAACATCTATCAGACGAACAAATTTGCAACATGCTGAATAAAGTTTTAGTGGAAGTAGAGGCTAGACTCTTGGGAGGAATGACAGAGTGAATTTTCTAGAGGTATATGGAGAAGAAGGAAGAGGAGCTGGAGAAAAGAACTAAGGAGTTAAAACATGAGGAACTAGTAGTGCTCAACTAAGGCATGAATTAAAGGAAGAGAAGGAAAGGGTACATGAAGTCTCAAGAAGGTGGAGATGATCACAAGTGCCATTATCTTGAAGCATCTAGACTTGACACCACCCACGTAGAAATATGAATCAATCCTGCAATGCCTAGAAGACTTAACTCACATTCTCACAATGGAAAGATGACCAATGGCCTTGGAGTTTATAGAGGAGGCATCGCGCACAAAGAAAAAGAGGACAAGATGAAGGTTGTGGCCATTGTGGCCCAATACAAGAAATTCCTCATGGATGTAAAGGTCACCACGCTAATAAAAAAGCTACTATGAAAGCTGCAGCATGAGAGAGATAGAGTGGCGAGCATTCTGGTCACCACCCATGAAGTAGAGCTCAAGGAATTCTAGGAGAAGAACAAGGGGAATAGGGTGGAATGTGAAAAATTCTAGCCAAGGTTGAGAAGAAATCAGAGGCTATTGAGACCTTGTGGGGCTCAATTAAGAACCAGCTTAAAGAATTATATCCCTAGATCACTCATAGGATGGATGCACTTGAGGATATGGGAAAACAATTAGAAGAGGTTGTGGAAACCATGAGTGCCAAGGGAGAAGGGCTAAGATTTGAAGAGGTGAGCACCCTAGTCGGTGACCTTTTTCAGCAAGCACAGAGTGAAGTCGATACCTGGAATAAGTTGGAGGTATACTTGATGAAAGGATTTCCCCCTCCTCTTGCAAAAATAATCATAGTTCCCCATTCTTTCATTCTTCCCCAAAATTCTTCATTCCTTTATTATTTCTTCAAACTATTCTAGGAAAATCATTCTTTATTATTTAAAGAAAAATGTTCCCATGGATAGAGAATAGGAGTAGTGTGGGTGATGTTGGCCCCTAATTTATTGGCCAAGTATAGAGAGGCACGTGGGCATGCAAGGCCAAGAAGGGCACGCAAGGAGAAAGCACGCAAGACAAGGTTCTAGGAGGGTTTAGTAGAACAAGTGATGCACATGCAAGGTAGAGAAAAGGTTTTGGGACTTATCCATATTTGGCGTAATAGACAGAACATGAGAAAAGCGTGACCCGACTACACATGGAGTGGATAAGGTGCCATCCTGGTAACAAGGTGGCCTAGAAAGGAATATACCTTGCGATGGAAGATTCTAGAAGGCCATCATTGTAAAGAGTGGAGAGCTCAAGCTTGAAGAAGCATGCTCCCATGGAGGACCACCTTGGACACTTGGAAATGGATCTATAACTCCCATGAAGGCTTGAAGAAATTGAGAAAGGCTATAAATACAAGCCCGGTAAAGGAAAAAGGGAGAGAGAAAGAGATTAGAGAGAGCAGATGAGAGGTGAAGCTTTGTAGAAATACATGGAGAAATTTATGGGTTGGGCTAGGAGATTTGTAGGAAGAATGATGTATCAAGGGATGGGTACATGTTTTTCTTTTGCATTGTAAGGGATGTAAGTCCAGTCTTGCTACATGGTTCTAATCATGCACTATCATTTTGGTCTGTAATGACCCTGATAGATGTAATGTGATTATTAGACATGTTCAAATATGAATATATGTGGTTTGCGGCTCATACATATCTTTTTGTTATGTTTAGTGTGTTTCATATGAATGAGTATAATCATTATACATCCTCTTTCCCTCATGGTTTAGATCTATATTTTGTCAATATTCTACTTGTCACGAATGACTATATTAGTGTATCATTTTACTCCAAGTTCACGAGTTGAATGAGAAGTTTCTTCGGTCTTTCTATTACACATCTATGCTATATTCTTACACAACTCACATAAAAGGGGTTCAATGCCCACACATGCCTCGGGTGAGTGTCCAGGTCCCACTTTGGGTGATAGGTCAGTGTGCATGGGATTTTCATTATTTGTTAAGGGTATAAAAATTGACAACATTTAAACTTCTAAAATGTCTAACACAACAATGTATTCAAAAAATCTTTATATGTCCCAAGCACCCCTTCATTTGTTTTAGGATCAATCCCTTCATCTAAGACACCTTGTAATAATAAATTTGGATATGAGAAATCTAACTCTCTTCCCAAATTTGGTCCATAGTTTAAGATATCCAATTCATTCATTCAATCTATATCCATTCCTTCTCCTAAATCCAAGACAAAATATCTTACCCAATCTCATAGGAGTAATCTTCCCTTTACTACTTCTATTGGATCTTTGAGAGATCCTTAGACATTTAATCCAATCATTTTCCATCATGTTTCCACCCATCAAAGCTTTTAACCCGCATAGTAAGAAACCTTCATGGTTCAATCCAATTCATGTTTGTGCCTACTATTTTACCCTAGGCCACAACATGACAAGAGCATTGTAAGGCCCTCTAAGTTATCATCAATGATCTTATTAAGAGGGATGGATTTTTGCTCTAAGAGAATCATCCTTCTCTATCCTCCATTTTATCTACAACAAATCATCCCTACAATCCTTGATCATTTTCCCAATCAAAAATCAAATTTATCATTGATACTCTTAAAAATATTACCCCATCATCCCCATCTGCCAATCCATCTACATCCACATTAAAGTTACTTAATGAGATGTGACATCTCTCACCGAGGGGACTATCTATCCCTTGCTTCGGCCCTCTCACATCTGCACATCCTAAATGCATCCATTCATCCTCCCATCTATTGGAAAACTTCATGGATCTTTGGGGACTACATTTTAACGTCATCGACTACCCAACTAGCTCCTTTAATTCATATTACCTTAATTATTTCATCCAATCATATCAATCTATATATTCACATTTTAAGTCCACTTTTATGGCTATATTTGTCTCTCCATTGAGGGATAATTGATTCTCATCAAAAATCCACAATGTTGGTCATATTCTTCTCTCCTTAGGGGACCATCTTTTTATCTCATTAAGGGACACATAATTTTTGCTTCTTTAAGCGCATATTTTTTTCATCTTCACTCATCTATCTCATCATATCCCATCCTTCATAAGCTATCATCCTATTCTTGATGACAACTCTAATCAAAACATTATGGGGAACTTTTTCACTCCCTTGATGGTAAACTAGAAGTTGAACCCCTCAACACATTGCACTTGTGATTGTTCTATTGTTAGCAAACTACCAATGATCACTTAGTTCTATCCTTAGATCATTCCTCCATCTTAGACTCTTCCTTTTTCCTTCACTTTCTAGATGTGACCTTAAATATGGGCACCATGGATTTTCCTGTAGCATATCCATTATGGATAGGTTCTCCCCTTTGGTGAGAAATCCTGATTAGTACACCCATCACCCTCTTATTCATGTATTTGAACCATGAAAAGGGTCCAAGGGTGTCTCTTGTACATTCATTGTCCCCTTCTAAGTGGTCTACCTAGCTATTCCTAGATATTTCCCACGTAAAGTCAAAATTCATGGATGCTCGTTTCAAAATCAACGTTATCAAAAGTAGACTTCTCCCTCGAAGGAAAACCATTCATGTAAAAAAAAGAAGAAAAATAAAAATAAAAGGATGAGATCAAAATCAAAATCAAATAAATAGACCAATCCCTCAAAGGATAACTATAATATATTGTTCTTGCCATCTATATTATGTACAATGTAGACCATACCCTCGAAGGATGACTACTCGTTATGGAATTTGAAGGCTTCTCACATTGATCAAACTCCCATTTTATTAGCATCCTAAGAAAGCTTCTTGCATTGATCAAATTTCTTCTAGTAGACTTCCTACAATGGTCAGTTTTCTCTTTCCCTTCCTAGACACGGGGCATAGTTTTAGGGAACATCGCTTCTTTTGGAGAACCCTCTTCCCACGTCAAGTTACATCTCAAACCCATTTTTATATGTCAACATTAGGTTTATGAGATCCTCTCATCCATTGTTTCCTTATGATCTTTAAAGTGACTAACTATCATTGGTTACTTACTAATATTGGTTCTAGTCACATGTTCCTTACGTTACTGGATCCTCTTCTTATTTAACTCAATCTAGTTAAAGGCATAGTTTTCCCTGCATATTCTTTGATATGACATAGTGTCGTTAATACCTATAGGTCACCTTTGTTGCATTTTTTTCCATCCTTGATCCTATCACATTTATATTCTATCCCCACCTTTGTGTTATTACAAAACTTACATTTTCTTTATCCCAATCACTTATATGTTATCTAATTATCCTAAACACATTTATTCTTACTTATATTCATCATTTAACCACATCCATTTCTGAATTATTTTCATCACATTTTACCATATGCATCATAATCACATGATCAAATTCAAAAGAAAAACATATTAATCATGACACATAATGTATTTATATCATTATCCATACGTTATGTACATCCAAATTAACCATCTAATCATATGCATATTGTGGCATCATCATAAAAATAAAACACATATGCATTTCACCACATCATCATAATGTCTAATCTAAACATCATTAATGACATCATATAAAATCCAACTAATCACATCATATAAACACATAATCAAATATAATGTGAATCAAAATCACACACACACACACACACACACACACACACACACACACACACACACACACACACACACACACACATATATATACATAAATATATATTAAGAAATATATCAATACAATGTGACCCTCTACTAGGGATCTCTCAAAGAAGAGATGCTATCAAAATATGTAAAGTGTAAATCGTAGAGCCTCAATTCCTCTCCTCCTAGAAGGCAGGCATGACACCTAATCCTGGGAAGCTCGACCTGTCGACACTAAAATTTTCCTCCGTAATTTCTATTTCATTAATGTATGTATTAGGAATAGGATGTTGTTAAGTATAATTAGTAGTAGCGTCTGATAGAAGATAACGGCGCCGTCAGTACGGTGCCACCAATAATGTGGAGTACGGTATGATCAAAGTACAATAGGAATGTTGTAAAAGTAAATATTTGTCGTAAGTGGTCGGTAATGTTAAAATGTCAAAGTTTAGGTAATTAGAGAAGTAGGGTCTACATGATTAGGAATTAGAAATATTATATTGGTAATAAAGACAAGGAGTGAGGTCATAAATATTTTGTGTATTTTATTTGTAAAAAGTCTAAAAATGTGGAACCCATGTAAAATGATAAGGTTTATCTTATCTTAAGAGATAAGCTTACATGTACGAGATAAGAGTTAAGGTATGGAATATGATTGTTAGAGTGGATTTCTTATCCTATCTTAGAGATAAGATGGATAAGCACTGGAAGTTCTATAAATAGAGGCCACCCCCTCATTTAGCATAGAAAGAAGTAGTGAGAAATATTGTAGGAAGTGTGCAAAGGAAGCCATCAGTTAAAGGTGTGTTGAAGAAGCCATTGAGAGGTGTAATTGTAAAGTTTCTCCCATAGTCTTGTTGAAGTACCTCATGGGTGAGATTGTAACAATTTCATGTTAATATTATAATTTACTTTGATATTTCAGATTTGTCATCATTCCATCTTATCATAGTCGATGGTATTCTTGTGTTCGGTTGTTGTTTTGTTTCAGATTACATCCACCAAACTAAAAATTTGTGCATTAGTAAATAATCATAGCATGAGGAGTTCTCGGTGAAGAATTATCATAGTGCGGATTGGTGATGACATTTTGGTTCGTTCGTTTAGGGACCATTCCTCGTTGGTGGATTTTACGGAGAGATATTCCCACTTAGTCAAAAATCAATTGGAGGGTAACCTTTTTTTCTTGTGCATAGTAGTTACCATGGTAAAGTCATTTTTACCGTGAATAGTAGTTACCATGATAAAGTCATTTTTCTTTGTGAATAGTATTTATCACAATAAAGTCACTTTTTACCGTGAATAGTATTTACATGATAACTTCACTTTTTAAGTGAATAGTGTTTACCACAGTAAAATCAGTTTTTACCGCAGTAAGTCAAGTTTTACCATAGTTTACCATGGTCATTTCTATAGTAATTCCAATTATTTGTGCACATAAGTCTTGTTGATTATACTTGTGGGTTGGTATTTCACGGTGGTTACTTTTGAAAATGGGAAAGATTCCTATTTTTTCAGCTCAATCTAATAAAGATGCTTCTTCTTTCATTCAAGAGTTTAAGCGATCTTGTATTTGTAATGGCCTTATAAGAAGGGAACAATGGACTGAATTTTTTCCTACCTTTTTGGATGGTTCAGCACTTAGGTGGTTTGAAACACTAGGTGATAATGTGAAAAATTCATGGGATTTATTAACTGAAAGTTTTCTTGAAGAATTTGGTGAACAATAGAAATATGCAGATCTCATGATCGAGATCACAAAGCTATCCCAAGGAGAGAAGGAGAAGATAAGGGATTATCATGCTCGTGTTCTAGAGCTAAGGAGGAAGCTCGATGCCCAGATCCGGAAGGAAGGACTAGCGGATGGGTTGATGAATGGCGTGGATAATCTCCTCTTTAAGCACTTCATTCTTGGGATGAAGCGGAGATCGAGAATATGAGTGAAGTATGACCGCCCGGCTACCATTGAACAAGCAAAGGAGATTGCAAGAAGGCAAGAAGAAAGCATGGAAGAGGAGCCCAAAGAAATTGTTGTTAAAGTAGAGCCTACACCGGCACCTTTGGTCAGAATCCTGACCACTCCCGGTGAGCACAAATATTTCTCCTAGTACATCTCTGAGTATGAAGATCTGCTTAGGAAGATGGGCGAGTTAACTATTAATCTTCTTGAGGAAAGGAATTTAGTTCTCGGGGAGGAGATAGAGGTCAAAAGAAATATTTCTGAAGTTGTTTGTTATGGTTGTTATAAAAGGGTCATTATAAGTATAATTGTCGAGATAGAGCTTCTACATACAGTAAAGAGATAATGATAAAGGAAAAGCACTGTGAATTCTCTTGATGTAGTAGATAAGAGTAGAAATAATGAAGTAGATGTGTTTGTAACAAAAAGAAAGAAAGAAAAAGATAATCAAGATGGGAAATGATCTAAGAAGATGAAAGGAGAAACTAGTAAGAAACATAGGAGAAGAAAGTTGGGTGTGCGAGACTTTTAATTTCACGGGGGCAAGGACCATACTCCATCTTGGAAGATCTATCCAAAAGGCTGCAAATATTACATATGGTCAACTCTTGGCTATGTCTTCGAGAAGAGGCGGGAGTTGCGAGGTGGACTCAATGCTCGAAGAAGGAAGGAGGTTGAGGTCCCTGTTTTGGAGGCGAGGCGGATCCTATGCTCCACAAGTGAGGTATTATGTAATGGTATTTCAATTCATGATGTCTTAGTTGATGGAGGTGCTGCGATTAATGTAATGACCAAGTCTGTAATGAATATGTTGGGTTTAAAAATTGATCGCCCTTGACACTTATGTTAAGGTCATTAAATAAAGGAAAAACTAAACCGAGAAGGTGTAGTTTCAAATGTGGCAATATCTGTTATGGGTGTTGTATGTGTGGTAGACTTTAGGTGATGAAAAATGAATCTTGTTGCGTACCCAATCTGCTTGGGAAGACCATGGCTAAGGAGAGTTCATGCAAGAAACTCTTTGGAATGAAGGTTTCATGAAACTTGGACGTGGTAGAGAGAGGGTGAAGATAAATGTGATCCCTCGACATCATAAAGCGAGAACACTGTGGATTCAAGTGATGGCGATGATTGGACATCCTCGATTACTCTAGTACCGGTGAAGTGGACTTTGAAGATGAAGAAAGCGAGGTGGATGTTTGAGTCATGGATATCCTGCCGAGTCACACCAACTCATGACCCCATAAAATTATACGAAGAAGAAGTTGATGATCGTCTCCAACAAATAAAGATTGGTGATCTTTGTGATGGAGAGTGAGAAGGAATCCTACCTCGGCTCTTTGAAGGTACATACACCTATTCACTTTTGATTACAAGGAACTCCGTCAAGTAAGTTGGGTAGAACATTGTATTGAGTGGTAGATGGTCTAAGCCCATAAAGCAAATGCCATATAGAATGAATCCTAATTTTTCCAAGGCTGTAAAAGAAGAAATAGATAAGTTGCTTGATGCGGGATTCATATTTGTTGTGGAGAATTCGAGAATGGGTTTCTCCCATTGTGATCTCAATAAAAAAGAATGGGAAGCTACGCATTTGTGTTGATTACGGGAAGCTCAATAAGGCAACAAAGAAGGATCATTACCCTCTTCCATTTTGAGATCAGATCTTGGGCGAAGTAGGTGGCGGGAGTGCTATAGTTTCTTTGATGGATATAGCGGCTACTGACCAAGTTCGTATAGCGAGAGAAAGATCAGGTGAAGACCACGTTCACCACTCCTTGGGGAATGTTTGCTTATAGAGTTATGCCTTTTGGGTTGTGTAATGCTCCGGCAACATTCCAGCGTTTGATGAATAGGGTGTTCGAACCCTACATTGGGACCTTCATCGAGTATTTACGGATGATTTTTGCATCTATGGGAGCAAGTTGGACCACTGCACCAAATGGAGACAACATTTCAAAGGTTAGATGAAGCAAAGCCTCACTAAACCCTACAAAGTGTGTCTTTGGATGTTCTAAAGGTATTTTGTTAGGGCATGTTGTATCAGAGATGGTATTGAGTGCGATCACGATAAAGTTTCAAAAATCAAAGATTTACCATTTCCTCTTAATAGAAGTAAGTTGAGATCATTTTTAGGCCATGTGGGTTACTATAGAAGGTTCATCAAGAATTTCTCAAAGATTGCCTGACCACTAACCCTTGATTCTTGAAGAAGGATGTTACTTATGAACCAGGAAATAAGGCGCATGAAGCTTTTGGACAATTGAAGGAAGCCCTGGTGTCTTCACCTGTTTTGAAGAATCCAGATTAGAGCAAGCCATTCATTGTGTACACTGATGCCTTAGATGCAGCACTAGGAAGTACTTTGAGCCAAAAGGATGAAAATGGGAATGAACATCCAATTTACTTTGGGAGCAGACAAATGAGCAGTGCTGAGGTAAATTATATTGTAACTGAAAAAGAGGCTCTGGCTATCATTTTTGCTGTAAAGAAGTTTAGAAATTACTTGCTAGGGTAAAAATTTCTAGTTGTAACAGATCATCAGGCTCTAAAATATATTGTAAATAAGCCTAACCCATCAGGGAGGATAGCAAGATGGATAATTTTTCTACAAGAATTTGAATTTGATATTATAGATAGGCCAGGAAAGAAGCATGTCAATGCAGATGCACTCTCTCGAGCCTATGATGGTTTAGGATCATCTTGTGATGATGATGATTTCCCCGATGCAACATTGTTATCCCTTGACACAATCCCTAGTGAATACATAGATATTTGGAATTATCTGAATGAATTCAAGTTTCCTGATGGTGCCAATGCAAAGACTAAGAGAAAGATTACTCAAGCCAGTCGTCCATATTCTATTCTGCATGGAGCATTATTTCGAATAGGACCTGATGGATAGTAGAAAGAGGCGATTGGATGTGATCAAGGAAAGGAGCTGCTAGAAGAATTCCACAATGGTACATGTGGAGGGCACTTCTCTGGACAACTTACAACAAGAAGGATCTTGGATGTAGGTTATCACTGGCCCACTCTTTTTAAAGATTGTTATAATTATTGTAAGACATGTGATATTTGTCAAACACATGGTAACCGTAAGACTTCATCAGCTCCATTATGTCCTATTCTTCCACTTGGTCCCTTTGAAAAGTGGGGAATAAACATTGTAGGTCCACTTCAACTACATCACGCCAAAATAAGTATATTGTAGTTGCCACATTATTTAACCAAGTGGGTCACCAAAATAAGTATATTGTAGTTGCCACAGTTATTTAACCAAGTGGGTTGAAGCTAGGCCATTGAAAACAACTTCCATGGATGAAGTGGCAAGGTTCATATATGAACGCATTGTCACAGATTTGGTTGTCCATTAGAAATTGTATGAGATCAAGGAAGCCACTTCATTAATGAGGTGGTAGAAGCCCTAGTCAATAAGTTTTCTATTAAGCACGGGAAGGCAACAACATACAAGCCAAACAAAAATGGACATGTGGAGCGAACAAATTTTGTCTTTGTGTCAAATTCTAGCAAAAGATGCGGCCTTGCGGTACATAAATGGGATAAAAAGATTCATGCATCATTGTGGGCATATAGGAAACATCAAAGTCAGCAACAGAGGATACTCCCCATTTTAGTTGGCCTATGGCATTGATCGATTCTTCTATTGAGTTTGATATTCCCCTTTGTGAGAGTTATGAAAAATGAAAGGATGGATGAAAGTGATTGATAAAAGAAAGGTTGGTACATCTTCATTTCTTTGGAGGAAATGAGAGAAATAGCAAAGGATACAAGCCATAAGAAGAAAATGAAGTAGAAGGAATACTTTGATCAAAAGATCCGGTGGTCTCCATTTCATGTGAATGACTTGGTTCTAGTATATGATTCGAGATACAAAAAAAAAAGAAGAGAAAATTTCTTCCAAAATGGATGGGGCCCTACAAAATAGCAGCATTTGCATGAAAATGGTACGTCATTGGAGGAATTGGATGGCACTCCCATTACGAAATGGGTCAACCACGACAAGTTGAATATTTTCTAAGCATCGAGAATAGTCTACTCAGGACGGAGTAGAAGCTAGGAAGGGGAAGATGTCGACACTAAAATTTTCCTCCGTAATTTCTATTTCATTAATGTATGTATTAGGAATAGGATGTTGTTAAGTATAATTAGTAGTAGCGTCTGATAGAAGATAACGGCGCCGTCGATGCGGTTCCGCCAATAATGTGGAGTATAAGTGTGATCAAATTACAATAGGAATGTTGTAAAAGTAAATATTTGTCGTAAGTGGTCCGATAATGTTAAAATGTCAAAGTTTGGGTAATTAGAGAAGTAGGGTCTACATGATTAGGAATTAGAAATATTATATTGGTAATAAAGACAAGGAGTGAGGTCATAAATATTTTGTGTATTTTATTTGTAAAAAGTCTAAAAATGTGGAACCCATGTAAAATGATAAGGTTTATCTTATCTTATGAGATAAGCTTACATGTACGAGATAAGAGTTAAGGTATGGAATATGATTCGTAGAGTGGATTTCTTATCCTATCTTAGAGATAAGATGGATAAGCACTGGAAGTTCTATAAATAGAGAGGCCACCCCCCTCATTTAGCATAGAAAGAAGTAGTGAGAAATATTGTAGGAAGTGTGCAAAGGAAGCCATCAGTTAAAGGTGTGTTGAAGAAGCCATCGAGAGGTGTAATTGTAAAGTTTCTCCCATAGTCTTGTTGAAGTACCTCATGGATGAGATTGTAACAATTTCATGTTAATATTATAATTTACTTTGATATTTCAGATTTTTCATTATCATAGTCGATGGTATTCTTGTGTTCAGTTGTTGTTTTGTTTCTAGATTACATCCACCAAACTAAAGGTTGTGCATTAGTAAATAATCATAGCACGAGGAGTTCCCGGTGAAGAATTATCATGGTGCCGGATTGGTGATGACAGCCACTGTTAGGTCCTGGGACATTCCCATATCCATCAACGCTTCTAGAGTCATTCTAGGACAACTCATGATTTTCTCCAATTCAAATTTCTTCTATTGAGATGAACCTAATCTAAAATATCCATACCTTCTATGAAGAATGCCATCTTTCCTTTCCCTTTATGAAGGGTCGACATGCTAGGAGTGGGTTGAGAGGGGATGCATGAAGTGGTTGAAGGGGCAAGTATTACATGTTGTTGACTAAGCTGATTATGAGGCCTTGAACTTGACCCAGTCTCCCATTTCCTTGTGAAAGGTGGATTGTCCTTTGGAGAAGGAATTGGTTGAGGGCCCAACAATTCATGCTCTTCCTAAGGAGCATGATGCATTAAGTGGGTGGGAAACCAAATATCAAATCTTCCCCTATTGTCCCGAGCAAAGGAAATGGCTTCCCTTGAATGGAGATCTCATAATGATTGATCCTCTTATCCATATGAGATAATGATTGGAGGTTGAGGTTATGGTTCACCTTTCCTTTTCCCTAAAGATGACCCTGGTGCTGAAAATGGTTATGAAGGCATAGTCTCTACTTTTGTTTTCTCCATAAAGCTGATCCTTTCCTCCAACTCAAATATTTAGTGGGAAATAGCAGGCATTGTGTCGATGGAGGATTTATCATACAAAATATATGATTTCTGGGGAATATCTTTTAATACAAAATCCTCATCACATAAAAAGGGAAATTGAAAATTAGTACGCCCAAAGACACGAGGTCTTCTCTCAACCTAGTATATTTTTAATCTTTGAGAGATTTCATGTGCTCCCATCTAAAAATATGGAAATACATAACCTGAAAGGATGCAAACACAAGATTGATCTTGATTATCCTTGTAAGAAGTGCTAACCAAACTTTTCGGTATGTTAAGGGCCCTCTGGTGTCACCCGCACATTCTATATCAAATAGAGCCCTAAAAAAGCTTCATCAAGATGACTTAAATTGAAAATATGATGTGATTCCTCGAAGAAATATGCTTTAGGCTATGAGCTGCAAGTACCTTAGCCATTTTGTTTGAAATTTCTTATACTTAGAACAAGAAGGGAAAGGCATGATGATAATGAAATTGAGCCATGTTTTATAATGAAAAGTAGACATGTTTTTGATTTGATGCAATCTTTCCCATGAAATGAAGGAGATTTTTTTTAGTTCACACAGAGGAGAATTTAGGAATTGGAAAAGGTTAGGAATGAGCAGAGCTAGTAAATCAAGGTGATTTAACAAAAACTATGTGTGGCAATTAAGCCAATGAGACATGAAGTAGAGTGTGTGGCACCCAAGGTAGATTATTGAAAAGTGAGTATGGATATATGTCATATCAGTGTCATCCGAAGTGTTTAGAGATTGTTTGAAATGATTATCTAATCAATATAAAACAAGAATGATTAAAATAAACTACGATAAGTGATGACATGATATCCCAATCAAGCACTAGTGAAGTTGATTGAAAAGACTTGTGATTTGTACACCTTACTGATTGTAGAAGAAAAACCTTTCGCCATGTTCGAAAAAATTTTTAAAAATGAATATTCTTGGGAATATTCATACTTTTAAAGGAAAACTTTGAAGGTTATTTATAGTGCCCACATTTTACACACACAATTACAACAATAAAATACCGGGATATTTTTTTACATTGCTCATTACACCATGACACAACATGGGTTTCAAGTACGAAACTCAACTAGCAAACGACAATCACATAAGTCATCGAATCACATAGACACATGAAAACAAAATAGGCATGTCGATGCCACACTTTTCCATATGAACGAATACTAGCAATGCCCCAACCACGAAGAAGGAATACTCAAGGATAGGCAAACCAACAACACATATTTTCTTTAATTACATTTTAGTTACAATTAACATTGAAAAGAACATTATTGTGCAAGAATAAATTTCTCATTTGTCCACGACATGATTCTTAAGTTCATACCACGGTTAAATTATCGATTCACCCCTTGTAAGTTGGTTTCTTATTCTTTACAAAAGTTTCCATAACTTGCATTCTTATTTGTCATAATTCAAAAGCATATAAAGTACTTAATTATCTTGTCCTTATGTTAAGAATCTTCTTGTCAAAGATATATTCAATGTCTACCTTTTTACTCTTAAAATCATGTGAATGTGACTTGGTGTCCATATAGGGATATTAGGATTTAACGAAGATTTAAAATACAAGATATCTTTTTACTACAAAACATTCCTCGATCACAGTACATTTATTTTCCTACCATAGTTATTCTAATTCAATGACTTGTAAAATTCCATTTTGTTTTATGTATGTATTTTTTTTATTGAAGGTTGAACACACCAAGGCAATTCATGTTATTTAAAACAAAAGAGTATTTTTAATCGAGATATAAGGTCTCAAAGAGAGGCATTATTCTGAACCTCAAATCCCATTTTTACTCTTATATGCTTTATTTTCTATGTCACATTACGACCTTATTATTATCATTGTCTTGTGAAAGGAGTTACGAAGTGTTTGTCCAACCTCTTAAAGACATACATGATTAAGAGACTTGATGCTTCACACAAACCCTAAGTTAACATCCAAATCAACTGAGGTTTAGATGAATTACCAACTTCACCTAAGAGTCTACCCCTAAACTAAATATGAGTTTTAAGTGAGAGGAAAATTATATGCTAAACCACCTTCTAGAAAGGTAACACATTTAGTTGAGCAGGCTAAGGGGTTCATTAACAAGAGTATAAGACCTAGAACAACTAAGTCACAACCTCCATCTATGTCATCTGGATCCAACAAGGATTTCACTCGATGAAGAACTTTAAATTTAAATCTATCTTCAAAAGACAAGGTAGTCCACTAGGCTACGAAGGAGGAGTTAGCTCTACATACTCCAAGTGAAATTTTATTGTGTCGCTCCTATCCACCAGGTTTAGGGAAATGTCACTAAACATACTGAATAAGATGATAAACCCATTCTTGGGCTCTTGTTTACTCAAACTAGGAGGTTCCATTGAGTGCAGAGTTTAAGTCCATCCTACAATTTTCAATGTCTTCTATGGTAAGGAGTATCACACATGAAAAACAAGTTATGCTCCGATATAGAACAAGGGTAGAGTGTTTCATTTAAATATATTTATTACATTTATAAAGTATGAATGCACAAGACTCATTAATCATTTATTGAACACTAAATACATAATACAAGATATTACTTGCAATTTCATTTACCTTATATAAATATCAAACCTTTTACCGTGTACTATGAATCAAATTGAACCTATAATTAAATGCACATTTCCTAGATGTCCTTGAATCTAGCATCTCATACATAACAACAAATTATCAAAAATAACCTTCTGTAACATGATACTACATTATACATTTATTCATTTAACCATGAACTATATAAATTACAATGATAATTAATGAATTACACATCACCTTTTCGTCATCATTCTTTCATCTACTGTAAAACCACGTGAGCATGATATCAGCGATAATTCACTAGCATGGCATCCACCCTAATCTAACATAATTATCATTTTTAGTTTCCCATTTACATATGATAACAATTACAATTTGCAATCAGAATTAAAGGTTTAGAGACATGTTTTCATTACATTTCATTTCACTTCATTTTGTAACCCAGGAGAGAGAAAGAGAAGGGAAGAGAGAGAAAACACCATTTTGTCAAAAGTTCTATTTCACACAACAAGATTACACTATAGAGTTTTAAATAGTTATTTACATGTGTCAAAAGTATCCACGGTGGTTTGGCAACCCAACGAGGGTCCCACAACTTTCTATTTTTACATTTTCTTACTAGCTACAAGAACGTTCAAAACGGGCTCGGAGGCTAAGAAACCGCTTCCAAAAGTTGTCTTCTAATGAGAACACACACCACGATTAAATTTATACTGTCCACTTATATACCAGAATTCATAAAGAATGACAAAATTTGGAAATAGCAAACGTTTTTCATTTAGAGGCTAGTTTTAAGGGCCGCGATCGTAGTTGACCCGATTACAATGAACAAAAGTTATCTCGAGTGCTCGAAAAAAACCAAGTCCAAAAATAATGTTCAATGGATGAGCATGTAATGTGACACTTCCTACCAATTCCCTATATAAGGAAAATTCATCAGAGTCGACGGGACTGAGAACTAGAAAACCATTTTCAAACAGTGACAAGTTTTCTAGAGTGACAAGTCGAAATTGGTCCAGTTTGACCTCATCAAACTACGATTGGAGGCCTACAAAATGTCATCGACAAAATATCTAAATTTTTTTTTCCCTAAATTGAATATTCCATGCAATTTTCTAGAAAGAACACTAGAGGTTTGCGAAAACGGATAATAATTTCTCTATCCAGGTTTCAAATGGCGGTTCAAAATGAAAGCCAACTTTATAGTTTTAACAACTTTCTACTACTATAAAACAGTGTAACAAGGCTCCTATAAGAGCGTCAAAAAGATCACATATGTTTGTTGGGGTTGATCCAGAGGTCAAGGTGACCCCTCACATAACAAGGTACACAAATGAAGCTTAACATATCATTTTTAGAGTTACGAAGGGTACTTAATGAGTCTCTGAAAAATGCAAAAATTAACTATTTAAACGGGAGATGATCAACGTTATTACTGGAAAGTCAATTTCATCTGGTCGATAAAACAATGTTGTAGCAATCTAGTTGGGTAGGAATTTTTCTACATCACCTCATAATGAGGGTGGAAGTTCATGTTTTAATGTAAACGGGTTATTTTGACTTCGTGAGTTTCGAACACGACATTTCATTTTTTTGCAACAAGTTGAAATAAACATTTAACGGTATTAAAATCCTAATATTTTAAAATTCTATTAATTTGCAAAAGAGAACTAAAACATGAGAATTATGAGACGTAAGGGAAGATGAACCATGCTTAGAAGGAATGGAGTTGGTCAAACCCATAGGCCGGTTTAGCACCTGCTTGGGCACTTTGTCAACTAGTTTACGAGAATCGCTCTAACCTACAAAATGTCACACAAAATTCTGATCACTTGAAGTTTTCCAATAGAATAAGTTTCCCATTATGTTCTGACAATTTTCTAGGGCCTATACAAGGCTCCTTTCTTGCACAAAGGCTGAGAGAATGTTGGCAACAGACAGGAGGCTCTACACCTGCAAGTGTAGTTTCTTGAAATTTTCTAAAGCCTTTTGAATAGATCCATTATGTGCATATCCTAAAATCATGGCATTCCATGAGAAAACATTTTTTTGAGGCATTCTATCAAACAGTTCACACACCTTTTCAATAAATCCATTTTGTGCATATCCTGTAATCATGGCACTCCATGAGACCGCATTTCTTTGAGGAATTTTGTCAAATATTTCTTCTACCCTATGTGTAAGCTTTTCTCCAACTGTATAAAATGTCAAAAAAACCCTTTTCCATAATTCTTTGAGGGATGTCCATACCCAATTTAAAACACTTATTTTGGTGCAGCTGAGAGGGTGTTGGAAAAGGTTGTTAAGTGTTGCTTTACAACTACCAAATACATTTCCTTCAAAGTTTCAAAGGCATTTACAACAAGCTCATCTATGAATACCCTAAAATCACATCCACCAAAGCATTTACAACTACATCATCTGACAAAATCCCTCTTTCTTTTATCCACGCAGGAATAAAGGCTCTTTTTTTTAAGACACGGGCTGAGAGGATGTTGGCACAGGCCGCAACAATCCAATGCACAACATATTCCTAGAGAATTCCTTCAATAGGGAATCCCATGTGGTGAGGACAACATCTCCAACTACAAAATGGAACTAGCGCATCAATGAAAGAAACTAGTTAAAAACCAATCAATAGACTCCCAGGTCAAGCATTTCATTCCCTAAAAATGTGGCAAAAACATGGCGTGAGGAAGACAAAAAGGCATAGCAGGTTAGAAAAGGATGAACATGTCAGAAGTGGTTAAAAATCAGCTAGGAAGGACAGGCGGCCAACCCCCCCTCACTTGGCATTCAAACCAAAGTAAAAACCAACACGTCTTGCCTACAAAAAAAAATATAAAGTAAGGAAGTGGTAGGTGCTCTTCCTCCACGCATTACTAATGGCCAGGTATTTTCAACAAAATAAAGGTGAGTGTGAGTGGCCAACAAGAATGAGTAATTGGTGGAAGGTGGGTGGATGCTTCCACAAGAACAAAGACAAAAAAACCGTTTTGTCAACGAAAGATAAAATTATAAATAACGTATGGCGCTAGGCAGACGAGGAGGAATATTAACATTAAACACAAACACCATGCTCTAAACCAAGGCGCCACCAACAACAAGCTCCTCTTGTGTGAATCGAGGCTCGGTCCGTGAAGCGACCAATCTAAACAATAAAATTGCTTATCGATAACTAACAATAAAGTTTATAACAAATCGATGATCAGATAATGAAGTTATCATCGATCGATAATTAAAATAATAATATTATTATTATTTTTATTACTATTATTATTACAACTTAATAATACTTTATTAATCATATTAACAAGGACCAACATTTAAGCTTGACCAAAACAATAATAGCAAGAATCGACAATTCAAAAGAATTATTATTATTATGTAGGTGTTCCCTCTAGTTGGTCATGCCCTAACAACATCAAGTCATCATTCAAACCACCTACCAAATTCAAGAAATATATTTTTCCTTAGTAGGGTAATCAAAAAGGAAAAGCCAACAAAGATCAGCAGGAGCACAACAACGTTAAACGCTTAGCAACACAGTCGTCAAAGAAGAAAAAGAAGAACAAGGAACGGGGCATTACATTCTCCTCCCCTTAAGAAAGCATCGTCCTCGATGCGACATATGATGAAGAAGGAGAAATAGTAAGCAGCAAGGAATGAATATGGTGAAGGCACGCTCTAAGGTTAAGATTTTAGATACAAAAAGCACGATCACGGGGTGGCCCTAGGAACATTTGGTAGAAATTTTAACTTTGAGGTTACGTGAAGATTGGAAGTTCTCTCTTATTCATTATTTCTAGTTTAGCCCTTTTAAAATTTCATAGTTGTAGAGTTTTAGTTCATTCCTTATTATGGGTGCCCAACGTGAACTACAGTCACAACACCCTACCAGGGTCATACACAACACTAAAATTTTACAAGCATAATTTTACATACTTTCATGATGGTATCACACCACAAAAGCTTAACCAATTTACTGAGAAGGGAACATGCACGGACCACATAACATAGTACTTGTCACACATCTATGACTGATGTACAAAATACTCAACAAAAGAGTACTACAACAACCAGACATTTCCTCAATTCCACATATGAAGATTTTACATGACTCAGAAAATAGCTACATGTACATAGGGTCCACAAGGGCATCAATGCCATATCCACAACATCACAAAACATATCCAACTGACATGAGTAACAAATATACGTAAATCTCTTATGCCTCCCTCAAGCCCTTATGCCCCCTCAAGCTTCCTCCACAATAAAATTGATGCCATTGGCATTCCCTTATCCCCCTCAAGGAGGCCAGTTGTCCCCATGGCCCAAGACACATAGGGTTTGGACACTCCTAACCCAAGTGACATAATAACGTGTGGTTCAACAACCCACTAGTTATCTATAACTCCTTGGGGTGTACCCCCATACAATGAAGTGGGTCCATAGGTCCAACCATTCCATGGTGTGTCCCATGACCCTATTCCACACATCATGACAATAGAACCAACATAAAAATCTGATCCAAATGCCAAGTGGCAAAGTACAAGCCTTGGGAAAGGTGGTAAAATCTTAAAATTTAAAGAAAATCAAAAACCAAGAAAAAATAAATGGCCAAATAGCCATAGTTAGTGTCAAAATCTGCATGTTAGTGCCACAAACTAAGGAAATGCCAAAAATGTAAAGCATGACAATCAAGAAAAACTATTGGTCCTTACAAAATAAAGTAAAAAGCTCAATTTATGAATAAAATACACTTATAATAATGTCACATTACGATAACTGTGTGGCCTTATCTAGCCACCAAGGGGTACTCAATGAGTTGCTAGCACTTGGAACATTGAGCCTCAGCTCGTAAAAAAATACATATCAATAATACAACTGTCATCATCTCAATCTGAATCATCCCACCACCACTTTGACAAGGCTAAACACAATCATGGTTACACTTAGGTTGCATACATACAACCACTTAGGGAGAGAGGAAAGAATCACAGGTTGTTATCTACTAAACCAAATTTTGGCTTGAGTTATTGGCCCATGGTACACCATTCCTCACTCTCAACGTATACTTCTACCGATTTCCCTCAGGGTCGATTAGCGTAAGGTTCTCAACATAACATGTAACTACATCACTACATAACTACCATAACATCTTATGTATGGTACATATACAGGTTATATCACAATCATACATTCACTGGGTGTAATACATCACTTAACCACATTATGCACCCCAAGTGCAATCACTATACAATAGGGTTCATATGCTCACTGTATGCCCCTATATCACAACATGAATCATTACATATTACACAAATCATACATTTGATGAACATAGTAACATCACAACATAACATTAATTGCTACATAACAAGGTGATACACATTTCTTCGAAACATGGTAAAAACATCATGATACAACTCATTTCATTTTACATCAATCTAGTCATACAACACATTGATACACCTACATATCACAATATGCCACAATGCTCCAACACTCCATCATCCACATTAGAATTCTTTTCACACATCACAAGTAGTAATTCACACGTGAACTCTTCATAGAATCCACAAGAAGGAGAGAGAATACTCCCATCCCTAGCACATCAACATGATAACAAATATGCACTAAGTGACATACACATCATGTGCATTCACAATATCACAATTACGACATAGATCACATCACTCTTAAAACACATTACTCTTCCAATATTTATCACCATCATGAAACACCATCACCATCATGCAACCCATCATGTAGCACCATCACCATCATGCAACACCATCATAACTCCAATTTGGCCCAGAGGTTCGAGAGCATGAACCTATGCTCTGATACCAAGTGTAGTGCCCACATTTTACACACACAATTACAACAGTAAAATACTAGGATAATTTTTTTTTACATTGTTCACTACACACAACACATCATGGGCTTCAAGTATAGAAACTCAACTCACAAATTACAATCACATAAGTCATTGAATCACATAGACACATGAAAACAACATAGGCATGTCGATGCCACACTTTTCCCAATGAATGAATACTAGCAATGCCCCAACCACAAAAAGAAGACTCAAGGATAGGAAAACCCACAACACATCTTTTCTTTAATTGTATTTTAGTTATGATTAACATTCCAAGAACATTATTGTGCAAGGATAAATTTCTCGTTTGTCCACCGACAGATTCTTAAGTTCATACCATGGTTAAATTATCGTTCACCCCTTGTAAGTTGGTTTCTTATTCTTTACAAAAGTTTCCATAACTTGCATTCTTATTTGTCATAATTCAAAAGCATATAAAGTACTTAATTATCTTGTCCTTATGTTAAGAATCTTCTTCTCGAACATATATTCAATGTCTACCTTTTTACTCTTACAACTCATGTGAATGTGACTTGGTGTCCATATAGCGATATTAGGATTTAACAGAGATTTAAAATACAAGATAACTTTTTACCACAAAACATTCCTCGATCATGGTACGATTATTTCCCTACCATAGTTATTCTAATTCAATGACTTGTGAAATTCCATTTTGTTTTATATATGTATTTTGTTTTCTCAAAGGTTGAACACACCAAGGCAATTCATATTCTTTGAAACAAAAGAGTATTTTTAATCAAGATATAAGGTCTCCAAGAGAGGCATTATTCCAAACCTCAAATCCTGTTTTTACTCTTATATGCTTTATTTTCTACGTCACATTATGGCCTTATTATTAGCATTGTCTTGTGAAAAGAGTTACGAAGTGTTTGTCCAACCTCTTGAAGACATATATGATTAAGAGAATTGATGCTTCACATGAACCCTAAGTTAACATCCAAATCAACCGAGGTTTAGATGAATTCCCAACTTCACCTAAGGGTCTACCCTCAACTAAATATGAGTTTTAAGTGAGAGGAAAATTTTATGCTAAACCACCTTCCAAAAAGGACCAAGGTGTTATGTTGAGAAATCAACGTAACACATTTAGCTGAGTGGGGATAAGGGGTTCATTAACAAGAGTATAAGACCTAGAACAACTAAGTCACAACTTCCATCTATGTCATCTAGATTCAACAAGGATTTCACTTGATGAAGGAATTTAAATTTAAATCTATCTTCGGAAGACAAGGTAGTCCGTTAGGCTACGAAGGGGAGTTAGCTCTACATACTCCAAGTGAAATTTGACTATGTCGCTCCTATCCACCAAGTTTATGGCAATGTCACTAAACATACTGACTAAGATGATAAACCCATTCTTGGGCTCTTGTTTACTCAAACTAGGAGGTTCCATCAAGTGCAGAGTTTAAGTCCATCCTACGGTTTTCAATGTCTTCTACGGTAAGGAGTATCACACATGAAAAACAAGTTATGCTCCGATATTGAACAAGGGTAGAGTGTTTCATTTAAATCTCTTTATTACATTTACAAAGTATGAATGCACAAGATGACTCGTTAATCATTTATTGAACACTAAATATGCACTACAAGATATTACTGCAATTTCATTTACCTTATATAAATATCAAACCTTTTTACCATGTGTACTATGAATCAAAATGAACCTATGATTAAATGCACATTTCCTAGATGTCCTTGAATCTAGCATCTCATACATAACAAAAAATTATCAAAAATAACCTTCTGTAACATGAGACTACATTATACATTTATTCATTTAACCATGAACTATATAAATTACAATGATAATTAATGAATTTCACATCACCTTTTGTCATCATTCTTTCATCTTGCAAAACCACGTGAGCATGATATCAACGATAATTCGCTGGCATGGCATCCACCCTAATCTAACATAATTATCATTTTTCAATTTCCCATTTACATATGATAACAACTACAATTTGCAATTAGAATTAAAGGTTTAGAGACATGTTTTCATTACATTTCATTTCAATTCATTTTGTAACCCAAGAGAGAGAAAGAGAAGGGAAGAGAGAGAAAACACCATTTTATCAAAAGTTCTATTTCACACAACAATTACACTATAGAGTTTTAAACTTGATTATTTACATGTGTCAAAAGTATCCACGATGGTTTGGAAACCCAACGAGGGTCCCACAACTTTCTATTTTTACATTTTCTTACTATTCTGAAGAACGTTCAAAATGAGCTTGGAGGCTAAGAAACCACTTCAAAAGTTTTCTTCTAATGAGAACACACACCACGATTAAATTTATACTGTCCATCGATATACCAGAATTCATAGAATTGCGAAATTTGGAAATAGCAAACGTTTTTCATTTAGCGGCTAGTTTTCCGGCCCCCGATCATAGTTGACCCGATTGCTGATGAACAAAAGTTAGCTCGAGTGCTCAAAAACCACCTCCAAAAGCGAGGTTCAATGGATGAGCATGCAATGTGACACTTCCTACCAATTCCCTATATAAGGAAAATTCATCGAGTCGACGGGATGAGAGAACTAGAAAACCATTTTCAAACAATGACAAATTTTCTAGAGTGACAAGTCGAAGTGGTCGATTTGACCTCATCAAACTACGACCGGAGGCCTACAAAATGTCATCATCAAAATATCTAGAAATTTTTTTTTCCCCTAAATTGAAGATTCCATGCAATTTTCTAGAAAGAACACTAGAGGTTTGCGAAAACGGATAATAATTTATCTATCTAGGTTTCAAATGGCGGTTCAAAACGAAAGCCAACTTTATAGTTTTAACAACTTTCTACTATTGTAAAACAGTGTAACAAGGCTCCTATAAAAGTGTCAAAAATATCACCTATGTTTGTTCAGGGTCGATTTAGAGGTCAAGGTGACCCCTCACACAACAAGGTACATGAATGAAGCTTAACATCTCATTTTCAGAGTTACGAAGGGTACTTAATGAGTCTCTGAAAAATGCAAAAATTAACTATTTAAACTAGGAGATGATCAACGTTATTATTAGAAATTCAATTTCATCTGGTCGATAAAACAATGTTGTAGTGATCCAGTTGGGTAGGAAGTTTTCTACATCACCTCAGAATGAGGGTGGAAGTTCATGTTTTAATGCAAACGGGTTATTTTGACTTCGTGAGTTTTGACACGACATTTCATTGTTTTTGCAACAAGTTGAAATAAACATTTAACGGTATTAAAATCCTAATATTTTAAAATTCTATTAAGTTGTAAAAGAGAACTAAAACACAAGAATTATGAGAGGTAAGGGAAGATGAACCATGCCAGAAGGAACGGAGTTGGTCAAACCCGCTAGGATTTGGTTCAACATCTCGCTTGGGCACTTTGTCAACCAGTTCATGAGCCTCGATCTAACCTCCACAACGTCACACAAACTTCCCGATCACTTGAAGTTTTCCAATAGAATAAGTTTCCCATTATGTTCTGACAATTTTCTAGGGCCTGCACAAGGCTCCTTTCTTGCACACGGGTTGAGAGAATGTTGGCAATGGATAGGAGGCTCTACACCTATGAGTGTAGTTGCTTGAAAGTTTCTAAATCCTTTTGAACAGATCCATTATGTGCATATCCTGAAATCATGGCATTCCATGAGACAACATTTCTTTGAGGCATTCTATCAAACAGTTCACACGCCTTTTCAACAAATCCATTTTGTGCATATCCTGTAATCATGGCACTCCATGAGACCGCATTTCTTTGAGGAATTTTGTCAAATATTTCTCCTACCCTATGTGTATGCTTTTCTCCAACTATATAAAATGTCAAAAAAACCCTTTTCCATAATTCTTTGAAGGATGTCCATACCCAATTTAAAACACTTATTTTGGCGCAGCTGAGAGGGTGTTGGAAAAGGTTGTTAAGTGTTGCTTTACAACTACCAAATACATTTCCTTCAAAGTTTCAAAGGCCTTTACAACAAGCTCATCTATGAATACCCTAAAACCACATCCACCAAAGCATTTACAACTATATCATCTGACAAAATCCCTCTTTCTTTTATCCACGCAGGAATAAAGGATCTTTTTTAAGACACAGGTTGAGAGGATGCTTGGCACAGGCCGCAACAATCCAATGCACAACATCTTCCCAGAGCAGTCCTTCAACAGGGAATCCCACGTGGCCAGGACAACATCTCTAACTACAAAAGGGAACCAGTGCATCAATGAAAGAAACTAGTTAAAAACCAATCAATAGACTCCCAGGTCAGGCGTTTCATTCCCCCAAAATGTGGCAAAAACATGGCGTGAGGAAGAAAAAAAAAAGTCATAAAGAGGTTAGAAAAGGATGAACATGTCAGAAGTGGTTAAAAATCAGCTAGGAAGGATAGGCGGCCAACCCCCCACTTGGCATTCAAACCAAAGTAAAAACCAACACGTCTTGCCTAAAAAAAAATATAAAGTAAGGAAGTGGTAGGTGCTCTTCCTCCACGCATTACTAATGGCCAGGTATTTTCAACAAAATAAAGGTGAGTGTGAGCGGCTAGCAGGAATGAGTAATTGGTGGAGGGTGGGTGGATGCCTCCACAAGAACAAAGACAAAAAAAAACTGTTTTGTCAACGAAAGATAAAATTATAAATAACGCGTGATGCTTAGACAGCTGAGGAGGAATATTAACATTAAACACAAACACCATTATGTAAACCAAGGCACCACCAACAACAATCTCCTTATGTGTGAATTGAGGCTTGGTCCACGAAGCAACCAAGCCAAACAATCAAATCACTTATCGATAACTAATAATAAAGTTTATAACAAATCGGCGATCGAGATAATGAAGTTATCATCGATAAATAATTAAAAATAATAATAATATTATTATATTTATTACTATTATTATTACAATTTAATAATACTTTATTAATCATATTAACAAGGACCAACATTTAAGCTTGACCAAAACAATAATAGGAAGAATCGACAATTCAAAAGAATAATAATTATTATGTAGGTGTTCCCTCTAGTTGGTCATACCATAACAACATCAAGTCATCATTCAAATCACCTATCGAATTCGAGAAAGATGTTTTTCCTTAGTAGGGTAATCGAAAATTCAAAGCCAACAAAGATCGGCGGGAGCACAATAGCGTTAAATTCTTTTTGATACTATCATCGAAGAAGAAAAAGAAGAACGAGGAATGGGGCATTACAATTAACAAGTGAAGGGGGTAATAATAAAGGAAAAAGGATAGTCACGAGAAAAGGGGGTTAATTTTATTGACATTTATTCAGAGAAAAGAGAAGGAGAGAAAGCTAAGACAATCCATTTTCCAAACAAACTTATTTGAGAAACTGGTTATTTCTTGTGCATCTTTTAAATTGATCATGTCAAGATGGTTGCAAATGTACATCCATTGATAATATTTGACATTGTAAACAAACTTTTCCTTTCTGATCAATTTGAAAAACCTTAAGTAATTTGTGTTAATCATGAACCGTGTTGTGTCTATTGTCATTTTGAGATATATTCAAATAGTTATTTGTGTTCCTGTTGTAATATTACATTAGGAATCCCTCTAAAATCACACAAGATCTCATCCTCATGATATTATTGTGGCATTTGCAATTACATTATGAAGAGAGTTTTCATTTCATAATGCAATAAATGATTTAAATTCACTTTACTTTCATTTCAGTGATACAAATTGTTTGTCAGTTTATGAGTGTATCATAAGCATGATAGATCGGGGACTTCTGAGGTTTAATTAAGTCTTTAACATGATTTATTATGTTAAATCCTTGAAGAATGTGTGAATCCATGTGTCTTTGAGCTTTCATAGATGCACAATTTTCTAGTTGAAGGTTCATCCTGACTATTTGAAGCCATTTGTCTTTTTTCTTTGTAGATTCTTCAACATTTTTTAAAAGCTCTAAATAATTTAGTATAATCAACTTTATCCTGCTTAACTTCCCAACCATGAAATTTATATTCAAGTGCTATATCATTCATGAACCATCCGCTTGCACTTTGTATATTCACAAATGCTAAATAAGATCATTAAATTTGTCAATCCTTTACCAAAATATGTAGATGCAATCAAGTTTTATTGTTGTCTTTAGTAACTGGACCTTGTCTAGAGAAAATATTCATTTTCTAAGGTGAAAACTCATGAGAGTTATATTATGTTGTATTGACCATGTTTTCTCAAGGTCTCCTTCAAAATACTGCAAAGGAAGAGTCAAATACTATTAATCTGTTGATAATTTCCACTAACACAGGTCACAAAGTGGGTCCTCTCACCCTGGTTGAAGGAACAACCTAAAGTAGTAAGGGTAGGTCAAAATATTAACATGGTGATACCCAGTCCTTTCCAAACTAGAGTGATAAAGAGTCATCTAGAATCCATCCCTAGCTACAAAATGACTCCTATTATGATTTGTTTGTCTCTAAGCATCCTGATCAACTTGTGATGTTACTCGGTTTCAAAGGAAGGATCAATTTGGGTACCAACACCGATCTGGCACCATTTTTGGGGACTATTTGTGTAAATACATATGCACATCAACCTATGGTAATGATTCGTATGCAAATATGTTGTTTAAACATCATCATTTGTTAAAATTTGTGAGAATTGTATGAGATCGGGAGTTTTTGTGTAATATTTTCTGGTTTTAGTAAATGTTGCACTAGATCGTGTGGATATTGATAAATATCGACAAAGGATGATCAGATCCATCAAGCTTTGTAGAAATTGAGTGTTGATAGATAGTTGACAAATTACTTACAAAGTGCTTTAGCATATCTAAGGTGAAAATCCTTGGTGGTGAATCCGTATTAGTTTACATTCTTGGCAATTACCAGTGTCTTAAATATTTGTCAAGTAATTTTTCATTAATATTCACAAAGCTAGAAGGAAGAAGATCTTTCTTTACTAGGGATCCTACTAGAAAGTTATTTCCAGAGCTTGGGAAGGAAAATTCAGAAGGAAGATGAGTCTAGAGAGTATTGGGAAGTCAAGAGTCAAAAGAAAAGGTAGTACCAATTCTAGAAGGTGATCAACCTATAGTTGAGGATTACCCTACATCTTCAGATAATTTTGAATCAAATAGTCCTCATAAAAAACTAAATTCTCCAACTGGTGAAGGGCCATCATTTGTGTCTGAAAAATGTATTCCCCCTTTTTCCCTTCATCGTCCAGACTGATAGGGTGTTTCACGAAACTAAATCATTAGAGGATATTTACTTGGAAAGTTATACTCCTGTGCTCTAAAGGCCCTTGGTCCCCTATCATTTTGATTCCCGTAGGATCACCTCCTCAAGATAATATGGCTCAGCCTCCACCTAGACCATCTTTTTGTCAATAATTTTGGACCAATAAATTTTAGAGGCATGGTTGGGTATCCTAATGTTGTACCCCAAGATGTGAGGAACAGGCTGCCTAAATTTTAGGGAAATAATGCCATTATTGGGGATCAACATTTGAGACTTTTTGTTAACATGATGGAAGATTTTGAAATTGAGTATGAGGATGTGTACATAAAATTATTCATTCATACTCTTGAAGAAGATGCATGTGACTGGTATAAGGATTTACCAGATAATTCAATAGACTCATGGACTGAGATGAAAAATGCTTTTAGATTATAGTATGGGGATAAGACTGACCCAAGGTTCCTTCTATCTGAATTTGAAAATATTAAAAAGAATCCCAATGATTTTGTCCAAGATTTTAATACTAGATTCAATAAGACTCTAAATAGATTACCTATAATCCATGAGGCCAAGTGATGAGTCTTGTTTAATCAAGCATTCTAATGCCTTTGAAAAAAGGCTGCATACTACTTGAGAGATAAGAAACCTGAAACATTAAGGTAGGATTTCACTATGGCCTTACAAATTGAAAATAATATCAAGGTAGTCGGTAACCCTCCTAAGAGAGGTGTCAAACTGATCAACCTTAATAGACCTTAGGAAAGTAAAGCAATCGATATGGAGGAGGTCATGAAGACTTTGGCTGGGGAGGTTAAAGAAATATCATACAAGTTGGCTAGAGCAAAAAAAGGGATAGGACAGAGCTCTCAAGGTCAACATAAACCAAAAAACCAGGATAGATTTGGAAATCATCCTAGAAACGATCACATGTCAGATGACAAAGGAAAGGGGCCCATGGGATTAGGTAATAAGCAACCAAAACTTAGAGAGAACAAATTGGTCCCAGATCCTTTGACTGTCAAGGTTTCTATGGTGGAAGAAGCCCATGTTATTGATTGGTGTGATAAGTGTTTCTGCCACACTCCCCATGTGATTTGAGTAAAGAGATTGAAGAGGTAAATGATGATGAAGCTTATGGTGATGTGTGCATGATGGAATGCCCTGAAAATTCACAATAGAGGGCTACTTCAACTGAGTTAATAAGTGCCAGAACTACTCAGAGTTTTGGGATTGCATTCACTGAGTATTACCTCTCTCGCATGATGATGGTGTTGAGATTGATATGGTGCAAGATTTTGATTTACCTAATCATGATTTTGAATACTTAAGGGCCTTAATGATTAAGAAGTATGATGGGGGAATACCTTCTAAGGAAGATAGGAAACTATTGATGAATGCAGTAGTTGCACAGGAAAAGGAATATAATACAAGAAGTAGAGTTATCAAAGGGGAGGTCCTCAGGACAAACCAAAAACTCCACTTCTCACTAATATCCCTAAGGAACCCCTAAGAAGGATACATTTAACAAAATCCCTGTTGTTCCAAATAAAACTTGTACCTCAACTCATGCCCAAATTGCAAAGACTATCTTGCCACCGGAAGGAATCACAAATCTCCCATCCAACACTACCTTACCCAAATATGTTCCATGTGACATAGCCTAGATTTTGAGTCAAATCAAAGTCACTGTGCCTATTTTTGAATTTCTTAGAATCCTTGAGCATAGAAAATGGGCATTTGAGTATTTTGGATTTAAAGAAGAGATAACAACCCAAGGCAATAATGTGAATGGTGTGGATCTTCCTCCTATCATTTCAAAGCTTGAGGTACCGAGGTAATAATGACCTTTGGAAAATGCACTGATTATGGATTCAAGGGAAGTTCATGTGATTGATATACAGCTTGCTAGTTGCACGGCCCGACTTAGGAAGGTGTACTCTTATGAAAATTTTTGAAAATCATGTTTGACAAAAATATTAATGGATAAATTATTATTTGTCTTGAAGAGGTTCACTTTGTTGTGATTTATATTTGAAGAGGTTCACTTGAACGCTTACTTGAAAACGAGGCCATTCATCTTTTTGTACAACTTTAATTCATTTTTAAAAAAAATTATGAGCTTGTGTTGTTGTTGTCTAAACTCATCTTGTGTTGACAAGCAAAACCTTGGATCAATTCCATTGATCCAAGGTATGCTTAGTTCTCCTTACCTGATTCATCTGGTTGACTTAGCATTCTGAAATGGAAGGTGAAGTGGGACTGAGTTTTGTTTTATTTATAAATTTGAAGGACCCTGGTTTCAGGTGTCCTTGCTTTGCATCATGTTGTAATTAGTAAGCCTTGGGCCTTCTTGTTAAAAAATTTAAAATTGAAGAGCATAATAGAACCAAGGACCTATTACTAAACTATTAAGGTAAATACCTTAACCTAAGTTGGAATGTTCTATACTATTTGGATTTTAACCTAAGGTAATTAAGACCTACCTAGGATCTATTACTAAACTACTAAGGTTGACACCCTAACCTAAGTTGGTATGTTTTATGGTTGTGGAGTTTTGAAACAACCTAAGGAAAATAATATTTACCTAAGGACTAAGGTTGATTTCTAACCTAATGATAATCTAACCTAAACTAATACTAATCTAAGGGGTACCTATGGACTACTTGGCAAGTGGTAAGGGTGGTGGTGTTGGTTTTCAAGGCATTAATGAGAATTGATTTTGGTTTTAATATCCTTTGAACTACCAGTTTTGGTGGAGGCATGGGGAGTTAGGGGATGCCTAGTTGGCATCACCACTAAATGGAAATTGCATGCAAATTTTGAATTGAAGGTTCACCAAACTTGGATGGTGGTGGCATGGAGAAATAGGAGGGAAAAAACTGATAGTCCTTGCATTAATTAGTCTCGGTTATGGTGAAGAAACCACCTAGGAGAGATGCAAGGTGGATTTTGGAAAGGTTGTTTGATCTTTTGTTCTTTTGATTTTTTTCTTGCATGGATTTTTTGGTTCTTGAACTAGTAGTTCTATTTTTGATCCATCGATATTCTTGGCATTCTTGAGCTATTTTTGGATCTGTGGAAGTATAAGAGGAAGTAGGAAGATTGGAGTTGTTGACGTCACTTGGAAAAAGAAGAGATTGTGGAGGCTCACTGGAAATCTTCTACAAATCGATAAGAAGCTCTATCAGGCATGATAGGCTCTACCCATTAAGTTGTTCTACTTTTTCCTAAGTGTTTTCATTAAAAGAACTCTACTCTTGGGGAAAATGGGTTTTTATGTGATGTTTATCTTGCTTTCATGCTTGTATTTTTCATTGTATACTCCTGCTTGAATTCATTGTTTGATGAAAATATTATCGGGTTTGTCCTTTGTTGGAAAAATGAGTGATTCATACTTTAACCATTGTTTGAACTAGAATGTGGAAAAATCTTGTGAACTTTTGACTATGCAAAAATGGTATAGAGGGATTCCTGTTTGAAAAAAATAGGAGTTGGGGTTTTTTTCTTTTATTGGGTGAAGGTATGAAATGTGTTTTACTTCTGTTGAGCTCGAGATGTTATCAAATCTTGTTATGTCTGTTTGAACTATGCTAGAATGGATAAGTTAGATTCAATGTTAGGATTCATTCTTGTTGGAAAACAATAGTAAATATGTTATACTTTTGTTGAGCTGAGATGTTTTGATTTGAGAACTCTGTTGGACTATATGGAAGTTAGATGGTAGAAGTCACTGCTATGAAAGGATTACGTTTTGGTTTTGTTCTCCCATACTTGAAATTTGATAAAATCATGTTCAAAGCTTCTGCTTAGACTTAAATGAAGTCAATTTTTGTTTCTTACACTGTATGTTATGAGAAGATTTGTTAATGACTTATCTGATTTTGGGTCTGAACGGATCCCCCTTGATATAATTTATCTGATAGTAAGGTTGATAGTTATCTGCTATTGTCGTGTTTGTGGGAAGACTTATCAAATTTTTATGTATCCTTTCTGAGGTGAGGTTTCATGCTTCAGAGTTACCTTATCGGTTCATCTTGTTGGATTTACTAGTTCTTTTCATTCAAGTTTGATGTTTAGATGATGTTGTAGGAATGGGGTATCTATGTTGAACTATGGATTAGTTCAGTCTTGTCTATCTTGATGAAATGGATTGGAATGTTTTGGTTTTATATTCTTCTTTTGAACTCAACCTTGAGCACCTGATTTGGGGTCATGTCACCTTTTCCTTGTGGTCAAATCTGGGATGAGTTCATCCTTTCTACCTGTAGACTGTTCCTTTGATTTTTGTGAAGTTGGGGATCTGGGTTGGCTTGACTATAATTTGTGGTTGTTAAATCTTGTATTCATTTTCTCATTTTACCATCAAAGGATGGGTAAGATTTATGTGTGATGACACTTGAAAAGAAATTGTGGTCGCATAAGAATAAATTATTTTAATGCTACTCTCTCTCTCTCTTGTTTGGGAAAATTAGAGAAATGTATAGACTGATGCTATTAACAGTTTGGGATGAATTAAAATGTTAGTAGTTGTTTGTTTCTTTTGAGAACTATTGTTGCTAACTGAAATCATTTGAATAACTCTTTTTAGTAGTAGCTTATGTACTACTGTAGTAGTTCTTGTTTGTATGTTGAGAGAACTTTATCATCGGTTTTTGATCTTCATGTTTGTATGTATATATCTCTATTCTGTATCAAATAGTTATTGTGTGTTTTCAATGGTTGTTAGAGTTGAATGAATCTCTCTGGTTGGACTGTATCAGTTCTTTTAATCCCGATATGTATTCCTCTTTTTAGGAAGGAATAATGAGATCTTATCTCAGCTTTAATTGTGTCATTCCTTCTCTCTATTCTGAGTTAAGGTATTCCATTCTATTTTCTTTGAACTTTGAAGGAAGTTATAAGTTGTTTTCTCTCTTTTCATTCATTCTCTCATTTATGTTACTCTTGAGTAAGGAGATGACCTGCTCGGTTGTATTAGTTTGAAGGAAATTACAGAGTGGGTAGTTGGAGGATAAATCTTTATCTTCTTCTCCTTGACTAATGTTTTGATAGGGATCTAATTATGGTGATGTGTGACCAATTCCAAGTGCATGTAAATGAAAAATATCCTTTATCAAACCCATTGATGCTTAACCCAAACTTAGGCTAGAGTTTGGCTTTGAATTTGGATGTAGTATCTTAAATAGGAAGCTCTTACTTTAAGATGTTGATGGTTCATCCTAAATTTTTTCATAAAGATTGAATGAGCTTGGCCTTAGATATTTTAGGATGGAGTAAGTTAATGTTGAGTATTGTGGATCATTGCTTCTTAAAAATAATTCTATTTTTATGAATTATTAGAGTTAGTATCTTTCTTTGATTTAGATAGAATGAATCAAGAGATGAACTATAAATATCTATAGTAGAAATGTGGTAAGTAATTTGGATGGAATATTACTTATCTGATATAATTCTTTATGAAATCATTGGTTGAACATTGTTTTGATTACACCATGATCTCTACTTAATGATAATATGGTTTAACACTTTGTTCTTCCTTTCATGATTGTTATTTCTTTATGATGTATCTTTTATAATGCTTTAACTATTTCATAAAAGTAGAGTTATTTTTATGAAATAATTAGTTGAAAGCACATCATTTTAATGCTTAGTGCTTATCATGCTCAGTTCAATGAACTAACCCATGCTAGCAATTTTTGCAGATGGACTTCGTAAGTGATAAAAGGAGACAAGTTCTTTTATGATGTTACTTTTGTTTACCTAAAGACTGGAACTTTTATGAGGAAATATGATTCATTATTGAAATGTATTTGTAAGAGGAAAAGTTGTATTTCTTAATTGAGCTTATTGATGTTGTTTGACATTAAAGATGTCTGAAATGTTTGGACTTGTAAAGTATGTATTCCACTTAGATGAATGGAAAAGATTGTGGGTTTATTTGTACTTGATGTGCCATTCTCTTTGTACATTATGTGAAGGGAATTGTAAGCTTATCTTTATTCTCTCATATTCATATCTGTATGGAACCCTTTTAGTTGACTTAAAATGAATTAGGTGGTAAGGGAATTAGATACACTATCCCTTTATTAAAATGTAACTTAACAAGTTGGCATTCATGGCTGATCATTTAACTAAATCACTATGGTTTATTAAAATGGTGATAATGGAAGTAAAATTCATTATGATATCTTGAATAATGTAAGGGTTGCAATGAACCCTAATTCTTAATAAGAAAGAGGAAGACAACTATTCAAAATGATAATCTGGATTATTTTAGAATCCTTTTGAGTTAAACCTAATGTCATCTGGGAAAGAGGAAGATGAACTACCTCTTGACCAATACCTTTAATGGTATAAGACAAATGAAAGGTAAACATGAACATTTAATAAGTAGACTTCATCTCAATGAAGTCTAATATAAAGGAATCTAATTTGGAACTTAAACAAGCTAAGAATGGTTGAGTAAAATAAGTGAACCATATTGTTTGATTGTTGCTTCTATTTTATTAAATTGAATCCTAAAGTAGGAAGTTAATGATTAAAAAAGAAATCTTGATGTTTTCTACAAAGAAATTACAACTCAATTATGGTTGGAAACCTTAGGGGTTAATGAAACTAGGATTCAATAGGGTTGTTGTAATTAGACCTTAATTATAGAAAATAATTAAGTAATTAACTTCTTTTCATGGATATGTACATCCAGATGGGATGACTCAGACGGATGTTGGCACATGCCAAACTATAGTAATACCTTCGTGAAGACTTGGGTCTTCATGAGGATACTGTGTTGCAATTGACATGTTGCAACACCCTTTGAGTTGAATCACCTAGACTTACATAACTTAGACTTGTCCTTAGTTATACCCTAGGTTAGGTTAGAAGCATGATTTAGTGTCGGGGACATCTTGATGACTTAGGATAACTAGACACATGATTGACTTAGGTCGATCGAGTATGTCTATGTATCCTTAGTCCTCACGAGTAGTCCTCTACACTAAACGATGTTGCTACCCTTGGTTAGGGTAAAACTATGGAACAAGTGGACTGACAGGAGTTAGTAAAGACCATTCTAGATAATAGATGAAGTGGGGTGAAGGACGTATTCCATTTGATGAGTATGTCATCTAGGAATAGTAATATGAATAATATGTTGGAAATATTTGGCCAAAGTATCACAAGTTGCTAGTTGTGTTGTCCTATGTCACCTAGTTTAAGAAGTGAGATTTTAGATGAATATTGGTAACAAATATTTAGATAGGCCTCTTAAACAGAACACTTAATACCAGAAAAGGGTAAGAGAACCAAGTATACCTAGTATACAATTCAATGAGTTAACATGAGAGATATGATACTAAGTCATGAAATGAGAGATCGGTGTTTCACCAAGCTGCATATGGCTATCTGTTATGAGATTGATTGGCATGGAATGTGTGTTCTAAATTATGATTATTTAGAATAGAGAACATTAAAAAATTCCCTTGTTTCTAAAGTCTTAAAATGGGAATGTTACATCATACGCAACCATACCATTGGAAGGAAATCTTGTAAAGTTATATGGTGAAAAGAAGATGTTACATTTGATTGAAGATCCAAACAATGCTTCGTATGAAGTATTATATACAGATGTAGACGTTGACAATTTTGTTGGTTATGCAGATTTCAAGGAGCATGAAATTGATAAATGCAAATTCCCTAAGAAACTTGGTTCCCCTTGGACTTTGATGTTTGATGGAGCTTGTTCTAATTTTGGAAATGGTGCTGGTATTGTATTGATATCCCCAGATAAGAAAGAGTTCAATTTTTCTTTTAAACTCCAGTTTGAATGCACTAACAATATTGCTAGAATATGAAGCGTTGCTTCTGGGTTTAAGGATTTCTTGGAGATATGGTATTAAAGACATTATTGTTAAAGGGGATTCAGAATTAGTAGTCAAGAAATTCCGCAAGTGTATGCAACAAAGAATCAGAGAATGAAGCAATATAAGCATGCAGTTTGGGATTTCATTGAAATGTTTGACTCCTTCAACATAGTGTACCATGAAAGAAAACAAAAATGATGTAGCACATGATTGGCAGTACTGGGGTCTAGGTTTGAAAATTACACAGTGTCTTTGTATTGTGAATATGACATTGAGGTGATGACAAGACCATCTGTCCCTGATAATGTCAAGCATTGGCAAGTTTTGAAGATGATTCCCAAATTCAAATATTTTTACAAAATAAAGGGGAATTCACAAATCAAAATGTGGATTGGGAGCCAATGGTCTGTATTAATGAGGGAAGAGAAACCTTGTTTGGTAAAGATATTATTCAGTTGAAGACAAATACCATTCCAAGAGGTTTGGTTGTGCTTGAGTCAAAATTTGATAATGTTGATTGCATTGTTAGTAGGCATATGTCAACTTTGAGAGATGTGGAAGAACACAACCTAGGGATGGACAAAAACCTAGGAGAATATGGTTAGGTAGTAACTTGAATAAGGAAGAAAAGGGATCATATGTCCAACTATTGAAAGAGTACTAGGACTGCTTGGCATGGTCATATTCAGAATTGAAGGCATATAGGGAAGACCTTTTCTAGCATGAAATACCACTGGAAGCTAATGCTAAGCCATTCAAGAAAAATCAAAGATCGATCAATCCACTTCTCTCCCTCAAAATGCAAGAAAAATTAAAAAAGTTAAGGGATGGAGGTATTATAAAACCCACATGTTGTTAAGGTGCAGAGAGTATGGCATTTCACTTGAATCCTAAAAATGCCACTTTGGGGTTCAGAAGGAAAAGTTGTTGGGACACATCGTATCTAAGGAAGGGGTCATGATAGATCTTGAATGAGTAGAAGCTATTGGCAAAGTCCCTATACCCAAAACCAAAAAGGAATTCAATCCTTTTTGGAAAAATAAATTTCATCAGGAGATTTATTTCTAAATTTTTGAAATGACTATCCCCATTACGAGTATGCTAAAAAAGGATCAAGTTATCAAATGGGAGGAAAAATCTATCCAAGATTTTGCTGGGATTAAAGAAGCATTAAAGAATGCCCCTATTTTGGTAGCCCCGATTACAAGAAATATTTTCAAATGTTTTCTTTTTCTTCTGAAAATACTATTGCCTCTATACTATTGCAAAAGGATGATGAAGGAAATGAAAGGCCAATTGCTTTCTTTAGTAAGGAACTTCAAGGAGTAGAATTGAAATATACTATCATGGAAAAGTAGGATTTCTCTTTGGTAAGAGCAACAAAAATTTTTAGACCATATATTTTGAGCTCCAAGATCACAGCCTATGTTCCTCATACTATGGTCAAGGATATTCTATCAGAAATGGAAATCTCAAGCAAAAGGTGTTAGTGGGTGAACAAATTACAAGAGTATGACATGGATATTCAAACCACCAAGTTAGTTAGGGGTTTAGGGTTGGAAAAGCTAATGGTAGAAAAAACCTACAGGTAATGGAAATAAATGAAATTGAGGGAGAAGATATAAATGTCCATGAAAGATTGATCAATTCAGCATGGTACAAGGACATCATGTTCTATCTTAAGAATTTGGAATGTCCTGGACATTTGAGTAAAAATTAGAAGAGGGTACTTAGGTTGGCTGCCTAGAAATATATTATCACTGATTATGGACTGGCATGGAAGAATCCTAAAGGGATTCTCTTAAGATGCATTATTGAAGATGAAGCCCCTAAACTAGTTACTGAGTTTCGGGAGATTTTTTTGGAAGGGTAACTACTCACAAGATTTTAAGAGCTGGTTATTGGTGGCCCACACTTTTTAAAGATACAACTCTATTAGTTAGAAGATGTGAGAGTTTCCAATGCTTCTTAGGAAGATTGAAAGCTTCAGGGGCTCTCCCTTTACAACTAGTATCAGTCAAAGATCCTTTTAAACAGTGGGGTATGGACTTTGTTGGTGAAATATCATATCCTTCAAGTGTAGGCCACAGATGGATATTGGTAGCTACTAATTATTTCACCAAATGGGTTGAAGCAATTCCTACTAAGAAGGAAACTCACCAGATTGTTATGGATTTTGTTTTAAATCACATAATCTATAGATTTGGAGTACCTACCAAAATAATTGCTGATAATGCTATGAGATTTCGAGCTAAACCCTTGGTGGCCATGTGTCGAGTATGGAATAAATCTCACATATGCATCTAATTACAATCCCCAAGGTAATGGGCAAGTTGAATCAAGCAATAAGAATTTGTTGAAAATAATCAGGAGGACATTGGAGATAAATAAACGAAGATGGGGTGAACAATTGAAGTTCATTGTATGGGATGATAGAATTACTATTAAGAGAGCTACTGGAAAAATACCCTTTGAATTGGTGTATGGAACTCAAGCCCTCCTTCCCCTGCATATGTAACTATCTTCCTACCAATTTATTTGAAAAATTGAGGATCAAGAAGTTAGTCTGTATGATGCAAGAATAAATCAAATTGTTGAATTAGATGAAGTAAGAAGAGAGTCCCATCAGAGACATTTGAAATTTAGGGAAAATTTGAAAAAACTATTTGATAAAAAGGTGACCCCTTGAGTGTTCAGTGTAGGATATCTTGTATTACTATGGGATAGCAGACATGAGGACAAGGGAAAACATGGAAAGTTTGATGCATTATGGATGGGTCCTTACTCCATTGACATCAGAATTGGTGAGCATACCTTTTTCTTAAAGGATTTAGATGGAGAACTACTTGAGTTTCTGTTAATGGCAGGAACTTGAAGCACTTTCTTGATTGATTTCTCAAAAGTGAGGTACGCACTATTATACAATGTACATTTTTCTTGTTTGTTTTTTTTTTTTTAAAAGTTTTTTTTCCATGTTTGTCTCAGTCCCTAGTTACCATTGGTTTTGGGTTTCTTAGTGTGTTTTCTAAGGGGTTGGTTGTTATTGCCTTATTTCTATACACTATTTTTTTGACTTTGTGGCCCAATGGATTTTGGCACATGGTCTGATTTTCTCTGCACCATGGTTTGTTCTTGAGGCACTCATAGGGAGTGCTCATCCTTGAGTCAGATCTAGTGTTGGTGCTCGAATTAATCTCGCCCTTATTTGGTTAAGATTTTCCATCGTTGTCTGCTATATTTTTTTACTTTCCTGTTGAGGTGTAGGTCAAATTTTTGGTTTTTCTGTGTATGGTTTAGTCTTTCCTCTTTTTCAGTCGAGGATCATGTCTAAATGTGCATTATCTGGTAGTTTCTTATGGGAATCTGTTATGTTTTAAGTTCTAGAGTTTGAGGGATCACTTGTTGTAAATTGCTTTTGGGTCTTGTATTTTATTTGCATTTTCTCTCCCAAAGGCTCACTGATACGTGGTAGTTCCCAATTGATTGTAGTGTGGTGGGTCAAATTTGCAAACTCATATTTTCTCTCACATTCACAAAGTGTGAAATCAACCCCGTCACCCGATAAATGTTCTCCGAATATTCGCAGTCAAAAGGTAACACAAATAATTCCTCAATTGGCGTCAAGGAGTGTAAATTTTTACAATTGGAATGGATGTGGGGAGACAACATATATTTGTAGCTTTGTGCATTTATGAAGAAAGGAGTAAAAGTGTAAAAAGTTCCCGAAACCCGCAAGGGACACGTGGCTACTTAGTTGCAAAAGGCGGAGATGTGGGTCACCGGGGAACTCAAGCATTTTTGGTTTGAAAATAAGGTGGGATAAATTTTTTAAAAAAGTGTTGCAGCACCGCTATCACTCAAGTACGACCACATGTCGAGCCAATATTGAAAACTAAAAGGTGGATGAGTGGGTCAAGTTTGCTAAAAGTGTGTAAATTCTCTAATGCTACAAAATTACAAAAGGTGTCCCCAAGCCCATGATAGCGAAAAACTTCATTCCACGTGGATGGCTTATTTTTAAAATTATGAATGATGGATTGAATGGTCATGATACATTACATTTATTTCTACCACCATTAATGTTTCCATGTAAATGAAGGACATTTTAAGGCTTGTGAATGCCTTTATTTACCGATTGGCTTGATTTTTTTACAACCTTTATGATTTTCGTGAAGAATTATTGCGTCATTAGTTTTGGAGCTCAAATTGTGAACTGAAGGACTTAAGAAGTTGTTGATTTCACTTTAAATTACTCAAGCACTCATGGATTGACTGGTAAGATCTTTGAAACTTGTGTATTTCTCTTTCAGTGCCAGGTTGGTTTAAAGGAAAGTTAGGGTTTTTGAATGATGAAAACTATGTCGTCTTCATTTTTGGTTACGTCTGGGGTCACGAGTGATTTGGAAAAGATTACAGACATGGACTTGATGTGTGCTGATCTAGATGATTTTCTTTAGAGGCTTAATAGTCCCCATAAGAGTGAATCCCTTAAGGAAATTCAAGACAGTCATATTGCTTTAGTAGGTGATATTCCCAGTAGTTCATTGCCTAGAATTGGTATGGTATTGTGTTGTGAACTATGATCTTGAAAAGAGGGAAGTATTAGACGGGAGCGGGGATGTAGTTTTGACTTTGACACCTGTAACCATTAGAATAATGCTAAAGTTTCCTGTAATCACCAACCCAATCACCATTGCTATCAAATTAGCTCTGCAAGATTATGAAACAAAGAAGGACTATGTCAAGATGATAAATACAAAATGGCTTATTATGAAGAAGACAACGGCTAGAATCCCTAAAAATATGGTTAGGGAACAATTTGTTGAGGAGGTTGAAGATTTCATTGTGTTGCTAAGTCAAATGACAGGTTTAGAAACCACAAATGAATTCAAATAATGGATGAATACATACATATGGATTATTCTGGAGAGAAAAGGGAGCATCTGTTGGGCAACTTTCATTACGACACACTCCATGATCACATGGTCACCTTAGTAGTGAGAATTGAGATGGGTGACAATTCAGAGCTAGAATTTTACATGATGACTTACCTAATATACAATGTTGTTGGGCATAGACGCTTCCCGGGTTTGTCACCATGTGCAAATTTCAAGCAGTGCCAAATGCATGAGATATTTCCCAACTGAAATTGATCAAATGGAGTGGGAATGTAAGGTTAGTTAATGATGCTTTCTTTTCCCCAATAATTTGTCTTTTTAAGATAGAGTGGGGACAATATAGGATGTCTGAACAAGCTAGATAAGTAATTTTGGAATATGGATGTTACTTCATCCAATATAAAAAGTTCACTTACATAAGAGTTAGTGGTTTTGAGGGAAATCCATATAAGTTGCCTAGGTATGTAGATGATAAATTGATTTTATGTGAACTAGAAAGGTAGTTGACACCTGTGCATAAAATAATTACTGGGAGGCATAAAACAAATATCAAATTTCCTATTCAAATTGGAAGGTATTCATGCCCTTCCATCATAAAGGCTAGATTGATTGAAGAGGAAATGTAGAAATTTGATATGGAAAAGTTTGAGGAAAGGCCTAATTATGACATTAGATGGGTGTTTAACAACATTACAAATACCTTTGAGCATGAGCCCCATTTTGAGGATTACTAGATGAACTGCAGGGATGAGGAAGAAGTTAGATTAAGGGATTTTTCTAGAATGACTCTGTCATAGATAATAGACTACAAAATTGTGGTTATCCCAGAGGGGATTGTGGATGATCCACACACAATGAGAAGATTCTATATTGATCAGAAGGTGGGGGATCAACCTATATCTCCTCCAGACTGGAATGTGGTAGAATCTAATGATCCTTATTTAAGAATAGTTGATGTAATGAGGAGGACTGTAAATTGGTTGGCCCAAAAGAACATTGATCTTTCACTCCAAAATACAAAAATCCTAAACAACTTCAGAAGTTTGGGAAACTTGAGTGAGGATATTCCACCCTTGAGGGAGGACGTAGATAGAATGGACCCCATTGGGAGGCCCTCAATTTCCATCTAAAATGCCTACTCTTGAATTCATTGATGAGTGGACATCAACCACTAGTGGAACTAGCACTTCTATGTCAGTTCTCATGCAAAAGACTGAAGAGATGCTTTTAAAGTCTATGGAGAATGCCCCATTACTTTTGTAATACCACTCAGGAAAAGGGGAAAGGTTTGGCATCACATGTGGTCCGTCTAAGTGTTTCACCAAAGAAACATAGTGCTGAAAATTTAATGAGTGGAGCCATTGTAAGTGGCCATATTTAGTCTAAGCCACACAAGGATGAAAGAAGAGCAGCACCAGATTTAAAAATGTTTGAGAGGACACACAAAAACAAAAGGTTATTCACTAGTCCAGTCTTGGTAAGAGTAGGTTCCCATACACCTAAAAAGTTCAAGCACTGGGATATGGTAATTGATCCCCCAGAGTTTGAGAAGAGTGATACTTTCCAAAAGTAGCATGATGCATCATTGCCATGTGTGGAGAAATTAGATCCTCTGATCCCACCTCTGTCCTTTGTGGAGAAAATAATGGAATGCACTCAGATTCTAGTTTCCCAGGGAAGTATTGTAGTTAATCCGTAGACAATCAATTTATTACCCCAGGTATGAAAATCTCTAAAAATTTCTTGCCAAGGATATAAATGTACCTCCAGTCAAAAAAATACATGAATTTGCAAAGTTCCAAACTGATGTAATTGATGTTGATGTTGGTGAAGTATTTTCCATGTTGGAAGAACTTAATTTATCTATAGGTGAACCAATATTAACACTAGTGGGTAGAATTCAAGCAAGAAAAGAATTGGAAAAAGAAATTCAGGTATCAACTATTGAAGTGGGCATCAAGAAACTAAATTACTTTCCCAGGGCCAAATGGTTTTGGAATTGGGTAAACCGAGTCATTTTAAAAAAGATAATAATACAAAGTTATTAGTAGAAGAGGTTATATCCATTTATGTTGAGGTGACCAAGACTGATAACCTTCCTTAGGAGGGAAAATATGTTTTTGAAGAAAAACTGAAAATAGCACAAGATGCAATTGCGATGAAGAAATCATTACTGGTGAGGATTTATAGCCCTTAATGGGAAATGTAGAGTTGTTTCTAGAGGAACAACCTACCATGGCATTTCCAGATACATCATTAGAACATGAAAATGGTAAGGTGGTAACTCAGTAGACTTTGGGAGAGAGAGAGCCCACAACCCAAATTTTTGTACAAGAAGTGTTGGAGATGAAATTTACTCCACTATATTTTCAAATAGAGAAACAAGGAAGGAGTTTACCCTGAATTTTGATATAATTCATGGAAAAAGTGATCAATATGAAGTTTCAAACCATGAAAAAGAGCATACAAAAGAATCAGTAGCATAGAGTGAGATTGGCATAGAAAACATCTAAATAAGTAATCAAGAATAGACACGATGATTGGTACAAAATGAATAAGAAGTATCCAACAAATGATAGTTGTTCCTAAGAAATTCGAGAAAAGAATCACAAGAAGCAAAAGTTATAACAAGATTAGAAAAGGGATGGATCAGTGAGTTGATTTCAAATGAAGAAAAAGAGGTCCTCCATGTGCAATCTATTGACCTTACTACTCTGTCTTTTCCAAAGGTAGTAAGAGCCTCAAAAATGGCCAGGACCATCACAAAAACCCACACTGATTCATCTAGAGCAAGGACCTTGGAAATAACAACCCCTTTTGAGGGTAAAACAAGAGAAGACATAACAACTGATGATTATAACATTTAGATTATTCCCTTGGGAAAACCTTCAAGGAAAAATTGAAGCAAGGAGTGTCTGAGGTAGTGAATGATCTTCTGCAAAATGTTGATGAAGATGGAATGACAAAAAGGCAACTAAAGGAGAAAGTTAAGGCCTTGAGTTCTTGTTTGCAACAATTGACAAGGAAGACTAGTCAAACGCAAGCAAGTGCCTATATAAACACCCCTGAAGGAATAAATAAGGTAAACAAGGTTGTCAAGAAGTTTCAAGAAAGTAGACATGTGGATTGAGAAATCAACCAAGAGGGGGAAATAAGTGATTGCAGAGGCCAAATCAAAATATGAAGATCTTAAAAACGAACTCAAAGTGAAATTGAAGAGATAGTTGAACAACGCTTGAAGGTTCAAGTTGGTCTCGAAAAGGAAAATCGGCCCTAGTGGACTCACCTCTTAGTTAGATAATAAAAAATGATAAATTATATTTAAAAGGGATTGTGCTCGGTATAGTGTAAGAAATATTCGAGGCAAATACCTAAATTGGAACTTGTAGAATTGATGCTAGGTGTGGAATAGGACAACTCATTGGAATACACAAATGTGAAATCAGTATCATATAAGAGGGCCGAGTTGTTGTATTAGCTCAAGTAAGCTTGTGGATGGCTCGGTGAGTTAAGGTGCTCACTACTCAGAGGAAGGGTGGTGGACAACTTGGGTCCTTGTAGGGTTTCTATGGAGTTGGAAGACAAAAACCGAGCTTAGTCACAAATTGGATTTGTCACATACATGAGCAAGGGCTCCAGTTGTTTACACATTACTCAACATCGAGACTATGAATTTATAGGCCCATAAGATCAATAAGTGCATAGGGATCACATGAAGAATGAGCTTGAAGTCCAAAGAAACTCACTCATGAGGAGTAACTTAGAGTTTCAAGAGAGAGGTGTGTGGTGGAGCTCGGTGGATTTGTGAAGGATTTGACTGTATAGAAATGAGCTCAATTAGCACTAGGAAGTTTGTTTTTGTGTTTTGAGAAAGCCCATAGTAGTGGTGTTCATGAGGTAAACCCTAACCCGAATCAAGCCAAGCTCGGCTAGAAAATGAAATAAAATTTACATAGGTGACGAGCATTGGAAGAAGGATATCAGTGAATGATTGGACCGAGATATAGAAAAGGATCTCATAAAGCCTAGTTTTAACAAAAATGGCTTAGCTCAATTAGCTAGGATGAGGGTAGAAGAAAATTTGGTAAGTTGAGCTTTTCCTAGTAGGGGCATGATGAAAATTGAGTGTTCGAGATTTCTGCTTTGAGAAAAATTTGTCTCACCTTGAAGCTCTAAACATAAGAACTTACGGGGATCATCACAAGACATAAAGAGATGTCTCATTTAAGCCTAGTGTAAGATCCATGCACATAGTTCGAGTCATTTGTGCATACACAAATGAGATCTCTAGCTTAAAGAATTGGTCATTGATGCAAACGAGACCTCGGGAAGAATGTTTGGGCGAGATGGATCAGTATAGAGTTGGTGAATCGAGTCATAACAAAGAGGGAAACGAGGTTGGTCGAGATGAGTCAATTTTTCATAGTTTTCATCTTGGAGATCCTTTTCGGACAATTCACTTTTAGATTTTCAGAGTTTTTTGGGCTCGATTTTGTTGAGCGAGTTGGATACCTCCAAATCCTGAAACTTCAAAACTCTAAAATTTAGAGTTTTGGCATTTCGGGGTTCGGAGATTTTGGGTGTTGAGAGCTCTGCCTAGGTGGGAAGTTTGGTCTCCAAAGTCTAGTGTGGTTGAGTTGGTCAAGCAGGTCTGAGTCATGCGCCGAGTTGTGAGGGAGGCAACATGTCTAGATGGTGATTCATTCACTGAACTATGAGGATGTTTGAATCAAGTGCCAAATGGTGTGGAAGTAGTGGATGTTAGTAGTACATTAGTGTGACATGTTTTAGGGAAGGGTGATTTCATGTGGGATGTTATTTAGAGATAGATGAGTCGAGGTATGAGTCAATATTAACCGATGCATGGTGATCGAGGAGGTGAACGTGGGATCAAAGGAGCTCAGTATGCAGGAAATGGCTTGGTTGATGCGATGAATAATGGAGCTTAGTGGCTTAGGTGGTGAGCGAGTCACTTGTAGAGAGCACGAGTGTAAAATAATTTGATGATTCTAAGCTCGTGTGGTGAGCGAGGAAGACAAGGAAGAGAACATGACATGCTCAAATTGGGGATGCGATCATGGTGAGTGATCTCATTGAGGCATTTGTCTCTACGGGAGCTTGGCTTGGGTCATTAGTGATGGCACTGGGACTTGGAGGTGAAGCTCATCAGGGAATGAGCACAATGAGCTCGTGGTGGTCTAGGTGAATGAGAAGAAGCTTGAGTCAATCTCGGAGCTTAGCTTGATGGAGGAGCTTGATTCTACATAGAGCTCAATTTGAAGATCGGTGGAAAGCTTTCTCTATGAGCTCGATAAAGGGAGCTCGATTATGGTGGAGATATTTTGTTTTTAGAGTGTCGGTCAAAGCACATGGAGCTCAAAGTGGCTAGTAGATGGGATGAGGCACTAGCCAAGCTCACGAAAAGGTGGCGGAACTACAAACAAGAGGAGCTCTATTGAGAGGGAGCTCGGTCATGAGGAACAAAAGGAGGTTGAGCTTGTCGGTTTGGAAGTGGCGAGGAAAAGAGTGTTCAAATCGATGCGAGGGAGCTCGGCTCGGTAGTCACGGTGATGGAGGGAATATCGGTTTTGAGCCGGGCATGACGATGAGCATTAGGAGCAGGTTGAGGAGCCCTGTTGTAAGATGGAACCGAGTCATGAGAAGCTACATGGAAGAGCCAACCAACTCTGGTGAAGCTTGTGATGGTAGGTGTTAGCTCAAAGTCAAGTAAGAGCTCATTTGTGAGTTCGATGGGGGAGCTCGATTACATGGATGATATGGAGTAAGCTGAGAAAAACTAACATAGTTGGATGGGATATCTTGGCAAAGAGATGAGCTCGATTCTACGTGAGCTCATGTGAGTTTAAGGTGAGCTCGATTCAAGGTAAGCTTGGTGCATTACAAAATGAGCTCAGTGGATAATTCAATGGGTCTCAGTCATGTAGAGCTTGGAAAGAATGAAAAGAAGCTCGATGGGAGTTATTCAAAGGTAAGGACTCGGCTTAGTTGTGGTGGGCCAAAAAGAGCTCATGGATCAACTTGGTGAGTTGGCTCGGCAAGCCAACCACCAAGTTGGGCCATTTTGTTTTTTCCCATCATCACAAACCGGTCAACATGGGGCCCACAATAATTTAATTAAATTAATATTTTTATTTAAATATTTTAAATAATAATATTTATTATTATTATTTAAATATTTTATTTAAATATTATTTTAATTAATTGAGAAGACTATGTCAACAGGCATTAATGATGCATGATGGAACCTCTTCAAGTGGTTCAACAAAATGTAATAAATAATACATCATGTGCCTTCCATTTAGGGAGGGAATTTGACTCCTCTCTCTCTCTCAATTTATTCTATAAATGTAAGTTGGAAGCTCATTTAGGGGTTCCAACAAGTAAGTTCTGACAGGTCATACAAGTTGGACAAGTTAGACACTTTCCAGGCTTCCCCTCTCTTCGCAAGCTGAGATGTTGTGATTTGTAGGCTTTCAAGCCTTTCTTCTAAAATTGTAATGGCAGCCTGTGCCTTTTCACTGATGTAATGATGCACTGTGCAAAGTGCTTGAAGTAATGATAATTATGATTTGTGATCATTTGTATGTCCTTTCATGATTTTTTTGCTTCTACTTGCCTCTCTATCATGTTTTTAGGTGAATTGTGCAACTAGGGTTTCTCTTGCAAGTTTTGGAGGTCATTGTGCTTATCAAGGAGTGAAGTATTGTATGTAAAAGTGGGTTTGTAATGCATTTCATTCTTCCTCATGATCATCTCTCTTCATCGGTAAGCTAGAAAGTTGTCTAGCAACACCCTTTCTTGGTGCATCACCACTTCTAGTTTAGGTTTTATTTCTTGCAAATCATTCTCCCTAATCCCATGAAATGTTAGCATAGGATTAGATAGCCTTTTTATCTTGCATTAGAAGTAGTGTTGTGTTTATTTTAGGAAGAGGAAGCCAGCCTTCTCAGAGGTTCACCTCAAGCCCAAGTCCCATAGCTTGAGAGGTGATCCCATGTGTCCCAATCACACCAAATGTCATGATTCATTTCAGGCCATTCGGGGGGTGCAATGATTTGGTGAAAATAATTTTTGGCACACCCGGTGGGACAAAGATTCAGTACTTCTCTTCATCAAATAGGTAACTCTATCTCTCTAGATTTTAGGTTTAAGTGTATTCACTTATGCGAAGAATCTAGAATTTCTTCAAAGAAAATAAATCATCAGCATATCAAACTTTCCTCGTCTCCTTCAAGGAGAAGGAAAAGAGGCATGTCAACATCACCTATTATCATTAGTTCATTTCATTAAGTTGTTGTGCTCTTTGTGAAATTTCAGCCTTCGAGGCATACCCAAGCACAATCTGGAGACTTCATTGGTCAAAGTGACCCATTTCTATGTTGTAAACTTGCAGTTTTACCCATTCTCATCGATTTTTTCTTGAAATATTTCCATTCATGAGGAAATCCCATCATGACTTCATTTCCACAATGGGATTCCCACTTACAGTAACGGAAGTTCTTTTCATCTTTAGGCTATTATAATTTACCTCCAGACCAGTTTCATGATGAATACCAGTTCGAGCATGCATGCCCCCATGAGCAAGATACAAGATCATTTTGGTCACCCACCAGACTAGGGGCTACCAAAGAACAATGGCATGTAAATTCTGGGATCTATTATACACCTAAAGAAGATCACTTGCAGAAGAGGGTTCGAGAGTTTGAGTATAACATGATGTAAATAAGAATCAATGAAATGAAAAAGGCATCCTAGATTGGCTTCAACATTCCATACCCATGGATTGGCCCTATACCATGTGAGCTTAATCCTCAACAAAAGCTTCACTTCATAATCAAGATGATGACTCAAGTTGGAGAATGGATCAAGAAAAGGGACATTCATGAATGTAATGTTAGTCAATCTATCAATGGGAGGTCCTTGCATTACCACCTTAACCCTCTTCCCGTGTTTCCATCCATGCAGTTGCAATTTGAGCCCCATGGTCCTAACCTTCCAGTTACTACCCCTGAGGTGGAATTCACTACTTCATCATCTATTCCTCCATTCCATCATGAATCTTCCATGCCTCATCCTTCTAAAGTTCCCTCTTTTCTACAAGATCCATCAAGACAAGAGAATGAATCTCTTCCTCAAACAGTGAGGGAATCAGTTGAATCCCAACCCACCCCTCCTCTTATAGTCCCAAATCCATTTTGGGAAGAGAATTGTCAAGAAATGAGAAAAAGGGAGGAGTATATGGTCGAAGAGAATAGAAAAGGAGAGCATGTAGATAATCTAAAGAAATGGGTTGCAAAACTTAACATCAAGAAGAATTCATTCCTAACTAAATCTTCTGCAGAAGTTGAGGCTCAAGAACAAGTGGAAAAAACTAGTTTTGTACTAGAAACAAATCTAGAGCTAAACGAGGAGGACCATCAGTCTACCTATTCAGAATGTAGTATTCATATTGGCTCAATTCCATTAGAAAATTTTGAATCACCAAAGGTGGAAAAATTAGTAATAGAAGAGTGTGTGCAAGTTGAAGAAGAAGGACTCTCAAGTGTACAAGGTGTTTTTTATGAGTGCAATGATCCTACTTATCAAGCATGTCAAGAACTTGCTGCATTTATGGAGCATTGTAGCAACTTTCCAATATCATCATCGAATACCACAACTAACCATAGTGGGATTCTTTCCATGATGGACTTAGAAGTTTCAAGTGTAGATTATACCATGCAAGGAAGTTTCAAATTCTTCCCCTTCTTGTCTTTTCAAAACTATGTTTTCTTAGATGAATTTGATCTTGAAAATTTTATGTTTGAAGATGAGGAAGGTCATGGAGAATCAATGCTAATTTAGAAACATCATAAGGGAGGTTGAACCCTTTGCACAGTTAGAGAAAAAAGAAGAAAATTTTTTGTCATATTTGGAGGAGTATTTGGATGTAAAAGAGCCTATAGAAATACCCATTTATGTTATTCCATTATCTAGCCTTCAATGTAAGTTGTCTAGTGCTATGCAAGGAAATAATCAAGGACCACAACTAGTTTCAAGTTATCCTCTTGAATTTGAATTGGAAGAATTGGATCTTCTACAACATTCATTGAATGAAGAAAGAGAGGAGCATGTGGGAGAAACTAAGTCAAATTCAGAAGGCTTTGGGCAAAGATGACATTATTGGGAGTTTCTTGCTCTCAATTATGGAGTCAGATTTGTTTGATGAACAAGTAATGGTGGAAGAAAACCAAGGAGGTCATGCTTTCCTTAATTGTCCTAAAAACAATAGGTGAAAGAATTTGATCTTGTAGGTTTTATGTGGGATGAGAAGGTTAGAGATGTAGAACAATTTTTTTTTTAGATGAAAGTGGAACTCCTATATGATTAGTATGCTTCAAACACTTGCAGTATCTTTCGATAACTTCATTTGAGGTTGTAAGTGGTCCAAAGTGGTTGCATGTCATGGAGGAACTCCTTGTTGTCAAAGAAGGAAAAGTAAAGAACAGGATATCACTTTCATACCATTCACATGGGTGGAAGATCAGTTGTTTTTAGATGGTAAATAGAGAAAATTCATCTCATGGATCATCATTATTTTTAAGGAAGTCTCTTCGGTAGAATTTCTTGTCAAAATTTAAGTTCATAGTAGAAGGCATATTCAATGGGTTAGACCATGTCCTATCAAGTACCTAGCTTCATTAAATCATAAGAGAAGCCAAACTAGTCACATTCACTTCAGAATGTGAGGATGAGTTTCAAAATTATGAAGATCAACTGCAATGCTTCTACAGAAAAAATGCAGAGCAACTAAAAGAGGAATTCTTTCTCTTTCTAGTTGATACCTTAGTGGACCAAGTGGGGAATTGGGCTCATTTCAATTTCTCACTCTCATTCTCAGCCATGTCCATTGTCACATCATTTGCATGGAAATCCATTGTGAGGAAAGGGAGCTATTTTGCACAACTAGTTGTAGGGTTTGTTTAGCTTACCCGTGCTTCCAGTTAGTGTAGGGTAGTATAGGTTTTCTTTCAGTAGAATAAGTGCATTTCACACCCTGCATGTTTTAATTGGGGCATGTATGGTTTTCAGTTTTCAGTGTGTTTTGTTTTCCATTGTCGCTCTTGTGTTGTACATTGTTGCATCATTGGAAGGTGTCAAGGAGAAGGAAGGTTCAAGGTTTCCATAAGAGTTTCATGATCTACTTATTCAAAATTTTGTAGTGTTCCATAAATGTCAATCATTCAACAGATTCAATATACTTCATGCTTAGCATTTTGGGAGGTCCAAGATTGGCAATGCTCAAGGAGACTTTGGGATATATCACAGAGGATCAAATTGCTTCAGGATTCCAATATTGACTCCATGCCCAATGGATATACAAGGCTACTGGAATCATGCTTAGCAGGAAAGCATCCCCGAGAGGTCACCAAAAATGTTGTCAATTTTTTCCCCCTTAAGAAAAAATGGACAATGAGGTTACAAGCCTTGAGAGCCTTGTATGTTGTTTCAGGATCTTCTGGGATTGTTCCTTCTTTCCATGTCTTGAAGGTTCAAGTTTGGTCTTAGAATGGGAAAATCAGCCCTAGTGGACTCACCTCTTGGTTAGATAATAAAAATGAAAATTATATTTAAAAGGGATCGTGCTCAAGCACATAGTGCAAGAAATAAATCTTCGAGTGAGGAAAATACCTAAATTGGAGCTCATAGCATTGATGCTAGGTGTGGCATAGGACAACTTGGTGGAATACTCAAATGTGAGATTGGTATCATATAAGAGGGTGAGTTGTTGTATTAGCTCGAGTAAGATTTGTGGATGGCTCTGTGAGTTAAGGTGCTCACTACTCGGAGGAAGGGTGGTGTACAACTCGGATGTGGTAGGGTTTCTAGGGAGTTGGAAGAAAAACTAAGCTCAGTCAAAATTGGATTTATCACATGCATAAGAAAGGGCTCCATTTGTTTACACATTTCTCAGCATCGAGATTATATGAAGTTATGAACCCATCAAATTTAGTAGTGCAAAAGGATAACATGAAGAATCCGAGCTCAAAGTCAAAAAAACTCACTCACGAGGAGTAACAGGAGTTTCATCTCGAGATTGTGTGGTGGATCTCGGTGGATTTGTGAAGGATTTGATTGCATAGAAATGAGCTTGGTTAGCACCAGGAAGTTTATTTTGGCATTTTGAGGAAGCTTTTAGTAGCAGTGGTGTTCATGAGGTGAACCCTAACCCGAATCAGGCCAAGCTCAGGTAGAAAATGAAATAAAATTTATAGAGGTGATGAGCATTGGAAGAAGGATATCAGTGAATGTTTGGACTGAGATATAGAAAAGGATATTGTAAAGCCTAGTTTTAACACAAAATGGCTTAGCTCAACAAGTTAGGATGAAGGACGTAGAAGAAAATTCAATAAGTCAAGCTCATCCTACAAGAGCAAGATGAAAATTGAGTGTTCGAGCCTGCTATGAGGAAGCTTTGTCTCACCTTGAAGCTCTAAACATAAGAACTTATGGGGATCATCATAGGACATAAAGAGATGTCTAGTTCAAGCCCATTGTAGGATCCATGCACACAGGTCAAGTCATATGCACATACATGAATGATATCTTGAGCTCAGAGAACTGGTCATTGATGCAAACGAGACCTCAGGAAGAATGTTTGGGTAGATGGATCAGTGTAAAGTTTGGTGAACTGAGTCATAACAGAGAGGGAATGAGGCAGGCTGAGCTGAGTCAAGTTTTCAGAGTTTACATTTTGGATATCCTTTTCAGAAAATTCACTTTTGGATTTTCATATTTTTTGGGATCGATGGCATTTGAATGAGTTGGATACCTCTCGAAGCCCAAAACTCTGAAACTCTAAAATTCAGAGTTTTGACATTTCGAGGTTTGAAGATTTTGGGTGTTTAGAGCTCTACATAGGTAGGAAGTTTTGTCTCCAAAGTTTGGTGTGGTTGATTCGGTCAAGCAGGTCCAAGTCATGCACCGAGTTGTGAGGGAGGTGATAGGTCGAGATGGTGATTCATTTGCTGATTTGTGAGGAGGTTTGAGTCAAGTGTCGAATGGTGCGGAAGTAGTGGATGTTAGTGGTATGTTGGTGTGACATGTTTTAGTGAAGGGTGATTTTGTGTGGGATGCTACATAGAGATGACCGATTTGAGGTTTGAGTTAATATTAAACGATGTATGGTGATCGAGAGGAAAACATGGGATCAAAGGAGCTCAGTATGTAAGAAATGGTTTGGTTGATGTGATGAAGAATGGAGCTCGGTGGCTCAGGTGGTGAGCAAGTCACTTGTAGAGAGCACAGAGTGTAAAATATTTTGATGATTCTAAGCTCACATGGTGAGTGAGGTGGACCAGGAAGAGAACGTGACATGCTTGAGTTGGGGATGCAGTCATGGTGAGTGAGCTCGGTGAGGCCTTTGTCTCTACAGAGATGGCAACTGGGTCGCAGTGATGGCGTCGGACTTGGAGGTAAAGCTTGCCAAGGAAATGTAAAAATGAACTTAGTGGTCTAGGAAAATGAGAAGAAGCTCGAGTCAATCACGGAGCTCAGCTTGATGGAGGAGCTCGATTCTACACGGAGCTCAGTTTGAAGATCGGTGGAAAGCTCACTCTGCAATCTTGACAAAGGGAGCTTGGTTATAACAGAGAGCTTATGTCTTCAAATCAAGTCGAGCACATAGAGATTGAAGCGGCTAGTAGATGGGCTAAGGCACTAGCCGAGCTCATGAAAATGTGAGGGAACCATAAACAAGAGGATCTCCATTGAGAGGGATCTCATTCACGAGGAATAGAAGGAGCTCGAGCTCATTGGTTTGGATGTGATGAGGAAAAGAGTTTTCAGCTCGATGCGAGGGAGCTTAGATCAGTAGTCATGTCGATGGAGGGAGTCTCAGTTTTCCAAACCTAGGCATGGCGATGAGCATTGGGATAGGTTGAAGAGCTATATTGCAAGTTAGAACCAAGTCATGAGAAGCTACACGGAAGAGCCAACCAACTTGGCAAAGCTTGTGATGGTAGGTGTTAGCTCAAAGAGTAAAAGCTCATTTTTGAGTTCGAAGATGGGGGGAGCTGAGTTATGTGGATGTTATGGAGTCGGCCAAGACAAACTAACACAGTTGGAGAGGAGAGCTCGGTGAAGAGGTGAGCTCGATTCTATGTGAGCTCATGCGGAGTTTAAGGTGAGCTTGATTTAAGGTAAGCTCGGTGCATTACAAAATGAGCTCAATGGATAATTCAATGGGTCCCGGTCATGTAGAGCTCGGCAAGAATGAAAATAAGCTGATGGGAGTTGCTTTTGGTGGTAAGGACTTAGCTCGGTTGTGGTGGGCCAAAAGAGCTCGGATCCAACTCGGTGAGTTGGCTCGGTGAGCCAACCACCAAGTTGGGCCATTTTTGGTTTTTTTCCATCATCACAAACCGGTCAACATGGGGCCCACCAATAATTTAATTAAATTAATATTTTTATTTAAATATTTTAAATAATAATATTTATTATTATTATTTAAATATTATTTTAATTAATTAATTAAGAAGACTATGTCAATAGGCATTAATGATGCATGATGGAACCTCTTCAAGTGGTTCAACAAAATGTAATAAATAATACATCATGTGCCTTCCATTTAGGGAGAGAATTTATGACTCCTCTCCTCTCTCAAATTCTTCTATAAATGTAAGTTGGAAGCTCATTTTGGGGTTCAACAAATAAGTTACGATAGGTCATACAAGTTGAACAAGTTAAACACTTTCCAGGCTTCCCCTCTCTTCACATGTTGAGATGTTGTGATTCATAGGCTTTCAAGCATTTCTTCTAAAATTGTAATGGAATCATGTGCCTTTTCACCGATGTAATGATGCCTTTGTGAAAAGTTCTTAAAGTAATGAGAATTATGCTTTGTGATCATTTGTTATGTCCTTTCATGATTTTTGTTGCTTCTACTTGCCTCTCTATAGTGTTTTCAGGTGAATTGTGCAACCAAGGTTTCTCTTCCAAGTTTTGAGGTCATTGTGCTTATCAAGGAGTGAATTATTGTATGAAAAAGTGGGTTTTTAATGCATTTCATTCTTCCTCATGATCATCTCTCTTCATTGGCAAGATGGAAAGTTTTCTAGCAACACCCTTTCTTGGTACATCACCACTTCTAGTTTAGTTTTTATTTCTTACAAATCACTCTCTTTAATCCCATGAAATGTTAGCATACGATTACATAGCCTTTTTATCTTGCATTAGAATTAGTTTTGTGTTTAGTTTAGGAAGAGGAAGCCAGCCTTCTCTCGAAGGTTCACCTTGAGCCCAAGTCCCATAGCTTGAGAGGCGATCCCTCGTGTACCAATCACACCAAATGTTGAGTTCACTTTCAGGCCATTCGGGGTGCAATTATTTGGTGACAACAAGTCATTGTACTAGATGAATTTAAAGGAAGCCAACATTCCCTTGAAGAGTTGTCAAAAACTAGAGTCGAGACCCTAAATGGAATCAAATAAAAGCTTGAAATCAAAAGAAACTGGGTTGATGACACTCTTGATGCTATTGACTTAAAGTTGGAGGATATGGTTATTGATAAGTTCAAGAAGAGTTATGGGGACATGAAGATTGATTTCTTACTCGACTCTTTTGAAAAGAATGTTTTGAAGAATGACTTCTCCTATGAAGTTATTAAGACCATGAGAAATATTGAGAATAGAATTACAGAGTTGAAGGAAAGGCCACTGGAATACAAATAAAAATGGGCCATTGCATTGATGCAATATCTAGGAAGGCACTGATTTTCTAGCATCATATAGGACAAAATGAGGATGAGGTTAACGAGTTATTCAAAAGGTATGATGCATATGTGGTGAGGCTACCGAAAGAACAAGATATAGAAGTAGATGTTGAAGAAGAAGAAAATGTAGATGCAAAGGGTGATGAACATGATTAGACAATTGTTCCTTGAATTGTATTCTCTTTTCATATTCATCCTTTTAAACTAATGTTTTAAAATGACACTTATATTACATGGGAAGTAATTGTTTCTCTAAATTTATTGTTCCTCTATTTCAATTGTGGAAGAATGCAAAGTAGTACCATATTTACTTTGATGAAATTAACAAACATTTGGATAAGCATGCAAATTATTTATATTGTTATGTTTCTTGTATTCTAAATAAGGAACAAAATGGGATTCTATAGGGGCCCTTGCCCATGAAAAAGAAATATATGTACATGCCAGAAAGAAAAACAATGAAAGGAAGACAACATCTAGGCATTATTCAGCCCTACTTCATAGTTTCCTCCCAGCGGGGAGCTTGTTTAGAATTTTTATTTTTCTTAGCACAAACTCACTTGATCCTTGTGTTATTTGAATGAAAATTACTAACCCTTCCAGGTCTCGGGACATTCCCATATCCATCAACGCTTCCAGATTCATTCTAGGATGACTCATAATTTTCTCCAAGTTGAAATTTCTTCTATTGAGATGAAACCCAATCTAAAATATCTAGACCTCTTATGAAGAATGTCATCTTTCCTTTCCCTTTTAAAGGTTTGACATGCTAGGATTGGATTAAGAGGGGACGCCTGAAGTGGTTGGAGGGGCAAGTTGCATGTTGTTGATGGGCTGATTGCGAGGCCTCAAACTTGACCCAACCTCCCATTTCCTTATGAAAGGTGGATTTTCCTTCGGAGAAGGAATTGGTTGAGGCCCAAAAATTCATGCTCTTCTTGAGGAGCACGATGCATTAAGTGGGTGGATGACCGAATAACAAATCTCCCCGTTTTCTGAGCAGAGAAATGGATTACCTTGAATAGAAAGCAAATAATGATTGATCATCTTCTCCATCTGAGATAACAATTAGAGGTTGAGGTTGTGGTTTACCTTTTCTTTTCCCTAAAGATGACCCTAGTGCTAAAAGCGGTTTCAAAGGCATGGTCTCTACTTGATTTTTTCTCCGAAAATTGATCCTTTTCGTAAGTTATCTATTTTATGGGAAATAGCAGGCACTGTGTCGATGGAGGATTTATCATACAACACATATGATTCCTGGGGAATATATTTTGATACAAAATCCTCATCACATAAAAAGGGACATTGAAAATTGGTCTTCCTAGAGACCTGAGGTCTTCTCTCAACCTAGTATCTTTTTAAATCTTTGGGATATTTCATGTGCTCCCATCTAAAAATATGGAAATACATAACTGGAAGGCTGCAAACATATGATTGATCCTGATTATCCTTGTAAGAAGTGCTAACCTAACTTTCGGTATGTTAAGGGCCCTCTAGTGTCACCCGCACATTCTATATCAAACAGAGCCCTAACAAAAGCTTCATCATAGGACCGCTTAAATTGAAAATATGATTTAAGTCCTTTGAAGAAATCTCCTTCAGGTTATGAGCTACAAGTACCTTAGCCATTTTCTTTGAAATTTATTATACTTAGAACAAGAAGGGAAAGGCATGATGATAATGAAATTGAGCTAGGTTTTATAATGAAAAGGAGACATATGTTTTTGATTTGATGCAATCTTTCCCATGAAATGAAGGAGATTTTTTTAGTTCACACAAAGGAGAATTTAAGAATTGGAAAAGGTTAGGAATGAGCAGAGTTGGTAAATCAAGGTGATTCGACAAAAAATATGTGTGGAAATTAAGCCAATGAGACATGAAGTAGAGTGTGTGGTGCCCAAGGCAGATTATTGAAAAGTGAGTATGGATATATGTCATATCAGTGTCATCTGGAAGTGTTCAGAGATTGTTCAAAATGATTATCTAATCAATATCAGGAAATAATGATTAAAATAAACCATAAGAAGTGATTACCTGATATCCCAATCAAGCACTAGTGAAGTTGATTGAAAAGACTGGTGATTTGTACACCTAGCAACTTTAAAATAAAAACATTTCTAAATGCCATGTTCTAGAACAAATTTTTAAAAAGAAATATTCATACTTTTTGGGGGGAAAAACTTTGAAGGTTAACAAGTGAATGGGGTAATATAAAAGGAAAAATTATAGTCACGAAAAAAGGGGGTTAATTTTTCTGAGATTTATTTAGAGAAAAGAGAAGGAGAGAAAGCTAAGAAAAGCCATTTTCCGAAGGAAATTATTTGAGAAACCAATTATTTCTTGTGTATCTTTTAAATTGATCATGTCAAAATGGTTGCAAATATACATCCATTGATAAGATTTGAGATTGTAAACAAACTTTCCCTTGCTGATCAATTTGAAAAACCTTAAGTAATTTCGTTAATCATGGACTATGTTGTGTCTACTGTCATTTTGAGATATCTTCAAATAGTTATTTGTGTTCCTATTGTAATATTACATTAGGAATCCCTTTGAAATCACACAAGATCTCATCCTCATGATAGTATTGTGGCATTTACAATTACATTATGAAGAGATTTTTCATTTCATAATGCAATAAATGATTTAAATTCACTTTAATTTCATTTCAGTGATACAAATTGTTTGTCAGTTTATGAGTGTATCATAAGCGTGATAGATCAGGGACTTATGAGGTTTAATTAAGTCTTTAACATGAGTTATTATGTTAAATCCTATAATAATATGTGAATTCGTGTGTCTTTGAACTTTCATACATGCAAAATTTTCTAGTGAAGGTTCATCTTGACTATTTGAAGCCATTTGTCTTTTTGCTTTGTAGATTTTTCAACATTTGTTAAAAGATCTCAAGAATTTGGTATAATCAACTTTATCCTGCTTAACTTCCTAACCATAAATTTCATATTCAGTGATATATCATACATGAACCATCCCTACTTGCACTGTATATCCACAAATGCTAAATAAGATCATTAAATTTGTCCATCCTTTACCAAAATATACAGATACAATCAATTTTTATCATTATCTTTAGTGACTTGGACCTTGTCTAGAGAACATATTCATTTTCTAAGGTGACAACTCATGAGAGTTAGGTTATGTTGTATTGACCATGTTTTCTCAAGGTATCCTTCAAAATACTACAAAGGAAGAGTCAAATACTGTTAATCCATTGATAATTTCCACTAACACATGTCACAAAGTGGGTCCTCTCACCCTGGTTGAAGGAACAACCTAAAGTAGTAAGGGTAGGTCAAAATATTAACATGGTGATACCCAGTCCTTTCCAAACAAGAGTGATAAAGAGTAATATAGAATCCATCCCCACTACAAAATGACTACTATTATGATTTTTTTGTCCTTAAGCATCCCGATAAATTTGTGATTTTACTCGATTTTAAAGGAGGGATCAATTTGGGTACCAACACAATGTTAGGGATGATCAAGGATAAGTTCTAAGGGACTTACTTAGTACTTTGGACAGCCACAGAGATAAGGAGATATTTTCTGAAGCTAGGAGAAATTCATTTAAGTTCAAATATAGTCACCGAAGTCCGGATGAAGTCAGAAACTCAAAGAAGACATGATAAGGCCTATGAGAAGATGCGGGTAAAGGAATGATGTCACCAAAATACAAGAAGTCAAGGAATAATATCGAAGAATATGAAGTGAAGTTGTAGATGCTTAGTAAACTCCACGTGAAAAATAATGAAGCCATTGAAGAAAAAAGAGCCAAAGGACAAGTCACATGAAAGAAAGGTAAGGTCACGTATGTGAAGGAAGAGCTACATAAGTAAGAATAGGTTGAAGGAAAATCCACAAGAACTGGAATTTTTAAGGATAATCCACGGAGTAAAGGAGGTCAAGATTAATGCCATGGATAAGAAGAAAAAAATGCCAAGAGCTAGAAAATCTGCACAAAACAAGAAAATTGTTAAGGAAGAAAGCCACGGAAAATACAAAGCCGTAGATAAAAGGATAGAATCACAAATGTGAAACAAATTTGTAAGAAGGTAGTTCAGATAAGAAGAAAGAGCTGCGTACAAGGAACAAGCCGTAGAAAGATGAATGATAAGAAATATAGCCATAAGACATTGAAGAATCCATGAGAAGCATATAAGAATTGTGGATAACTAAAAAGCCACCGAGAAATGTGAAAAGCCGTAGAACAAAGAATATTTATGCAATACAAAGGAAAAGGTCACAAAATCCAAGGAAGTTCGGATTAAGAAAATATGAACTGGATAGGGCTCAAGTCTAATCAAATTGATTTTAACATGGACAAGTGATATTTTCTTCTTCAAAATTGTTGGTGATTTGATTCTCGAGATAATAGCAACTTCTTGTACAACTGGAACTCCATAAAGAGTGATGAAGTCCACTGTTCCAGCTACTAGAATTTAATGTTTGTTGACTTCAAAGTAATTTAGTTACACTCTCCCTGAATATTCCTGATTCCAAGGTGTAAATTAAATATTGGAGAAGAAAGGAGCTCGTTTATTCCTGATCACGAGGAAATCCTAAAAATAAAATAAATCTATTTTTAGGAGTTAGCTCATAAATAATTTCTAGTAGATGCATAGAAGAAGGTGTAATCAAGCTGAATATAGAAGGAGAAAAATTTGGAGTGAGCGGCATGCATTTAATAGTCCATATTTTTAGGCGATAAAGTATGATAGATGCATACGACACACAAGATGAAGTGGTGGATTGGGTCGATTGTTTATATAGAGAAAATTGGACAAATTTGACAAGAGTTTCTCGAGTGGGAAAATGATGCACCATAACTGAAGGAGAAACAGAGAGAAGAGGCTCAAGAGAAAAATGATGCATTCAAGTTGAAGGAGCAAAAATAAGAAATTAGTTGTGTAGAATGAGATAATTTTATCGATGAAGAAATTATGTGCGAGAGAAAAGAAGAAAGTTTGATGAGTTGAATGAGAAGAGAAACTAGAAATAGGTAAAGAAAACATTGCACATCTAATTGTGAAGAGTGATTATAAATGATTGAAAAAGAAAGGTGATCATAATCTATTGTATGTGGAACATGGAAACTAGATTATCAAAAATTGTGTAAACAACAAGTCTAAGTTGTAGCTTAGCATTTCTAGGGGTTATAGCCTCCTTGTGGGTCGGTGCCTATAGAAGATCAGTTGTAGCTGATTAAATTAGGGGTTGGTGCTCCTTGTGGGGTTAGTGCCTCACTAAACAAATCTCTTATGATGCTTTATATTCACTTGAGTTATTTTTTGTGTGTAATATCAACAAAGGTGTAAGGGTTTGGAGCTCCTTGTGGGGTTGGAGCCTCACTAAAAAAATCTTGTAGGATGTGTAATATTCTTACAAGTCCTTGCTTTGAGTAATATAAGCAACGATTTTAGTGGGTTTTTTGTCTGAAAGGGTTTCCCACATTATATTTGGTCTCCTCATGTGAATGTGTGAGTATGCTTATTATTTCTATAATCTCATGGTTAATATTGCATGCTTGTGACAATCAATAATAATTAACAACAATAGATACATAAAAGAAGAAATTGATTGTAAGTTTTATCAACATTAATTCACCCCCATCTCAGTACCTTAAATCTCTAACACATATTTGTCATTGATGTGATTTCACATCAATGAAAACACTTATAACACAACATTACAACAAAATTTTTGGTAGTTTTCCAATATGATGTGTTAGTTTCTTTGGTTTGATCTGGTAAGGTGTTTCCATGCTTGAGCTCTATTAGATTAAACTACCCTATTTAGGCCTATTAAGAAGGTGATTGAAACAAGTGTGCAAGGTTTATATTATTCATGTTAGATATGGATGTTACTATTTGAGGAGGTGTTTCAGGTTTTCATTTAATTGTTCCAAGTAATGAAAGAGCCTTTAAGTGATGATTGAGGTGTTGGAGGTAAGTAATCTCAAGACTTGTTCTTGAGACCTAGGATCCAGTTTGACCAGTTTCAGAGATGCATGCTTTATGGAGACTTATGCCTTAATTTGATGATTGGTGTGAGTTGTATGAGATATTATACATTGATATATTTCCATTTATGTGTCACTTATGTCATGGTGAATTGTTTTTCTATGTGAAGTTGCTCGGTCTTGTGGAGTGAAAATTGGGTACATAAGACCTAGTTGGGTAAGCTCTCAAGTTGATGTATTTCATAATGGAGGTAGCTGATTCTGATGTTATTATGCATGGATAAGATGTATTGGAGATGTAGAAAGAATTTAAAAATATGGAGGAGTCATGATGATGATGTATTATTACCTTAGAATTCAAAAATGACCATTGGAGGTGAATGCATGTATTTAGTCCTTTGTGAGGAAGTTTGGTTTGTTTAGGCCCTTGAATACCGTACACCGGAAAAGTGACAAGTGAGTGTGGGAATCTATAGGTAACTCTTCCATGTACCCGACCTCCCGAGGTCGTGCCGAGATAGCCGGTGGGGATGGAATATGCGTGGGATGCAGACAAACTAGTTAGGCAATCTAATGTCTTCAATACGCACTAGTGGAATTTGTGAATCTAAGGCAAAGAAGGCCCTTCTAACCTCAACTGGTGTGATATATCGATCAACAAGGATGACCGCTCAAAGGCTCCAATCAATATCGAGCTCTGGCATGATTCGATCTATGGGTTGTGGAATACATGGAAAATGACCTGGGATAGTTTCGTGTATGTCTCCAGATAAGGTCATATGGTGGATGGTAAATGTAGTCAATTCTATGGATGGTTCTCTGGCCTAGTCCAGAACTCTCTAGCTTTGTTAGCTGTTGTGTCTAGCAAGGATATTTGTTTGATGATGATAGGTGGAAGTGGGGTAGATCTGAATACTAATATACGTAGGCCAGTGTCTATGTCTGATTGACTTATGGATTCGTTAGGTTGCGGGATTTGTGGATCACAACCGTAGACTCTTGGTTGTTGCGGTCCTGCTATGGTCATGTACGAAATCAAGTCCTAATCCCTAGTATCCAATAATCATATGCTTTCTCAGCTTCTATATTTAGGATCAATAACCTGCGGGATCTTCTCGAGTACCTCACAGGCGTTCTTGCAACCTAGATTCTTAGGTTGGTATCTATATCTAGAAGAGTGTCTCTTACATCTGGCTGTGGGACCAAAGGATCACAACCAAAGGTTTGTTCTCTTTCAAACCCTTCTACAGTCATATGTATGTTTTCCTAGGGTAATCTGTAGTTCGGTTGATTTGACCAAAACGTGTGTGCTTGGTCGTCTTCTATATTTAATCCCCTCAACTGAGAGCTGATTTGTCGTAAATCTGTTGTTGTTTGGAAGATTTGTATTCTAAGGTTTTGATCTATGTCAACTATTGCCATGACGAGATTGGGTTGAGGCACAATTGGCTCAAATACGTATTCCCTGGGCTCCCTGGGTCCCGTGATTGTCATACAAAACGATAATGTAAATCTAACTACAACAAAGTAAATTTTAACTACGTGGAATAAACCTAGAACATATATATAATTTCTATTTTTGTATTTTCTGAGAAACCTTAAGAATGCAAGAAAGCAGCTATTTAAACGTATCTAGAATTTGACAACTAATATAAAACTTAAAACAAACAAAATAACCGAGTGTAGTTATTTGTCTATGCAATTTGTAGATCTATTCTAAATAATGAAATAACTCGCTTAATCTATTTGCAAAACTCTCGATCCTACCTCAGAAGCGAGGAATGAATCATAGTTTCTCAGAAACTATCAATCCCCACAGCTTCCTTGGCAATATCGAAAGTAAACTTAACTGTAAAGAAGTGATTATCTACTCTATTTGATATATTTCTAATTTTAGAACTTTGAAAGCTAGAACCTGGATTCTGCAGAATAGTGGCGAATCCAATGGCGTGTATGATCTTGTCCCCTCAGTGTGATTTCCTTATTCCTTCATGTTCACGTGAATCCAGAAAAGTGTGTAATGCTAGCATCAACAGAAGTAGATATTGGGACAAAGGTAGCTCAAAATACAGACTGAATATAATGCGAGTAGGAGAGGGATAGCGCAAGAGTACAAAGCTTGGCTTATGCAATTCCTAGCGGGATTTATTATGAGTCATGCAACATAAAGCATCCAGAACCTGAAACTATCCTATTTTGAGGAGCAAAACCTACAACTTTAATGGCTTCCTAAGCTATTTTACTCCAATGGATTGGGTGAAATAACAGTACTACCTGCACAAGATGGGTATGTGGCTTACCAACAGCTGAACAATGCTAACTAAACATGCAAAGGATTGAAACTATGGCTTCTAAGCAAAATAATAAACTGAACTATTGAAAATGAGAGTATGAGAAGTGAATGAGGGGCCAAATCTTTTGTTTGTGCACAAACCATTTATTTATAGCTTTTCATTCACCCAAAGATCAAAACCAAACTGAACTCTAAAACTATAAACAATGGCCAAACACTATTCCAGGGGACCAAAAACATAAATGCAAGCCCAAGTCGGCAAAAAAAGCTGGTGAATCATTGATTTTTACGTGAGTCGTGTTAAAATGCTTTCTGGAAAATGCGTAAAGGACCGCCGCCGCTCTGAGCAGGGCGGCGGTTATGGACCGCCACCCTGATCAGGGTGGCGGTCATGAGACCGCCGCCCATGCAGGGCGGCGGTTTTTCTCTGACGAGCAAAAGGCCAAGAAAAGAGGGGAAAAGGGAAAAACAAAGGACGTAGGGACTAAGCGGGGCATGCGGGATGTTAACGCATACTTGGAGATCTTTTCGGATCCCGAACACCTTGCGAGGAGACCTGTATCATCATTGGGGCACTTGTCATGTTGTTCCGACAGTACAGTACCTTACAATTTTGGGTACGTACATATTGCCCCCTCGGAGAAGCATTTTAGCCATGGAGAGGCATAAAACGGTGGGTCCGAGTATGGAAGTCCCAAAATGGGAAGTTAGAAGTTATACCTGACACGTCCGTGTGTTGAAATGATGCCATCTAAAATTCCCGCTACCTGCAAAACGAAAAGAGAAGTCAAGTGCAGATAGAAACAATAGTTTGAAAATAAACGCTAAGATAACAGGGAATGAGAACGTACCATTTGTGCGAGGATAGGAACTTACCTCCATCAGCACTCCAAACCTGTGAAAAAGTCATTTAAAACAAAACAGAGTGCTATATGTATGAAAGTGGGCCCATTTTCCTATTCATTTGCACGAGTTGATTTGGTTGATTTTGAGCTCTGGGACCCATGGTGACGGTTTCTTGTGTGAGTAGAGTCAAAACGTCCATAGCGAGATAGTGATCATGCCTCCACGTGCGGAACATCGACCTCAGCGATCACAGGTTAGTTTTCTTCAGTTTATTGTTTTTCCCCCCTTAATTTTGAAATGCTAAATGCTCTGCAATGGGGAGGTCATTTTTGAAAATGCTAGTGTTAAAAGGTCCGTTAGGGGGCGCTCTTGGGTAGGCTCTGTTTTTAGGTTAAATGGCCATTTTTGCACTTTTTAGGCCTTTTTAGTTTAAAAAAACCGTGTGGATTTTCGGACCATGACCGCCGCCCTGCCTAGGGCGGCGGTTACATGACCACCATCTTACTCAGGGTGGTGGTTACACGACCGCCGCCCTTAAGGCGGTGGTTACAAAACTACCTCCCTACTCAGGGTGGTGGTTTTGCACAGAATGCAAAAGGAACCTGTTTTTGAGATTGTGTTTGTATTTTTAGCATTTCTACATGTTTTCATGATTTTCTTGGTATTGCACTGGATGTTAACTTACTTTGTTTTGTGTGTTTTTGGGTGTATGCAAAGGCGAGAGGAGTACATCCGATGGAGTAGAGAGAGGGAGTGCGATTGGCTCCCCAGGGTACTAGATGCCCTCTCACAAGATGAGGAGGACACACTTCGAGAGGGCGACATATTGCGCATATCGTGCATGCCCCATGTTACACCATCTAGTCACATCCTTTGTGAATTGTTTTCATCTTGGGATGCGGACCGGAACACCTTCCGATTGCTGGGGTCCATGGTGAGTGGACCATTACATTGGAGGACGTCTACCGCATTCTGGGGGTCCCGATAATCGGGAGGCGACTCACTTTAGAGACAAGCGGGCTCATGGGCATAGATTGCACAGTGGGTGACATATATGGGAGATGTAGCCATCTCCACGGGGTCAAAGTAGGGGGTGAGAGTTAGATCTATTCCTTCTTTTCCTATCCTAGTATTTTTTGAGCCATCATGGGGATCCTTGCCTCGAGATTGATTAGGGACAAGGGAGGGGACACATTATTATACTGCTGGGCCCCCATTATTACACAGATAGAGGGGCACGGTTAGATATACGCTTGGGGAGCAGACATTCTTGGGACCACCTACCATGATCTATACAGGGTGGTCCATTTACAGGGGCAGTCATTGAGCCACCCGACTCTAGTCATGAGTTGGGTTTATGAGCATTTCATCCCTTATGGCAGGGGTGTGGAGGTGGCAGATCCACGGAGGCTGTTAGGGCAGCTAGATGGACAGACATGTCGGTGCTTAGAGCACCTCATCATCGAGTTGCCTCCCTGACTACTGCCGACATGGAGGTGACACCGTATCAGACTATGGCGGGCATATGGGGTGAGGAGACTCTTACCTTGATCTCCTGCTCCACCACAGGGCAGCTCATTGATAGAGTGGGACGAGTGGAGGTGCACCCCTTTGGCCGGGTTCCTCAGCAGTTTGGCGTACCATATATGGGTATGCTTCCCCCAGTGGCGCCGGTCTACAAATCAGTCCGTGAGGCTAGAGGGGGGCCTAGAGGCCGAGGTTGGACAGTGGTTACTCCTAGCATTCCCATTGTAGCTAGGAGGATAGTACGTGCTAGAGTGAGAGCCGGTGTGCCTTGTGTACCTTTGCTTCAGATTGTTGCGGGTCCTACTCATAGCAGTGATGACCCTATTGAAATTGACTCCAAGTCCGAGGAGTTAAGAGAGGAGGAGACCGATGACAGCGATCCGAGTGGCATGACACTCAGGATATCATGCAGGTAGAGAGGGCTGAGCAGAGCGCAGAGAGGGATACTCTAGTTTCAGAGGAGCCACTCTCCCAGGGCCATGGTGGAGAGGATGAGTCCATTGCGGGGTGACACGTTGCTCCTGCCACAGGAGCAGCCCCTCAGTCGGCAGCGGCATCCGCGGTAGGTGCCGGCCCCAGCGACCCATCCTGGAGGCCTGGTGATCCGAGTAAGTTACCCTTTCTCCCTTTTAATGTTTATTTGTAGGCTCTCCTTAGTTGCTATTTTGTATCTTTTAGTTTCTAATTTGTTTTCTCCTTTGTTTGCAGAGACTGTTGATGAGTGGTGGGATTTGATCTGCAGGGTATGTACCGATTCCCTGATGATCCCCATGGATAGGACACGTGCAGAGCTGTCCATAGATGCTGGGGATCCTTCAGCAGCCGGTAGGCATACCAACGTCTTTGCTCCAGTCTGGCATGTGGCCAGGATGGTATCGACCCTTCGCACCGAGCTAGCGGGGTACAGGATGGCTGAGCATCTTATGAGGAGCCGTTCTCATGGTGAGACTGCGGCTGCTCCTCGGGATCCTGAGCCCTCCGTACATTCAGAGCGCCGGCGTAGCCGGAGTCCTAGGCATGGACGTGCACCTTCGAGAGGGGTCACGTAGGGATTGAGAGGCCACTTGGCTCTCATAGATTTTGTTTTATATATTCTTTTGTATATCACGGGCTCTTTGAGCGTTTTGACCATGCTTAGTGCATGATGGCATTGTATATAAACATTGACTATTTATATATATGCATTCGATTCGGATCAAAACCTTGGCACTAATGGTTTCCTTTCTATTTCCAGTTTCCCTATGTATACTACGATGTATGTTTATATGCTTTTTAGAATGTATGCAATGGAGAACAAATGATGCAAATGTTTGTTTCCTTTTGTGTTTCATGATGCCGATATATGGTGATGTAGATATAATGTGATTTTGAATCTTAACTTCTGTAAGAAATTTTAGATACCTCATGTTTGTTTTGCAAAGTGATGAATACAAACCAAGTATGATGAAGGTAAACTTGCCCCACTTCTAACTCCACGCAACTAGTAAGATGTGAGGGCTCATCACCGAGAGCTAGAAAGGGCACAAGTTGCTAGGTGTAGCTGAAATGATAGTGATGAGAGATAGACAAAGCTTTGATGGAACCAAATTGGAAGCTACAAGCTTACTCTACCCGAGTGACTTCATAGTTTAGAATGCAACTTACTTTGCGGTTTATCTAGACTTAGATCCGTAGATGGCCACATAGTAGAAAAAATCTGGGTTTTTAGGATTTTAACTCTCTTAGAATTTTGAACATCTGATTCATTTATTTTTGACTCAAAGCTTCAAAGTTTGAATTGTTTGTGTATGACCATTTGCATTTATTTGTCAAGAGGACTCCCTACACTTTGCCCCATGCTACTAGTAAGAAGCGTGGGTTTAATACCGTGGGCAAAGCATAGGTGAGTAAGGGCATTTCCAACCTTTCCCAACCCTACGTCACTAGTAAGAGACGCAAGCTCATCACCAAAGGTTGGTGGGGCAAGGAAATGTGTAAAATTAAAATTTTCTATTTAATCAATGTTTGACTTGTTTGTTTGAGTAAAATGTTAGTATGTGTTTATTTCCAAAGAGATATACATATGGGATAGATGTGACACCATGAAGCTTCTAGAATAGACCATAGGCAAGACACCTACCCTAAGAAGAAACAAAAAGTGAGAATAAACTTGCAGATCTTGGTATGGTTATTGTTAAGACTTTGTCACATCTAGCTTTATTTGATAAAATGATTCCGAGATAATTTGATGACATCATGAAAATGGAGAGGTATGATTAAAGAGTTTATGCCAACAACATCATGAGTTTGTAATGAATTGCTTTGAGAATAGATTCCTTGATCACCATTTATGTAAGAAACAAGTGGACAAAATGATCTTAATCTATATGAAGATGCAATGTAAATATATATAAG